>OX465296.1:136482592-137212592 GCA_949987735.1 Leucophora obtusa
ACCAACTGTGAACGACCAGATAAGTAAGATTTGATTAATATAGCTGACGTTTGGAAAAATTAAATAGCTGGCTTAGTATCATAGTGAGAAAGCCATGATCAACAGTGTCGAAGGCTTTTGAATGATCTAGTAGGACCAATATGTTTATTTTACCAACATCAATATCACCAAATGCCCTCGCTGACGTTAATTAATGCTGTAACACAGCTGGGTTTCAAACGAAACCCAGATTGAAAAGCAGTCAGCCGATTTAAATTGTATATATATTTATTTATCTTAATATGAATCAAGTTTTTCCATAATTTTAAAAAGGTAGAGCAGAATCGCAATTGGTCTAAATTCGGAATTAGATTTAGGTACCGGTATAACTTGAGCGTGTTTCCAATGCATAGAGGAAATACACCAGTAGTAAAAATCATATTAAAGAAGTATGTATTAAACGGCTATAATTGCGGAAGAAGAATTTTAATGAATCTTGAATCCATATTTCGTATCCGATAGAATTATACTTTACTGAAGATCAGCGCAAAGGAATTCCTACGTTTATATTATATATATATCATTCCTCAGTTAAAAGAAATTTTTATTAATTTTTCAAAAACATGTACATTAGAGTGGGCCGAACTTTGCCGAATTGCGAATTTCAAAAACGGGGGGTGCGGAAAAGTTGTGTATGCGTCCACTAACCTGTAAAAAATAAAAATTTTGAAAATCCGTTCACGTTCAAGGTCCCCGCAAAGCGGTTGAAATTTCGAAATTTCGGAAAGTTTAAAAAAAATCCTTAAATTTTGTTAAAAAATATTTGTTGTTGGATATATTATTTCTAATAAAATTTAGTTCGCTGAATCAAAAAAAAATAAAAATTTTTTAATCGGTCGAAGGGGTTCTGAAATATTGCTACTTAAATTTTGCTGAAAAACACGTTTTGTCATTTTTCAGTCGAGCCTTCAAAAAGTTAGTCTAAAAATGTTTTTAATTTTTTTCATTTTCAAATCTACTATCTATATAAAATTGTCCTTCATTTGAGTGTAAAAAAGTTTAAAAATGTTGAAGGGTATTCCAAGGATGCTGCGACAAAAGTTGTAAAAATTTTCACAATCAAAAGTGATTGTTTCTTGTGATCACTGTTTTTTTATTAAGTGATCAGAGATTTTACCCATTTATTGTTTTGGATCAACATAAAATAACATTTTTATGACTGGTCCATCTTTTTTAATAATTTTGGGTATTTTGATAATAAATATAAAATAGCATGATCGGATCTCGAGATTTGGGACACAATGCTCGAAAAGTATCCTCTTTTTTGTCCACACAATGTTCGAAAAGTATCCCACTTTATATTTTTTGTTGTATTAAAAGAATATTTTTGCATAAAATTAACTAGTTTTAAATAGTTTTTTTAGTTTCGCAAATGCAGACTGTTGATATTTAGGTTTTTAAGGCACACAAATCGGCGCCTAGACACTCTACCAAAAATTTTTTTATCTTCTTCACCAAAAAAATTCCGCGAGTGAAAAGTAAGTCATGTATATATAAAAATTTATATAATTATATATAACGCAATAACACGAACAATGTTGTCTCATACAGACCGATTATAAATCCAACAATTCGGATTCTAATCCTGCCGACTGCTTGTTTTTATTACCCATGCAAAAAATTATTTTGTGAATTATCGTATTATACATGATTTTAGCCGAAAAATGGGAACATCTTACTGTATCATATTATATATAAATTGGTTAATAAGATCTAAATTGATACACTTAGATAATTATTTGATACAATTAGATTTAAATTAATTGATTACGATATAGTTTTATAAAATTTTATCCGAATTTTGTCCCCACTCAAATGTATCAAATTATATATTGTGATGCAGTTTTGTCTTCGGCCGGGGTACGACTCAGTTTGTCCAGGTCCGTCAAAGGTCTGCCTCGTTTGTAATAAAACAACGATCGTTTCTTTTGCTCAATTTAACTGTACGATCCTGTATCGCACACAGTTTTATTTGCCAAGATCTTAACCTACTTAAAATACTTAATCTAATGACTCTTATTCCTTAAACGACTTTAACAATTAGGTGCACAGAATGATCTTCGGCAACTCTGGCAGTGGTTGCAGTTCCTCCAAACGTTGATTGCTCTGTCACTGGTTCGATATGATCAGGTTACGACCAGTAAATATTTCTAAGTAACTCACGAGAATATTAAGTAGGTGAGTCGAGTTATTCCGGAGAAAACATTTTTTTGTTTATATTTACCGAATTTTCGCAAAATTAAACAAAACTATACCCATTTTATAGCAGTAAATTTACAAAAAAATTTTTGAAGTGTAGTTGGTCAACTAATCCTATAAAATCTTAATGCAAATGAAAAAATTTGAAGAATGTTACGCTCCAGTTTGTATGGAAAACTTAGAAGTATAATTGTATTTTCACTAACAACTTTTTATCCGTTGAACCGATTTTGATTTGTGACGTATCCTTAAGCCATTTTTTTTATCAAGCATGGGTTCCATGGGAGTTTTTTGAAAAAAAAATTGTAAAAGGATAGGACGCTTTGTGCATACTTAGAGGGTAAATACTTTTTCAAAACTTTTATTTTCATATTTTTATAATACAAATTTTAGAGCAAAAATTGCTAAAATTTTATGAATTTTTTGAACAACTTGGTAGTTTTAAATATTTTTGAAAAAATTGTTATTTGACCATTCAGATTTGGCTGCTTCTTTGCTAGTTAATTTTCTACACTGAGAGAATTATCTGCATGACATTAACGATTTTTTTTCATAAAACCAATAAAGTTTCACTGGAACTTGTTCATTGAAACTTTTCATCTAATTAATGTAATTTTCTAGTTGTGAAAAATTTCATTTTATTTATTAAAAATTTCTTTCACTCAATGAAAAACTTTGACTAAACCAGGATTCATAAAATACTTATATAAAGCTTTTTCATCAAATTTAAGAAGTTTTCCATTTATTTTTGGAACAAAACTTCATTAGTTTAATGAAATTTTTCACTAAAACTTGTCCAGCAAAATTTTCTCTGCTTACAATTTTACAAATACGGAAAACCGCTCTTTCGAACAGTCAATTTATTTGTGTAAAGTACATACTACACCTTTTGCAATTGTAATTCAGAAAATATCAATTGAAATTCAGAATTTCCATTTGAAATTCAGAAAATATTAATTAAAATTCAGAATTTCCATTCAAAATTCAGAAAATATCAATTGAAATTCAGAATTTCCGTTTGAAATTCAGAAAAAATCATTTGAAATTCAGAAAATATCAATTGAAATGCAGAAAATATCATTTGAAATGCAGAAAATATCATTTGAAATTGAGAAAATAACAATTGAAATTCAGAAAATATCATTTGAAATTCAGAAAATATCAATTGAAATTCAGAAAACTTCATTTGAAATTCAGAAAAATATAAACAGAATTTTTTAAAGAATCCGGTCAGGTAGATAATGTTATCCCCTATAAAAAATTTATATATGGATTTTATCAAAATACGTTTGATTAATAAGTGGGAGTAAAATTCATTTTACACAAGCGAGTGAGAATTATTTCAAATGATATTTTCTGAATTTCAAATGATATTTTCCGAATTCCAATTGATATTTACTGTATTCCAATTGATATTTTCTGAATTTCAAATGACGATTATTGAATTTCAATTGATATTTTCTGAATTCAAATTGATATTTTCTGAATTTCAAATGAAATTTTCTAAATTTCAAATGATTTTTTCTGAATTTCAATTAATATTTTCTGAATTTCAAATGATATTTTCTGAATTTCAATTGACATTTTCTTAATAACAAATGGAAAATCTGAATTTCAATTGATGTTTTCTGAATTTCAAATGGAAATTCTGAATTTCAATTGATGTTTTCTAAATTTCAAATGGAAATTCCGAATTTCAATTGATATTTTCTGAATTTCAATTGATATTTTGTGAATTACAATTGCAAAAGGTGTAGATGAAGAATTTTTCCTGTCTTATTTTTTGTTACAAGTCTTTATCGAAATCAGTATCTCACTTTTATTACTCCGATCTTTCTTATATTTTTAAATATTTTTTGGAAAAAGTGCTTTGAAAAAATTTTAAAAATAATTTTTTTAAATCATTATATGGCAACCCTGGATTTACTGTTTATATGATTTTTTGAATTGAATTTACAGACAAGGCCTAAATGTATCACATACTTTTTAGAAGTGTCTTTAAAGATACGCTGTTAAAAGAAAGATATTGGTACACTCCCAATATATTTTCCATAACCGATTGAGGTTTATTTGAAAAGTAATAGGTAAAGTTTGTTTTCAATTGAAGAATCAATTAAAATACATTGGAACATATTGTTAAACTTTTTGTATCGGTCAATAAAAAACAAACGAAAAAAATATGTATCGTTTGTACACAGAAAAAACAGTAGGCACCAACAATGGAAATTTGTAGAACTAAGCACATTTTCTTTGAAATAGAAATTTTATTTCCAACAATTTTTTGTTTGAAATATTTGTAACTCGTTTGTAAATTGTTATCTTTCATATAAAAATTGTTTAAAATAAAAATTCAAAGTTCCAAAATAAAAAAATTTTTTTTTTGATTTACAAATTTCTTTGTTGGTGACTTTTTACAAAGTTTTTTTTTTTTTGTATTTACAAATTTGATATGAGAAAGATGTTTAAAAATTTAATTAGATTTTTGTAGGTTCTTTCTGTGTAGGAGTTGATATTTTCAGTCAAATGTTCTCTTTTTAGTTTTCTATTTTCAGAAAAAATAATTTAAATAATTTCGTTGTTTTCTGTTTTGAAACAAAAAATTCAAATATTTTCGGTTTTCTTTTTTGTTAAAATAGTTTTTTTATATACAAAATTATTTCAATTGAAATTACAAGAAATTTTTTACTCATACATACAAACATAGCCAATAAAAATATGAACTTGTGTGTTTTAGCTTTTTATGCTTTTTACTGCTTGTTTTACTCATATTTGCTTCTTTTGGATTTTCCGTTTTTTAGCTTTAAAATAGCTTTTTCTGAAGATTTTTGAGTTTTTAATTGCTTTTTTAAGACTTTTTGCCCAAAAATACTTTTTTTGCTCACAAAAAAATATTTTTTCTCTTAACTTTGAATTAAAAAATAAAAAAACTGTTGGTTTTCCAAGTTTTTTTACTTTTGCTTTTTTCTTGCTTTTTTACAATATCTTTTTGCTTTAAAAACATCGGATTTTGCTTTTTCTATCTTCTCTGGTTATGTGTGTAGTGTTTTGAAAATTCAAACAAAAAACACTTTCAAATATGAAAAAATAAACCACAAAATCGTTTTTTTTACGTTTTGTCAGTTAAAAATTGATGAATGTTTTAACAGACTTTTCAATTATTTTTAATTCTTTAATGGATTATTTAAAAAATGTTTGAAAATAAATAGCAAAATGGTTTGAATATAATGAAAAATCAGTAGTACTCTTTTTAATTGTGTTTGCAATTAATTTAATTTGTATTTTAGGTTTGTTTTTGACATATTGTGAGTGTATTGCTTTTGTTAATGTTAGTATTCCGAAAAAATAACTAAAATATTGGTTTAAAGTACTATATGAGTAGATATTTTTTAAATTAAATTTACATCCATTTTAGAAATTCGTTTACTGAATACTTATTTTACTTTGAATCAATATTATGGTCGTCCTTGAAATAAATAATATAAAACGGCAAAATTTTATAATGCACACAATAAACTAAATTGCCAACCGAATTTAAAAGTGTATTTCAGCTGCTACAATCAAACAATTCTGTTAGCTCTACGACATTCAAATGTTAGTCTTGTTTTCTTTTTAGTCTAGCAATTAAAATTCGGTTGCAGCAAAATAAATTTTGTGGTAAAAACCAATATTTAGCAACCGAATTTCAGTTGAATACTGGCAGCATTTTTTCTCTGCGTGTGAACACTTATTTTTACTATTTATTGATTTTTTAATGAGATTTTTTTTTGCTTGCAATAAAATCATAAATACTTTGTAGTAAAAATAGGCATGTGTTAATTAAAATAATTTCCTCTTAAAATTCTGATTTCCTTTTCACACAAAAACTTTTGATTGTATATTCGCAGGTGTCAGGTGTTTCGAAATGTAAAAGTTTTTGTTATTATGATTTCAAAAGAATATCTAGATTCATTATTTCAAATACATTTTGATCGATAAAATTTTCTTTTCTCAATACTATGCAATATGTGCATTTTCCTTATAATTATAAACAATTATTATTTCAAAAAATTCATTCACCAATTTTTTTTTGTATACGCTTATTAGTTTAATTAAATTTTGTTGGGGTTGTGTGGTATTCAACAAAAAATTTTGCACTTTAAATAAGATAAATTTTTAGATATTCATAAATAGACATCACTGAACGCGCAGTTATTTCCGTTAGAGGAAGGTCAGGTCAGGTGATTCTTTTAACATGTGGAAGAAATTCGGGTACTTATATCAAATTTAAAAAATATCCTCCCAGCAAAATCTTTCATTACTAGGGCAAGGAATTTCATGCACTTAAAAATGAAAAATATGCGCCTAAAATATAGGTTAAAAAAGAAAAATATGCACTAACAGTATAAGAAATATGCACTAAAAACTATAATTTTTGCAAAAATAATGCACTTTAAAACTTAAAAATATATTAAAGTTAGTTATTTTGCAAACAGACACAGAACTCGAAGATTTCCCATAGGTCAATAAAGTTTTAAAAATGTTTATTTTGATTGAATCAAAATATGAAAACGTATCAATTTTTTATATTTTTTTACACAATAAAAAATGCTACTAAAAATGAAAAATATACACAAATATGCATTAAAAAGCAGAAAATATGCATTAAAAAGCCACCAAATATGCATTTAAAGTCGAAATATGCAAAAACATGCATTTATGTCAAAATATGCAAAAATATGCAACTACAAATCGATGCCAGTTTGTTTTAAATTTGATGAGTCGGATAAATGTTTAGTCCATATTAGTTTTGGATTATCGAGGAATAACATGCATTTGCATGGAATTCCTTGCCCTATTCATTACCAAATAAGTAGTTATATAATAGAAATTCATAGCTCCGCACAACTTATTTTTTGGCGTCTAAGCTCATTATTTTTGTTTGGCGTGGTCGTTTTTATAAGTAGTCACGCTTACCCGCTCGCTTACGAAAAAATGAGAAGTAAGTAATTATGAGATTTTGAATAATAAGTGGTTACAAACCTGCTTACAAAAAGTTTAATTATAAGTGGTTATCCGATTGCTTACTTGATTCTTAAAAATAAGGAGTTACACAAATACTATTAGATTAAAGAAATACATTCACAAAAATTTAAGTTTTTCAAGTGTGTGATTTTAGGACTCGCCATAAAAATTGAAATATAAAACATATCTACATATGTGACAGCGCATAGAGAAAGGGACCTAAGGGTAAAAAAATCAATTTATTGTTTGTTTTGTGGACAACATCTGAGCATCGAATGAGACCGATCCCATGCTCTCCTGACATTAGGTCCCTTTCTATCCTTAGGTCCCTTTTTGTTTTGCGCGTCACATATAATAAATAAAAATGTATAAAATTTAACTGTGTAAATAGTACTTATTTAAACTATTACGAGTAAGTCATTATTTTATATTTAAAAACAATTACTACAATAGGGCGTTATTAGGAAGTCATTATTTTATATTATAAAATAATGTAAAATGTAATGATATATCATTTTTGGTAATGCAGATAGTAATGAGGTGTCATTACCAATATTTTTCTGGGCTATTAAGGTGTGCCAGTTTATAACCATCAGCATAAAGATTTTTGTATTTAGAATATTTATAAAATTAATTTTAATATACTCTGTATAAAACTTTTAAAAAAGATTAAATAAAGTTCACTGCGCAATATAGATTTCAAAATCAATTTGCTTTCTGTATTTTAATTGTTTAAACAAATATCTTGTTTACCTTAACTAAGAGTATTTCGAGCAATAACAATTAGCCGCAGTTTTATTTTAGTACAATATATAATTACATTAATACTTACAGTAGAGTGTCCTTAATCTAAATATTAATTTGTGTAAATATTTGTTAGGCGTTTGTTACCTGAAAAGAAAAATAAATACTTAAATAATTCTTTCTGTTTTTAAAGTCATTTCGTATGTGATGAGTTATTTAAAAGCGATGACGCATATGTTGGACCAGAGTACGTGCCTGAACACATCAAATGAAGCTGCTGCCAGCAACAAAATCACTTTTTTTTATGAAGAGCAAACTACTGTGAAGTAATTAAATTTTAAAGAAAACACAGGACATTCAGCGGCCGAAATAACTATAGGTTCACTTAGGAAATTGCGGATTACTTCAGTAACAATTGATATAAAGGGTGGTCCAGCCAAAAGGCACGACGTTAATCGTAAAAAAAACAAAAAGTTTTCAGAGAATTATCTTGATACTTGTCGTAGAAGGATCTACCACAATTATGTTTGAAACAAAATATCGGCCAAATACTCGCCACGGCTTCGGTGGCATACCTCTATCCGATGATCCATAATTTCAATGACTCTGATGATGCAGCCAGCCCATAAACCGCAGAACGAACTGGGCGAGCATGCACAGCATGCGCATTTCGTACAGACCCAGTTTTCTGAAATTTGCGCACAATTCTTCCGATTGTGGACACATTTGTTCAATCACGAAGTGCACGAAATGCATTTTGATTTGAACGCCCATTTTCGTAAAAGGCTTCAACAATCTTAACGCGCTGCTCAATTGTGTACCTCTCCATACTTGAATTTGTCAAACACTGAAACAAAGAAATTTCAAATTGAGTTGAGCAAAAAACTTGACGTTAGTGCACCGTAAGTTGTTTTTCACGTGGAAAATTTCACTCGAACTTAAAATGGCCTCAAAAGTTAATTTAAATTCTGAAAATTAATAATTTTTTTATTTTATTGGAAAGACACAATCACAATAAACACAAATTGTCAACAACAGGAAAAATAATAGTGTTGCATATTAAATTTGTGTGAAAACAAAGTCCACACATTTTTCGCGTGAAACTCTTTGTCGTCAAAAATCATTTTTTATATGGAGTATAACAGTTTTTTTTATGTGAAAACAATACAACTTACTGTGCTTAAGGTGTGACTCACAATTAACATCGCGCATTATGGTTGGACCACCCTTTCATTTTTGGATATTGGATTTTTATGACAAACCCCCTTTTATAAGAAGATATATCAGAGATGTAAATAATCTTTGGAAATCTAGATGCAATTATGCAAAAAAATATTCTTTTATCTTCTTCAAATTATCTCCATGAGAAAAATCAATAATGATTTGAACTTCTAATTTTGAAATTAGGATCTTCTTAGACCTACTACTAGACGATTGAAAGTAATTTTATATTGCTAAGTAAAGCAAGTTTTTAGAAAATAGTTTGTTAAAGCGTGTGGCTCTGAAATAGACAAAATTTGCTTTGATCGGTTCGCCAAGGCCAGATGGAAAATATCACAATTTCTGATTCGATTGTAAAGGCAAGTCAAATGGCAGTGCAATTGGGTGTATCTGATTTTTCTGCATCAGATTGATGGTTACAAAATTGGCGCAAAAGGAATAATGTTGCTTTTTGCAATGGCTATATTGGTTTTTTAAAAGAATAATTTTTGACCTTGTAATTCAAGATCCAAAAATATAAATGAATATATTTATTTAAAAACGGTTTTTTATTTTGTTCAATAACACTGCATGACATAGACAAAATTAATAGAGATCTGACCATCAGTTCTATACATTTCGGAGATGCTGATCACAATGGCGTACTTTATTATTCGACCTAAGGTACAGATTTTTCGCGAAATATCTTTAAATTTAAAGGTTTTCCATTTAGTTTTTTTTTATAAAAAAATTTACATTAAAACCACAGTTCGCATTTTACATTTTACATATTCGTGAAGCAAAACGTCATCTAGAAACACAACCTAAATAAAATAATTTTACACTTAAATATTTTTATATTGATATTAGCTGTATTTTGTCTCATGCCTATCAACGTTAAGTATTTATATCAAATCTGCGTTAAACCCATTGTATTATAAAAATTTTTTAAACAGGTTATGTTTATAATTGATAATTATCACCGTTGAGTTTTCAACGTTGATAATTATCCGTGTTAAAGTTAACGTGCATACGAAAAGTAATGTGTTAGTTTTCGTCTTAAACAAGTTTTTATGCACTTTGAGATTTTTTATGAGTTAACGGATATATTTAAGTCGAAAACACAGCTATTGATAATTATAATTATCTTTTAATTAAAGATAATGTATTTTAAATGTATTATGCCAACAAACAAAGATGTGGAAAAATTATATAAATGAATGAATGAAGAAATTGTTACACTATGATAATGATGACATTTATATATAAATATTAAAATATTTTTCTCATTTCAAATTGAATTAAATGATAAATTATAATAATATTTTTCAATAATCAAAATGTAGGATATAAACAAAGTTATTGTTGATCAAAAGTATGGAATAAATATACGAACTTTTATCTATTTAATGTCTTACAAAAATAAACAAATTGTATTAAAATTATAAGTTAATTTATCACTAAATTACCATATTACGCCCTTTAACAACAACTAATATTTTCCTTTTATCAAAGTACAAGTCTGTCTAACATAATATTTGATTACTGTTTTTGTAACAGTTGTTTTGATGTTATCATGTCACGTCATTAAGGGAAATTATTCGGAGTTTATAATTAAAATTTGTCGTAAAAGAGTTACATTAAATTTTTCAAAAATTTCCTTTCTTATTTCGTGATTGCTGAAGCAGAAAAACGATTATTTAATATGCTTGACTTCATGTTTACATAATTTGTAGATGAATTTTCCAAATATTTTAATACTAGCAGTTGTATTAATTTTAAATACTACGCGGATATAGTATATTGGAAGCAATTTTTACTTTATCCGCTTAAAACACCACGATAAGTAGCACTTAGGCCAAAAATTTGTATGAAGAAAGTGTTTGTCCTTTTATTCTGCATAACAACACTTATATGTGACAGCGCATAGAGAAAGGGACCTAAGGGTAAAAAAATCAATTTTTTTTTTGTGGACAACATCTGAGCATCGAATGAGACCGATCCCATGCTCTCCTGACCTTAGGTCCCTTTCTATCCTTAGGTCCCTTTCTATTTTGCGCGTCACATATAGTATTTTTGCGAAAAACGTCAAATTTAGAAGTTATAGCGCAAAAAATCTTTGAAGTGGTTTTAGTTCATTTTTAGGGTTAAAAGTTCAAACTGACTGGCCTGTATGATCCCGAGAGATCCAATTTTTGTACATGTATTATTTTTTATATCCAATCTATCGGAAACTGCCGGTGGAGCACACAAAAAAATACTTTTTGAAATTTGGGTGGTCTACTATACACAAATTTTATTACTTTTATTTTACAAAATTTTAAAATTTTTATGGTACCCATTTCCTTTAACGCTTTCCACGGAAATTTTTGGCGACCTATTTTGTTGCCTTGATTTCTCTTTTTACCAAAACTCAGTACCTTTCAATTAGCCTGAGTTCTGGACAGTTTGGTGGATTTGCTTTTCGAGGCACCAAAAGCACATTATTTAAGTACCACCCCAAGGTGGCTTTGCTTAATGGCAAGAAGTCGGCTAAAACATACTTCCTGTCGTCCGTTATGCAGCAGTTGGATTTTCCAAAAAAAACTTTTTTTAAATTTTGGGTGCGGTGTTTTGCTTCAATGTTCTTTACAGAATTCCTCTCTGGAACTTTTTATATTTTAAAAGATTTCAGTCTAGCGTGCTTTTTGATCTTGCGTACAAAAAGCTCCAAACAATCCACTTTTTGCGTGACTTTTCTCCTTAATATATTCGCGTTTTTTTTTTCAATATTGCACTGATTTTGTTCGCCTTATTCTGACCACAATTTCCCTTTTTCTGCCAGAACCTGCTTTTCGAGTGATCTTCAAATCGTCTCTAAACTTCTTTAGAACTCTAGAAACCGTTTTCAGCCAACTTTTAATTCCCAAGCTATTTTTTTATATGTCCTTTGAAGATGGTTTTGAAAAGTTTTCGCACTTCCAGCTTCTAGCGAAAAAATTTAAAACATGAAATTTCGTTTCAAAGCCTTCCAAAAAATAAATTTGAGTGGTTTTTAATCCTTTGAGGACCATACATTTTCTGCCGAAGCGATTTTGAAGTTTTTACGATTTTCATGCTCTCTGACCTATTAGTAGTTATGCCAAGAAAAATTGGCTTCGTTGACCCATAATTTCGCTTGCCAAAAATATTTGCCATTTGACGACCCTGCCGTTCCGGGCAAAGCAATTTTTATTATTATTTTATTTTCGTGATCTGCAACTAAATTCTAGGTACTTAATAAAAAATTGGTTTCATAGACCCCTTGCTTACCATTTATTTCCCTTATTAAAGTTTGTGCTTTTTACCCCTAGAATATAGTTAAAAAAAATCGAGGGCTCGCAGTGGGAATGTAGGACCAGATAAAAGATGAAAGTCTGTTAATCTAATAACATTTATTCTTGTTTTTTTTTGGCTTAAATTAAAATTGGCTAATTAAAAAATTAGTAAAAATACAGATTCAGTTGTAACTATATGTATATATACATTCAAATTATGGGGTCTCGGGACCCTCCTAGGACCTGGCCCATATCATGGAAAGATACCGCAAAGGAATGAATGTTTTATCCGTTTTGCGCTATCTCATTTTATGAAATGCAAGTGGTTTCATAAAAATTTCTGAGGGTTGGGCCCTACTAAAATCCATTTTTGGATAGAGATATCCTTCCCACGATGGTATTAGATAGTTATTATGGGTATTCGAAATTTTCGTCCATTTTGCTCTGTCTCTCGGGTGTAGAATACGAGTAACACTAGTGGCGCTATTTACCAAGTAAGAGCAGAAACATGCAAATATTGTATTTTAACAAAAAATTGTGTAAAATTTAACAAACGCGTTCTTAAAAATTTGTTATAAATAATTTTGAAAATTAGTTAAAGTATTGAGAAATTTTTGTATCGTGTTGAATGAAGATAACTTAAATCTTTGTTTAAATCAGTGTCTTAACAAAATTTTTTTTAAAAATTAGTCAAATCGACTTGAAAACCGTTTGACATTTTTTTAATGACATATTGCTTTAAGTGTATATTTATTATTAAATAAAATTTCGTGGTGTAAATGGCATTTTTAAATGAGGTATTCTATTTACCAATTAATACCCTGTGTTGTAGACTACTTTAATTTCTAATGTACCGAATGCACTAATTCTAGATCCTTAATTTTGTTCATATTTTACGCACTGTTTAGTTTACTAGGCTTAAGATATAATTGACAAAATAAGTAAAGTAATAAAAAAAACATAAAAAATATATAGAAATATTTTGATAAGTTCACATTTCATCATACAAATATAATTCCTTAATTCGATTAATAAATCTGATTCAATTTTGTACGAATCAATTGGCAAAACTCAACTTAATTGATTGAATTAAATATTGCCTACTAACTTTATTCAATCAACATCTTGTTCAAAGAATCAATTTAATTTTTATTGATTCTTTTCAAAGAATCAAACGAATTGATATATTTTATTTCATTTAATTGAGACCTTTAAAAAAAATAATAAAATCATCAGTAATAATTCAATTTCAAAAAAAATAAAAATTATATATTTTTGATTCGCGAATTATTTGTTGATTTTGTTGATTCGCACTAATTACATTTTGTATTAATTTATTCCGAATTTCTTTATATGATTTGCGAATTGTTTAGTCAATAATATATCTGTAAGCAATAGAATACATTGTTTTAAGAATAACTTTAAAAACAAAATTAAATGTTTACCTAACAATATTTTGAATTGATCCTACAAAGGAACTGGAAAATTTTCATTAATTCGTGAATCAAGAGATAAAAAAATAATTCGTGAGAATTATTTTTATATTTGTTTGATTCACGAATTTATAAATCAGCTTTTTTAATTATCTTTGAAAATAATTCTTTTTGAATCAATTCTTCAAAGCTCTGATTTAATTTAAACTTCGCGAATTAGCTCTTAAAATGAATTATTCAATCGAATCAAAATTGAATCAGTATAAATTAGACCAAATCATTATCTCACTTTATTCAATATCAAATCATTGATTTAAAAATTTTAAAATTATTCACTGATTCATAAAAAGAGAAAATTTTTATGCGAATTGATTCAAAAAAGTATTATGTTTTTCAAGCTCTGTTGCAAATATTCTACAAACATTATTTATTTCTGTTTTTTCAGTCTTCCCAGCAAAATTTTTTTAAACTGGTTACCTCTGAATCTGTTTTAGAACAGGTATTTTTACCATCGGTTCCGTGGAACAGGTTCTAGAACTGATTCCTGGAAGTCAAAATGGAAGGTTTCACTGTCCCAGAACCAGTTCTATAACTGGTTCTAGAACCGGTTCCAAAGCAACCTGTTCTAGTTTGGAGGAAAAGAACCTGTTGCTTTTGGGACAAACTCAAACAAAAATCACCGATGATAGAACATAAATTAGAATAGGTTGCATGCAAGTACAAGTTGTTCGACAATTTGGCTGGGTTGTAGATAACATAAATATAGTTTGTTGTTTTGCATAATAGTTCCACTTTATTGAAAGTTTTATTGTTGTATTTTCTCTAGACGAGTTTAGCCTGGATTTATTTCTTTTCAATTGCCAAAATAATAAATTGTGTTGCAACATCTGTTAACATGTTTCCTTTTTATATACCTTTACATAACACAAACAATACAACTTGCAACAGCCAAATTTTATTGATATTCAAAATCTTGTTAACACAGTGTTTGTTTATGTATACTTTTTATTTTATATGTTGTAAAGAGTAATAAATCGTTTATAATTCAAACTGATTTCTCCCAAGAAAAAAGCCAAAAGCTTATTTAAATTTTTTTTATTATTTCGGGGAAGAAAGAAACTACAGGTAACTTGAATGAGAACTCTTTGATTTTAACAAATAAATCAACGTGAAACATTTTTATTTACTTTAACTAATTTTGAGTGTTTTATTTTGAATTTCGATTTTCTCCCCTACTTAGGTGGTGTTTTCAGATGATATTTTGTTTCATACGAATGAAAATACAATGAAATGGTTAGCTATGTCTTAATATCAACCGATTTCCTAGAGATTTCAATAAAATGATCTCCAAATAATATATTCTGAGTTTCAACCGATTCGGATAAAATTTCCGAAAATCCAAAAAACCATTTTTGGTAATTTTTCGTGAACATGCTAAGACTTTATTTCGCAATAGAATATTTGTTAATGATCGTATTGCAATGAAATTTTACACTAAGCTTAGCCTTGCTATTCACTATGCTAAAGTAAAACAAAATTTTGAGACAAGATAAAACAAATCCCACAATTCCCAAAAAACTCTCAAAAATTTCCAAAATGGAATTTTTTGCTTTTCTTGCTGTCTTGTCCACATTTAAAGCGATGTTAAAAATTCACGAATACAGTCATATTACGACCATGTGGGACATCTTTTCCAGCTTTTACTTTTTAAATTCCGGTGGTACACTCAGAGAAAAAAGTGTTAAATTTGAAAATTGAATAAAATAAAATGTTCGGATTCGGAATAGTCTGGGAGAAGACAAGTGCAGAATATTTTTTCAATTAGGCACATCTAAAAGGAATATGCTTTCAGAAAAATATAAATACTATAAATGTTCTTAAACAAACTTTTAATCTGGAGACAAATTAGTCTTGGTACCTTTTTGGCCAAAAAAATTACTTATTTTACCCTTTTTTTAATTTTCAAGTTTAAAGACGTGCCATTTTAATAATAATAACAATTTTCTCTGTGTAATAAAACATATAGTTTCAAATATAACTGTAATTTTTCTAAGATTATTGGACTTGCTTTGGCTTTGCCATTGGCAAAAAGCCGGACTAGGTTATTGCAAAAATGATAATTTTCAAATGCGAATAACTTTCGTATTTTAAGAGATAATCCCATATGTTAACGTATTTATTGTAGGCCTTTAGTAGCAGATTACAGAAGTTCATTAAAATTGGTTTATAAATAAAAAAATGGCAAGCGTTAAAAATTTTAACGTTCTCGAGATGCCCTACTTTGGGGTCCTGTAGCGTACCTCCGGGTGGGTGTGGCGGATCGGCCGTCAAACTTTAGTGCGGTTTTTGTGCGAAATACTACTAAGTTAATAACAGCAAAAATAAAACTGTTAATATTACAAAATTTTAGTTAAACAATAAGAATATAACAAATTATACTATAAAATCTTTTTCTCCTTTTTTCGCTACAGGGAATATTAATAGATTTAAAATAGCAAAAACAAACTGTTATATCTAAAAAATCTTTATTATTTTTAAGTTAAATTAAGTTGAATATAAATAACTGCCTATCCTGCTAAAATCAAAAGAAATGGTTGCTAAAAATATAGTAAACTGCTGATTTCATAATGTTAGATTTTTATTCGCATCAAAAAATCTAAAAGAATTTTAAATTTTTTGTGATTTTTAAGTCTACTAATTATTTAGCTAAATTTCTTTATGATTTTAGCAGGTAAAGTTGTCATTTTCTATTAATTAAATAAAATTTAACCCACAAATATTTAACAGTTTGGTTGTTACTATTCCTATCTTACAAAAAATAATCCGATAATTTCAGCAGTTTTTCTGCAAGGTAATTTTTAACTATTTTTTTGTAGTTTTAATTAAAATGTTTACCTTTTTCTCTTGGTATATGAGTTAGTTCTAACAGAACTCTTTATTTTTATTAGTTTTTATTTGTTAATTTATTATACTGATAAAAAAAAGTAAATGAAAAAATTTTTTGGTACTGAAAAGGTCGAATAAGTACTATTTTTTAAGCTGGTTGGTACTATTTTAAAAAACCCATTTATCATCCCTGGTGTACCATATTCCAGTGTAGAAACGGTAACGACATATGAATTATTTATTTTGAAAGTGGTATGAGTCCTCATTTGTTTCAGATAGAACAAAACATAAAAATAATTGATTGCACCAGGTTTTATTTTTTATGGGAATATAAAAAACTACTGTTGGAAAACATTTTGTGGTCAATATTCATCTTGAAAATGGAAATTAGCGAACATTTAGAACACTAAAATGTTTATATTTTCTACTGCAAATTGTCTTAATGATTATGCGATGTAGGACTTATTCTGAAAAAACATATATTTAAATATTTGATGAAATAATTGTTTAAAGTCGATTTATTTTTCGTAATTTTTTTTTTTTTTTTTTTTGCAAAATGCTTTTAAGGTTTTACGGTGTTGGAAAACTTATTTTTGAGCCCCACATGAAATATTTTTCGCATAAGTATTAAACAACATTACCAATTCATTTCTAAATTTTTCGTATTAAACGATATACTGATCGATATGTAATAAGATGCAACTAAATATGACACCATATTATACTTTTTGTCTGGTTATATACACTGGTGTACAAAAACAAAAATGCGTATATAAATTTATACATTATTATATACAAACATTTTTACTCCGGAGCCTTCATATTTTAGGGAATAAAATATATCAAACAAAAAAAATTAAGTCCACGTAAGATAACAAAATGATAAAAACTATTATTTTGAAAGTGGTATGAGTCCACTCACCATTAAAAAAACAGGTATTTTCGCAAAATCTATTAAATATTCTTCGTGATTAAGAAAACTTTAACTATATGTGATTACAAATACGTCAAAATTTCTTAAACAGAACCACCCATATTTTTAAACACGTTAAAATGCAAAATCTTTTATATCTCATTTTAAAAACAAGTGGACTCATACCACTTTCAAAATAAATGGTTCATATCATTATTTTTGGACTACCAGTAATAACAGTGATATACTTTCTGCATTTTTTGAAACATATAATAATGAGTTACTAATAACTAGTTACTTTTTCTATTATTACAAAACAAAAAATAATGCGTTATCAATAATGGCTTATTTTTAGTGTTAATTGAAATAAAAAGTAATATTCTGGATTTTTCTTTTTTTAATTTTCTGAAATCTATTTTTAGATTCAATATTTTTTCAACACGGTTAAGGATATATGTAGCCACATATTTTTTGTATTTTGGCACGTAATCATACTTGTGGGCAGCAGGTTAGTTTTATATATCAAATATAACATGTTGTGGTATCTCATACGGAAGAGCTATCGACTAGCAATCTGGAGTCAAGGCACGAGCAAATTTTATTGAAAATTTTCAAAAAAAAATAGTTTTTTTAAACTTATTAACCTTTACTATAAAAGAGAAAAAGTCGATTTTAAATCACAACAGTCGACTATTATTTTAAAGTTTGTGTTTTCCAAAATATCTTAAATGTTCTTTAACGTTTTATTTTAATTTTAAAGTTTTCACTAGTTTTATCAGAGACTATTAATTATAGAGATAGGAAATCAAAACTTACACTACTCCCGGTAGGGGGCGCTGAAATTTAGTATCACCTGAGCAACTATTTAGTATTACTTTAGTATCAGCTGAGCCTATATTTAAAAACTCAAAATTTGCTGTAAACTGCGCAAAATAAGAAAAAATTAAGCGCAAAATATGTTCAAATAATAAAATTTGAGAACTACTTTTTTTTGTTTTGCTTTTTTATTTGTTATTATTTCAATTTAAATAAAAAAAGAAAATTGTCAATTTTTTGAACAAAGTGCCATCTAGTGATAACCATTTTGTTATAACATTTGTTTTTGGTGATGCCATACCCCTGGTTTTTATTTTACACCTATTTATTTTGTTTCTATTGATTTCAAATTTTTTTTACGCTCATTTTTAAATTTTATTTTTATTAAAATGAGTGTTATTTTTGTTCGGTTTTAAGATCAAATATGACAAATTCCAAATAGAATTTACAATTTATTTTACAACAAATTTTTAAATCTTTTTATTTTTAATATCTTGTTTTGGTTTCTAATAAAAATAAACAAAAGTTTGGAATGTATATGTTTGACAATATTTTAAGTTTTATTTTAAATTTTTTGTATGGTGCGGTGCAGGGGTATGGCATCACCAAAAAAATAAGTTATATTTAATTAATAACAAACAACAAATTTTATTATTAGAATATATTCCGCGCTTGTTTTTTCCTTATATTGAGCAGTTTTCAACAGTTTTTGAGTTTTAAAATATAGGCTCAGCTGATACTAAACTGATACTAAATAGTTGCTCAATAATACTAAATTTCAGTGCCCTCTTTTTTTTTTTTTTTTTTTGATGGACCAACACTCAGGGGATGCCCCCTATTAACGCAGTGCATTGTGTTGGTATTGAGAAAATAGGTTATGAGGAGGAGGAAAAAGGGAGTAGTGTTTGTGAATATTTGATTTAAATTTCTCAACATTGTAAGTAACAGGGAAGAGTTTATTCCACATATGGCTAGTGCGACTGATAAACGAATTCTCTCTATAATGTGTCGTTACGAATAAAAACTTGGGCTTTGGGGACAAGTTCACTTATCTCACCCGAGCACTTCCCATGGTAATATCGATAGAACAGGGTCACACAACCCACATTCCGACGATGCTCCAATGAGTCAATAGAGCTGGATACTCCATTATCATTGATAAGCGCCGACGACCTCCTTTGCACACGGTCCAGAAGCTCCAAAATAGACTTCGAAGCTCCTGCCCATATATGGGAGTTGAATTTCATCTTCGGTCGGATATAGGTGGTATAAATAGTGAGTAAATCGGATGGAGTGAAGTACTTCTTGCACCGACGTAAAAAACCTAGGCACTTGAATGCTTCTTTCGACACCTGAAAACCATGTTTATTTCAACGGACATCACACTGAATTTTCATGCCCAGAACATCAATAGTATCCGATTCCTCAATATCTATCACCCATATGTACAGATGGCAGCGTTGACACCGCCGCCCTATGGGCCTTGCGTGCATTAAAATCTACCTTATTCGCACGACCCCACTCTGAGATTGTAGATTCAGTGTGTCATCCATAATCTGCCTTTTGCCCCCAATCTCCTCAGGGCTTGGCCTACGATCAAAGGAAAATGAATGACAAATGTTGCTGTCATCTGCGAAAGAGTAGATAGGGTTGAAAGTTTGACCAAGAAGATCATTGAGAAAGATAAGAACTAGGGAAGGAGAAAGAACAGAACCGTGCCATACACGATCAAAGGCCTTTGAAATATCCAGAGCAACCACTTTGCTCTCACCAAAACGGTGGATGGACCGACTCCAACGATCCGAGAGGAACGCTAACAGGTCTCCCGTAGAACGACGTCTACGGAAGCCATACTGTCGCTCATTAAGAAGTGAGTTGGGCTCTAAATAATTCACAAGATGGTAATTAACCATACTCTCCATCGCCTTTGAGAGCGCAGAGCATATTGCGATCGGGCGGTAATTTTCAGGGTTGTTAGCCGCACCCTTTTTAGGGATTGGCTGGACATTGGCAACCTTACAGCACGAGGGGAAAACTCACGCATGGTACGAAGCACTAAAAAGGCTTGCCAATGGACGAGCTAGCGTCGAAGAACACTGTTTCAGCACCAGTGCTGGTATACCATTCGGCCCCGATGACTTATTTACATTGAGGTCAGCAGGAACCCTTTTAACTGCTCGAGCTCGAAAGAATATCTTAGGCATAGTACTCGACACTCTTTCAAACTCGGCCAGTGGTTGATCGCTTTCCGGCAGGAATGAATTACCAGCAAACATCTCAGCTAAACGGTTAGCTTTATCAATCGGCTCTGTGAATATTTGGTCATCCTTTATAAGAGTTGGGATAGTTGAACTAGCATTATCCTTTACTCTTTTAACGAATGACCAAAATGAATGACTCTTACTACCCCGTGGTGCAGAAAGAACTTTAGTACGAAGACGTCGCTCGTAAAGAAACTTTTCACGTTGGCGTTCTTATTATCCCGCCAATTATTGAACGCTTACTCTCTGGATCTGACTGCGTTCCTGCAAGTCTGGTTAAACCAACATTTATCTTTTGGTTTAACCGAAATTTGCTTCGAAGGAAAAGAAAGATTTCATTCCAAGCAATATAACCTGTTCAACCATTTTCGCCGCGGCATCTACGTTGTCGTCAAGGAAACGGAGTTTCCAATTAAAATGCCGGAAAAAATCGTTGAGCTCATCCCAAAGTGCTTTTTCGTAAATAAAAACTGAACGTTTCGCAGCTGTTGTCGAAACGTTTCGAAGAACGGAGAACGAAAAGTATGCGGAAATGGTACCGGTAAGTATTGTAAGTTTTGATTTCCTATCTCTATAATTAATAGTCTCTGGTACGGTAAAAGCAAAATCTTTACTTTAAAATAAAGTCGACTTTAACAAAAATATACATTTACAGCCCAATGTATAAAGTTTCTAAAAAGTTTAATTAAAAATTTTTAAGATAATTCGGCAGAAATAGTATACATAATTCGTTTAATAACGGACAATTTAGCAAGCCTAAAATAAGCGTTTCATAAAGTTTAGAAAATAAAAATCTCTGCTGGAGCCAAAAATATTGAGTTTTAATTAATTTAAAGGCTTTTTCAAGGGTAATCCACCCAAGAATGTGTAGAATTTTATAAAAATAAAAAACTAACATTTTGTAGCCAACAAATTAAATAAAAAACCTGGAACAATTGCACCACTTAAACTTAAACAAATAAAATAAAAAATAAATTAAACAATATAGTGAATGTTGATGTAATTAAAACATATTCGTCATTCGAATACTTTCAGTATTCATATTATTAAACGTCTTTACAATATTATTTTACACTACTACTTAACAAAGATATGAATAAAAATTCTTTTTTTTTATCATGTTTTGATTTATTATAAAATATTTTTATTGATAAAAACTTTAAATCAACATTATTCATCTATGATTAACATAGGCGTACCTAGACCATTTTTCTGGGGTGGGCAAGCGACCTATTAATTTTCTGCTGTTTATTTACCCATTCTCACACTCTTAATCCTAAAAACCACTTTCGGCATTATGCTTACAATTTTTTCACACAAAAAAAACTTAAAAATGATTCCTTGCCTTCTAATAAAATTTTCATAATTTTCAAAATTAAATAATTCTGGTAGCTTATCCTATCAAAATCGCCATGTTTTTATACAAAATTCTGAATAGTGCATTTATTTTTGTGAAGAAAACCTCGTACAAGGAATGTATTCCAAGCTATATTCTCAGATTATTATGAAATTTAGATATTTAATAGAGAAAAGAAATCTAAGATCAACCTGTCTAATTCGTCCACCTCGGACAAACCCTATCTAACCCCATATTCTGACCACTTAAATTACAATTTTTGTTTCTACAAAATATTGAAATTTCATTAAAATAAAATAGTAGTGTTTAGTTTGAAGTAACTTCCTTGTTAGATATAAACTAATTATTCATTTAGAAAACTATGAAATCTAAGATATTTAACTCACCAAAAAAGATTCTGCGTTATTTTTCTATTATTGAACAAATTTGCAGTTCTAATAATTTTTCTTAAAGAAAAACTGAATTTTATAATCAGAACTAAGATATAATTGTTTCTTACATATTTCTTAGGTAAGAATTTTTCAAACAACATTTCTTATTTATGAAATATTTAAAACAAAAATCGATCTTAGTTCTGACTATAGAACTGACCCTTAGATTTCAGCAAATTATCTGCCTAGGAAACCAGCAGACATTTTCCGAAACCAAAAACAAAGGATTAATTGATATTAAAAAAAAGTAATATTGTGATACTTTTCGCCATCAAAATTATAGATAAAAGAATTGTAGGTAGATTTTTTAAAAATTCTGGGGTGGGCAAAAATTAGTCTAGGGTGGGCTTAGCCCGTTTTCGGTTTAACTAAACCAAATTTAACTGACATCTTTATTTAGTTATCAGAAAATCGCAGTATATTCCAAAGAAAACCCGTGATCACGATCACAGTTTAAAAGAACAAAGATTTTCAAATCACAATCACTGAGAACAATGTTACTGAAAAATCGCCGGATCGCCCATCTCTATTACAAACCCGTGATCACGGTCACTGTTTAAAAGAACGGTGATTTGAAAATCACGATCACTGGTAGCAGCATTATTCAAAAATCACCGGATCGCTCATCTCTAGTCAGATTGTTATAAATTTTGTAAAACAGGTGACAATGCGCTGATATATATCGAAATATATAACTCAAATGTAATCCATGCATTAGAAATTAGGTGGTTACACGGTTTTTATCACATTTTTTGATGTCACCCATATACATACATACGGATTTTCTGTTACAGTTAAGGAGTGAGATCATAAAAATGTTAACACACATAAAGTTAAATAAAAAACAAACCACTGAAATTTAAGACTTCAAACTAAATTTTTATTAAATGAAATTTAATACAAAATCTAACAATAAAAAAACCGAATGGAATTCTAACCACTACGAACAAAGTTATCCACTTTTTTCGGAAACCCTCCCATTAAAGCTTTTATGGTAGTTTCTGTCACCTTTTTAGAGCAGGTGGTCCATCTACGTTTGAAATATTGCATGTCCTGGGAGACCTTTTTTGTGCCCTTTAATTCCCTTTTAACAAGCGCCCAATATCTCTCCACTGGCCTGAGCTGTGGGCAGTTTAGTGGATTTGATTCTCTTGGTACAAGAACCACATTATTATCATTATACCACTTCAGCGCTTTCTTGCTGTAGTGACAAGATGCTAAATCAGGCCAAAAGTAAGTGGATACATTGTGCTGACTCAAAAATGGAAGAAGTCTCTTCTGCAAACACTCCTTGATATAAATTTCGCTGTTTATAGAGCCAGATGTCACAAATAACACCATGCGACAGTCAAAATCGGGATGGGATGAAACCAACGGGAAATGTTATATCGGTCAAAAACAAGTTATACGTGTCCCGGTGTTTCGCTGGGTCATGTCTAGGAATCGAGATAAATCGATTTGAATTTAGTAACTATCATATAGGGGAAATTGTCACCTTTGGTGGTCTTTTTTTTGACATAACTTGAGAACCACTTGTCCGATTTTGCTCAAGTAATTTTAAAAAAATTAAAAATTACAATTCCTTTAATCTGTTCATATACTCAACAGTTTTGCTGGTAAAAATAAATGTATGAAGAAAAAAAATATTTTTTGCCTAAAATATTAAATTTTTTACTTTTTAAATTCATAAAAAATCCAAAACGGAAAAAAAGGAAAGTCGTATTACTTTCACGCAAAGTCACATAACCTTTCAACAAAATGAGACATAGATCATGAAAATCGATGGACGCGTTTCGCTTTTATTCACAATTAAATGAAGGTATCTCATTTTGACAAGAATATTAATTTTATGTTTCAATGAGTTTGGATAATATTTATTATATATTATTTATTATTAACACGTAAAATTAAAAATTATTACAGGTAATGATTAGGTTATTACATAGATACATAGGTTATAAAAATCGATGAACGCAAAACTTATTTTCGTTTGTTTGCGCCCTTTACTTTCTTGCGTGGTGGTTCGCCCACTTGTTCAGAGTCTCTATCGGATGAGGATCTGTCTTCATCTGGAAAAAATCAATTGTTTTTAATCAGTCAGTTAATTTCATTTTTGTGACTTACCCTCGTAGGAAACTCCCATTGTATATTCTTCTTCTTCATCTTCATCTTTCATAGGTGAGTGCACCTAATTTTTTTTTTTTAAATATATTTTTTTTAATTAATGATTTCTGTTAAATAAACAAAAATGTGCTAAAATTTAATATTTAAAATTTAATTTAAAACAATATGTTGCTACTTTTGTTAAATTTGATTTTAAACAGGAAAATAATAACGTTCCAATAAAATTAAAGGCTTATATTTTTAGCGTATAATTCAACTACATGAAGGGGAAATTTTACGTAATTAATTTTAACTCTAATGTTTAGATTTAAAAAAATCTATTTTGTTTTCAAATTTGTTGCTTCAAAATCAATAAAATTAAAGTCTATTAAATTTAGTGAATTTACAGTATTTGTATTTAAATACATAGCCATTCATACTCGTGTTTTTACTAGCGATCATAGTAAAGTATTTGTATATAATTTTATCAACAAATTTTTATCTACAATCGTATTCTACGTTAGGGTGTCCCGAATATGATATCAACCAATAATGATATCAACTTATTTTCTGTTTCTCCTTTCTAACTAGTAACTTTTTTTATTATTTGATATTAAAAAATAAATATTTCCAATATTGCAGGATCTGTTTGATAAATGTTAGATAAAAACTGCAAAAACCAAACTGTTATATATTCAAAATTTCAGTTATATTTAAGTTATATTTTATTTAATTTTAAATAACAACATACCCTTCTAAAATTGTCAAAAGAATTATTTCAATATTACAATAGTAGATAAAAAAAAACAGAAAGAAAACAAAAATAAAAATATAACACTTTTCTAAAATTTTTAGCTTCCCGACTAAAAAAGATGTTATATAATCATATATCCCCTTATATAAACCCATATATACGTCCATATCTAATTTGATCCGAATATTGGAATATTATAATCAAGCGAGATACGCATGTTATCTAACCTGATACAATTTGATCCGAAAAATGGGTCTATCTAACTGCATCAAATTATATATAAATACATATAATTTGATGAAGATTTTCAAATAAAATTTTAGTACATATTGTTGAGATCATTTATTCATTCGTATTAAATACTAATGCTTAATGTTTAGAAAAATTTTTCCTAATAAACTTGGAAATAGCTGAGAAAATAAAACATTACAAAAATTTATCGGAACAACTTTTTCTAGCCCGAGTAAAAAAGTTTATATAAAATTATATATGAATGGATATATTTGGAATCTGTAACTGGATATAATTTCATCCGAAAAATGGTTATATTAAATTGTATCAAATCGGATATAATTATATTTACAAGGATACAAAGTTATATCAAATTATCAACTTATATCCGAGTTTTGTCCCGATCAAATTGGATATAAGTTAATACAATACGATATGATTAAATTTAAATGATAAAAAAAATTTGTATTGGAGGTCAGCAAGATTTCACGTTCTGCACACTAGCAGCCGCAGGCTACTGTCGATAATTTGCGACTTTCATACAATTTATATTGGATTTAATTTTTAACTAAACACTCTCGAGTAATAAATATGATTTTTATAAATCAATAAATGTAAAGTGCATTTTTTGATTTTAAGCATTTATTTTTGGATCTTTAGTGCATATTTTTTGGTTTTTATTTCATATTTCCATTTAAGTGCATATTTTGCATTTAAATGGATATTATCGCTGCCCTGATAATAAGTAACTATTAAAGACGTTATTGTATAAATCCGTTATTGTTGAATTCTTTAACCCTAGAAGTCCATTGTTAGTCGATTCGACTAACATCAACCGTGCTTTACAAATAGCGTGAAAAATAGCGATGCACTTCTAGGGTTAAAGATTAGCCCCCGTATTCAAAATGAAAAAGCATATGCTAGCTAACTAGCTGCCAGCTTTCCCTTATGGGAATATGTGTGCAAAAAAGTTAGCAGCAAGTTAGTTAGCATACACTTTGTCATTTTTAATACGGGTGTAGATAATTTTTTCTCAAATATGGGAATTTTCTTTGGACTTAGAAAATTTTTCAAATACACATATTGTTTTTTTTTTATTTTAAATAAAATTTTAATGATTAGCCCGGCAATGCACTTCTTTTTTGTTAGAGGCTCCTAATTCCCGATTTATGGAGCTGAAAATGATCTATAACAATATTTAATGGTTATTTGTCCACTCAAAACTTATCGGACCAGAACAAAATATATATGTCGTTGGAAAGGTACTTGAAATACCTTACCAATGGTATGCAACATACCTAAACTTATTAACCCATTACGAGCCGGGTCATGATTTTAAATGTTAATTTTATTAAATTGGAGTTTTTAAATTAAAAAAAAAACTTAAAAATAAAAAAAGTCAGAAAATATTAATTTAATGAAAAAGTTGAATAAAACATATAAAAATTTTTTTTCATACAATGAGTTTCGAACTTGTGTCTGAGATTAACTAATATATTGTAATATATAAAATACAATCAAAAATATTCTTCGTATGTATTTATATATATAAAATTTTTAACGGTTTTATCAATTATATATTCCTATATAAATAATTTGCAATAACGCAAATTCTGATATATGATTCAATATGATTACATATGAGAAAATTTTTAAACATTTTTCTAATATATCATCATATAAAAACATATAAAGTCGCATACAATATTTTATATTATCATATATTTTAATATTAAAAAATATATGTTATATATACTCTTTTTTACTCGGGAGGTTAGAGTTTTGGTCTTTCTTATAAAATGTGTCTCTCTTATAAAATAAAAAAATTAACTTCCATAATAATTTTTATTTCACGGAAAAATAAATGGACTTAAACCATATTTATTTCAACATATGTCTGTCTAATTTTTATTTTTAAATTTAAAAGTAAAAATAATTATTTCGACCTTTAATTCCACAATGAAAAAACTAAATTTTTTCTTTTTTATTTCTCTAAAATTATTTTTGCTTTAATAAAGAGTATTTTGCCAACTATTTGAAAAATATATGTTAAATTCAATTATAGACTTCACAATTTCCTTGAGCTTAAGGTTTGTTTTTTAAATATAAAATGTTTTTTTATTTTCGATATTTCGCTACTCCATTGTGTAGCATCTTCAGGATGATCCAGATCCACAATTTGTGAGTTTTTTAAAATTAAATTATAAATTAAACTTTATAAAATTTTGTATAATTAGATATCATGTCAGATATAATTACATATAAATTATTACAATTTTCTACAAACTTTGTTATATATTTTGATAAGATTGCCCAGGTAGAAAATTACAAGGGGCCAGCACTGACAAAGCACCGAAATGGGTGGTATTAGTGCTTGTTAACAGTGCTTTCCCAACGCCCAAATGATAACACCGTCCCACGGCGGTGCCAATGCTTTACAAAGCCCTGAGAAAGCACCCAGAAACATAAAAATCAAATGTTTTCCCAACGCCCAAATAAAAAAATTAAAGTGCTTTCCTGGCACCCAAATGATAACACTGATCTATTTAATTATTTGCAAAGTACTGAGATGGCACCAAGAAACACAAAAATCAAGTGTTTTCTCTGCCACCAAATTATGAGCCCTCATCACTGAAGAATTTCAAATTACTCTAAAAATAGATGGTTATTGGAGTTATTGTATTGTGGAGTCCAAAATTATTTAAATATTCACTCGCTTCTTTTTCAAAAATAAAATAATGTTTTAGAAAAAAAGCGCTGGAAATTCACCATTTCAAGTGTTGATAAAGTGTCCAAATTTAGTGGTTTGCCAGTACTTCTTTTTGTTAGACCACGGTCCGCCAGTGCTTCTTTTTTGTTACCACACATAATTTCTACCTGTGTGTTTATAATGTCATATCAAACATATTTATAAAACCAAAGTGTTAATATAAATGTATACCCGAGTAAAAAAGTGTATATAAAATTATATGTGAATGGATATATTTGCAATATGTAACTGGATATAATTTCATCCGAAAAATGGTTATATTAAATTGTATCATATTGGATTTAATTGTATTTACAAGGATACAAAGTTATATCAAATGATAAACTTATGTCCGAATTTTGTCCCGATCAAATTGGATATAAGTTAATAAAATACGATATGATTAAATTTAAATGATAAAAAAAAAACTTTGAATTGGAGGGCAGCAGGATTTCGGGTCCTACACACTCAGGGGTGTGATGAAAATCGAAAACGAACAGTTTTTCATTCTAGAATAATTTGTTTCGCGAAAATCAAATTGGCTTCAAATTATTATTTATCGTTTTATTTGACGCCGGACATGTAAATTAGGAAATAAAATATAATTGGTATTGTACAGATCCTAAAATATTTACCATTGAAAAACAGATCGTTTTCGTTTTCGATATTCATCATATGCCTGACAGTCAGCCGAGAGCTACTGTTGATAATGAGTAACTATTAAAGACGTTAATGTATAAATCTGTTATTCTTTAAAGACTAGATAATTATTTATCAAATATGGGAATTTTTTTTGGACTTAGACATTTTTTTTAAATATGTTAAGCTTTTTTTATTTTAAATAAAATTTTAATGGTTAGCCCGGCAAGGCACTTCTTTTTTGTTGGAGGCTCATAGTTCCCTATTTATGGAGCTGAAGATGATCTACAACAATATTCAATGGCGTATTTCTTATTTCTCCACTCAAAACTTATCGGACAAGAACAAAATATATATATCGTTGGAATACCTTTTCAATGATATGTCAATGAAATATATTAAAAGGATAATATAAACCAGTTTTTTCGCCCTCCTGAAAGCCTGTTAAAGAACACATAACACTACTTGCAGGCAAGCTGACGATATTGTTATATATAAAAAATAAAATTAAAAATATTTTTGTATCTATTTATATACACAATTTTGAACGGTTTTATCAATAATATATTCCTATATATACAATTTTCAATAAAGCAAATACTGATATATGATTTAATATGATTACATATTAGGGCGGGTCGATTTAATAATCGCCCATGGCTCAGTGAAAATCGTATTCTAGGGATCAAAATAAGAAACTTTTACTACCCCCCAACTGTTGTCCCGTAGGGTCAAGTTTTGAAAAATCCCACTTTGACCCATTTAGAGTGCCCCAATCGAGTCCAAATGTATGACCGACCCCCACTAACTTTGGAGGGCCGATCCACCCACGCCAGTGGCACACCCCCTGGAACTCCCCTGGGGGGTTCCCCATACAAACATTTTAAAAAATCACCATTTTTGGCACTTTATTTTATTATTTTTTATTTATTTTATTTATTTTTATTATTTTATTTATTTTTTCTCTTTAGAAATTTATTTAGTCAGAACATATGTAAATGAAAAAATTAATTTAACTTAGTAATAGAAAAGAAAAGAAAAAAAATTACTGTTTGAAGTCTTTTTTGCTATCAAGTCTGGGCAATTTCGCACGGCTCTCTAATGTCGTCACCATAACAGCCTCTACATTTTCCGGTATAACTCGTTTGGAAACGCTAGCTAGCAATTGAACGTGTCGTTCTGTTGCAGGTCGTAAAATAGGTTGTGTGGGTTTTTAAGTCACCACAAGACACAGCTGCATGTCGTAAACTTACTTAAGCTAAATCGGTTACAGGTAGAATTGAGCATAAAATTATCATAAAGGATTTTCCAGAAGTAATAAAAGGCGCACTTGCTTAACAGAATTTGTGGTCAGATTAACGTTTAATTTACATGTAAGTACTTTATGGGCAGTTTTGACAACAAAATCGGTTACAGGTAGAATTGAGCATAAAATTATCATAAAGGATTTTCCAGAAGTAATAAAAGGCGCACTTGCTTAACAGAATTTGTAGTCAGATTAACGTTTAATTTACATGTAAGTACTTTATGGGCAGTTTTGACAACAAAATCGGTTACAGGTAGAATTGAAATTACCATTTCATTCTTATTACCTCGTCTCCTAGACCATATATAACGCAACAGTTTTTGTGAATGCATTAAGTCGTTGTGAAGAACTCGAAGTGTGAAGTGCTAATTTGAGAAAAAAAAATATTTAAAAAAAAATCATTCCAAATCAATAAGTTTACAATTATTCCACCATCCTCTACACCGCAAGATGAAGCAATAACAACATCAACAACTATCGAAAACCCAATGAGTCATATACCCAGGTATGATGTTACTGTTTTTGGTGTGTCTACTGATTTGACTGATCTTAATTTACCAACCCATTTGGATATCTTGAGATATTATTTTTACTTGAGCGAACAAAAAAAGTTGTCCTATAAAGCATTCACTATTCAAGTACAAGATAAGTTGATTGGAATTTGGGAAAAACTTGGTATGGAAATAATGCTGAAAAAAAGTGTATGTAATAAATTGAATAGATTGCTTGACAAATATCAAGAGCAAATCAAGAGAAGAAACAAACCCCAACAATTTACAGAGTATGTAAAATCTCTGGAAACAATTTTTTTCATTGGAACATGTAAATGCGATTTGAAGGCAGCTCCATGTGCATGCGGTTTGGTTCCCGAACGCCTCAAAGAGTTTATGCACGATCAACATAATCAGAGAAGTCTAACAATGGATGGATTTGCGATGGAAATTGAAGAGCAAGGAGCAACGTCTATGTCATCAATGCCAACATACCAAGATCCCGATGATTCAACATACGCACCGCCACCGGTTCAAGAAGATTTGGATATAAGCACAAGTTCACAATACACACAGAGATACGATTGTTTTAACTTTGCCTTGGTATGTGACAGATTTGGCGTGCCTGATAGAGTAGCATCAGCAATGGGAACAGCTCTTTTCCAAGATTTTAAAATGAAAGATATCCATGGCAAACCTCTCATCATGGATAAATCGAAAGTTCGCCGAGAAAAAGAGAAATGCAGACAAGAAGTGCTTCGCAAACGGTTAGATGATACCAATTTGTAAGCATTTTCATTCGATGGCAGAAAAGATGATACTTTAACGAGAGATACAATTGATGAGAAGTATCATACTAGAATGGTAAAAGAACCTCATCTTGTTATTTTGAGAGAACCGAATTCTGAATTGATTGGTTACGTAAGACTGGAACATGAAACCGCTGAATACAAAACAACCAAATTAAATGATTTTTTCAACGATAAATATATATCACTGGATGCATTAATTGGCATATGCACTGACGGTGAGCCAACAAACACTGGCCCAAACGGTGGAATTATACGACGATTCGAATTGCTGTTAAAAAGACCATTGCATTGGTTCGTTTGCCTTCTACACTTCAACGAACTTCCGTTTCGGCATTTGTTTGAAGCTTTGAATAAATCAACTAGCACTGGACCAAGATCGGCAACCGGAAAATTGAGCCGTCAAATCGAAACTTGTGAAACTCTTCCGGTAAGTTATTGCTATCACTCATTTATTATAATTGTCAACCGTTTTTAATTGTTTTATTTTTATATATTTTCAGGTGGTGGACGGCTTTCAGAAAATTGAGTTGAAAAATATGCCGCCTGCTCCAGAAAAAATTGAATTTTCCATCGATTCCAAGTACTTATACGACATGGCCCATGCAATTTCTAGCGGCGTGGTTTCAGTGGATCTGGCAAACATCAAACCAGGGAAAATTGTACATTCTCGGTGGCTCACCAAGGCCGCTAGACTATTACGATTATATGTGACAACGGAAAATCCAGATGCAAATTTAAGAATACTGGTTGAATTTATAATTACATGTTATGTGCCAATGTACTTCAATATCAAGTATTACAGCTCTGTCGTGTACGGTAGTAGATTATTTTTCAAATTCATTAGTTGGTCAAGATTTCTAGAACCTCGTTTACGCAAAATTGTCAATAAAGTAATTACAGATAATTCATATTATGCGCATTCGGAAAATATCTTGTTATCAATGTTGTTTGATGATAGCAAAGAAAAGCGCGACTGTGCTATCAAGATAATTCTACGCTATCGAACCGATGTTGACGACCCAACGGGACTTAGAGCTTATAAAAAACCAGATATAAACTTTTATTGCACAAGTTACACGGAAATGATCAATATGAATGACATAAATGACGTATTTGAACCACCATTCACGCGAAGCATTCCATACGATACTTTGAAAGAATATTTAAATCAAGATGATCCACCGTTTAATGATCCAAAAATTCCATCACACATAAAAGAAACAGAACGACACGTTCAATTGGTAGCTAGCGTTTCCAAACGAGTTATACCGGAAAATGTAGAGGCTGTTATGGCGACGACATTAGAGAGCCGTGCGAAATTGCCCAGACTTGAAAGCAAAAAAGACTTCAAACAGTAATTTTTTATTTTTTCTTTTCTATTACTAAGTTAAATTAATTTTTTCATTTACATATGTTCTGACTAAATAAATTTCTAAGGAGAAAAAATAAATAAAATAAATAAAAAAATAATAAAATAAAGTGACAAAAATGGTGATTTTTTAAAATGTTTGTATGGGGAACCCCCCAGGGGGTGTGCCACTGGCATGGGTGGATCGGCCCTCCAAAGTTAGTGGGGGTCGGTCATACATTTGAACTCGATTGGGGCACTCTAAATGGGTCAAAGTGTGATTTTTCAAAACTTGACCCTACGGGACAAAAGTCAACAGTTGGGGGGTAGTAGAATTCGTTTTAGAGGTATGGTTCCTTCGGCAAAGTTTCTTATTTTGCCATGGGCGATTTTTTTGCCTCCCCACAAATCGACCCGGCCTATTACATATGAGAAAATTTCTAATAAAATTTCGAATATATCACCATATAAAAACATATAACGTCGCACACAATATTTTATATTATCATATATTTTAATATTAAAATATATATGTTATATATACTCTTTTTTACTCGGATATGGTTATATAAAGCCACGCATATAAATATTTATTATTATATCAAATCATATAAGATTATATGAAAACTTTTTTAGTCGGGTTACAAATATTCAACAAAATTTATTTGCCGACTTATTAAGGGTAAATTTTAATTTGCAATTAACTAAAATACAGCTAAGATTTTGTAAATTTAAGAGATTTTAGCAAAAGTGCAGGTCATGGGGTTATGTCAAAAAAAATATATATGACCCCCTCTGGAATTAAAAAAGAAAAAAACCGAAATTAATTTTGGGAGGGGCTTGGCCCCAGGAGGCCCGTGAGGGGCAAAAAACGGGGTAACATAGTAACATACAAGTGTGGGTACTAAAATTAAAGGAAATTTTCTAACAATTCCAAAAATGTTATTCTGTTTTTATCCATAAAATGTAGCCCTACCTAGAGCCATTTTAGTCTCTTAGCAGTTTTATCCGCACATCAAGTTTTGAAAGGTAATGTTTTGTTTGCTGAAAAAAGTTTTTATTTTTCACAAAATAAAGCATATTAAGGGAAAATCCTCAAAACATTGAGAAAATTAGATTTTAGTTACGATAAGTACACTGAATATTTTATAAGTGCGACCGACAAGAATCGATTTTATCAAATTAATAAACAATATACGGTATAAAATTCGATAAAAAATTTTGCAACAACAACTAATTGGACCAAATTCTAGCGTTAATAGCCTTGGTATTTTTCTCATAATTAGATCGTCAAAAAAAGTTCGGGACACCCTTATATACATAGTTTTTATGCAGTGCAAGCAAGTTTTGTTAAAGTTATAAACATTATTTTTACAAAATAAATACAATAATCAATAGTAATTTCATTGAACAATTTATGTTTCAATAAAATAAAAACAAGAAAAAAAAAACAAAAATCCACTATATACAGTTATGCATACAATTAAGCCTACAGTTAAAACTCTTTTTAACATATTATTGATTTCTGGTAAAAAATAAATTATAAATTTATGCTATTTATGTCGGCTAACTTATCTAAAAGTACGCTCAATTTAAGTCTATCCAGAGTCAAATTTTATTCATGGTTAAGTTTAAGGACCATCTTCATTACCTTAACCAAAAGCAAAATTTTCATCAAAATAACTATGAATACCCGAGTAAAAAAAATTATATATAATCATATGTGGCATATATTACAATATATAATTAGACATGTGGTTATGTATATCCATATATAATTATATACGACGTTTTTTTCGAAAAATTTTCCTTATATTATGCCATATATAATTTCATCTAATTAGATATCGGCCTTCATAATATTAGATATGGCATATATAATTATATATTACATAACATGGTTGATCTTATTGCATATATAGTTATATATAGAACTATATCTTAATATATATGGTGGCATTGTAGCAATATATAATTATATATGGTATCATTTAAACAATATATAATTATATATGGTGACAGTTAAACTAGATATTATCATATATGGTGCCATTTAAACAATATATGGTCATATATGGTACCTCATAAACCAAATCTTTAATTCAGTTCCAGATATGATAATATATGGTACTATATATAGTGCGATATATATTTATATATGTTGTTATTTAAGCTATATATTATCATATATGGTGCCATTTAAACCATATATTATCATATATGGTGCCATTCAAACCATATATTATCATATATGGTACCATTTAAACCATATATTATCCCGGTGAAAAATGTTCATATACACTCAAATATGTTCATATATGGTTTATGTATGGATACATTTGAACAAATATGGATTTTTTATGAACATATATGGATTTTATATGAACATATATGGAAGTATATGTGATTCCATATATGGAAAAAGATTTCATATACAGACATATATGAAGGCATCTGTTATTTCAAATATGGAAAAGGCACTCATATATGGAAAAATATTGAAGTATATGTTATTCCATTTATGCAAAAGGGACTCGTATATGAACATATTTGAAAGAATACATTTTTTCATATGTGTAAAAGGAGCTCATATGGATAAATATGGAATTACATTTAATGCGGTGAATAAAAAAAAGTATATGTACCCGAGTAAAAAAAGTTAGATGTTATAAAATACAAACTTATCTTTTTTGGTATAGCCTCAACTACAATTTGATCCGAAAAGTGGTGGATCGTACTGTATTAATTTAGATACACTTTGGATCTAATATAATGAAATACGATCCGAAAAATGGGTTTATCTTACTATATATAATTAGATTTAGTGCAATAAAGTTACATTTTCTTTGATACCATTAGACAAAAATACTTCATTGAAAGTTCGCTCATATTGCATTAAATCATCCATTCTATTGAAATTAGTTTTTGATTGTCATTATGTCACATCCAATTCTATATAATTAGATAAACCCATTTTCGGATCGTATTTGATCATATTAGATCCACGGTGCATATAAATGAATACAACATGATCCACCATATTTCATATCAAATTTTGTTTTGGGCAACAGCAGAAAAAGATATGATTGCATGTTGTACTTCATTAACTTTTTTAATAGGGTAGCGCTTAATTTGAATGTCATACATTAATTTATATCTATAGTACAACCTTATAATAAAGGACAGCAACGTTCGCATGTATTCGTATATATTTAATAAATCTATATGTTCATATATGTCCATATATGAACATATACTTAGGTGTTACCTCATTTTTCGGATCCATACATATATGGTTGAACCATAAATGTTCATATATGGACATTTTTCACCGGGATCATATATGGTGCAATTTCAACAATATATGCCCATATATGGTACCTCATGAACAATATTTTTAATACAGTTCCACATATGATAATATATGCTACCATATATAGTGCCATATATATTTATATATGGTGTTATTTAAGCAATATATTACCATATATGGTGCCATTTAAACCATATATGGTCATATATGGTGCCATTTCAACCATATATGGTCATATATGGTGCCATTTCAACAATATATGCTCATATATGGGACCTGATGAACGACATTTTTAATACAGATGCAGATATGATAATATATGCTACCATATATAGTCCCATATATATTGATATATGGTGTTATTTAAACAATATTAATATATAGACATATATGTTATCATTTAAACAATATATTGTCATATATGGCACAATTTAAACAATATATGGTCAAATTTGGTACCACATCAACATTTTGAATACAATTCCATATATGGTTTAATTTGAATAATGTAAAACTATGTATGTCGCTATAAAAAATATTATCAGATATGTTACTTCATTAACAATATTTATAATACAGTGTCATATATTGTAATATATGTATATCATTTAATATATATTGATGTATGGTAATGGTACAATAATTCCAATATCAGTTGAGATACAATTTGTGGGTCCATATCAACAATTTGTTCACCTACATTTAACATATATATATGTGCATTTAAGTTATAATTTATAAACACTTTATAAAGTTAAATAGTTAATTAGAAATTTATTAATAAAAAGGTCGAAAAAACAATTTTTATTTTTTTTAATAAAAATTAAAACCCAACATTTTGTTAAATAGTTAACTTATAATAAAATAAAAATGTATTTCCTAAAAATAAAAATATAGTGTTAATTAATGTTAATATACAATAGGTTTAAGTTTATCCCAGACAGAAAAATATAATCTGCACAGTGCTGGCAAACCGTTGGCGATGGTCGGTTATGCGTTGGCAGAACGTTGCATTAACTATCTTGGCAAAAAAATAGATTTCAAAAAACATTTTTGAAAAAATTGAGAAAACTTTTTTTAATATTTGCTCTTAAAAACATGAAATTTAACCCAGTCCACCAGATTGTCAGCCAAGACCTCTACACTCTAATCTAACGAGATTTGTTATAGATGTGTGATAGCTACAAATTAAATGAATGATAAAAGCATTTCGAGCTAACTTATAAGCATCGAAAAAAGGTATTCCAGAAATTATTAAATTTTTTTTAGAAAATTTTAATTGTATATCACAAAATATTATTTGCACTTCAGAAACTACAATATTACGCAAATTTAATTATATATTTATTTAGTTTTGTCCAGAAATAATGAAATCTATTTCAGAATTTCATAGCTAATAGAGAAAAATTTCTCAAATACATTTCATAATTTCGGAAATACGATTGATAATTTCTGAAATACAGTTTGATAATTTCTGAAATATAGTTGTGAATTTCGGAAATACAATTAATAATTTCTGAAATACAATTGATAAATCTTAAAACAAATAATACAATTGGAAATGGTGTAGAGCGTCAAAATAATGTAAATAAAATTATTTTATTCAAAGATTTCAATTTAATAAAAAAATAAATATATAAATTTATAAAAAAATTTATAGAAAAAAAAAAATTTTTAATTTTATAAAAAGAAATTCATTTTGTAAAAGAAATGCATATTGAACTCGTTACCTTCTGAATTTAATAGCGAATTTACATTGTTAAAATGTTCAGTAGATTTCGTTTTGAAATCCAATTCGAAATCTATATCGTTTACATTAGAATATTTGACAGATGATTGGGATTTCGATCAGCCAACAACAATTTTTTTGTAAACAAACTACCCAGCTAACAAAGATGATCATTAATGACTCAGAAATGAGCTCCAAAAACATAAACATTTTTCCACTTTTTCCTATGAAAGTGGTCCGTCCAAAAGAGCCCCCTGTGTACTCAGAAAAAAGAACGTATAAAATCGAAATTTTCTTCATAAATTGAAATAATTTTAGAATCTTCTTTGAGTCCGAAAAATAAACCCTCGTTTTGAGACAGCTTTTTAGATTGTAGAGACAACTTTTTGGATTGTTTTCTGAGGGTTCATATTTTATACCAAAAGAAGAGTGTTTTCAAAAAAACAATAATCATTTCTATGAGCCTTTTAAAAATCTTATTTATGAGCGCTCCGAATTTGCTGGCTGGGTAACCCAGAAACAAAGATGATCATTAATGACTCAGAAATGAGCTCCAAAAACATAAACATTTTTTCACTTTTTTCTATGAAAGTGGTCCGTCCAAAAGAGCCCCCTGTGTAATCAGAAATGACTCAGAAAAAAGAACGTATAAAATCGAAATTTTCCTCATAAATTTAAATAAATTTGGAATCTTCTTTGAGTCCGAAAAATGAACCCTCATTTTGAGACAGCTTTTTAGATTGTAGAGACAACTTTTTGGATTGTTTTTTGAGGGTTCATATATTCTGCCAAAAAAAGAGTGTTTTCAAAAAAACAATAATCATTTCTACGAGCCATTTAAGAATCTTATTTATGAGCGCTCCGAACTTGCTGGCTGGGTAACCTTAAAAAATTACTAAAATTAAAAGATTTTCTAAAAACCATTTTATTTAATGGCGGAACACAAAAATCATTTATATTATGAAAGAAACAATGTTATATTTACTAAGAAATGTGTTTAAGTATAGGGATGATTAGTATAAAGCTAAAATATTCAATGTTTTGTCAGTGGTCTTGCCGGCGCCATCATTTGATTTTTCATAGTTTCTCTTCGTCGGACACAATAAAATAGCCGTTTTCAACTTTAAATATTTCTTTCTATTAAAAATAACAGACTTTATTATGTTATTCCTTAATTTTTTAAAGTTATTAAAATTTATTATTTAATAAATTTTAATGACATAAACAGCTGCTAAATGTTACCACTTTTTCTACAAACTTCCCTACTTTTCTGCAAATATGGGAGAAAAATTGGATTTCAATTTGGATTTCGATGAGATTTCGCTGAAATCCAAATTAAATTGGGATTTCATTTCCTATGGGAAATCTGTTTGAAATCCCAAATTTTTATTGGATTTCAGTCGAAATCTATCGAAATCTACTTTTAACTCGATTTCGATCATAATGTAAATTCGCTATAAACCTTATTTTAACAAAATATTGTAATTTAATTATACAATCAGTGCTCTGCCAGTCTATTATTTTTTGAACAGTTGGCAATATATGTCTGGGATCTTATTTAATCCCAAATAAATGGAGATCTTACGTACACAGAAAAAACAGTAGGCACCAACAATGGGAATTTGTAAAAGCAATCACATTTTCTTTTAAATTGAAATTTTATTCCCAACAATTTTTTTGTTTGAAATATTTGTAACTAGTTTGTAAATTGTTATCTTTCATATAAAAATTGTTTAAAAATAAAAATTCAAAGTTACAAAAAACAAAATAATTTTTTTTTTGGATTTATAAATTTCTTTGTTGGTGCACCTTTAAAAAGTTTTTTTTTTGTATTTACAAATTTGGTATGAGAAAGGTGTTTAAAAATTTAATTAGAATTTTGTAAATTCGTTCTGTGTAGTACCCAAATATAATGCGGCATCTAATTTTATCTGTCATTTTTATGGATACTTTTAGATGTCAATCCCCAAATATATTGCTGTTTCTAATTCGATCTACCATTTTAATACCGAAATAAATTGCTGGATCTAATTCGATCTGCCATTTTTCTAATAAATTTAGATCCAAGTTTATCCCCAATTATATTGCTGGATCTAATTTGATCTGCCATTTTTTCGGTTAAATTTAGATCCAAGTTTATCCCCATATATATTGCTGGATCTAATTCGATTAGGAATTTTTCGGATAAATTTAGATCTAAGTTTATCCACATATATATTGCTGGATCTAATTCAATCTGGCATTTTTCGGATAAATTTACATCCAAGATTATCCCTAAATATATTGCTGGATCTAATTCGATCTGCCACTTTTTCGGATCAAATTAGATCTAAGTTTATCCACAAATATATAGCTGGATCTAATTCGATCTGCCATTTTTCGGATCAAATTAGGTCTTACTAAATCCCAAAATATATTGCTGGATCTAATTTGATCTGCCAATTTTCTATTCAATTTATATCCAAGTTTATCCACAAATATATTGCTGAATCTAATTCGATCTGCCATTTTTCGGATAAATTTAGATCTAAGTTAATCCACAAATATATTGCTGGATCTAATTTGATCTGCCATTTTTCAGATCAATTTATATCTAAGTTTATCCACAAATATATTGCTAGATCTAATTCGATGTGCCATTTTTCGGATCAAATTAGATCTAAGTTTATCCCCAAATATATAGCTAGATCTAATTCGATCTGCCACTTTTTCGGATCAAATTAGATATACGTTTATCCACAAATATATTGCGGGATCTAATTTGATCTGCCAAAATTGAGATCAAATTAGATCTAAGTTTATCCCCAAATATATAGCTGGATCTAATTGGATCCGCCATTTTTCGGATCAAATTAGATCTAAAAATATCCGCAAATATATAGCTGGATCCGCCAATTTTCGGATCAAAATAGATCTAGGTTTATCCGCAAAGATATCACTGGACCTCCCAATTTTGAGATATAACTTGATCTTAGTTTATCCCCATATATACAATGGGATCTAATACGATATGATTGGATACACCCAATTTTGAGATCTAATTGGATCAGCTAGATATTACAGCAGATCTTAAACAATATTAAATTGGATATAATTAGATATTGCGCGAGATCAATTTTTTTTACTCGGGTAGTGTTAAAATAAGCATACTTTTAAAATATTTAGCCGACCTTAGTGGTATTCTGAAAATTTAGACCGTGTCAATACGTATTATTGATAAAAGAGCATAATTTGAAATGAATTTGTTTTTCAGGTCACTACTTATAAATCTTACTACAATAATACTACCAGTTATAAAAGTATAGCAATTTTTGTGCACCAAGCACCGTTAATCGGATATCCTATAGGTGGCATAAACATTATAGAAGCGTATTTTTCTAAGCGGCACAATCTAATAACTAGGGGTTAATAAATGGAGCCAAAAATTAAAACATTTTTCGTTATTCTGTATATATTGTTTTCTCTAAAGGAATCTATGGTTACGAGTAAATTGTGTAGGAAATTATTGTTGGTTTTTGTTCAAATTTACATATATTAATACATACTTAATTTAATTTACGGGGTGTCTGGGATTTTTTCAAAGTTCGCTATCTTGCGGGTTTGAGACAACTTTTTCGGAAGAGCTTTTTTACCTGTATTTCGAATGAATGGCAATCCATAGTTTATATAAGAAAATATCTTCGAAGCCACAACTTTGTTTTTGTAAAAGTGTTTCTCAAAATTAAAAAAAAAAATAACTCGGTAACAAAAAGTTCTTTGAATCTAACAAGTTTTTAAGGAAATTGTGTGAGATCTTTATAAAAAAGTCCTTAGAATCCCATGTCATTTTATAGAAATATAGCTTTGGAAGCTTAAGGCAAAAGTAAAGCAATAACTAACAAAAGTCATGAATATATGTACCTTTACTTGGAAAATAAGTGATACCGTAGAAATATCGTTATCGCGAAAAAAAAATACTTTAGAAATAAAAATGTTCATCTTATGAAAAGAAACCTCATTGTATAAAAATATATTTTTTTTATTTTAGTGTGTACTAGACAAGACCAAGTACCAAAAAAAAGAAGAAAGTTGAAATTGCATTAAGATGTTTTCATTTTTACTTAAGTAAAATTCATCTTATATATTTCGATAACTCGAATGTTGCTAGTTTTGACGATTTATCGTAATTTTGATGATTTTTACTATCGAAAATAGCCAAATGACGATTTGACGATTTTTTTTCAAAATGATGATTTTCCGTAATCTAAATCTGGAAATTTCTTCAAGTAACTTTAATTTGAAAATATCCATTAATTTGAAATCTTGTAACTCATATATATTTATCATAAAATTTTGATTTAAGGTAGTAATTATAGAATCTGAAAGTTTTTCTGTAGGAAAACTAACACAGAATCTGGTACTTATTTTTATTTAAAAGCGTTTTTCCTAAATGGTGACGTGTTTTTCGAAAGGATGTATATCTCATATCGGACTCTTTTTTCATGTAAATTCTTTAGTAGCTGGCTGTTAAATATCTCTAAAGTAACAAGAAATACATACTTCAAAATCTAAAATTTTTTCGATACGAAAAATTTTTCTAAAACTGAAATTTTTCTTTCGAACAATTAATTTCAGTATATCGTCGCTGCGCCTAAGAAAATAGCTATTAGTCGAAAAACTTTTTTGTGAGGAGACCTACAAAACAGCTTAATTTCAGCTTTTCGCGTAACTTTTTATAAATTATTTTTTTACACATATATAAACAAAACTCCAAACTTTCCATTTATACAAGAATTACTTCAAAAAAACATAGCCAAGACACATAACAAAGTCCTACTTTAGGTGCCCCATAAATAATTTTTGAAAACAAATAGCTAATTTCTGAGGCGCAGCGACGAAAAAGTAAATTTTAAAAACATACATAAAATTGTTTGAAATTTGGATATGAGTATTAGAGGATTATTTTGAAGTATTGCGTTATTTCTATAGAAATTGTTATTGTTAAAAAAATCACCTGCATTAATCTTAACACACTAGATACAGTAAAAATTTAATTTAATGTCTAATTTTTTATTATGAATATGGATTTATGTTGTAGTTTAAAAATGGTTATAATTGTATATTTAAATCTAAATTTAACGGTTCATTGTCGTTCATAAATCTGTGTTATCATACACAGAGTTTAATAAAACCAGTTGCGATACTTTAAGAATTAAAGTTCAAAGCAAAAACAGTTATAACAACCCGAGTAAAAAAAATTATATTTAATCATATGTGGCATATATTACAATATATAATTAGACATGTGGTTATGTATATCCATATATAATTATATATGACGTTTTTTCCGAAAAATGTTCCTTATATTATGCCATATATAATTTCATCTAATTAGATATCGGCCTTCATAATATTAGATATGGCATATATAATTATATATTACATAACATGGTTGATCTTATTGCATATATAGTTATAAATAGAACTATATCTTAATATATATGGCGGCATTTTAGGAATATATAATTATATATGGTATCATTTAAACTATATATAACTATATATGGTGCCAGTTAAACTATATATTATCATATATAGTGGCATTTAAACAATATATGGTCATATATGGTACCTCATGAACAAAATCTTTAATACAGTTAGAGATATGATAATATATGCTACTAAATATAGTGCCATATATATTTATATATGGTTTATTTAAGCAATATATTAGCATATATTGTGCCATTTAAACCATATATTATTATATATGGTACCTCATGATCAAAATTTTTAATACAGTTCCAGATATGATAATATATGATTCTATATATCGTGCCATATATATTTATATGTGGTGTTATTTAAGTAATATATTACTGCCATTTAAACCATATATTATCATATATGGTGCCATTTCAACAATATATGCTCATATATGGTACCTTATGAACAACATTTTTAATACAGTTCCAGATATGATAATATATGCTACCATATATAATACCATATACTTTGATATATCGTATCATTTAAACAACCCGAGTAAAAATAGTTACATATAGTCATATATGTGATTAAGTTATATCTGTATAAATATACAGTTTTATCCGAAGAATGGCCCGATATATTTATATCAGTTTATCAATTTTTATCTAAATGTATCAGTTTAGATCTGACCTGATTAAATTATGTGTTTAATAAATTATGTGTTTTTGACCTGATACAATTTTATCGGTTTGATCGTAATTGGTTCAATTTTATATAAATAAAATATAATTGTATCCGACATTTACCTTATACAATTGTATCAAAGTTTTAAACTGATATCAGGTCAAAATTGGGATATAACTATATAATTTTGTATACAAATATATCTATTTGGACCTAAACTGATACCATGTGATATAAACCAATAAAATTGTATCAGGTCAAAAATCTGATACAATTTCATCTGATTAACACATAATTTAATCAGGTCAGATCTAAAATGATGCAATTAAATAAAAACTGATAAACAACTGATACAATTTTATCGAGCTATTTTTCGGATTAAATGGTACATGGATGACTCTAAGTTATATATTACCATATAAAGCTCCATAATTTTTTTTTTAATAGGGAACATACCATGTATGGTGCCATTTAAACAATATATGGTCATATATGGTAACTCATCAGCAACTACAATATTAACTGTATTTCAGAAGCTATTAATTGTATTTCAGAAATTTTAAATGTATTTCATAAATTTATTAATTGTATTTCAGAAATAATCAAATTTATTTCAGAACTTGTTGATTGTTTATCATAGTTAATAGAGAAACATTTCTAAATTACATTTCATAATTTCTGAAATACAATTGATAAGTTCTGAAATACAGTTGTGAATTTCGGAAATACAATTAATAATTTCTGAAATACAATTCATAAAACTGAAATTCAATTGACTAGTTTTGAAATACACTTCATAAATCTGAGTTTAAATCTTATTTTAACAAAATATTGTAATTTTTATAAAATCAGTGCTCTGCCAGTGTATTATTTTTTGAACTGTTGTCAATATCTGTCTGGGATCTTATTTAATCCCAAATAATTGGAGATCTTACGTAGTACCCAAATATAATGCGGGATCTAATTTTATCTGTCATGTTTTTGGATAGTTTTAGATGTCAATCCCCAAATATATTGCTGTTTCTAATTCGATCTGCCATTTTAATACCAAAATAAATTGCTGGATCTAATTCGATCTGCAATTTATGGGATAAATTAAGATCCTACCAAATCCCCAAATATATTGCTGGATCTAATGCGATCTGTCATTTTTCGGATCAAATTAGATCTAAGTTTATCCATAAATATATTGCTGAATCTAATTCCATCTGCCATTTTTCGGATCAATTTATATCTAAGTTTATCCCCAAATATATTGCTGGATCTAATTCGATCTGCCACTTTTTCGGATGAAATTAGATCTAAGTTTATCCACAAATATATTGCTAGATCTAATTCGATCTGCCAAAATTGAGATCAAATTAGATCTAAGTTTATCCACAAATATATAGCTCTATCTAATTCGATCCGCCATTTTTCGGATCAAATTAGATATAGTTTTATCCCCAAAGATATCATTGGACCTCCCAATTTTGAGATATAACTTGATCTTAGTTTATCCCCATATATACAATCGGTTCTAATACGATATCATTGGATACACCCAATTTTGAGATCTAATTGGACCAGCTATATATTACAGCAGATCTTAAACAATATCAAATTGGATATGATTATATATTGCGCGAGATCAATTTTTTTTACTCCGGAAAGGATAAAAATAGCAATGTTAGATTTCGTTGATGTTAGTCTAGTTAAGTTGCTAACATCCCTACTAAAAAAAATTATATGACTTTTGATATTATATATAATTTTATCCGAAAAATTAGAATATCTAATTGTATCAAATTAGATCATATTAGATCTAATTTGAAACAAATAAATCTAATTTGATGGAATAAGATATGGTTTCATACAATTTTAACCGGATTTTGTCCTCATCCAAATGTATCAAATATAATATAATCATATCCAACTAGATGTAATGGTATATAATTCGATACAATTATACATAATTATATGAGGTATGTGTAACTATATCTAGGTCTATATATAATTGGATATTGTAATATGTTGCACTATATATTGTGCAATATATAACAAGATATAGCTATATATTTAGGATATAATCTTGTCAAATTTTATATAATTATATCTTGGTATATATGTTCCAATATATACTTATACAAAATTTTATATGATAATATATGACTATATCAAAACTTTTTTACTTGGGGTATTATTATTTGTTTTCCACTTAACATAAGTAGATTATTATCAATGATTAACCCATCAAGACAAATGACGTTGACGACGGCTTTGTAGCGAAAGCCGAAAACTCTTTCAAATTTTTTATTCTCTATTTATTTACTTGTAAAAACAGGCTGATTTTTAAATTTTCTATTATGATTTTAGGGTTATGATAATAAAAATATGTGATTATTAAAGTTTTGGCGATTTTTCACAATATTTTGACAATATTTCAAAATGCAATGACGATTTTCACGATTTCAAAAATATTTGACGATTTTGTGCCCAATTAACTAGCCAACATTGCCTACAATCAATAATTTGGATAATTACAATACTGTAAATTCCAATATCTTTTTTCGTAACTTAGTCTTTTACACCTTTTTTGTAATACATCCCAGGAAAATTTTCTGTTCCAAAGAATTGGTTGTACAATAGCTACTTTTCATTCACAACATCTTCTACCGATTCTTTTTGTTTGAAATTGACCCAAAAGCAACCCCTTCTATGGCTCCAAAGTGAAACCGGTTGCCCTAGAATCAGTTCTGGAACTGATTCCACGTCACCCACACCTTCCATATAGGATCCCAGGAACTGGTTCTGGAACCAGTTCAATGGAATCGGTTGCAGTGGAACCAGTTGTAGAATGCGTGTGATTGGCTACCGATTGTAAAAAATTTTCATGGGATGTAGATATATATTTAATCCTTTAATTCCCAGTGGAACATAGGGCTGTAGATAGACTATTTAGGATGTAGATAGACTATTTTAAAGATTTAGGGTGAGTAACTTATTTCCAACATAACCAAGGTTAAACGTTAACCACAGATATTTCCATATAAATTTGAAATTTTTAACTATGGTTAAGCACTTAACTCAGTTTATTTATAGATAAGTTAGCAGGTCTTAAAGTGATACTTCCAGAACACCCCAGGAACATTTTTTACAATCCCTAGCCAACCACACCTATTCTGCAACTGGTTCCACTGCAATCGATTCCATGGAACTGATTACGGAACCAGTTCCTGGGATCCTATATGGAAGGTGTGACTGGCGTAGAATCAGTTCTAGAACTAGTTCCAGAACTGATTCTAGGGCAACCGGTTCCACTTTGGAGCTATAGAAGTTGTTGCTTTTGGTACAATTTCAAACAAAAATAATCGGTGTTAGAATCGACAGTAGAAGGGGTTGTGAATGAAAAGTAGCTATTCTACAACCGATTCTTTGGAACAGAAAATTTTTTTGGGACGTTTTGTCTCAACGAACGAAAATTCTATAACAAAATAAATACATGTAATATAAAACAAGAACATTAAAAGCAGTCACTCATTCGTGTCTTGACAGACGTCCTGTGGAAACCCCATATCTGCGAAATTTTTATTTTTTTTTTTAATAATTTCAAACAAATTAAAAACTTTTTTCGTTAATTTTTGTTTAGTTAACAACAAATTTAATCACCTAGAATAGGGTCATAGTTTCCAAATACTTTTTAATTCTCAAAATTACTATTGAATTCGTAAACTACTGTTGAATTGGTAAAATCAAAAATCGTATATTCTACGATGAAAAAAAAAATGAAATCTTTTCGCTTGCTTTGTAGAATTACTCAATGCATGAGTCAACTGAATTTAGTAATATATACGAATGTTTCGTATATTATACGAATGAAATAATTACGTACCTTTTTTTGTATGTCCCATAAATTTTTTTAGTGTAAACTAATACCACATTCACATGAGCGAGGCTTCAGTTATCTTCAAGATTTTTGCATTATCTCATGTATTATCTCGAGATCCTCCACACAAATTTTCTGTTAATAATCACTTAAGGTTGATAAAATAATTTATAAACCCCGTCAAATATCTATTAAAAGTCCCGACTTAAGACGTTTTTTGTTATGTTCAGTTTTTTGATATATTGGCGAGCAAAGTAGTTCACTGACTATAGTCAAAATAAATTAGATTTGAAAATGAGTGATTTTTTTGAGTACTCCATTGTTCTGAATACTTATTTGACAGAGTAATCGATATTTGACTGAGTAATCGATATACTCTATTTTTGATATTTTCTTTCTAAAAGGTTCTATTTACATATAGTATTATTTGCATAAATAAATGTACAGAATAGCTTCTTTGAGGTATTGAGTACTTTGTATAAGGAAAAAACAGGTTTTGAGTACTCAGTTAACTGCTTTTACAATTCTATAAAATATGTAATGTAAACAAAACAAAAAAATAAAATTTTAATTTTAAAAAAATCAACAAAAACAAAAGAAATTGGTGATTTGACTGAAATTAATTTTATATTTTACTGAAAGTTGAGTTAATTGTAGCATCATTATCCTCCCGGGCAAGAAATTGTGTGCAAACCGATCTCCAATAGCTGCGGTCTTCGTCCGCCCAGAAAATTAAAAATTTTATATTATTCAAAAAGGTTTAATATATAAATATTAAAGTTGTATCTTATCCAGAGTTAATAAATATTGCATTCCGGTAGCAAAGAATATGTTTCTTGGAATATTTTGTTAAATTTTTGGTTAGGTCGCAAAAATTTTTTGTTTACAAAAATAACTAAAAAACTGATAACGAGATAATAAAACCCCTTCAACCTCATGTGAGCAGTTTTGATTAGTTTTGAAATATAATTGCTAAATCGCTTACAAAACTTAATTTTGAACGGGGTATAAGTTTTCAATTTTACAGAGTTACGGTATTTAGTACTCGAAATGGCGGAAAACTAGTGTTTTCTAAAAAAAGTGTTTAAGTAAATGATATATCATAAATTGTAAGAGTAACTGTTCATAGGTACTGATTGTATAAATAGGTATTTACACATTGTGGAATATTAACAAAGCAAAATACAAAGAGTTCATAAAATATCCAAAAGAAAAATATATGTATTATAATATAGTTTTTTTTGCTGATCGTCGATAGGAACAGATGTTTTGTATCAAAATTGTAACAAAATTCAAACAATGATTCTTATTTAAATTGTTTGTGTTTTCATTGTATGAAGATCATTAAGTTGAAAATGAAAATTAGCACACAAGTAGTTTCTTCAAGAATTTATGGCACATTTTTTTTTAAGTTAAAGTTATATTTATTACTTAATTTATTATTCAGGTGTTTTGAATTCTTTTTATTAAGCGAAATTCTTTCAACTTATTTATTACTTCTTAATTTAGCATTTATTCAATGATGCAAACATTAAACAAAATTGTTTTCTATTACATTAAAATAAAAAGATGTTTGAGTTTTTACAGTTTTTATTCGGTAATTTTAACGAAATGTTGGTAAATTTAGAACTTACTTATTTCGAACTTACTTCTATTACCAAAATTACTTAGCAAGCATGGCAATACGTAGAAGATGCCCCGAACATATGCCAGGAAGAAAACATTTATTACCGGTAATATCAATTTCATATTGCGGAAGTTTCTCCGTCGTGAACAACAGTTAACCGAAAACAATACTTCCAGATAATACGAAAGTAATACCCCAGCAAAATGAATCGGCGATATCGCTAATTTATCACCTGGAAGATATAAAAGTGATATCGCTAAATAAACTCCCCGGTACAAAATAAACGATTTATTTTTTTCATTGTTAAATTTTTTTTTTTCCAGTTTGCATTACACTTGCCAAAAATAGACAATAATTAATTTGTCTTACAGCTAGTGGCTTGATAAATCATCTTGAATCTATACTTTATTATTATTATTAAGTGAAGATGAATATTTTAAAATCAAGAATAGTTTAAAGTCAAGTTCCATAAGAGTAAAATGCTTTAGTGTGCTGAGCACTGTAGATTTTTTTTATTATTAAATTATTCAGTTTTTTTTCAAAAAGCACATTTGTATAAAAAATTTTTGTTGGTTGGGTTGAGGTCTAAGATTTTCCTGTTATTTGTCATCGTTAGGCTTTGAGGAAACTTCTCCCGAAAAGCTTTTTCTACTTATATGTCAAATAAGTGGCAACACCATTTAACAATGCGCAAAAATTAATCTAAATTTCCAAAATTTTGGACAAGTTTAATACAAAAATGAGTTTGTTTCCAACCCATGAGATTGGGCCACTAAGAAAATATGTGATCTGTCAACATAACCGAATTTAATTCTGATCAGGGGGAACCCATCGGGAAAGCTCCTTTGTGAGTCTCAGTTGACTCAAATAAGAAAACGGTGGGTATACCGTAAGTTTAACTTTAGCTTAATTATTAAACAAAAGAAAATGTGAAAAAATTGTATACAAAACAACAATTTCTTGGGTTAACGTTTACTTAAAATGATGTTACCCTAGAAACTAAACTAATTAATGCCAACCGAAAAAAAAATTAAATAAAATAAAATTTAGTGAGGTGTAGAATAAGTAGGGAATTTTTTGGTTTAAGTTCGATATAAGCATGGTATACAAAAATCATAACAATTTTTAGAATTTCTTTTGAATTCGCCTAATTTTAAATATTTTTTGTATTATCTTAAAAATCTTTTTTAGAAATACGTTTCTTTAAATTTTTTTATTTTGTATTTTGACAATTCAAAAATAGTACTAAATGAGTCTAAGGAGTACCATTGTACTTTTAAGGTTCCAATAGTACCAGAAAAAGTACTATAGTACCAACTTTATCATCCCTGATCTAGCATTATTCTTGTTTGAGATTTTCTGAAGAGAATAGAAAAACAACTTGGACACGATTATTAAATGTCCAATTAAAATTGAGCCGACAGTTAAATTCGAAATTTATATGGGAAACAACAACAAATGTGTAAGTTAAAGTCTCAGTTAGTAGCTACGTGGACATTCAGTAATTGGGCTATATTTTTTTTTTAAATTTGAATAGTGACATTATTTGCGGAAGAAGTAATTCGGTCTATCCAGGAAGGCAAATGGCCAGAAACCTTCAAATTAAGTTGTTGTTTATTGTACATAAAAGAGTTATAAATTAAGTAGAAAAAATATTACTCATGTAGAAAAAATATTATTTTAAAATGGTATATTTTATTGCAAACACGGATTATATAAAATTTTTAATCGAACTCTTTGGTAGCACAACAAAAATTCATCAGCTGAAATCGTTGCAGTAAGTTCCACAAAAAATATTATTTGAATTGTTTTTGTATAAAGATATTTTTTTAGTTATTTACTAACAGATTAACATCAATCTCTCATTTTTTCAGCTCAAAAAAAAGTTAAGATATAGGTACCTATATTCATATAGATAAATAATAAGATTTTAATACTGAAAATACTATAAATATTATTGAACTTTGACAAAAAAGGTTGAAGAGCCCTGTGGGCTAAGAATAATGTATGAGTACATCTTTCAAATATTAAGGAATTATCTTTTAAATGCTTTTAAAATTTTGAAATAACTTTATTACTTCAGAAGTTATAATCTTTGCAACGAAAAAGTATAACCTCGCAATGAAAATCGAAATACTTACTCGTATACGCTATATATCACGTATACGTATTTCGGTTTTCGTTGCGATGTTGTTACAGTTTTATTGTTTTTGCATGTAAACGTGGAAGATCGGGCAGCCAGTTTTAATTGAATTGGTTATAGTATTGAATAATAAACCATCTTTAGGTAATTATCGCCTGTAACAAACCGTCACTTTTTTAGTTCTATTCCAATATATTTGGAAAAATGACAAAAAACATAGTGTGTTTGTAAAACTGCGCCTGCTGAAAAAGTAAATGACCGATTTACACTCGTTTTACTTTGTTTCGTTTAAAATAAACACAGTTTTCAAAGCACACCAAAAAAAAATAATAGCTGTATTTTCGATCATGCCTACACTCACAAAATAAACACCGTCACTTTTTTTTAGTTGTTTCTGAAGTTTTTCCGTTGAGTTGTTTTTAAAAATAATAACAGTTGTTCGTAGAAGAAAAATAATTTTTAACTTTTTTCACAAGTTATTTAAAAATCTAACTAAATGAAAATATGGATATTTCGTAACAGTCAAATTTTCTAGTCAATTTTTATTGTTTTAAAGTAAAACTAAAAAAATGAACCAAAAAAAGGTATTTTGTTGTAAAAGTTGTTTGAAATAAAAAAACAACAATACAATTATTTGAATTGTTATACCCTACACCACTATGTGGTCAGGGTATTATAAGTTTGTGCTGATGTTTGTAACACCAAAAAATATTGGTCCCAGACCCACCTTATAGTATACCGATCGATTCAGAATTTTTTTTATTTCGATTTAACGATGTCCGTCTGTCCGTCCGTCCGTCCGTCTGTCTGTCTGTCCATGCATTCTTGTGCGCACTCTACAGGTCGCAAATATTAAGATATTTTGATGAAACTTGGTACACAGACCTATGTTGGCCCAATAACGCAGCCTATTGATTTTGGTGAACATCGGTCCATGTTTAGACCTAGTGCCCATATAAGGGTCCCCGCAAAATTGGCTTGGTTACAAACTGCAGGTCGCAAATATTAAGATATTTTAATGAAATTTATAGAAAATTTTGACACAAGCCCCATTTTAACCCATTCGAATTTCGGATCCAAACATTAGTTCGCTTTTACCCAGACTGGTGTAGGGTATTGTATAGTCGGCATGCCCGACTTTAACCTTTTTACTCGTTTTATTTTAAATTTTATAGTAAAACCAAATATAAATTTAGTTCTTCGCACCGTTTTGCTTGTTATTTTTATAGTAAAAATAAATTAACTTTAAGTTGATTTTACGGTTTCTTATAGTCAATTATTGATAGTCAAAAACAATTAACAAAATTGTTCAATTAAATGAAAATGTGAGTAGACCGGTTTTTAACTGAATTTTATTCGTTTTAAATTGTATTTTTAGTTAATTTTACCTTCAAAATATTTTGTGTGTATCAACGTTAATTATTTAAAGCAAATCTGCGTTAAACCAATTGGAGTATAAACTTTTTAAAAGGATTAGTGTTTATGATTAATTCCGGTATAATCGAACGTACGTCAGCAAACCTTTTTAGGTTGAAACGCGAAAAACTGCGCTAGGTGTGAAAATGTTTAAGCGTTGACTTTTCAACGCTGATAATTATCCATGTTGAAAGTTAACGTGCATACAAAAAGTAATATTTAAGATTACACCTAAAACAAATTTTATGCACTTTGAATTTTTTTATAATATAATGGCCCGTGTAAAAAAGTTTAGATCTGATGAGATATTTTTGGATCTAAATAGATATGATTAAATCTAATTAGATCCTGTACCAGATCTCATCAAATATGATCAGATATGGCATATGTTGCCAAATCTGTCCAAATCTAAAGTGATCTGGGCAATTGCGCCAAAATGCCTAGATCTGATCAGATCTAATTAGATCTGGTAAGATCTACTAAGATCTGGCCAGATATGCCTAGATCTGATCAGATATAATTAGACCTCAAATTTGTCCCCAATTTTGAGATCTAATTAGATCTGGTAAGATCTACTGAGATCTGGCCAGATCTGATCTTTTTTACACGGGGGATATAGTTAAGTCGAAGACACAGCTAACGATCGGTTGTATAGTTTGACTACAATTCAATTGTAAAAATTAATTTTTTTTAGTTAAATCTTTTCCACCATACTGAAAAATTGGCAACTTTGAGCGGTTCTACCATTCATAATTTTTATCCGATTCAAAAAGGTTTTTGGATTCTTAATCTATGAGAAATTCTATATTCGATGCTATCATTTTATTACCAAATGCTTTTGTCAAATTTTTGACAGTGCGTTGGCATGATAGTTTTACCAAACTTTTTGCCAGTGCTAGCAACCAGTTACAGCTGTCGTCTGACAATCTGACGCCCTGGTTTCAAATCACGGCAGGATCAAGAAAAATACATCTGAACTTTTTTTTTAAATTTTGTTTTGGAAATCTCTTTCCACACCACCCATTATTGGTTTTTGCCAGCGTTTTGCCAACGTTGAAAAAATTTTCCCCCTGTGTTTTTCAGATGGTTTTTGAAGAGTTCTTTTGTCTAATGTCGATATTATTTTTGGATTGGGAAACGACTTTTTTCCAGTACTTGTACCATCGCTTTCCCTTAAGTGGAAAGCCTGAATTAGAACCTTTAGGAATTAGATTTTAAATCGATGGTATTTCTCTATATTACAAAGAAAGTTTCTATAAAATCTGTTAAATGCGTTCTGATTGAATTAAACTACTTGTTATGCTTTATTGTCTCATAACTTAGGATTAGAATAATATTTTTTGTTATTCCTATTTAGCACAACAATTAAAAAATGGCCGAGCTTTTCACCTTGATACTACTATGAATAATTTCTAGAAATTTGTGTTTTTTTAATTTAAAAAGATTTCCTACATATTTATAATTATTTCCAAATGATTATATTTTTGTGCCTCCGCTGTCAATATCACGGAGAGGTGGTACTATATTTTTATACTTTTTATTGCATAATCATAAAACGGTTTATATCTCGGTTTATAGTGAGTCTGTCTTGGGCCAGAGCCGGAGGGTACAAAAACTCAGACTTCAGAGATACTTTAAATAGCAGCAACTGTTAGTTACATCACGCAAAATATCCGTTAAATTTTTTAGCTAATTTAAATAAAATTTTCTGTGTATTTAGCAGTACTTAAATTTTTTCTTTCTAAGTTTAGCACACCAAGATTCCCAAGATATCTCCGCCGACGAGAATTTAGAAAATTTCTACCGGTAGTGGCAAACGGCCTGAGGAAACTTCACTTAAATTGGAAAACGGTTTCAATTGAAACATTATTACAAGTGAAACAGGAAACGACTGGAATTGGAGAACTATGGAAACGAAATGGAAAGGAACAGGCAACGAAGCAAAATGGAATGGAGAACGAGTGGAATTGAAACACTGCTTAAGTTGAAATAAACATAATGGAACAGAGAAAGATTTACATTGAAACACTGGCCAGTGGGAACAAAATGGAACGGAACGGGGATTGAGTGGAATGGGAACACCAAAAATTTGGAAATGAAATGGAATGGAAAGCGGAAATTAAATTAAAACACTCGACAAGTGCAACGAAATGGAATGGAAGGGGAATTGAGTGGAATTGAAATACTGGACAATGGTAACGAAATGGAATGGACGAAATGAAATGGAACGATATTGAAACACTGAAATTATGAAACAAAACGGAACGGGGAAATAGTTAAATTGAAGCGCTGTACAAGTGGAACGAAATAAAATGGAATGGGGAACGAGTAGAATTCAAATACTAAAAGGGAATTGAATTGAGTGACCACACGCAGAGAAAAGATATGGTTGCAATATGATCACGGCTACAAAAGTATGATCCCTACTGCCATACATGGTTGTTGCAATCATATTATTAATGTATTAATAATACTTTACAACTTATATAGTCGTCTGTAATCATTTTATAGTTTAAATCTCTCCTTTTTTCGCTTATCATATTTTTCTCTCGGCTACAATCATATGTTATCTGGACAACCATATTTCTGTCTTCGAATTACAATCATATTATTATTTGTACTGAGAGATATCATGTTCACAATCATTGGTAGGGTTTCGACAACTATAAGATGGTCAGTATACCTTTTTATGAGCGTCATTGATCAGTTAGCGTCATTCTTGTTTCAGATTTTGTGAAAAGAAGTTATAAGTCGCAATCAAAGAAAATAATACATAATAAACAAAAAATAGAAAACAATTTAGAGATATTAATTTTAATAGTGACATTGTTTGTAGAAGAAAGAATTCGGTCCAACGAAGAACCTTCGAATTAGATTTTACTTTAAAGTGCTCAGTGTTATAAAATAAGTAAAAAGTGATTAAAAAAAAGTGTTTTTTTTAATTTTTGTACTCACTTAGAAAAATTATTGTTGAAGAGCGTCCATAATAAGGAGTGTTACAGCTTTTAGTTTTGTACGGAAATCAAATTGAAGAAATGTACAAAATTGAATAAAAAGTAAAGAGTGCACAAAATAATCATGATATGTTCCTAGTAATCATAATATGATTCTAAGTGATCACAAAATTTTCGACAGGACAATAATATGATCACTGGGAAAATATTATGATCATCAAGAAAATATTATGATCCTAAAGAAAATATTATGATGATTTTTGGATGTATCGTGAAATTTTAATCCAACTTCAGCAAAATACTGGTAGAATACTATTGGAATTATAGGACAATAATATGATAATATGCAGGACAATAGTATGATAATATTGGGAGACTTTTACAGTCATAATGTTAATTTATTGACCATATTATGATAAAAACGAGTAAAAAGGTTAAAGTCGGGCATGCCGACTATACAATACCCTACACCAGTCTGGTTAAAAGCCAACTAATGTTTGGATCCGAAATTCGAATGGGTTAAAATGGGACTTGTGTCAAAATTTTCTGTAACGTGAGTCAGCGAACCAAATTTCATCAAAATATCTTAATATTTGCGACCTGCAGTTTGTAACCAAGCCAATTTTGGGGGGACCCTTATATGGGCACTAGGTCTAAACATGGAACAGTGTTAACTAATAGGCTTCGTACTTGGGCTGATATAAATCGGTGTACCAAATTTCATTAAAATATCTTAATATTTGCGACCTGCAGCGTATAAACAATATAATTTTGCTAGGACCCTTATATGGACACTAGGTCTAAACATGGACCGATGTTCACCAAAATCAATAGGCGTCATCCTTGGGCCGACACAAGTCGGTCCACCAAGGTTCATCAAAATATCTTAATATTTGCGACCTGTAGAGTGCGCACAAGAATGCATGGACAGACAGACAGACAGACGGACATCGTTAATCGAAATAAAGAAAAATTCTGATAATAATACTATAAGGTGGGTCTAGGATCAATATTTTTTGGTGTTACAAACATAAGCACAAACTTATAATACCCTGACCACATAGTGGTGTAGGGTATAATGAGGTAAGAGTGTGATTGTGCCAACTATGTAATAACATGATTGTCGCAATCATAAACCCAAAAATATATGATGCTTATGATGATTATCCCAACCATGTTTTTTCTTTGCGTGCATGGATTTCAGTGGTATATACATATCTATTTCAACATTTTTGTTTTGCAATGTTACAATTTATCTCAGTTTTTAAGTTTTTTCGAAAAGAAATTCAAAATCGTTACCATTTATTAATGACCAATCAAATCAAGTCCTCAAATCAGTGTCACTAAATGATAATGAAAAAAATGTCATTACAATTGAAACGAAGGCAATGGTAGTCAAATCAATAAGTATACTTATTTGATAAGTAGAGGAAAACTCTTGGCAAAATGATTTAAAGTTTTGTCTAAATATATTCCTATTCTTAAAAATACAAATAACAAAATACAAGGCATTTTAATATATCGTCACTGCGCCTATTCTCAGATAAAAAGTTAATTAAAAAATGTATAAACAGTTTCCAATCGAACTTTACTATTTTTATACTGATTTTTAGTACAAATTTTTTTTTTTAGTAATCATTTTTGCTATTCTCTTATTACAAATTACGGATTTTGTTACTAATTTTCCTTGCTGAATTCAGCAAAACATTTTACTAATTTTTCAAAACCTAGTGCTAAACTTAGCAGAAAAATATACTAATTTAACAAAATTTTATTTACAAGAATTCGTTGATTTTTTATAATTCTTGTTTAGTTTATATTTGTCACTATTGATATATTCTTAGTTTGGAAATAACACTCAGAAAATTTTATTGTATATCCAATGCATAAAAAGGTAATAACTGGAGAACGGTTTGCAATTTGACTCGAAATATCAACTACGATGAAGTAATTGTACATTTTTTACAATCGAAAGAAAAAAAAAATTTTTTATTAATATTTTTTTTTTAGATTTTAGTGTTTGCTTATTTTTTGTATACTTTTTTGTTAATTTCAGCAGATTGATTTTAAATTGCAGTTTACAAAAATTTACTGAAATTTAGTAGCGGCAACTAATTATTTGTACTAATTTCATTGTACTAAAATTATTAATATTTAGTAAGTTTTGTAGCTGATTTAAACAAATCAATTTTGAATTGAAGTTTACAACAATTTTGCTAAAATTTAGTAGCGGCTACTAATTTTTACTACTAATTTTGTTGTAGTACAGATCAGCAGACATGTGTTGCCTAAATTAGTAAAAAATGCCGCTGGGCTCAAAACAGTTAAATTTCCCGTAATAACAGCAACATTTTCAGTAGCTATTACAGGCTTTTTTTGTTGAGTGTAAGAAATTAGCTATTTTTATAAATGGAAAGTGTGGAGTTTCATCTTTTTTATTTTTAAATATATTGGACCTAAAATAATCAATTATATAGGTCTAGGATCCCCTGATTAAAACTCTGAAATTAAAATTTTGAAATTCAAAATGGCGGATCCAATATGGCGACAAACAATTTTTTCATTAAATTTCTTATGTCGTCTGATTTACTTCAAATTTCCACCAGGGAAAGTTTTTTGGTAGCAGATTACGACTCTGAAATCAAATTTTAAAAATTCAACATGGCGGATCCAATATGTCGGCTATAAATTTGTAATTGTTAGTGTAAATTACACTGTACAAAAAAAGTTTCTGATGACAACTGATTCACGCAGAGGGACCAAAGACAAATATAAGTGTATCGGCGTTTTAAAGGTTTTCGTCTGGCCCTATGTTTTTGGGGGTTAAAATTTCCCCTCTTTTGAAAATGTTTATTGTGAATCGGCATAGGAAAACATGTGAATCTTGCATTTTAGGTATAGCACATGTTCAGCGAACTTATGTAGAACACTACGAGGGACATTTTTGTAGAACATTTTAACCCTCTAACTCTGCAATTAAAGGGTCTTTTTTGGCCCTTTTTTACAAGTGTCAAAAAAGATCCATTAGTTGAAGAGTTAGAGGGTTAAATTGTTCCGCAAAAATATTTGTCATGAAATTCTACTATAAGTCTCTGAAAATATCAAGTTGAAAATTTAACTTCAATGCCAGAAATAAGTCAAAACTTAAAATGTGTTTAAGGGTTAATTTCGTACTTATTCAAAATTGGCACTCCAATGTCCCACTAACCTGGACTTTAGGGGGTTAGTCTGTGTCAGAAAACCACAACCTACATTTAAGGTAATTTTTAGTGCAATTTTTTTAGTTTTTACTAAAACTCCGGAATGCTGGAAATCAGCGAGATCTGAAGGCACTTTTTCAGTTAAAGGGCAAAATCTCAAAAGTTTGTGAACGGTCGCAAAAACCTAGGTAGAGGACATCTTAGGGAACAGATTGGCATTCAAGTTTTTCAAATATCTCTTGGAACTTTTTGGAGCTCCCAAATTTTCAAAAAAAACCCATATTTTTGAGGTAAAATTAATAATTTTGTTACTTTTTTCGTAAATATTTAACAGGTTTCTATTTTTTTTTTTTTTTTTTGATAACTAGTTTCAGTTTTATAATTTGAGATTGTTTCTGGAACAAACTTTTGTTTATTTATGACTTCTTTATTGTATCATTATAAAATAAAAAATGTCACAAAATTAAAAAACTTTGACTTTGAACTCTCGCCAACTAAGAACGAGTAACCACAATGATACAATATTTAACTCACAACATACGCAACAATATTAGATTTTGAATATATAAACATTAGATCGACTCACGAAAAAAAGTAAAAAGTGCCTCAAAATAACCCTTGGTTTGTTTTATGATGATTCCCAAAATATTTCGGGTCTAGAAATGAGATCTCACGAGCTGGACCATTTTTAAAAAATGTATTTTTTTTTAGTTTTTTTAAGAAATTTGCATTGTCCAGCTCGTGAGATCTCATTGCTAGACCCGAACTATTTTGGGAATCATCATAAAACATACCAAGGTTTATTTTGAGGGGGGCACTTTTTTACTTTTTTTCTGTCCACATAAGGTGAGTCGCTCTAATAAACATATTTTCCCTTTACCTGAATTGTACTTTTGGCCAAAAAAATGGCGATCCTGGCCCACAGTGCATTGGTTGAAAATATAATAGAAACATTTAAAGTTTTTTCTAATTTTATTCTCGATGCCTTTATATTTAAAGCTCAAAATAGTGACTAAATTCGCCCCGAAAGGCGAGGAGATGATCCAGAAAATTGTACAGTCTTTTAACGCAACGTCTGTTTTTTTTATTTTGTCAGTTGTTTTAAGTGGGCGTGGCTTTCAATGAAAACTTAGTGATATCAATCTTTTATCAAATTACATAGTAAAATTTAGCGAGTACTGATCGAATCTATGCAAACTGTGTATTGTTGGAAGTCCTATAAATTTCCTTAAATCTTGCGTTACTTTTATCCACAAATGAATAAATTTTTCTTTGTTTTTAGCGATTTTAAAATAAAGTTAACAACACTGAAATTTTAATACGAAATGCTTTATACTTAACGTAGAAAACAACTCGACTAATTTGTTAAAAAACACAAAACTGAACAGTTTTCTGGGCCATCTCCCCGTCTTTCGAAGCGAATTTAGCCAATGTTTTGATCTTTAAAAATTAAAGCAACGAGAATAAAATTAGAAAAGAATTTGTTTCTATTATATTTTCTACCACTGCATATTCTTATATAAAATAGTAACGGGGCTCACTGACTGAAAAACAAAATCTCCACATGAGTAAAACGAGTAAAAAGGTTAAAGTCGGGCATGCCGACTATATGTATAATACCCTACACCAGTCTGACTTAAAGCCAACTAATGTTTGGATCCGAAATTTGAATGGGTTAAAACGGACTTGTGTTAAAATTTTCTATAAAATAATAAAAGAAGAGAAAATCGAAAATATGGGCGATAGGTCCAAATATGGACCGATCCTATCTAGAATCAATAGGCTTTTTCCTTGGGACCATGTAAGCCAGCGAACCAAATTTCATTGAAATATCTGCGTATTTGCGGCCTGCAGCGTGTAAAAAAGACAATTTTGGGGGATACCCTTATATGGGCACTAGGTCTAAACATGGACCGATTTCAACCAAAATCAATAGGCTTCGCCCTTGGGCCGACATAGGTCTGTGTACCAAATTTTATTGAAATATCTGCGTATTTGCGGCCTGCAGCGTGTAAAAAAACAATTTTGGGGGATACCCTTATATGGGCACTAGGTCTAAACATGGACCGATTTCAAACAAAATCAATAGGCGACGCAAGTCGGTGTACCAAATTTTGTCAAAATATCTTAATATTTGCGACCTGCAGAGTGCGCACAAGAATGCATGGACAGACAGACGGACGGAGGGACGGATGGACAGACAGACAGACGGACATCGTTAAATCGAATTAAAAAAAAGTCTGAGCCGATCGGTATACTATAAGGTGGGTCTAGGACCAATATTTTTTGGTGTTACAAACATCAGCACAAACTTATAATACCCTCTCCACGTAGTGGTGTAGGGTATAAATAGTTATTTTATGTAACTTTATCCATACAGGATCGGGTTACACAAAATAATAATTCTTATCAACCCGAGTAAAAAAAATAATATGATGTCATATGTAATGATATCTAATTTAATATAATTGGAGATATGCTATGATCCGAAAAATGGTGGATAAAATTATGTCGGATAAGATCTAAATATATTAAATGATATAGAATCTTATCCGGATTTTGACCCGATATAATCATATCTAATTTTATGTAGAAAGACATAATTATATAACGCATTACAATGTACTAAAAAATAACACCCTTAAGTTAAGATTTCAAAATTTAAATAAAACTTTAATGTTTAAATTCATAAATCTTTTATAAAATTATAGGAGGTTCACAAAACAAATTTTCCATACAGAATTTGTCTCATAAGCCTCCTATAACTTTATAAAGCATTTATGAATTTACACATAAGTATTTAGAAGTAGTTGTACATAATTTTAACCAAGCATTTTAAGCCTTCTTATATAAACTTGTATTCTACCCGTAAACTGTGTTTATGAGTTTAATGTCAAATTCCATACATAAAAAACATGGCTTGTATTTATACAAGGTTTACAAGGAATTTAAGAGTTATAATGAGTACGCCTTTTATATTTTGAAATCATACATACATAAATATATCTCAGAAAAACAGAATTTTTTTTTTAATTGAGCTATACTTAAACATATCTAAAACAACTTAGAAAAATAAATTGATGAAATAAATCAAAATTTTAAAATTTTTCACAAAATAAGCAATTTTCATAAAATGTCCTGGAAAGAAGTCGCTCCAAATACAAACTCGAATTATAATTTTACCAATTTTTTTTTTCTCTAATAACAACTATTATGTTGACATCTCCAAATTAGGCAATTTAAAAAATCTTTAAAATTAATTTAAAAAAAGAATCAAATTCATGGGTCATTTTGGATTCCAGGCTAAAGTGGGTTAACGCTATCTGATGAAGTCAGAATTCCATATCTGAATGATTTTGAGTATATTTAATAAATAAATGAAATATAAAATAAATTTTTTCAAAATTAATAATAATAACCTTTTTTCTAAATTGGGACGGGCTAAAGTTTTCAAAAAAAAATTCGATTTCTTCCATTTGGAACCATTTGCAATAAAACTGGTAATGTAATGACAAATCTAGTTTCAAGGGACACCCTACTATACATTCACTAAGATGGGATATTTGAAAATGAAAGAGCGTCCCTTTATTGACCTGCAAAACCCCTTTAAGCCAAAAACTCAACACTTAATATTAAATAATACTCTACAAAAAGCTTAAAGCTTAAAAATTAGTATAACTTCTAAGATATTAATACAACTTTAGTAATTTAACAGAATTTGCTTGGCGGATTACTAATTTTTAACACAAAATATTGTTAATTAAATCAAATTTTATTTTAAGAGAAAAAATATAAATAATTCTGTTATTGTAAATTGCAGACGTATTACTTTAGGTGTATTATTAAATTCTATTCTCAATATTCGATTTGCATTTTAATTTAGTTTCTAAAAATTAGCTTAAACAATTTTGAAAAATAACACTAAAAAAGTCGTTTAAATACTGGAGATATCTAAACTGTTTAGATCAGTGTGTCAACAAACAATTTCTTTTAAACTTCTCAAAACGAATTGAAACACGTTTCACTGATTATTAATTGGATTGTCAGCACCGAATCTGTTTTCTATGTGTTCAAGCTTAAAAAGTACAATTATATTGCAACTGGACCAAATTAAAATCCGATTTTAATAATTTTAAATTGCGTTCGTTCTTGTGACACTAGCAACTTATGTACCAAATTTCGTCCAATAGGTTTATTCATTTTACATGGATAAATGGATCGACGAAAAACATGGCAGATGATTTTGAGATGATCGGTATACAATAAGAAGTGTATGCGTTCATTTTTTTTCTTTTTTTGGTATTTACAAACATCATCACAAACTCAATATATCCTGAACCACAGAGTGGTGTAGCGTATAAAACTTTTGTGATTAAATCTTTAATTAATTTCACCAACTTGTTTTTTTTTTGTGATTGGCCAACACATTATACTGATAATGAAAACATTTTTGTAACAAATGTTTACAAATTATTTCAAAATCTCATAATTTTTAAAAATTATTTTTAAGTGTCATTGATGTTAGAAAAAATACTTTTAAAATATTTAAATAACAACGAAGACCCACAAAAGTTTTGTTAAATCTTAATTCAACTTCTTCTATGTTATTATTCTTTAAGTAATTAAGCACATATTTAATTTATGATTAAAGTTAATTCAACACTTATATCGGAATTAATTTAATTACATATGTATGTACATTCTTTACCTTGTAAATATGTTGTTTACATAAAACACACTTAAATATTTTAGCTAAAGTTAACACTTAGTTAAGCACTGAACAATTTAAATAAGTTTTTTTCAACATTAAATTTATTATCAACTGAAATGCAATTCTTATTTTCTTAATATTTTCATAAAACTATTAATTTAATTATTTTAGTATGTTTACTTTAAATTTTATTGAAAATATTAATGCACTTGTTAGAAATGTGTTCAATAACAAACACACACACTTTTTTCATACGTACACGTTGCGTATAATTGATTTTAAATAAAGAAATATTTTACTTTTTTGATTTTCTTTACAGACCTTTACTTCGACCGCTTGAAACGAATACGTCTAAACTAACGGAAAACTCGGTACCAACTGATTTTCCGATTTTCCGTGTAAGTATCAACAACCGCCAAAGAAAAACAAGAAGCGATTTAGTGCCATCAGCCAGCAAATAATAATTTGCACACGAAGTGCATTTGTAAAGTTTCGTCATCAGTCGGCATTGTTGGCATTCGGCTTAACCGTTTGTTTTTGTTGGCATTGTTGTACAAAAAGCCGGCAAAAAGTAAACAAGAAAAGCAGCATATTGAACAAAAACAACAAACATATACCACCACCAAAGCATACACAAAACTTTTACTGTATAAACTGTTGTTTGTTGCCTTGCCATAAAGGAACAACGGGTGGTATGAGTACTCTACAGACAAACAGACAGAATTAACACATGTTTTCTCTTGTTGTGTTGCATAAAATTGGCGGGAACATTTTCAAAACATTGCAGAAACTGCTACTTTGTTAAAATGTTGCTGAAACATTGTTTATATGCATTGTATTTTGTACAATATTTAATGTTTCACATTTGCCACGTGTTTCATTTGTCGTAAATTTTATAACTTTATATGAGCATGCGTTAAAATTAAAGGAAATCCTTGTCAAATTATAGTCTTAAAAAAATTTTCAAACATACATATAGAATTGTGTTTACTTTAGGGAACCTAGTGTTTGTCAGTTTGTACTTTTAGCCAATCAAAGTGTGACAAAATTACGCGCAGCAAAATATTTTAGCAATTTCTAATGTATGTATGAACAATTTAGTGGAGGATAAAGATATACAATTTTAGGATACCTAAAATGAATTACTTGTTGATTTGTTTATTTTAAGAAATAAACATGAAGATAATCAAATGCTGTTAAGGAAAACAATAGATAGATATGTTAACATAATGGTGTCCCGATAAAAAATATGTAATAGCATTCAAATGATGAGTACTAAAGCGCTGAAAGAAGGAAAAATAATTAAAAAGCTATTGAATTCCTTTCATTAGCGTTTATAGTTGGCGATGCTGGTGTATTTTGGTAAAAAACACATTAAATTTTTTTATGAAATTAGTACACTCATAGAAATAAATCTGTAAAAACAGCAAAAAAGCAACTAAAAATTAGTTAATAATGACGTTGCAAAAAAACTGCTGGAATTAGCAGATTTTTTTGCTAAATACTAGCAAAATAAGTGCAGCAAAAATAAAACTGTTAAATTTACAGAATTTTAAATATACATTTAAGTTAACATTTAGTTAATTGAAAATGACAAATCGTTCTGTAAAATTTTTATAAATATTATTAAACTAAAAATACCATAAATAAACTGTTATATCTGCAATATTTTTGTTATTTTTAAACTAAATTTAGATGAATCTAAATAGCGGTCTATCCTGCTAAAATCAGCAGAAATATTTGCTGAAAAAAATTGCAAACTGCATTTTTCAAAAGGCTCGATGTTTATTTACATTAAAAAAAATCAAAATAAATACTTCGGACATTTTAAATTTTTTTGTGATTTCTTAGGTTACTACACCTTTTGCAATTGTAATTCAGAAAATATCAATTGAAATTCAGAAAATATCAATTGAAATTCAGAATTTCCATTTGAAATTCAGAAAACATCAATTGAAATTCAGAATTTCCATTTGAAATTCAGAAAACATCAATTGAAATTCAGATTTTCCATTTGAAATTCAGAAAATATCAATTGAAATTCAGAAAATATCATTTGAAATTCAGAAAATATCAATTGAAATTCAGAATATATCATTTGAAATTCAGAAAATATCATTTGAAATTCAGAAAATATCAATTATTATTCAGAAAACATCAATTGAAATTCAGAAAATATCAATTGAAATTCAGAAAATATCAATTGAAATTCAGAAATCGTCATTTGAAATTCAGAAAATATCAATTGAAATTCAGAAACCGTCATTTGAAATTCAGAAAATATCAATTGAAATTCAGAAAATATCATTTGAAATTCAGAAAATGTCAATTGAAATTCAGAAATCATCATTTGAAATTCAGAAAATATCATTTGAAATTCAGAAAATATCAATTGAAATTCAGAAAACATCAATTGAAATTCAGAAAATATCAATTGAAATACAGAAATCGTCATTTGAAATTCAGAAAATATCAATAGAATTTCAATTGATGTTTTCTGAATTTCAATTGATGTTTTCTGAATATCAATTGATATTTTCTGAATTTCAATTGACATTTTCTGAATTTCAAATGATATTTTCTGAATTTCAAATTATATTTTCTGAATTTCAATTGACATTTTCTGAATTTCAAATGATATTTTCTGAATTTCAATTGATATTTTCTGAATTTCAAATGACGGTTTCTGAATTTCAATTGATATTTTCTGAATTTCAAATGGCGATTTCTGAATTTCAATTGATATTTTCTGAATTTCAATTGATATTTTCTGAATTTCAATTGATGTTTTCTGAATAATAATTGATATTTTCTGAATTTCAAATGATATTTTCTGAATTTCAAATGATATTTTCTGAATTTCAATTGATATTTTCTGAATTTCAAATGATATTTTCTGAATTTCAATTGATATTTTCTGAATTTCAAATGGAAAATCTGAATTTCAATTGATGTTTTCTGAATTTCAAATGGAAATTCTGAATTTCAATTGATGTTTTCTGAATTTCAAATGGAAATTCTGAATTTCAATTGATATTTTCTGAATTTCAAATGGAAATTCTGAATTTCAATTGATATTTTCTGAATTACAGTTGCAAAAGGTGTAGTTTCACTGCATGACAAAATCTTGACTTTTAAAAATTAATAGAGCTCTAATATGGTATTACGTATAGTAGACCGTACCACCTTACAGGCCAAAAAAAGTGCGCCATACACCCTCCAATATGAAGTATATTTGCAAAGCAATTTTCTCAGTTGCTACAACCCTAATGTCAGAAAATTAAAGCTCGCAAAAAATCATTAAACTTTTATTAAGGAAGTTTTTCGATAAACCCAGTAGTAATTTTTTTTTCATTGGATTTTAACTTTAAAGCAAAACACTGGTCTCCTCGAGGCAAAAAAATTTATATATCACACTTTAAAATCTGATTTTAAATGCCGAAACTATAACGAAAAATTAAAAAAAGGCGATCGGCCAAAAAAAAAAAATTTATTTTTGAAATTGCCTATTGAAGTAAATGTTATTCCATTTATGCAAAACGGACTCATATATGAACATTTGGTCAATTTGTATGGACGCAAAAATAATAAAAAAAATCGTAGGGGGGGAAATGATTCTACGAAGAATTCTAAGCAACTTTGCTCTAGAACCCATAGGTCTAAACATGGACTGATTCCATGTAAAATCAGTGGGCTTTATTCATAAGCCCATTTGAATAAGTGTACCAAATTTTATTAAAATATCTTTGTATTTGCGACATGTAGTGTACAAACAATTCAATTTTGTGGCACTCTTTATATAGGCACTAGGTCTAACCATGCACCGATTTTAACGAAAATAAAATGGGTTTGTCCCTGGGCCAAAATAAGTCAGTGTACCAAATTTTGTAAAAATATCTTAATATTTGTGATTTGTACCGTGCGCACAAGAATATATGGACAGACAGACGGACGGACAGAATTATTATTCTGAATCAATCGGTATACTTAAAGATGGGTCTAGTTCCAATATTTTTTGGAATTACAAACATTAGCACAAACTTGTTATACCCTGTCCAAATAATGGTGCAGGGTATAATTAATAAAACTCATAAAGCACTACTTAAACCATATTTTGGAATTTCCGCAAGCTCGAAATCCATTTTAGACCTATGGTTTCTAGGGCAAAATTGCTTAGAATTCTTCGTAGAATCATTTCTCCCCATACAATTTCTTGTCACAAAAATTGACCAGCCCTAATGAACATATTTGAAGGAATACATATGGATAAATATGGAATTATATTTAATGCCATGAATAAAAAAAGAACATATGTAGCGCCTAATTTGAATGTCATACATAAATTTATATCTATAGTTCAACCTTATAATAAAGGACAGCAACGTTCGCATGTATTCGCATATATTTAATAAATGTATATGTTCATATATGTCCATATATGTCCATATATGAACATATACTTAGGTGTTACCTCATTTTTCGGATCCATACATATGTATATGGTTGAACCATAAATGTTTATATCTGGACATTTTTCACTGGGATGTTATTTTTGCTAAGAAATGTGTTTTAGTATAAGAATGATTAGTTGAAAGCAAAAATATTTATTGTTTTATCAATGGTCTCGCCGGCGCCATCAAATGATTTTTCATTTCATAGTTTTTCTTCTTCGGATAAAAAAATGGCCGTTTTCGTCATTTAGTATTTTTTTTTCAATTAAAAACAAAAGATTTTATTATGTTATTTCTTAATTTTTTTAGTTATTAAAATGTGTTGTTTATTAATTTTTTATGACTTAAACAATTTCTAAATGTTGCCACTTTTTCTGCAAACTTCCCTACTTTTCTCTAGATATGAGAGAAAAATTGGACTTCAGTTTGGATTTCGGCAAAATCTCATCGAAATCCAAACTGATTACATTTCGTATAAGAAATCTGTTTTAAATCCCAAATTTTCATTGGATTTCCGCCAAAATCTACTTTTAACTCGATTTCGATCGTAATGTAAATTCGATCGAAATTATAATTAAATACGGTTTTATATTAAATCATTTAGATTTATGTACGGCCTCCTATCCAATAATAAGCAAGAAAATATTTAAAGGATTTTGGAAAATATTCACAAAAAAAAAATTAATACAAAATACATTCGCATATCGTCGCGATTATGATTCATTTAGCCAAACTATTTGTCTGTTAAAAATAAAACTAAGACACGAGCTTTTAAACTTTGTTAGAAAATTTATACAAACAATTTAAAGCAACAGTAAATGTATTTGTGCTTTCATGAAGTTTAGCTTCAAATTTAAAAAATCATCAACTTTTCGATAGTGACTTAAGTCTGGGAAAAACTTTTATTCTCATTTATATATTTCAACAAATATATAGAATTTCCGTGAAATTTGTAGTGCGTAAACCGGATGTAACATTATATCATTTTTTATATGTTTGTACCCCTATATAAAATCTCGCCATTATTCGGTACCATTCATATCTGATGTTATCAAATTATAGAGCAATTCCATATGAAAACGATCAGAATTGGCAAATTTTTGGACGACCCCTCTCCGATTTTAAAATAAATAGTCTCAATCGATTGCCCAGCAAAAAATAATGTACCTACATATTTTTTTTTTTTTTTATAGTGACTGGTTTAGTGGTGGTGTACACCACTGTCATGTGACAAAATTGAAGAATTTTTCATAAGGGACCTCATTGAAAGTTGTTTTAAAAAAAACTAATAAAGCGATAGCAACGAGTGATAGCTCGTTGGAAAGGTATTTATCAGGCTTTAATTGAAAAATAAAATTTTCCTAATTTTTCTCAGAAATTTACCTTTTTTCCCATGAAAATTAAATTTTCCCATGAAAATTAAATTTTCCGATTTTCCACAGAAGCTTCTAAATTTTCCGGCTAATTTTTTTTTTTTGGATTCCTCATAATTTTTGCTTTAAGAATCAGTAATAAAAAAATGGGCCCCGACTCCTTGTTTGGACAGGAGAGGAGCATTTAAGAGACCACCTTGTTCTCATTGTTTTTATATTTTTTATAATTGAATTATTTGTAATTATTTAACATTATTTTATTTTATTATTAAAAATACATTTTAAAAATTATTTTACAGTTAAAAATACATTTATGAAGAAAAAATCAATTTTTTTTAAGAGCCCCAAGTTGAGTGTGTAGTGAATATGGTCTGCCTGCCTTCACAAGATCGGCCATAAATCCATGGATAATATCAGCAGTGGCATGTAATGGCACACCAAACCCGACTGAGGCTACAGGTCATAAAATGTTTTGTAAATTTTTTAAATTACCAGGTAATAAATATTTCGCCTAAAATGACAAGTGCAGAAACAAGTCATAAAACACGGATTTTCCTTAATTATGGCGAAATATTTATTACCTGGTAATTTAAAAAATTTACAAAACATTTTATGACCTGTGGTCGGCTTATTGGCAGTAACCAATTAAGTCCCTCTTTAAAAAACATTTTATGACCAGTAGTTCACGCAAATTTTCCTATTAAAGGAAAGCAAATATCGCTTATTTTTTTTTACCTATTTTTTACCAAAAAATAAATATAAATACTTCACACACTCTGAGTCAAATTTTAGTTGAATACTAAACGTGAAAGTGTTAAAGTGGCTCAAGAAATTTGGCTCAAGGACCCTCAGCGAAGCAACGGTGAAATTGATTCAAGATTTTTACTGCAATGATGACAACAGCCGCGCCTGCCCAGGTACACGTGACTATGTTATCACACGTGAAGATGGAGAAAAAGTACACAAGCAGCGCAGATTATTATTATGTAATCTATCCCAAGCATACCATCAGTTCAAAGAGAAATACCCAGCAGAAAAAGTGGGATTTTCTAAGTTTGCCATCCTACGACCAAAAGAATGCATGCTGGCATTAGACAGGCACGGAACGCATTCAGTCTGCGTTTGCATGTTTCATCAAAACATCAAATTAATGTTCTTTCCATGCAAGAAATTGAAAGTATTTCACGGTGAAATTGAAACATATAGGGACCTCCTGTCGAAGTCGTTGTGCGCATACCCCACGGAAAATTGTCATCTGTCCAAATGCGACAATTGTCCGAAGATTGACGAGCTAGAGCAATATTTGGCGGAAAAGTTTGAATTCAGGAGGTGCATTTCAAACAGTGGAAGATGTTCCCTTGAGACCGTGGTAAAGCAGATTCCGGAATTCATCGAGGAATTCGGATTCAAGTTGAATGAACTGAAGGCGCACCATTTCATATCCGAGATGCAATCGAAATTTCTAAAGGAAAGTAAGGAGAAATTAGCCCAAAATGAATTCATTGCGATAAGCGACTTTGCCGAGAATTACACTTTTCTCGTTCAGGATGAAATTCAGGCTTATCACTGGGCAAACGACCAGTGCACGGTGCATCCTTTTTGCATTTATTTCAAAAACGAAGATAACGAACTACAGACCGTAAGCCTTGTTGTTGTCGCGGAGAGTTTAGCTCATAATTATGTGTCCGTTTATTTATTTCAAATGAAACTGTTTGAATTCTTAAGATCAAAATTCGATGCAATCGACAAAGTAACGTTTTTCTCAGACGGCGCGGCTTCTCAGTACAAGAATAAAAAAAATTTTTACAATCTTTGCATAATTGAAGAAGAACAAAACTGCAAGGTCGAGTGGCACTTTTTTGCGACGTCCCACGGTAAGGGCCCATACGATGCGTTAGGGGGAACCCTAAAACGCATGGCGACTAAGGCAAGTTTGCAAAGCCCATATACTGACCAGATCTTAAATGTACAACATTTGTTTTCGTGGATTCAAAGCAAGGAAATTGCCATTAACACAGTTTTATGCACTCAAAAAGAACACGATGCCATGGAGCGACGAATTCAAAACAGATATAATAATGTCAAAACTATAACTGAAACGCAAAAGTTTCATTGCTTCATACCAAATATTTCTGATATGTCAATTAATGTAAAGCGGTACTCTTCGTCTGCCGACGTGCTAAATTTAAAGTTACTTTAATTTTATAATGATGCCAAGACAATTGAAATTTTTAATAAATATTGTAATTAAGTATAAGCAGCAAAATAAGAAAGATTTTTTCTTCATAAATGTATTTTTAACTGGAAAATAATTTTTAAAATGTATTTTTAATAATAAAATAAAACAATGTTAAATAATTACAAATAATTCAATTATAAAAAATATAAAAACAATGAGAACAAGGTGGTCTCTTAAATGCTCCTCTCCTGTCCAAACAAGGAGTCGGGGCCCATTTTTTATTGCTGATTCTTAAAGCAAAAATTATGAGGAATCCAAAAAAAAAAAAAATTAGCCGGAAAATTTAGGAGCTTCTGTGGAAAATCGGAAAATTTAATTTTCATGGGAAAATTTCATTTTCATGGGAAAAAAGGTAAATTTCTGAGAAAAATTAGGAAAATTTTATATTTCAATTAAAGCCTGATTCAATACCTTTCCAGCGAGCTATCACTCGTTGCGATCGCTTTAGTAGTTTTTTTTAAAACAACTTTCAATGAGGTCCCTTATGAAGAATTCTTCAATTTTGTCACATGACAGTGGTGTACACCACCACTAAACCAGTCACTATAAAAAAAAAAAAAAAATATGTAGGTACATTATTTTTTGCTGGGCAATCGATTGAGACTATTTATTTTAGAATCGGAGAGGGGTCGTCCAAAAGGTGATCGCTTTCATATGGAATTGCTCTATAACTGAATTGATGGAAACTTATTTACATGGGGTTTCTAGAAGAAGTTCGTTGTCACACGAATGAGTGAAGTGACTACATCTATTTTGTTATTGTATTTTCGTTCGTGTAGAGCGAAATGTCATCTAGAAACACCACCTTAATTAATTAATTTCTCGGCTAAAATTGTACAGTCACATGTTAAATTACATACGACTATACAAAGCCCCATACCAAATTTTTTTAATATCTTAGCTGATGATACAGAACCAGTTTCATTAATCTTTACTAATAGTAACAGCAGCAGACTTGTCAACATTTTTCTTAGATTTTTAAAAAATATCCACTATATTTATGAGTTTTTTCTTTAGTTCTTAATGGAATCAAGTTAATTCGGAAATTTTATTATTTTAGCTTTAAAAAAGCTTTTTCTTATGAGCTTTTTCTTACGAAAATTAGAAATTTTGCCCAATAATTTTGTTTTGCTCATACATGCTTTTTTAAATTATTTTTTGTCTTTAAACACATCGGATTTTGTTTTTTTTTTTGTCTTCTCTTATAATTATTCTCATGTATGACAAAAATATAGAAAAAGTTCTATAACGATTTTCCGTTAAGTTTTACAACCCCATTTAGAGCATCCAATAATTTTTCAGTCCAATTCCGGTAAGGTTTTCATAAAGATAATGATAGTACCCAGCAAAAGAAATTGCAAGTAATCCTTTACAAACTACTTCTTTCAATGCTTTACAAGTATCCATTAGTGTATTTTATTGCTCTTTTGGAAGTTATTCTGAACAACTTCAAGAGATCACTTCTTTCATTGCTTCCAAAGTATCCGTTAGTATATTTTTACAGCTTTTTTAGAATTACTTCTAAACAACATCCAAAAAATCACTTAAGTATAGCTTCTAAAGAGTAATTGCTCTAAAAGTTGTAACGACGTGTTTTCCACTTTATGCTGGGGCAGAGCTCGCGGTTGCCCAAGGTCCGTTACAAACTATTTATTTATTTCCAAGAGAGAAAGAGAACACAACTTTGTTAATTTTTTTGTTAAACGCTAAAATATTCTTTATTTACATACAATTTTTTTTTATATATTATTTACAACACTAATGACACGATTACCGATATATATACGACACGGAGGTTATCCACGTTGCTGGCGAAGAGTAAGACAGTCTGAGGGAGAATAAAAACAATGCGACGACCAATGTTCTCCCGTGTTACAATAAGCTTGACAGCTAAGGGGTGCGTGGTTGTGGGGAGTGACCAAAAGAGACCGAAATGCAATCGCAATCTCCTGGCTTCTAAATTATATAAATGGGTGCGGACAGTCAAACCATCCACCCACAATATTTATCGTCCACACCACAGCCTGTCTCTGGGGTCAAGTGTAATGAGAATAATGCAGTCCAACCACAATTTCTCACAACAGACCACTAAATTAGACAAGTCGATATAGGCAGTCCAACCATCAATTTAAGATTATTTTAACTGACAGTCCAACCATCAGTTTAATGTTGGCAGTCCAACTACCTATTTAAGACTATTTGATCTGACAGTCCAACCATCAGTTTAATATTGGCAGTCCAACCACCAATCTAAGACTATTTTTATCTGAAAGTCCAACCATCAGTTTAATATTGGCAGTCCAACCACCAAAGTAAAGACTGTTTAATATATTGGCAGTCCAACCACCAATATAAGACAGCTTTATATATGAGACAGCACTAATTTAAGACTTTTAAAATGTATGTCTTACCTCAATGCTGTCCGTTGACCGACTCCCCAAATGCATACAATACGCCTGCTTTTATACTGATTGATCGCACACACAAATAAAATAAACAAACATAACACACAGCTGTCTTCAACACAAAGACGTAACATTAAGTAGTTTTTCGTATATACAGTGTTGTCTTTCCTGGTAGTATTTAATAATACTTACACCACTACCCACTAGAGGGTGTACTGTTGTCGATAAAGCCGTTAAATTTGAATTTAAATTAACAGAGTTAATTCAAATTTCTTTGATTAAGAAAAAATATGTTGACAAAAACGAGCTCGCGACTTTTGTCGTTACAAAGTGATCGTAAAAAGTGATTTTGGTATCATTTGTCGTTTCTAAACAGAGGGTCCCGGGTTCGATTCTCGGCAGGACCAATATTTTTTTATTTTTTTTTAAATTTTTTTTTAATCTATTACTTTTTTTTAATATTTATAATTAATTTATTTAAATTCAATATTTTTTTTAATTTTTAAACTTTTAAAAATATGTATATGTAAAAAAAAGGTGAGAAATTGCTTTTTATGCACCTGTAAAAATAGTACTGAAAGCAATATTGAATTGGAGTGCACCTTTTACACCTGTTTAATAAGTAGTTTTATTGAAGAGAATAAGGAACAATATCTTGCAGTAACAAAGTGGTCTTTTTATCCCAGTCAACTTTCATATCAAAGAATAGCTCAGCGGTAGAGAATCGTTAGGTCGCAAGTTCGATACCCGGTGGCGGCAATGGAAAAGCTTTTGTAAAATATGGAGTACTCCTCTTCTATGACTATTCAATGTTAAAATCATTAGTGTTTATGTTAAAAAAGAGGTACATCTAGATAATAAATAGTAGTGTTTTTTCTACTGCTTTGGTATATATTTTTGTGCTGGGTAGTTAATAAGTTCTTTGAATATTTTTTAGTCGACCGCGTTGAATTGAATGAATTCATTTAATTCAAAACAAATCTGAATTCGATTGTTAATGAATTCATTCGAAAACAAATTAACCCTTAAAAGCTCTGTTAGTACACTTAAAATATTACGTAAGTAAAAAAATCTGTGAAACGGGTTTAAGATTGATTCGACTAATTTTTAACAAATTTTTAGTTCAAACACTGATTCAAGCAAAGATTTTAGTAATCTTCATTTAACATATTAATGAAAATCCTCAGTAATTTAAATAATTTCGAGCGTAAAATTTCAAAATATTAGCTTAGCAAAATACTTTTCTATTTGTTTAACTTGTACTCAAAATAATATGTCTGCTGGCTCAACAAAAAAATTTATTAGTTTAACAAAAATTATTCCTATTTTTGGCTTAGAATGAAATTTGCTAATTTTTAATAAATTTTTGTTAAATTAAACAATTTGGAATTTAAGTAAAGAATTTGTAAAACTAGAGTTTTATTTCTATTTTTTCCCGGACCTGGTGTATAACTAATAGGAACATGTATTAATACTCTAAAAAAGTCCGTTTCCCTCTATATCGCTTCCCTACGGGGAATGAGGAGTCAATTGCCCTCCAAGGACCTATCCCGTGACCGGTCACCCGAAGGCATATTACTAAATTAGTACAAATATGAACCAAAGAGAATGAATTAATTTTCTAAGTATTTTCTGATTTGTTACTTTTACTGTTGCTTTTAAAAAACTTGACCAATACCGAAATAAAAAAGGAAATTTGCGGCATATTTTTTAAAATATTTTTTTATTTGTTTTACTCTTTTATTTATTTTGAACTTTATTTTTTTACGATTTGCTTATTTTAGCTCTTATTTAAATTTTTATAATTTTTTGCTAAATAATTTTAAGTTTTGTATTTTTAATGTTAAAGCTGTTTTAGTTTTAAACAATTGGTATTTCATTTAATTTTCCTTTTAACTTAAGGGCAATTTTTTAAATTTTTATTTATATTATCAGAGTTTTTGAGGTATTTTTCTAATTTTTAATTGATTTTTTAATGTAATTATGGCCAACGCAAAAAAACAAGTCAACTGCCATTAAAGGACCTATCCCGTGACTGGTCAATCGGGGGCATACTGAAGGCACTTTCACTATATTTGTGTGTATGTTAGTGTTGTTTTCTTTTCTATTTTTTTCTTTTCAATTTTTTTTATTTGCTTGTAGTGTTTGTTTTTTCTTTTTCTCTTTTATTTGAAGAGAAACGAAAAATATATAACTTTACCATTAGCCAGCCATCACGCATAAGCAACATTAGCTCAGACGGTAGAGCGTTTGCCTTACAAGCAGGAGATTGTGTTATCGAGCCCTACTTTGACGCCAAGTAGATTATTTTTAATTCTTAATTTTTTATTAGTTTATTTGAAAAGCTATTTTTAGATACACCACCTTACTGTCACAAGGTGTCTAAACTGTGGCAATTGGTCATTTCCAATGACAACGCCATGTTAAAGTGATATGTCTCTTTCAAACAAAAAGACCGATCAACGACCGGTCTCCGCCCCCTTGGGACCTATCCTGCGTGTCATCTAGGACCGGTCTCTTTCCCCGTAGGGTTAGTTTTCGAGATATGGGCCATTTAAAAAATGAAATAAAATGAAACTTTAAAAAATGTCTGAGGATCCAATTCTGCAATTTTGGATGGAGATAACCTTTTCAAAAAGTGAGAACTGCGGTATTGTTTAATTATAATTCCATAAACAGTTTCTTATTATGCAACATTTTTAATCTCTATAATCTAATATTACTATTCTGCTACTTATAAACTAACATTTGACATTAAATGAAATTAATCTCTGATGAAATTATAAACAAAAGTTAATATATTTTTATCATTTTTCTTTTAGTTGACTTAATAATATGTATGGTTTCTAACTATCCATCCATATACACAAATTAATATTCTTTGTTACCCCCTAAGGTGCTTAAGTGAATATGCAACTTTTTTAGCTGTTACGTTTCGTGTCCCATGTTCAAATTACAAAGGATAAATATGAATGGAACCTAAATGTGTGAGTAGTTAAAGGAAGGAAATTACTTGCAATCAACATGGATATTTATAACTGTTTATGATAAACTACCCCTCATTGAAAATCTACCACCACCACAAGTCATGTCTTAAGTAAAATAACTACCAGTCATTTGTTTCTTCAATATTTCGTTTTATTTCTTGTTTTTGCAATTGTCATTTGTAACAGTTTTATACCATTCTCTACTATGAATATATGTAATGAAATGGTAATGAGCCATTTGCTCAGCAGGATTTCTATTTTGTATAAACTTAACTTGAATATGAAGAAGGAAAGTAGTATGTTTGCATGTTTTAAAAAATTACTATATTAATTGCTAGCTTTTATATTTACATCTTAATAGAATATATAAGCACAATTGTGGATACATTAATAGTAGCGGAAACTAAATAGGTAATATACTTATAATACAAATTGCACAATAAAAACTGTGATCACTAAAAAATAAACAAAATTATTGAATAGCAAGAAGAACATAAAGTTAGAGCTAGTTTTTTTGATGTCAATCAAACTTATTTTATTGCATCAACTAATCAATCCCAAAAAAAAAATTAAACTAACAATAAGTTTAACTGTTCATACTGTTTGTAATTTCTAGTTTAAGTAGTGTCAAATACTTGGTGCAACCATGTTGATTGTGACAAAATAATTTATATAAAATTCGAATTGACAAAAGGAGGTGGTAGAATTAAATATTTTATCTGTCAATACGTTACAATGTGGCATCACTTAAACAAATTATTGGTATACAGATGTTTTGTGTTGACTACTTTGAAGTTTAGTTTAAGCAACGACTATATAGACTAAAGACAAACCACCAGCCTCAACTGCTGTTAAAAAGTCTCTTTAATTTTATATGCAAACTGGTTTTAAGAGAAACAGTTTTTAGTGTTTTTTTAACGCGTATTTTTTAATATTAATAAGCAAAATTTTGTGTTAATTATAGAAAACTAATGCAGAGAACATATCAAACAATACAAGTGCACTTTACAATTTAATTAAAATTGCTTAAAAACAATAAAAATAATTAATTAAAAATACCACTTTTTCACGTTTTTTGTTATTTTACATTGAAACTCTCTTAAAACCAGTTCAGTTTTTCAGATGAGAGCCGTGGATAGTGCCTGGTTTAAGTGGCCAATTCTGCTGTGTTAAGTCTCTGTTAAAAGTTAATCAAACGATATCTGAAAAACAACATATCAGGTTTAAACAATGTTAAACCTTAAAACAAAGTTAACTGCATCAAAAAACCTTGGTCTTAATGTAATTTTTTTGTTCTATTTTTGCTTATACCACTGTACGGACTTTTCTCAATAGACTTTCATTTAAATGAAATTTAATTGAGGAAAAGTTTTCGTATGGTTAGTTTTGTGACCAAACTAACTTTACACATTTAGATTAATTGTACTGATTAAACTCACGCAGTTTTTGTTATGCTTAATCATTATGCAATTATTTTAAATGACTTTCGGTAAGTGATATTTCCTCTCAAATGTATTCAATTATTTTGTTTTAATATAATGAAATTGAGATGTAGAGTATATGCACACTTTGGTGTCCCGATAAAAAACTGTATGTATTAGCGAGTAGGGTATAAGACTTGGAAATCGAAAAAACAAGAGGGAAAATCGCGGCATGGTGCCATTCTTGTACACATAAATTTAAGGGAAGTTTCCCTGAAAAATAAATTAAAAATGTAAATATAAAGATAACACTAAAAATACATCGAACACGCGACAATCAATTCCGAAAAATTTTACGATGAACATCACGAATGGGAATACCAAATTTTTAAATTAGCTCTAGTTTTTGATATATTCGAAAATTTCACATTTAGCAAAAATAACTTTTTTCGTTAAAATTTCTTATTTATTCGTATACGTGAATAACCCATAGACCATTTTTACTACTGTTTTAAATTATAGACTTTGGGCTTTAAAACCATTTCAAGTTATTTCGATTAGGTGAAGGATCTAGGATAACATTGCCAATAAATTAAAAACTTCAACTATTTTCCTATTTTGTAAATGAAATAAAATCCATTAATGGGATGTACAAAATCTTAACACATGACGTTAGTTTATATATCACTTAATTCAATTTATCCAAAATTATATTTTTTGCATCAATATTTTTAGAAAATTCAATCTGATTTTTCGTCTTTTTTACTTCAAATTAATTTTTTTGTGAATTTACTATGGCGGAAAAAAAGTAATTTTTTAACATACAAATATTTAATTGTAATTTTTAGGAATTCGCACTTCAGTTATCTAAAACTTTGTTCGCATTGATTAGAAAATATGTATATTACATATTTAAATGGTTTTACCTGAGTTTTATAATTTAAGATTCATCACAGACTCCTCCATTTTTAGGTAATAAAAAAATTTACATTTTTCAGTTTTAGGCAATTTTTACAGAACAGAAAATGCAAAATTTTTTGATAAATTCATAAATTCAAATATTGGATATTCCTTTCATCGTACATTAATGACACTGTGTTAGTTGAATATCCGACAAGCAGAGCACCCGGTGGATAAAAAAAAATCGAATACGCTGAATCCAGTGGTGCTAGCCATTTTTCTAGATTAGCTCTTAGAAACGATATTTGTTTTTGAAAATTATGGTTTAAAGAACCCCAGAAAACACCGATTTTTTCAAAATTTTCGACCATTTATTTTTACCCTGGTTGTTTGTTATATCACCAGTCAGCGTTAGGTTAAAAATTACACTGTGAGACAAATGGTAGGGGTCAGTGATCGGGAAGGGTTCAAACTACCGGGGAAAGTTATATCGGTAAAAAAGAAGTTATACGTGTCCCGGCGTTTCGCTGGGTCATACCTAGGAATCGAGATATATCGATTTGACCTGGTGGTCTTTTTTTGACATAACTCGAGAACCACTAGTCCGATTTTGCTCAAACAATTTTAAAAAAATTACAATTCCTTTAATCTGTTCATATAACGTTTTCTATACACTCAACAGTTTTGCCGGTAAAAATAAATGTATGAAGAAAAAAATATTTTTTGCCTAAAATATTAAAAAAAAGTAATAAACAAAAGGTTATTGATTTTTATGGTAGCGGTAACAAACATTTATTTTTACCGGCAAAACTGTTGAGTATATAGAAAAACGTTATATGAACAGATTAAAGGAATTGTAATTTTTAATTTTTTTAAAATTGCTTGAGCAAAATTGGACTAGTGGTTCTCGAGTTATGTCAAAAAAAAAGATATATCTCGATTCCTAGGGATGACCCAGCGAAACACCGGGACACGTATAACTTGTTCTTGACCGATATAACATTTCCCGTTGGTTTCATCCCATCCCGATTTTGACTGTCGCATATTGTCATCAATATCGGTGCACCTTTTCATAAGTTGTGAGTGGAAATGTGAGGACACTTCGAAATTTTGTATACAAAATAGCAAATATTATTGCTTTATTCCATGTTTGTAAAATGTATTGAACTTTGCATGGAAATGAAAAATTTCTATGTAGAATTTTAAGGTGTCCTCACATTTTCAATCACAACTTTTGAACCGCCAGACCGAATTTTGATTGTTTTTAACACAAAGCCTTTTGGTAAAGTAACAAACAATCAAACTAAAAATTAATCGTAAACAAATTAAAAAATCACGTGATCTGGGCCATAGACGTGCGGTGAAGTTTTTAATTGGGTGTTCTCCAAAAATATTTGAGAACAGTGCAAATCTATAGTCATAGAAAAATTACACAAGTGCAAAAATTACAACCATACTGTCATATCAGTGAAATCAATTACAAAAGGCAAAAAAAAATTTAAAAATTTTACCTTTAATATTCCATTTCTATTTTTAAATCCCGAGATTTCAATGGAAATCTAGACCGAAATTCTTGACCGTTTACATTTGTACTTTATGACAGTAGCGAGATTTCGATTTTACAACCGCATTTTTTTTTTTTTTTGTAAACAAAGTACCATAAAAAAATAACCTTAAATTAAAAATATTTCTAAAAACCATTTTTTTCATTGCCGAAGTACAATTTACATTATTTTATGTAAAGATCTAACGCCAATTATGCTATTAAATTCGTTTTTTTGTAAGGACGACAAGCTAGAAGCCAGATTTTTCAATATTTTTACGGAAGGAAGACAAGAATGCATTGTTGTATTATATGAAAGTCTACAACAGGTTGACCGGATCTCATAGAGAGGGAAAAATGCCGGAATCTTGTTCGTCTGGACCCTACAAAACGATTCCCTTTTCCAGATATTGAGATAGCCGAAATTTGAGCTTGATTGGAGTATGTTAACCCGTGCCGCTGATGGCTCAAAGTTTGAAATACGATTTACAAGGCGAAAAAATCACTTTTTTGGCTTATTTTGAAAATACAAGCTCTTAAATAACAGTATTTTTGGAAAATGTAAATAGAATCATAATCTAAACTGAATTACCTTTCTGGTATAAGAATGTATAAGAATTCAAAATCGGTTGAAAATATTTCGGTAATTGCAATTTCCTCAGACCATTGTAGGGTTAAAATGAGATAAATTATGAAAATCGAAAAAAATTAAATATTTCTTTCAAAAATTTACAAGGTTATTCTCTAGTTTCATTTTTAAGATCCACAAATTTTCAGATAAAATTTTTTGTCTCTCTTAGGTTATGATAACCTAGTCCCAGGTATGGCCAAAGATGGGATTTGTTTTTTTTATAAATTTGCAAAACTCTATTTTTGAGTTTTTTAAAATTTTGTTCAACAAAATATAAAAAAAGTGGTCAACGCATAGGGGTTTATTAAATACACCTTAGAGAATAATTCTGCTGAAAATTACACAAATCCCTCCTTTAACCTAACTGTGACGGAGTTTCAAATTTGAAAATTTTAGAGAAAAGTGTGATTTTGGCCAATAATTAAGATGATATTATTAATTTTAGTGTTTTTAGCTAGCTGGAACAAAATCACTTCCGATTTCATTTAATTCTGGTACGAGAGGTTGTTTTCCGAAAATTTTGTAAAACTCCGACAACGTTAACCCTATCTTTACCAAGGTCAAAAGTGAAATTTTTTAAATTTTTCGATTTTTCTTGGAAGTATACCAAAACAATGTGTTATTTCTTGCGGAATTTGGTGAAAGTTGTCCAAATACCTCCGTTAACACCAAATTTTATACATAGTAATAAAAATTAGAAATTAATCCTTATAGGCACATGGAGTCAAAATGACCCCAAATTTTTAAAATATAAAAAAGTACCATTTGGCATTAAAATCGATATAAAAAACTTTAATTAAGCATTTTCTGGAAAAACAAAATATAAATTAACCTTTAGTTAGAGAAATTTATAAAAAAACAAATCCCATCTTTGGCCATACCTGGGACTAGATTATCATAACCCAAGAGAGACAAAAAATGTTTTCTGAATATTTGTGGATCTTAAAAATGAAACTAGAGTATAGCCTTGTAAATTTTTGAGAGAAATATTTTATTTTTTTCGATTTTCATAATTTATCTCATTTTAACCCTACAATGGTCTGGGGAAATTGCAATTACCGAAATATTTTCCAACCGATTTTGGATTTTTATACATTACCGGAAAGGGAATATAGTTTAGAATATGATTCTGTTTACATTTTCCAAAAATACAGTTATTTAAGAGCCTGTATTTTGAAAAAAAGCTAAAAAAGTGATTTTTTCCGGCTTGTAAATTGTATTTCAAAATTTGAGCCCTCAGCGGCACGGGTTAACATACTCCAATCGAGCTCAAATTTCTACTATCTCAATATCTGGAAAGGGGAATCATTTTGTGTGGTCCAGACAAACAAAATTCCGACATCGATTTTTTGCGGTCACCCTAGTCTACAATTTGTGAGATTTTCTTGAAATTTCTTATATATCTCGCGAATTTACAGGATTTAATTTGTATGGGGAATTTTGGGATTTCACATGAGATTTTCATTGAAATCTCAATTTTTGGGTGCAGATGTAAATGCAACTTGAAATAATATTTAACCCCTGTTTTTATTGTATAAAGCGAGCGGAATAATTCCGCCTTATAATTTGAGTATTTTTTTTTTTATTGTAACAAAAACAAAATACACGCATTCCTCTGGAGGAATATTTCCTTTCGCTTTATAAAAACACAGTGTTAGTAATTGATTGTCGAGAATGTTGTAAATTTCCTAAGTTTTTCTCTGTTTCTAGAATTTTTTCCGTTTTTTAACGATTTTTAATAATTTTTAGCGATTTTCCGTTCGAACAAACTTTGTTTACAAATTATATTTTTTACTCTCTCTAATATTTGTTGTTTCATTTCATCAATCCTTGATATAGGATATTATATCAATACAAAATTAAGCAATTGTCATACGGGTTTAAATAACCTCTGTTTTTATAAAGCGAACGAAATTATTCCTCCAGAGGGAATGTGTGTATTTTGTTTTTTTTACAACAATGAAATACACACATTTCTCAGTCGGAATTATTCCGCTGGTATATTCTTGGTTATTTCCAAGACCAATATCAAATCCTTACAGATGGGGTGCCATTTTTTGTTTTTCTTTTCATTTGTTTTGTTTTTTAACTTCAATTTTTTATGCTTTTTATTAATTATTTTTAAATTTTCATTACCTTTTTTTACATTACAAAAAGTACGATTTTTTAATGAAATTTTTAAAATTCAAAATCTGAAATTCATAAAATCAAAATAAAATTTAAAGGTAAAAACTACCAAATAAATCCAAAAAAATTACAATTGAATTAAAAAAAGTCGAAATAAAAAAACTCAAAAAATACCAAATTAAATTCAAAAAATATTAATTGAAATTCAAAAAATGACAACTGATTTCAGTTTATATTTATTTAATTTCAATTGATATCTTTTAATTTCTTTTTGTATATTTTGGATTTAAATTTATATTTTTTTAATTTATTTGGCATTTTTGAATTGCAATTGATATTTTTCTAGTTTCGCTTGGGTTTTTGCTTTTTAATTAATATATATATATTTTTTAATAGAAAATAGTGTTTTTTGATTTCGAATTGATACTTTTAGAATACTAAACGGTATTGGTATTTTTTTTATTTCATTTAGAATTTTTTGTATAATAATTTGTATTTATTTAATTTGTGTTTTTTTATTCCGGATATTTTTTTAATTTGAAATGGTGTTCTTTTTTTAATTATATTTTTTTTTTTAATTTTTTTTTTTTTATTTTTTTTTAAATTGTTTTTTTTTTAATTTTTTTTTTTTTTTTAATTTTATTACTATAGAACAACACTCAGGGGATGCCCCATACTAATGCAATGCATTGTGTTGATATTAGGAAAATAGTTTATGGGAAGGAGGAAAGAGGTAGTAGTGTTTGTGAACGTTTGACTTGAATTTCTCTAAATTGTAAGTATCAGGAAAGACATCTGCGGGCAGTTTATTCCACATACTGGCGGTTCGACTAAAGAACGAATTCTCTCTATAATGCGTTGTGCGACTAACTGGACAATCGACCACAAACGGATGAGATCTACGAGGCCTCGGGATAAGTGCACTTATCTCAGCAGAACACTTCCCATGGTAGTAACGATAGAACAGTGTTACACAACCCACATTCCGACGATGCTCCAACGAGTCAATAGAGCTGGATACTCTACTGTCATTAATGAGCGCTGATGCCCTCCTTTGTACACGGTCCAAAAGCTCCAAAATAGACTTTGAAGCCCCTGGCCATATATGGGAGTTGTATTCCATCTTCGGCCGGATATAGGTGGTATAAATAGAAAGGCGATCAGAAGAAGTGAAGTAGTTCTTACACCGGTTAAGAAAGCCAAGACACTTGAATGCCTCTTTCGACACTGGAATGACGTGATCTTTCCAACGGACATCGCACTGTATTCTCATGCCCAGAACATCAAGAGCTTCTGATTCCTCAATATTGATACCACCCATGTATACAGATGACAATGATGGCTCCGCGGTCTTATGAGTCAGCAAACAACATTGGGTTTTACGTGGATTAAAATCGACCCTATTCACGCGACCCCACTCAGAGATTGTAATAAGGTCTTGATTGAGTGTGTCATTCATAATCTGCCTCCTGCCCCCAATCTCCGCAAGGCTTGGCCTACGATCGAAGGAATATGAATGGCAAATGTTGCTGTCATCTGCAAAAGAGTAGATAGGATTGGAAGTCTGACAGAGGAAGTCATTTAGAAAGATAGGAAATAGAGAAGGAGAAAGAACAGAGCCTTGCGGTACCACTGCATGCAACTGAAACTCATTAGATGAGACCCCATCTATAACAACTCTTATAGTGAGATCCCTGAGAAAACTCGATATAAATCGAGAGAAGTCATCACCGACACCAAAAGCAATGAGCTTTGACACGAGTGCTTTATGCCACACACGATCAAACGCCTTAGAAATATCCAGCGCAACCACTTTGCTTTCACCAAATCTGTAAATTGACCGACTCCAACATTCCGAAAGAAACGCCATCAGGTCTCCCGTATAACGACCTCTACGAAAGCCATACTGTCGATCATTAAGAAGCAAATTGGATTCAAGATAATTAACAAGATGATAGTTTACCATGCTCTCCATGACCTTCGAGAACGCAGAGCAGATTGCGATTGGGCGGTAATTTTCAGGGTTGGTAGCCGCACCCTTTTTTGGGATTGGTTGAACATTGGCAACCTTCCAGCACGATGGAAAGATACGCATGCGATACGACGTGCTAAAGAGGGTTGCCAATGGACGCGATAACTTTTAATATTTGGGGGCAATACAAAAAAGTGGTCTCCATTTTGAGGGCACATTAGTAGTGTTTTGTATATACATTTTTTTTTTTATTTTATTTTACCAATATTAATTACACCTGTCAGTAATTGACAATACGTAATTTATCTTACGGTTAATGGATGTTAAATTATCCTAAATCCATACCTAAAATAATGATGATTTTTGTTAGTATAATTCAAGCAAGTAAATCATAATTAATAGAATAACATTTATAATAAATTTTTTATGTCAGAAGAAGCGAGTAGGTAGTCCCGCAGCGGTTAAATGCTTTAGTCATCTGGGCATCGGAGTCCAAAACTACACTCATACAAATAAGTCCGTAAAAATAGCAGAAAAAGTCCCTAAAATTAGTTAAAAATGATGCTGCAGAAAAAACTGTTAATATTAGCAGAATCAGTTTGCTAAATATTAATAAAATGAAAACAGCAAACAAAAACTGTTAAATTTACGGAATTTTAGTAATATTTGAGCTGAATTTTTGTTATTTGCAAATAACAATTTAACTTGCTGAAATTAGCAAAAAAAATTGCTAAATAATAGTAGAATGAAAATAGAAAAAAAAACTGTTAAATCTACAAAAGTTTTGATAAAATTTTCTGAAATCAACAAATCTTTTGCAGATTACTAGTGGACTGGAAAAAGGTAAAAAAGGAGCAAATGAAATGAAAATTAATAAATAAAAAATAAATGTGTATTTAAAAACATACTTGGGACCAGTTTATTCAATGTGTCAATTAATTGAAATTTTTTCAATTGGCATTGTTCAATGCCTAAATGCCCATTTATAAACGATGAAAGCAGTATTTGTTTTCATGTTTTAATAAAAGAATAAATTAAGAAAAAAAATTTTTAAATTCGCGTATTTCTTATATTTTTTTATATTACAATGCTTTTTCTTCAATTATGTGTACATTTCATTACCATTGTTTTCATCAATGCTAATTGAAAAAAATTTCATTGGCATTGAATGGTGATGAAATTTGTTGGCATTGACATTGAGATAAAGTAATGCCAACTCCACTTGCTCCCCAGAGATACTTTTAATCACAATTTTCATATTAAAATGGTTCGTCCAAAATAAACCTTGATCTTTGAAAATTAATGTATTACGGTAAATAGAAACTTTTCTCATAAATTTCAATAATTTAGATATTTTATGACTAGGACAAATTTTCAACCATTTCAATTTAGCTTTATTTAAAATTTTGCATTATTTTTGTCGAGTTAAAAATATGCAGTAATTTTTATGAGTCATTTAACATCCTGTTTATATGCGCTCCAAAATTGGTGGTTCAGTTTACAAAAAATTTGTAAGATTAGCAAATCTTCTGTTAAAAATTAGTAACTAAAATTCAGAAAAATACTGTAAAGTTAGCAAATTTATTGTTAAAAAGTAGTAACTAAATTCAGCAAAAAAAAATAGCAAAAAAGTTTGTAAGTTAGTAATGTGGAGGTAGCAAAAAAATTAACTAAAAATTCAATTTTAACTAAAAATTAGTTAAAAATTTGTTAAGTTGAAGTACTAGCAGTTTTACTAACTTTTCTACAAACTTTTTTCTATGAGTGTAGTGTTAGGCGATTGGTGTGTTTTAAGCTGCAATTTCTAATGACTTCTTTAACGGTTTTAACGCCTAGATCGCGATGAAGGTCCTCATCTGTAATATACCATTCTGCATGCACTATAGTTCTTAAAATTTTAGATTGAATACGTTGTATAATTTTTATATTTGAATTACTTGCTGTTCCCCATAGTTCCACTCCGTACTTCCGAATGGGGGATATTATTGTATTGTAGATTAGTAGTTTGTTTTTAATTGATAGCTTCGGCTCTTTACCTAGTAGCCAATATAATTCCCTTAATATGTTTTTTGTTAATTTTGAATGATATGATATTTCCAAATGAATTTGGCGCCCTATGCTCCAGTGGGAGTTAGAGGAATATATATAAATGAATTGGGCTTTAGTATCTATGGGTATTGATGAATTACTAATTAGGATTGGTTAGCGACATTTATATTGGTGTATGTAATTACTTGGATTGATTAATCACTGGTAACTTGTATACTCCCGGTTTGGAACCAGTTTAGGATGCTGTTTAATAGTAATTGAAGATTTTTGTTTATATACAAAATTTTTCGAATGCAGTCAATATCAATTTTGAGTATTTCATTCTGGCCTAAGGAAATTGTCAGGGGACGTAATTTTTAGAATTTCTGGAAATATTTGTTAAGTTAAATTACAAATTTAATGAGAATTTCTTCTTCTCGTCTGGGAGCGTTATTAAACATTCAAAATATCAAAGCAAAAACAACAACAGAAAATTTTTCACAATTTACTTTGTCATCTTCCAATATACTACTCTGTTGTTTTAACAGATCTAGCAATGTAGTGACATCCATTCATGTATAAACACCAATAGAAAACAATGTTTCTAAAGTGTCAATAACATTTAAATTTGCACAAGCACTTGCATTTTGGTTTCTTTTAATTTATTTTTATCGGGATATAAATTAATTGCATTAAAGGAATTAAATGTGCTAAAATCCCAAACCTATTTTTAGTGTTGAAATAGAACCGTATAAATTTATATAAAATGCTAACAGTAGTTTTAATATCAAGTTTTGTGTATTAAATTTTCACCATAAATATGACCACACCACTTCACCACAAAAAATTGGTATTGATTGCATTTGAAAATTTTTTATATAAAGAATTATACAGAATACCGCTAAATTTTAAAAATATTTCGCGCAAAATCTGTACCTTAGTTCAAAAAATAAAGTATCCGAAAATAAAACATTTGTATAGAGTTTCCTTGGATAAAATTACAAATAAATTGAAAAAACAAAAAAATGGGTAATTTTGGCCCCAGATCTAACACCCTAAATGCCCTATAATCTTAGAATTTTTTCTCTGCAAAATGTCCTAATTTCATTAGGATCGGAGTGTAATGAAATCAAATACCGCTACATGGAATTAATTCAAAAATATTTTCTTATACAAATCACTGTCTCATTAATGTTTAATTGTAAAACACACACACATGTATTAATTGAATGATGTCTATTATTTATTTAAATAATTCTATTTAATTTTACGAAAAACATGTTAATATTTACGAAAAAATGCGTTGAGAATTTGGCATCATTGCTGGGAGTGTGTTTTAGATTTTATATTTGTTTTTCATATATTTTTATTCATTTAATTTTACTAAAGAAAGTAGTTTTAATCAATGCAAACAAATTTTTGTCTTGTCATGAAATACATTTTATTTAATTGACAAAGATTGATGACGGATATGTGTGTTTTTCTCATACATTTTTTCTTTTTATAAAAAAGGGTCAAACTACAAACACTTATTTTTCTACAGAACAAATATTTTTTGCATACGAGTAACAAACAATTATCTTAAAAAATCGAAATTAAAATTACCAAGTGGAATGTAATAAAAAATTTAGTATTTCCAAAAAAAAAAAAAAAAAAAAAAAAAAAAAAAAACATTAATTACATTGAAAAATAAACGAAAAACTAAAAACCTGAAAAAGATTTAATTCTCTAACAAAACATTTACCTTTGAAATGTCTTAATCATTTCGTAATAAAAATCGTTTTTATTTTTAGGTGGTTCATTATGGTTTCAAAGGAAATTAGAAAAAAGAAACAATTTTGAAATGTTTATTTATTTTGGATTTAAGTATCTACGCACATTTGTATTTTTTTAAGTCATTCATACGCTCATAGAAAAAATCCTATACAAATAGTTGAAAATTATGCTAAGATAACAGAAAATTGTACCTATATTTTTGCCTGCTAAATTTTCAATGAAGGTGAGAATCGCGGTCTGCTAAATTTAGGTAAGCTAAATACACAAAAAATTTAGGTAAATTAGCTAAGAAATTTCAGCTAAATTTGGCCTTAAATTTGTGTTCTTAGGCTCTCCCCATTTGACCCGAACCAAGTCCATATAATTGTGAGTACAGGTGGTTTATAACTATAAAGTTATAGATACAGGTATCGAATTTTTAACCATTTTGCTTCATCTCGCCTATGGTTTTTCAATAACTAATGTTGTTTTTTTATCATAGATGAGTGAACTACATATTTCATGTAGTAGTGATTGCGTGGCTTACATATTGTACACGATTTTAAATATTAGACTTTAGACTATTTTCAGTCAAAAAGTGAGCATCATTAGTAAAAAACAAGTTGGTTAAAAGTTAAGTTGAAAATGGACCATTAAAGAGAGGATTATCGGCATATTTTATTGTTTTACTTCCAAAAGGGCAAAAATGCGGTGCAAGCTCGGAAGAAATTAAGCGAAGTTTATGGTGAGGACTGCCTTATGAACGCCAGTGTCAGCGTTGGTTTGCTCGCTTTCGTTCTGGAAATTTTAATGTGCAAGGTGCACCACATACTGGTCGTCCAACCACTACTGATGACCAACCATTACATATGACAACTCGAGAGATAGCAGAGAAGCTCGACGTATCGAATTGAACCATTTACCTCACGAATTAAGGGAAATCTACCTCACCTAACGCATTAACATATGCGACTCTTTGCTGAATCGTAACAAAAATAACCAATTTCGAAATTAAATCGTAACGGGTGATGAAAAATGGATTGTTTACGATAACGGAGTCTGAAAACGATCATGGACCAAGTACAATGAGCCCCCACAATCGACATCCAAAGCCAATATTTACCAAAAGCAGATTATGCTTTCTGTATGGTGGGATTGCAAACTATTAAACTCCTTTCATATAAAAACTAAAATCAAAGGTTGTTTTTTTGAAAATTTTAAATCCAATAAAGAAAATATATTGAGATTCCTAAATCACTCAATCGAATGAACTATAGAGATCGATTGAATTCCTAACGATCGAATGATGAAAAAATTATTGAAGTCGTTAAAATTAAATCGAATGAGACCAATTAAGGCTTCATCCGATGTGTAAAATTGCAGTTTAACCCTTTCAGACCCAACCAGCAGCAAAAATTTATTGATTTTGTAATTTTAAGCTAAAATGATATTAAAATTTCCTGATGTCAATTCATATTTTATGAAATATAATTTAGGTAAAGTATAATTGCAATTTTTTTATCTAAGTAACCCAGCAAAAATGTGGAAGCAGTAAAAACGTTTACTGCTTCCTTACTGCTACTTTTACTGCTTCTAAAAACATATAGCTTCGTAAACAGCACTAATGAAAGGCCTAAGTTGATTAATTGTTTGCATCGCTTTTTGCTGTGCTTTTCAAAAAGGCATGAAATGAGCAATACATTTGGATTGCATAAATATTTTTGCGGTTCTTCTATAAAAATTTTTTTAAATGCGGAAAAAAGTTATTTTAATGAAAATAAGAGGTTTTACTGAAAATAAGAGGTTTTACTGAAAATAAGAGGCATTTACTCTTCACGGAAAAATAGGCAGGAATAGTTGAAAAGCTTTATAATATGCAGTTCCGCTAATAGATACAAAAGCGCTAAAGATAGCACGATCAGATGCAATTAGACAAAAATTTATACAAAAATTTAAATTTTAGTTAATTGCAAAGGACATTTTACACTGCTGAAATCCGAAAAACATCACAGAAAAACAATTACATATCCAAAATTTAATTTATATATTTTTTTAAATGGGAAGACAATCTACCCCAGCAGAAAATACTGCTTGCTTGTTTGTCAGGGAAAGTTTAGCAGTGAAGCGATTGCATTATTGATGATATTATGCCTGATTTTTGATCGAGATAGCTCGCGTGAAAGCACTTGTTTCGAGATCCGAAAAGACATGAATTCACCGCTTTTAATTAGTGCTCCTGTTTTTCTTTTAAAATCTTGATAATTCACGCCTTTTCGGAAGTGTATATTATAAAGCTTTTCAACTATTTAAAATCATGCCTTCTCAAAAGCACAATATTCCTGCATATTTTTCCGTGAACCGAAAATGCCTCTCATTTGTAGTTAAACCTCTTATTTTCATTAAAATAACTTTTTTCCGCATTTAAAAAAATTTTGATAAAAACAACCGCTAAAATAGTTAAGCAATCAAAATATATTGCTCATTTCATGCCTTTCTGAAAAGCACAGCAAAAAGCGATTTAAACAATTAATCAACTTAGGCCTTTCATTAGTGCTGTTTACGAAGCTATACGTTTTTAGAAGCGGTAAAAGTAGCAGTAAGGAAGCAGTAATCGTTTTTACTACTTCCACATTTTTGCTGGGACTCTTCTGAAACAGCAGCAATACTATTTATTTTCGCTATTTTAAGTCTACTTATAATATCTACTTATTTTAGCAGGATAGAATGTTATTTGCATCCAATTAAAATTTATTTAAATATAACTAAAATTTTTTGTAGGTTTTTGTAGCAACATTCATCAGTCACCCTGTATTTAAAAAATATTCCAAACGATTACAAAGGATTTTCGTATCTTATTTATTCGAATACATGTGAAAAGATTTTATATTTTATATAAAGGAGGACAAAACTGCAGTTTCGTTTGTTAAAATAATACTTTAAAAACAAAATGCAGTCGAAATATAGAATTTTTTGATGAAAACATATTTAAAAAACCGAATAACCGACAAATAATAACCGATTTTCGGTTTATTCGAATTTAGAAATTATTCAAAACCGGACGGTTTTTAGAAATTAAAAAAAACGGTAAACCGGTTTTCGGTTACGGTTTTTGACACTCTACTTCTTAGACTTACTCTTTCATACAAAGTGTAATTGAAAACGTTCAGGCCTGTTAGAAACACATTACTGGTCTTGGTAGCGTGTCGTCTATTTGCAAAGCTACAATATATGAATGTTTTTAAATAAAGTATTGAATTATATTTTTAATCTAAAATCCGTAATTTTACAATAAATGTTGCAATTTTGAATAAATGTAAAATATATCAGTATTACCGAAAAACGGTGCAGTCAAAGAATTTTTTTCAACGCGCTATTTTTATAAATGTTTCAGATACATATATAAATATGCAAAAAGCTATACATTTTTAAATGTGCACTTAAACATTTAAAGAATAAACTCATCTCCTTTTATTCCATTCGGTTTTATTTCTTAGCTTTACTGGCTTTTTGCCAATATATTTATGTGTTTTTGGCCAGGTGAGAAAATTCTGTGATCAAATTTAAGTAAATATACTAATATGTGGTACAAGTTTTTTGTCTAGGCCCTAGTCATGCTCCATATTTAAAACTATTGAAGTACAACGAAATAAAAACAAAATATAAAGATGCCACAAAATTTCTGCGTACCTCACTTTAACCAATTTTGGACACACTGTTCCGTTTTTAACCCAGTACTTTTAAACGGTTATATTTTTTACTGGATAGAGAAAATTCAGTGATTTTAAAACCGTAAAATAGTTTAATATCTTGGCTGATATCGCAAATTAAAAAATGGTTGAAAATATTTATCCAGAGTTGACAAATATTTATTTAAAAAATAATTCAGAAATTTTGAAACAACAAATAAAATCTAATATGACAATATCATATTAGAATTTGGACTTGAGGTAGAACAATATTCTAACTAAATATATGATAATTCAGAAATTATATAAAAATATAATTTGGCAACCCTTTACGTATAAACGTCAAATTTTTTAAAGTGCTCAAATAATTTTTGGTTTTATTAAAAAAAACAAGTTTAATATTTCTTAATATAAACAAACATTTAATTTCTTTTTAAAACAAATTGTAAAGAACAATAATATATTGAAGTATGTCTGGTAAAAACCGCCGCAGTGTTAATAAAACAAAAATAATGTGTGGTCAATGTAGAATGGAGGTGAAAGAAAATGAAGATAGTATTGAGTGTGACAAGTGCGCCAAAAATTTTCATGTACAATGTACTAGCCTTGATAAGCGTCAGTTTGCATATTTAGTTAATAATAATGGTGAGGAATACTTTTGCAATATTTGTAACGAAAGTGGGTGGAGTGTTAAAGCAGAATTATGCGAAATAAAAAAACAACTTAGTAAATTAGATCAGCTGTCTCAGTTACAAGAGACAATGCAATTTATGTCTCAGCAATATGATGACATTCTACGAGAGGTGGCTGAAAATAAAAAGAAAATTGAAAGTGTGCAGAAAGAAAATCGTTTATTAAAAAATGAAGTTAAATCATTGAAAGAGTCTATTAAATTATTAAATGATGAACGTGTGAAGAACAATTGCTTAATTAGAGGTGTGGTCATGAAAGAGGATGCAACAGCGGTTAATACTTTAATAGAAATATCCAAGGACGTTGGAGTAAATCTGAATGAAGATGATGTTGAAGATGCGTATGTCATTAAAAATAGTGATCCATCAAGTAAAAAGTATACTTTGGTGGTAAATTTTGAATCTAAAAAGTCAAAAGATAAGCTAATGTCAGCCAAAACTAAACTAAAAGAAAAAGATAATACCAAAGAAGTTCATATTAACCCTTTGATACGGGAATTTTAATGGCTAGGAATTTTCCGACCAAACTTCGTGGAAATGTAGATCTATGCCCAAGAAATATTGTTTATTACTTTTATGACTTTGCAGCGCCGCCTAGTGGAGATATTTCGCATCAAAGTTCAAACAATAACATGCTGCCGGCACCGAGCGGGTTAAACTTTTTTTAAAATTTTAATTTTATATTTTTCCTATTACTAATCTCTACATAAAACCTGTTGAATTTTATTCATTACACAATTTTTGAGACTAAACTTTAGCCTTTTTTGAACTTTTAAATATAAACACATTCTCAGCAAGGTTGATGATCACAAGACAAAACGCACTCTACTGCTCTCATGTTGTTTTGAAATTTCACAGCCTGCATAAAATTTTAATAAGAACAAAATAACGAACCCATAACCGTAAATGAATAGCGATTTGGTTAAAATTCAAATCAGTGACGAGTTGATGAAGTCGACGCACATTATAATGTACGCCACTCGCCAAAGGGTTAATGACTACCTGAGTAAAGAAACTCTTAACGTCCTTAAATATGCAAAATCATTGAAGAATGTTGGTTATTTATCAGTTTACACCTTTAATGGGAAAGTATATGTAAAGAGAAGCGCAATATCTAAGCCAAAATTGATAAGAAGTGAGGAAGAGGTTGATAATCTGCTTTTAGAAGCCACAACAAATCCCCATAGACGCAGATCAAATATTCAAGCAACAGCTATAAGAGAAGACACAGATGATGACAACAACCGTTCACCTTTTATGTCACCTGCATAATAAATTTATCATAAATTATGTTCTTTTTGGTAAAATACTTAAATTATATATATATACTTTTTTATGGATAATAAACATTTTCTAAATTTTAATACTTTTAAACATTATTATAAAACATTTGATTTTCCATTATTAAATATAATTTCTGTAAACATGCGAAGCATTTCATCTATTGAAAAATTTAATAAGTTTAAGATAATGATTTCAAAATTTCCAAAACTACCCAATGTTATTGCCGTACAAGAGACTAGGTTTTCTTCGGACTTTGAACAAATTTTCAATATTTTCGGATATAATGTTGTACACTGCTGTAGATCAGATGGTTATGGGGGAACGTCAGTTTATATACGCAATAGTATGGAATATAAAATTGAAACCTGCGAAAGCAAAGACTTTATTGAAATTAACAATTTCTTTGGAAAGCCATAAGATTAATGGTAAAGCTTTAAAGTTTACTTCTTTTTATAGATCACAAAAATGTAATTTTAATAAATTCCCGAGTTTTATTGAAAAATTACTTATAAGTTGTGGTCGACACCGCAGTATTGTTGTTTGCGATTCCAATATTGATTTTTTACAAAACCCTTTGTCAATTGATTTGATTGATATACTCACAAGTTTCAACTACAAGAATTATCATACATTAATAACGCGCCCTGAATCCGGTACATGTATTGATAATGTTTATAGCAATCTTGAGGAAGATATGTTTATAGATACCATTGCATGTTGTTTTACCGATCACAATGTAATATCACGTAAACTTAAAACACTTGCAAGTAGCTCTGAATATATTGAAACAATTCATAGAGTTTGTGATTATGACCATGCAAAGGTGAGCCTTAATAATTATTTGCAGACAGACAATAATCCATTTGAAGACACCTTAAAGCTTATAACATCTATTTCTAATGCTGTTACAAATTCTACCGTAGAAAAATGTGAAAAAATGTTAATAAAGAATGAAATGACACCTTGAATGAAAAAAAATTTACATGCTCTAATAATATTTAAGGAAAAGTTATTAAAATTGCGAAGAAAAGGTAGAAGTGATGTTGAAAGTAGACTGAAGAGAGTGAGTAATATTATTAGGAAAGCTTGTAAAGAATGTATGAACAATTAGTACTATGACCATTTAAATAAAATTCAACAAGATCCGAAAAAATGTTGAAAATTTTTAAACGAAAATCTTGGACGACAGCAAAAAAGTCAAATAAATGTTAAAGATACTAATGGAAAACTAATTGTAGATGATCAAACTAAAAGTGATATGTTTAACCGCTATTTTCTTCAGATGCCTAGAATATTAAAATTTTCCATTTTTCACATACTACTTATTTAGAAATTACAGAAATTATTTAAAAACTGGACGTAAATAAAGTTGTGGTTATGATGGAATTTCTGCTAAAATTATGGTTCAATTCAACAATATAATTTCTTTCAAGGATTTTTAATAATATAATTGATACTTTAATATATCCCGATGATTTGAAAATAGCCAAAAGTTTAGGCCAATAGCCCTACTTCCGTTGATTGATAAAGTCTTCGAGAAAATTCTTTACAAACAGCTGTCATCATATTTAGATGAAAATAGTCTATTATATGATTGTCAATATGGATTTGAAAATGGATGTGGTACGGAAGAAGCTGTTGTTAATGGGTGCGTTCGGCAGATACAATTTCACAGTAAACAGTTCTACAACAGTTGTGCAACTATCTGCTGAACGACCTGATCACTAACCGCTCAGTCTGAGCGCTCAGGTAGCGCTGTCATATTTTGGTAGCGTAAAAAATGTTTGCTACTTTTGATCAAATAGTGATACATTTGTTGTTGTTGTTTTTAAAAAGTTTTTGTTTTGTATGATTGACAAATAAAAACATACAAATATAATTCAAAAACAAAAAATTTATAAAATCAAAGGATAATATAGAAAAAATGTATTTAAAAAGAAAACAAAGAAAACATCGTTCAGCAGAGTAAGTAATCACAAAGCGCTACAAGTCACCGGTATCAGTTTAAGGTTTCTCTGCCGAATGCTACCAATGTAATTAATAATATATGTCAAGGATTGGATAGAGGATTTAGAGGGGTAGCTGGTATTGTTTACGATTTTTCAAAGGCGTTTGATCTTGTAGATCATGAAATAATGATTCAGAAGCTGAGTTATTATGGTGTTGAAGCTAGTGCAGTAGCTTTGTTGAAAAGCTACTTAACAAACAGGAAGCAATATGTTGAAGTGAATGGTCATAAGAGTTATATGGGTGATGTTGAATATGGTGTTCCACAAGGAAGTATGTTGGGTCCATTGCTATTTACTATATACATTAATGATATACAAAAACTAAAATTGTTTGGTAAATTGATTATGTTTGCCGATGATATTAGTATTTTTTATTCGTATAAGCATGAAACTGCATTAAAAGCTCATATGGAATGCGATGCAGCAATGATCACAGAGTTTGTCAGAATAAATAAATTGAGTTTAAATGCCGAAAAACCCAAACTATTAAGGTTTAGGCCATATTTAGTCCACAATCAGAGTTTTAGTATTTTTGTTGATGGAAAGGAAGTAAATGAAACTCATTCAACGAAATATCTTGGTATACATTTACAAAGTAACCTCTCGTGGCATAAGCATATACTACATTTGAAGTCTAAAATTGTATCTGCTAGTGGTTTACTTTACAAGTTTAAAAATAAATTTAATACAAAAACTAAACTAATTATTTACCAATCGCTGATACATAGTCACCTAAATTATCTGCCTATTGTTTATGGGTGCAAGAAGAGTAATGCGTTAAAATCGTTGCAGAGATCTCAAAACAAGGCGTTAAAAGCTGTTTATAATCTTCCACTTAATTTCTCAACATTGTCTCTATATAAAGATATATATATAACAGTTCTTCCTATTCATCTCTATATATAAAAGAATAACGTGACTGACTGACTGACTGATTGACTGACTGACTGACTCAACATCGCCCAGCCCAAACCGCTGAAGCTAGAAAGTTGAAATTTGGTATGTAGGTTCCTCTTTCGGGGTAGACGTCCGCTAAGACGGGATTTTTGGAAATTCCTACCGGAACGGGCAAAAAGGGGGAAAGTGTCCCCCTTGACGGCCTGCCAAAACCCCCTTGGCTAGAAAGCTGAAATTTAAGATATGTGTTCCTTGGAGTAGGGGCTAACTTTTCTGGAAAGTACTTTCTAGAATTTTGGACAGGGACGTTGTAAAAATGGGAGTTAAAAAGTACCTTTTTTCAAAAAAAGTACCTTTTTCCAAAAAAAAGTACCTTTTTCCAAAAAAAGTACCTTTTCCCGAAAAAAGTACTTTTTTCCAAAAAAAATTCCTTTTTCAAAAAAAGTACCTTTTTCCAAAAAAAAGTACCTTTTTCCAAAAAAAGTACCTTTTTCCAAAAAAAAGTACCTTTTTTAAAAAAAGTACCTTTTTCCAAAAAATGTACCTTTTTCTAAAAAAATGTACCTTTTCCAAAAAAAGTACTTTTTCCCAAAAAACATACATTTTTCCAAAAAAATACCTTTTTCAAAAAAAGTACCTTTTCGAAAAAAAAGTACCTTTTCCCAAAAAAAGTACCTTTTTCTAAAAAAAATTTTCCTTTTCCCAAAAAAACATACATTTTTTTAAAAAAATACCTTTTTCAAAAAAAGTACCTTTTCCAAAAAAAAGTACCTTTTCCCAAAAAAAAATACCTTTATCTAAAAAAATTTTCCTTTTCCAAAAGAAGTACCTTTTCCAAAAAAAGTACCTTTTTCCAAAAAACATAAATTTTTCCAAAAAAAACACCTTTTTAAAAAAAAAATACCTTTTCCAAAAAAAGTACAAATAAAGTACTTTGTAAAAACAAAGTATCTTTTTCCAAAAAATTTCGTTTTTCCAAAAAGTACCATTTAAAATAATATATAATTTGAAAAAAACTACTTTTTTTCCTCCCCCCACGGATATCTCCACTAAAACAAGGTTTCTTGATATTCGGCATAGACGTGCGCTAAGACGGGATTTTTGGAAATTCCTACCGGAACGGGCAAAAAGGGGAAAAGTCTCCACATAAACAGTCTCACAAATTGGAAAAGTGCCTGCCCAAACCACTGGAGGTAAGAAGTTGAAATTTGGTATAAAGGTTCCTCCACTGTGGTAGACATCGACTAAGTTTGTATTTTTGGAATTCCCTACAGGATATCCCAAAAGGAAACTCGGTATGTGAGTTCCTCCTTCTGTGTAGGCGTCCGCTTAGACGGAATTTTTGAAATTCCTATCGGGAGGGGAAATAAGGTAAAAGTCTCCTCCTGACGGCTTGCCCAATCCCTTTTGGCCAACATAAAATTTTAAATATGTATTCCTTGGAGTAGGACTAACTCACCGGCAACGTAATTTTTCTATTTTGGAAAAGCAACATAGTAAAAATGGTGGTTGAAAGGGAAAAATGTCCCCACTAACGGCCTGCCCAAACCGCTTAGGCAATGCAGTTGAAATTTGGTATGAATGTTCCTCATCCATCGCAGATAGCCGCGAAGATGGAATTTTTGTAAATTCCTAAAGGGAGGGGCAAAAAGAAGAAAAGCCTCACCTTGGGGGCCTGTAAAACCCCCTTCGGCTAGAAACCTGAAGCTTAAAATGTGGGTCCCTGGAGTAAGGGCTAACTTATTAGAAAGATACTTTTTTGAATTTTGGACAAGGTCGTTATAAAATGGGGGCTCAAAAAAGGAAAGTTGCCCCTTAACGACCTGTCCAAACTGCTGGAACTAGGAAGCTGAAATTCGGTACTTAGGTTCCTCTTCCAGTCTAATTCCAACCGGGAGGGACAAAAAAAGAAAAAGTGTCCCCCTTGACAGCCTGCTCAAGCTGCTGGAACTAGGAAGCTGAAATTCCCTGTCGATGGATTTTCGGAAATTCCTACCGAGAGGGGCACAAATAGTAAAAGTTGGCTAGAAACCTGAAATGTAAAACTTATGTTACTTGGAGTATGGGCTCACTTACCGGGAAGGTGCTTTTTGGACAGGGACATTGCAAAAATGGTGATTAATGAAGCGAAAAGTGCCGCTTAAAGGCCTGCCCAAACCGCTGGAGGTAGGAAGTTGAAATTTGGTATTAAAGTTCCTCCTCTATTGTAGACATCCGCTAAGATGAGATTTTTGGAAATTTCTACAGGTAGGGTCAGAAACAGGAAAAGTCTCCCCCTTAACGGCCTGGCCAAACTGCTGGAACAAGGGAGCTTAAATTCGGTATTTGGGTTCCTTCTCCAACGTTGACGTCCCCTAAGATGGTATTTTTGAAATTCATACCGGGTGGGGTAAAAAGGGAAAAAACTTCCCCCTTGACGGCCTGGCCAAACTGCTGGATATAGAGACCTAAAATTATGTATGTAGTAGGTTCCTCCTCCAACGCAGACGTCCTCTAAGATGGAATTTTTGGAAATTCCTACCGGGTGGGGTAAAAACGGAATAATTCTCCCCCTTGATGGCCTAACCGAACCCTTCGGCTAGAAACCTGTAATATATAATATGTTTTCCTTGGAGTATGGGCTAACTTAACGATAAGGCATTTCTAGGACTTTGAACAGGAACGTGGTAAAAATGGTGGTTCAAAAGGGGAAAATTGCCCCCCCCCCCCTTTAACGTCTGCGTCTTTAGCTAGAAACCTAAAACTTAAAGAACAAGTGTATATGAAACACTAAAATTAAGAAACTAAATAGGAAACGAGTGGAATTGAAACACTACACAAGTGGAATGAAATGGATATAAACGTTAAACGAGTGGAATTGAAATTATAGACAATGCAAATGGATTGGAAGAGGGAATTACCTGTTCAAACACTATCCACGGAATATGAAACTTATGTAGCATTGAAACATACTCTCCAAAAAGTTAAACAAATTTTCTAAAAGAGAAAAAACCTTAGAAAAGGAATGGAACTTATATATTCCGATATTTAAACTTCAGGTAACCATTGTTGTGCAGAATTATTTATTTGTGGTGGCTGGGTGAAGGCTTTTATTATAAAAACTGTACTTTAAATAAAAAGCGAAAAGTGCACTCCCCCCCTAAACTTTAAGGCACGCTAACAACGTAGCGGGCTGCGCCCGCTAGTGGATTATATAAAATGCAACTTTTGCTTTATGTTTTCAAATCCTTAAACAATATTCGTCACCATACTATTCACTTTTCAAGGAATCAAACTGTATTTAATACAAGGAATAATATGAATTTAAGAACTTCAAGATGTCGATTAGAAACAAATAAACAGAAAGTAGAGCACATGGGTAGTTTGTAATATAATAATCTTCCACAAAATCTAAAAAATATTGAAAGAATTTCCATTTTTAAAAAGAATATTAAAGCATATTTGATAAATAGCTTAGAAATGCTTCTATTGTGAAAATAATGAAATGGTAATCTCATTTTTTATATCTTTTTTTTTAATCCTGTTTTTATTTTTAAATTAAATTTTATACTTCGTTAAGTCTGTAAGATTTTTGCCAACTCCCCTCAAATTTGTAATACTTATTTTTTATGAATAAAGAATTATTAATAATATAAAAAAAAAAAAAAAATCGATACCCTAGATGCAATACTCTATATCTGCAAAAGTACAATTGTTCAGGAGAGCAATAAAACTGATTTACTTGCTTATAAAATTTTTTTGAATCAATCTGTCTTCTAGAATATTATTTAAAAATGGCAACTTATTCCCACGTATACATATTTTGAAATTATTTGCGTTATTTTCGTCGCTAATGTAGATATAGCGTTCTGATATATAATTTTAATATAATTTTATGATAATACTAGCAGATATAAAAAAAAAAAAAAAAAAAAAAATAAATAAAATAAAAATAAATGAAATAAAAATTAATATAAAAATAATTGATATTTTATTGGTGTTAGTTTCTAAAATTAAAACAATAAGGAAAACCTAAATCCGTGGTCGCTGAATAAAAGAAACATCTAATAATAATAAACTGAGTGTGATTAATCAAAAGAACGATGGTGGTATCACACCATTGTGCGAAAGAAGAAAATACAGGAAACTTAAATGATCCTAATTACAACAAAAATTACCTATCAGCTAAACCAAGTAACATCAATACAGCTTGCCGCAATCCGCTTATAAATCTAAATACTGCCGAGTCCCCTGCTGCTACAAATAATATAAATACAGTCACTCTAGCGTCGGCTCGTTCTCCGAATGAAAATATGGCATCACCTGGAATTAAAAGTATTTTAACACCTTCACTCCCACATGACAATAGTGGAAGTTTGTTTTCAAACACACAAAAACGTACGGTACAGACCGGAATGGATATATACATTACCGTTCTTAAGAGGAGGCGGAGCCCCGGATCTTCCAAATCTGTACAACCTGCAAAACAGCTACGAGAACAGGTAATAAGTTATGAAACAAGTAATCGTTTTGCGCTACTTGACTATGAATCAGGTGTACCCGAAGCGACAGGTAAGTCGTTTAAACCACCGCCTATTTATTTAAGAGAGAAATGCACCGATGAAATAGTGAATGGATTAATTAAAGTTGTTGGCAATAAGTCTTTCCACGTTGTTCCAATCAGAAAAGGTAATATTTGTGAAACAAAGATTCACGTATATTGCGAGGACAACTCCAGAAAGTTGGTTAAGCACTTTGAAGACCGGAAGAAGAGCTTTTACACCTATCAATAGAAAAGCAGTAAAGGCCTGCAAGTTGTCATTAAGGGAGTGGACTCTGGTGTCAACCCCTCTGATGTCAAAAGTGCACTAGAAGGCGAAGGTTTTAAAATAAAATCTGTAGTTAATATTCGAAACAGAGAAAAACTACCCCAACCCCTGTTTCGTATTGAACCAGAACCCAACGATGTTAAATTGAAGAAGAGTGAGGTACACCCAATTTACAAACTGAAATATTTACTACATCGTAGTATTACAGTGGAGGAGCCCCATAAAAGAAAAGGCCCCATACAGTGTACTAACTTTCAAGAATTTGGCCATTCTAAAACGTATTGCCAGCATCCTGCAGTTTGCGTGATTTGTGGTGAGCTACATAGCTCAAAAGAATGTAACAAGTCTAAAGGCGACCCAAAATTGAAAAAATGTAGTAATTGTGGTGAAAATCACACGGCCAATTACCGAGGATGTCCTGCATACTCAATTGTTAAGCGCTCTATTGTCAGAAGGCAGTTATACAACAGAGAACCCCAAAACATTCAAGAGCAATTTAACTCGCAACCCCAATTGCCAATCTAGAAATTTTTAACCCGCAGCCCCAATTGCCGAACGCGCAGCATTTTACGAACCAAAATCAGACCTTTGCATCTATTGTAAAAGGTCGTACATCATCTGGAAATTTTCAAGGAAATATAAGTGATGAATCTAATTCTAATATAAAAATAAATCAAAATAAATACCAAGGTCAAAAATCGGACTGTAGTGGACTTGAATCAGCAATTGATGTGTTAGTACAAACGGTCTCAGATTTTACAAAATCTATGAACAATATGATACAGGAGATGATGAAGATGCAGTCTATGTTACTGCAGGCTTTACTGAGTAAACCATGAATACTCTGAAAATATGTTTTTGGAACGCTAACGGCATACGCCAACACAAAGAAGAACTCAGTTATTTTCTAAGAAGCAAACAGATTGACACAATGCTTGTTTCTGAGACCCACTTAACCCCTCATAGTAATTTTTCAATTAATGAGTATACATTTTATGACACAAAAGATCCCAGAGGCAGGGCGTGTGGAGGCTCAGGTATCTTAATAAAAACTCGCTTGAAACATTCTCTCATGTGTGATCTTTGTGAGGATTATCTTCAAGCCTCTTCAGTATTTATAGAAGAAAATAATATGAACCTAGTGATCTCTTCGGTTTATTTCCCCCCGAAATTTAAGATTTCTGAAAATCAATTTAAATCTTTTTTCGAATCATTAGGCTCACGCTTTCTGGCAGCTGGCGATTACAATGCCAAGCACACTTTCTGGGGGTCAAGGCTCTTTTCCCCGAGGGGCCGTGTATTGTTTGATACAATTAATAAAATGGGTTTGGATGTGATCTCCAGCGGCGAACCCACACACTAGCCATCATATCGAAATAAAATACCGGATCTCATTGATTTGGGAGTAACTAAAAATATAGCAAGAAATTTGGTGCACTTAGAATCCTCATTGAAACTCTCTTCTGATCATACACCCACTATTGTTTCCCTTATAAACCCTCGAGTTTTATCTCCAACCGGTGACTTAGCACTTACAGGCAAAGGAACAAATAACGACATCCTATAAGCATATTTTTCATCTAAATGTTTACGAATTTAAAGGACACAAAAGTGTTGTTAATGAAGAATTTTAAAATCGTTCAAACTCTATCCTAGTTTTTTCCTCAACACGTTCTTACACACAAAAGATATTTCTAGGGGAAGCGACGATCAAAATTCACAAGCTGACAAAATATGGGCCACTCTACAGTATCTTAGAAAATTGTCCTTTTAGCTAACGTAAGCCGATTAAACGTCGCCAGCCGACGACCGGATTGTATCTCCACTTGGTACGTGAATTAAGAAGGTTGAAGACATTTGATATATTTATATAAAACGAATGTAGGCGCCTTTATTTTCTTTAAAACAACAATTAGAAAAGTTTATTCATTTGGTGGCGCGCCATGGCGTGACTTTTTACGCTTGTAATGTTGGCATAAATACAAAATGTAAGTACACATTATACGCACATGAAAATGAAAATAAGTAAGGTGGTATTAAGGCCATGATGAAAGAGAAGAAGAAGAATAAGATACCCATTAAATGAAATTAAATAAAAACATACCTACCTAACTACATTCATGTACAAAAGCATATCTACCTCATGTAGTTAAGTATTTGTACTTTTTATTTACACATTTGTCTATTCACAACCCTCACAATAATTTTTTAATCTTATAATATAAGAAAGTATTAGAACAGGGATAAACTAAATTCGTATTATGTAAGTCGAACCAACGTATTTTACAAGCAATAAGATTAAGAATTGTGAATAAATATCTTGAATAACAAATATCAATTTCCATGTATCATGAATTAAAAAAATGGAAATAAGTCAGCTAAAAATTCTGGAAGACCAGACTGCCAAAGCAATTTATAGGTTATGTATTGATGGACAGAGTTAGCATAATAAGTACTTTTTTCAAAAAAAAGTACTTACAGTAATTTTGACTTAGCTGCACAACCAACTTTTGCAAGAATTTTTGTGCAGGTAAGCCAAAAACGCAGCTAAGTCAAATTGTTTACCTGCCTTAATGTGCAGGTATCAAATACAGACTGAAAACAAACAAAACGAATAAAGCTAATGATGACAACTTTGTGCTTTGCACCAGATCTTGCGATTTTTATGGTAAAAAAACGACTAAAGTAGGATATTTTTGTCACAAAAAAGTTGACAACACATTTATTTAATGTGTGTTTTGTTTTTCCTAGAATTGAAAAACAAAGCAAAACACAAGAGGCAGCTAAAGGTGATCTTTTTTATGAAAATAATGCAGAACTGCCAAAAATATGAGGTAGTTATCTTAAATGCGCAGGTGCAAATAGTGCACTTAAAAAAGACAATTGCGTACATAATTTTGTAAAATAGAAAAGAAACCGAAATTTTGTGCAGTTATACCAAATGTGCACTTAATAAAAAGGCAGTAAAATCAAAAGTACTGTATTGACTTATAATAAGTAAATTGGCCTCGAACAGAATTAATAAATTTCTAATTAATCAATTAAAAAGGTCAAAAAAAAACAATTTTTATTTTTTAAATAAAAATAAAAAGCAACATTTAAAAAAAAATTTTAAATAATTTAAACTTAAAGTGATATTAAATTATGATCTAAAATCAAACAAAAAAACATTCATTTACCAAATAAAAAGATCAACTATACATACCCCTCATTCGTCGTTGAAAATTTTTACTAAAAACTTCCGAAGGTCCAAGGCCCCACCAACGTTAATTTTTTGATGGAGATAATCTTTTCCCGGGAGTATTATATGGTTAAGGGTAGTCGAAATTTTTTGAATTTTGCTCTACCTCTCTTAGATTTTTAGATGTGGTCCATTATAAAAAATCGGGAGGGAAAAATTTGTGGTTATATAACCACATATTTGGTAATGATTTTCTACACGGAAATATGAGTTACAATAGTTATAGTTGCTGAAATTCTGTTTTTAGCAAAAATTTTAGTCATATTTTTTAAGCAATAAACTAATTTTGAACTAAAGTCTTACACTGTACAACACAATCAAATAAAAATGTTCTGACAACTGATTATAGCAGAGGGGACCAAACAAAAAATGTAAGTGTATCGACGTTTTGAAAGTTTACATCTGGTTCTATGGTTTTTTTTTTGGGGTAAAAGTTTCTCCCCGTTTGCAAATGTTTATTGTGAATTGACATAGGAAACCATGTGAGTCTTCCATTTTAGTTATAGAATGTGTTCAGCGAACTTATCTAAAACCACTACACTGAGATAATTATCTGCATTATGTTAATGAATTTTTGCATAAAACCAATGAAGTTTCACTGGAACTCGTCCATTGAAACTTTTCATTGAATTAACTTTTCATAAAATGTTGTGAAAAATTTCATTTCATTTATTAAAAGTTTCGTACACTCAATGAAAAGGTTTCATTAAAACACGATTCATAAAATATATAAAGCTTTTCCATCAAATTTAAGAAATTTTTCTTTTAATTTGTGAAAAAAACTTCATTAGTTTACTGAAAAATTTTATTAAAACTCGTCCAGTAAAATTCCCTCTGTGTACGATGTACATATATTTTTGTAGAATATTTTAAACCTCTAATTCTTCAATTAAAGAAAATTCTACTAAAAGTCTCTGAAGACATCAAAGTTAAAAGTTTAATTTCAATGCCATAAATAAGTCAAAATTTAAATTGTGTTTATGCGTTAATTTCGTACTTATTCAGAATAAGCGACCAAATGTACCACAAACCTGGATTTTAGGGGGTTAGTTTCTATGAGAAAAATATTTTACATAAAATTTCACTACAAGTTGACTGGTCAAAAAAAAAAGTTGAATTCTCACTCTTCATAACCCCAAAAATATTTCACTATGAAAATAAATATGGTCTGATAAAAATAATCACCAAAAAAGTTTTGTTTATAGGTTGCTTTTCGCAATTGAAGTTTCGAGGTTCATAAATAATGGAAAAAATCAGAAAAATTAAATATAATTATTATGATCGCGACATATCAAATCTAATATATTTTTAGGTTTACATTACGAATATGAAATCTAAAGTGACAGCAGAGTCGCGGATTTCGCGAAATTTGAAAATTTCATACAAAAAATTTCTCTTTTGCATTAATATATATATGTGGAATTTCCTATTATGTGAAATAGGATTTTTGGTAGCAATAAAATTATAGCCACACTCACAAAATAAATACAGTCACTTTTTGTTAGTTGTTTCTGAAGTTTATCGGTTGAGTTGTTTTTAAAAATAATAACAGTTGTTCGTAGAAGAAAAATAATTTTTAACTTCTTTCACAAGTTATTTAAAAATTTAACTAAATAAAAATAAGGATGTTTTGTAACAGTCAAATTTTCTAGTCAATTTTTCATATTTTAAAATAAAACTAAAAAAATGAACCAAAAAAAGATATTTTGTAGTAAAAGTTGTTTGAAATAAAAAAACAATACAGTTATTTGTTTTTATTAATTTTTTAGTAAAATCAAATATAAATTTAATTCTTCGCGCCATTTTGTTTGTTATTTTTATAGTAAAAATAAATTAACTTTAAGTTGAGTTTACAGTCTGTGATAGTCAATTATTGATGGTCAAAAACAAATAAAAATATTGTTAAATTAAATGAAAATGTGAGTAGACCGGTTTTTAACTGAATTTTATTCGTTTTAAATTGTATTTTTAGTTAATTTTACATTTAAAATAATTTGTGTGCAGCTAAATAATAACGAAATAATAAAAAAGTCAAATTTTAAATTAACTTGCAAGGATATCTGTTATCCTTTTTCAAAGACAAATCAGTGCTATTTATGTATAATGAAGGTTCTTGGTAAGTAAATTGCAAAAGTAAAACAAATTGGATTTTTCGATAACACCGTTTACAGGTAATAAGGAAAATACCTCAAAAACTAAATTTTTTTGAAAACCGCGAATAATTTATGAAACAAAAATTTTTTTTTAAATTTGGGTTACTGATTCATATTCTGCGTTAAAATAAAGATCAGATTTGAGAAATTTGCGCATACAAGGCAAAAACAAGTTGAATTTTTAACTACATCTTTTCAGAAAATTTGGAAATTTTAACTAAAATATGTATTTTTTTGTATAATTATATAAAAAAATCGCGAATTACTTAAAACTTATTTAATTTTTTTAAGTTTTGATTTCAAATTCCTTTTCTTCACATTGATTAAGACTAAATTAAAAAAAATTGTTAAATAATAATACAATTTAATTAATTTCAATCCCACTTTTTGTTTAAATTACTCTAGAGATAAATTACTAATTCTTAAAATATAACTGTTTCAGCTTCCTCTAAATAAAAGTCAATTTAGCTGAAACTTGGTACAGAGAGTTTTTAGACATTAAGGAATAGGGGCAACATTGCGGATATTGCGAATTCCAACTTTCATGGTTTTGTGGACCACTGTACTGCTTAATCATGTAACTTGGCATGGTGCTTTGGCATCAGTAACTGAATAATAAACAACAGATTAGACAGACGCCACCGTCACAGGCCGCCAACACCTACCCGCTCCAATTGAAAAACCCAAAAAATCTGCTAATTTTATTGTAGATTATCCTCTTCTTGTTTAGAGGAAAAGAAGCTATTGGTAATAGAGCAAAGTCCATACAAAAATAAATGCTTAAAGAACACAAACAAGAACCTATTCTAATACAGTATAAGATGTTCCGTAACCTGTTCTTTAGAATTTGCCATCTCTTAGTCTATTTAACTTTCGCGGTATCTTAACTATTTTAAGTTGTAAATAATTCTAAATAAATGTATTTTAAATTGTTATATTAGTACTTTTCTCTATGAATTACACATCTGGATGACCAGCGATATCGTTTCAGGTGAATTTTTATAATTTTGCTTTGTGTGGAAGAAATGCTGAAAAATTTAAGCCAGTGATTTAACTTCGAATTTGTAGCAAATATAAAATAACCTTTGCCCTTATCTAATAAATACACAAAACATTTAGCAACTCCTTTATGAATTAAATTTGTCTTAAAATGGTTTAAATGAACATTCTCTGAAATGAAATGCAAATTGTAAAATTGGCTTTCAAAAAACATAATACACATATGTTTCATATTTAAATTACGTGCTAAGGATAATAAAAAAAATGTGCTATATAATGAAGAAGAACTGCAAAAAAAACGCAATATAAGAAAAGACAATTACATAAATCTTATTTCATTTGAGGTAAATTAAATGTTTAAAAATAAAAGAAAATTATATATGTTTCATGGCAGATGAACGAGTAACTTAAAGAAATATTAAATTGAAGAATAATACCTGAGATTAAATTTAACTTTTTCTACGGTAAATATAATTTTGAAAAAATATATATTAGTTCCGTAGCTAAACATCGTTTTTAACCACAGTTAAACATATAGCAATAATAATTCAAAATCTTCTTTAATTCTACTGAAACCCTTCAAGATCTAAATAATTTTCTAGTAGATTTATTAATGATTTCTATACCAAAGGTTTTTTTGCACACAGTAAGAATTAATATATTCATTATACCCTACACCACTACGTGGATAGGGTATAATAAGTTTTTGTTAATATTTGTAACACCAAAAAATATTTGACATATACCCACCTTCTAGTATACCGATCGACTCATAATCACTTTTTGAATCCGTATTTCCGACCGCCCGTTTTTATGTCTGTCAGGCTGTCTTTAAATGTACTCTTGTGCGCACGCTACAAGTCGCAAATAATCAAATATAAATGAACTTTAATGAAATTTGGTACATTAACTTATATCGGATTTTCGTTAAGATCTGTTCATGCCTAGACCAAGTGCCCAAAAAAAGGTTCCCCAAAAATTGGCTGTTATTTGCACGCTACAGGTCGCAAATATATATAAAAGTAATTTATTCTAATTTGGTACGTTAACGCCTAAGAATAGAACCTATTGATTTTAAATAGAATCGGTCCATATTTTTATGGAATATGTATATTTCCGAATCTTTCCTAAACCATTAGAGGATTCAAAATTTCTTACCGATTTTCGAATTTTTTACCATATTATAGACAATATTTGACACAAATTTAACCTATTAAAATTTCGGCTCCAAACGCTGTTTGCCTTCTAACCAGACTGGACGTAGGGAATTATATAGTTGGCATGCCCAACTTTAACTTTTTTACTCATTTTAACATATGTTTACCCTCATTCACCTGCTATTGGAATTTTATACATAAGTCTACCATTTTTACTTGAAATTCTTCTTTGGTAGACCACTCACTAATCGAATTAATGAAATTAATTTTTGATGATATTGAAATTAGTTATAGACATATGTACATATGTATAAGTAATTCTACGTAGACTTTACTTAAAACATACAATTCTTGATTATTCTTTTCATTGGCTTGCGTGTGTATGTATGTGTTACTCATTAATTTTCTTTGACAGTTGTTCGATACTCGGCACGTTTGAAAATGCTTTCCCCTTACAAATAATTTCATAGTTTGTCTTAGTGAACTTTGTAATGAAATGTAAGTTTTCTTTTGTGTGATGACAATTGGTGTTGTCATTGTGTTTTCCTAAAATCAAAATAACAAAAATCTTACTTCACTTTCAAGCAGACCTTCAAAAACATAATTCCATTTATAAATTGGCATCAATTTTCAACGAATCGAATCGCAACATTTTTTTTATTGAATGAATAATTTTTTACCTTAACCAGTTAACATCGAGTTCAAAAAATCAATTTGATCTTTTTATTCTTTTTTTAATACGAGTATAATGAAACAAATTTATTGAATTTTAGAAATCATTTTATCAATAAATGGTTCATTTGATTCATACATGAGACTAATTAATTATTTGGACAAATTAATTGGTGATTTCATTACCATTAAAGTGAAACTAATGCTAATGAAATTTTTGGCATTATTATTACTTGGACTAATGCCAATGCTTTGAAATACATCGATTTCATTACTAATGCCAATTGTATAGTTAATTCATTACGATTACTAATTCCTCAATTATAAGAAAGAATTGGCATTTGTAAACGTCATTTTTTAGATTTCATAATCATTTCTGATGCAAAGGAATATATTGATGCAAAAATTTTCTTTTTGCAAAATTATTTTCGCAAACTTTTTTTTGCAAACTAACCACCAGTCTTTGGTACGAGTTATGGGTATTATAGTAACCAGATTCTAATTTTACAAAAACCACACTTAAAAAATTGCAAAATAATGGCGGAATGCAAAAAAAAGCTTTATGGTACAAAAACTTAATCAGCGATTTTCATTCTGCAAATAAATATACTGATGTAAAAATTTTCCTTTTTGCAAATTTTTTTTCCGCGACATTTTTTCGCGATTTTTTTTTTCAACTAGCCACCGAACTTTGTGCGTTATAGTCCCTAGATTATAAATTAAAAAAAAACGCACTTAAAAAATTGCAAAATAATCGCGGAACTCGCAAATAGGCTTTATGGTGCAACAATTGAATTAAAAAACTTAATCATCAATTTTCATTCTGCAAACAAACATACTGATGTAAGAATTTTCCTTTTTTGAAATTTTTTTCCGCGACTTTTTTCGCGATTTCTTTTTTCAATTAATCGTAGAACTTTGTTCTATAAATTGGGTATTATAGTCCCTGGATCATAAATTTTAAAAACCTAAACGCCAAAAAAGACTTTATGCTACAACAATTGAATTAAAAAACTTAATCAGCAATTTTCATTCTGCAAACAAACATACTGATGTAAGAATTTTCCTTTTTAGAATTTTTTTCCGCGACTTTTTTCGCGATTTCTTTTTTTAATTAATCTCCGAACTTTGTTCTATGTATTGGGTATTATAGTCCCTAGATTATAAATTTTAAAAACCACACTTAAAAATTGCTAAATAAGCGCGGAACGCGAAAAAAGACTTTATGGTACAAAAGTTGAATTAAAAAACTAAATCAGCGATTTTTAATCTGCAAACAAACATACTGATGTAAGAATTTTCCTTTTTGTAAATTTTTTTTCCGCGATTTCTTTTTTCAATTAATCACAGAACTTTGTTCTATGAATTGGGTATTATAGTCCCTAGATTATAAATTTTAAAAAACTTTATGGTACAAAAATTGAATTAAAAAACTGCGATATTCATTCTGAAAACAAATATACTACCTAGTGTAGAAACGGTAATGACATATCATTATTTTTTGGACTACCAGTAATGACACCCACTTACCTTCTGCATTATTTTAAAACATATAATAATGAGTTACTGATAATGACTTATTTTTATCATTATTTCAAATAGAAAATAATTTTCTAGATTTTTTTGAAAATTTTTTTAAATCTATTTTTAGACTCAATATTTTTTAAACACTGGTAAGGATATATGTAATCACATATTTTTTGATTTTTTTATGTTGGCGAGTAAGCTTACTTGTGTGCAGCAGGTTAATTATGTTTTTATCTATTAAATATTACATGTCGATTTAGCTCAGATGGTAGAGCTGTTGACTGGCAATCTATAGACCCAGGTTCGATTCCCGCACCAGCAAATTTTATTTAAAAAAAAATACAATAAAAAATATTTTTGTTTATATAATTAATTTTTTTGAAAATCTATTTTTAGACTCATTATTTTTGTCAGTACTGGTAAGCACATAGGTAAATATATATTTTTTGATTTTTCGTATGCTGGTGTGTAACGACAACTCATTATTTTTCGCGACATCGCCATATAAAGGTAATAAGAAATGTAATAACAAAAGTAAGTAGTTACCATTACCAAGTATGTAGTTACATAACCACATATCTGATAATGATTTTCTACACTGGGTATGTAAGAATTTTCCTTTTTGCTAATATTTTTTCCGGGACTTTTTCTCGATTGTTTTTCCAACTAGCCACCGAACAAAGTTGTTTTAAAAAAAACGCACTTAAAAAACTGCAAAATAATCGCGGAACGCGAAAAAAGACTTTATGGTACAACAATTGAATTAAAAAACTTAATCAGCGATTTTCATTCTGCAAACAAACACACTGATGTAAGAATTTTCCTTTTTTAATTTTTTTCCGCGACTTTTTTCGCGATTTCTTTTTTTAATTAATCACCGAACTTTGTTCTATGAATTGGTTATTATAATCCCTAGATTATAAATTTTAAAAAATTGCAAAATAATCGCGGAACGCGAAAAAAGACTTTATGGTACACACACATTTTCGTTAGTAAGTATTTTTAAATTTTTGGATTTTTCGGGCATGTGACCACACATTTTCAAGTAACCTTTCCATGCTGAGTCCGAATTTGGTTTCCAAATTCTTCCAACATATCTGGTTTTTGAGAAAATTGAAGTCAAAGTTAACAAAAACCTTTTTTGGCTATTTTTGAGTGGTTTTTACACACTTTTACCTCTAGTTAATGAAAAAAGATGACACAAATTTTGCAATCATCACGGTAAGTTTATTTGAAAATGCATAGTCGCACTATATTTCCATTGTTGATTTTAAGTAATGTTGTTTTTTTAATTTTTCCATCCGTCCGTCTGTGTCTCTATGTAATCTTGGGCACATGGTACAGGTCGCAAATATTAAGATATATATATTGATGAAATTAGGTAGACCGACTTACAGCGGCCCAAAAACGAAGTCTATTGATTTTTTGTTTAAATCGGTCTTTGTTTGGACCTAGTGCCCATATAAATTTCCCTCAAAATTTCAGCACAAAATTGAATGGCACATCCACGGTTTAAAGAATTATGTGATCAAATATGTCTTGGATGGTACATATGTATCTTCATTATTATTATTATGTGAAAGTGCTAAATGGATCGGATAAAATTTGTATTATCTACAGCATATCTTTCTCCAAAAATCGTTAAAAGGTTAAATTCAAATTGAAAGCACCTCCACAGCTTTAAGAATTATGGAGTCCAATCAATCTGGAATGGTAGATGTTATCATCACTATCGTTAAAAGGATCGGATTTTTGATGCTCTACATCACTTTTCGCTGCAAAGTATTCTAAGAATTCAAGTTTTAATTGACTGGCACATCCACAGATAAAAGAATTAATGGTTAAAATCTGGCTTATATGATATATATCGCCATTAATTTTGTTGTGTGTAAGTGCTAAAACGATCGGATTATCCATTTCGTTTCTACATCACTTTTAGCTCCAAGAATCTATGATAAGCTACAAAATTCAACCTAAAATGGCTCTGGATACCAAAATAATAGTACGATCTATTTAGCACTTACACACAATAATTGTGTTACTGATACATACCGATCACGCAGGACTGCAACTAGTTATTTCTCAAACTGCGGATGTGCCCTCCAAAAAATATAAAATTTTATGTTCTTCACGCATAGATATAAAGAGATTATAATTGTCATATCTTCTTTATTTCTGAAGGCACACTAATGAATTTGGCCTTATTTATTTTGTTTATTTGTCAGTTATATGTCTGTGTCAAAAAATTTTCAATTACATTGACGTTGAAAGCGCAAAAATTAAAAATCTCTGAAGTTACTCTTCATTAAAAAAATAGAGTTACAGATTTTAAAGAACTAACATTTGTTCCTAATTGAAGGCACCTGATTTTTTCAACAAGTGCGATATTTTTTAACATCAGAATTATTATCCACCAAAGGTTTCAGCGATTTCCTCTTATGCTGAAAAAGTTATACCCAAAAGAGTTGAAAAACTTTTGAAAGTTAAAAGCAAAATTAGGGTAAACGAGTAAAAAGGTTAAAGTCGGGCATGCCGACTATACAATACCCTACACCAGTCTGGTTAAAAGCCAACTAATGTTTGGATCCGAAATTCGAATGGGTTAAAATGAGGCTTGTGTCAAAATTTTCTATAATGTGAGTCAGCGCACCAAATTTCATTAAAATATCTTAATATTTGCGACCTGCAGTTTGTAACCAAGCCAATTTTGGTAGGACCCTTATATGGGCACTAGGTCTAAACATGGACCGATGTTCACCAAAATCAATAGGCTGCGTTATTGGGCCAATATAGGTCTGTGTACCAAATTTCATCAAAATATCTTAATATTTGCGACCTGCAGCGTATAAACAGTATAATTTTGGTAGGACCCTTATATGGGCACTAGGTCTAAACATGGACCGCTGTTCACCAAAATCAATAGGCAGCGTTATTGGGCCAATATAGGTCTGTGTACCAAATTTCATCAAAATATCTTAATATTTGCGACCTGCAGCGTATAAACAGTATAATTTTGGTAGGACCCTTATATGGGCACTAGGTCTAAACATGGACCGATGTTCACCAAAATCAAACTCGTTCGTCCTTGGGGCAACATAGGTCTGCGTACCAAATTTCATCAAAATATCTTAATATTTGCGACCTGTAGAGTGCGCACAAGATTGCATGGGCAGACGGACGGACGGACAGACGGACATCGTTAAATCGAAATAAAAAAAAATTCTGAACCGATCGGTAAACTATAAGGTGGGTCTACGACCAATATTTTTTGGTGTTACAAACATCAGCACAAACTTATAATACCCTGACCACATAGTGGTGTAGGGTATAATTAGGGTAGTTTTTAATTGATACATTAACAGTATAAATATTAAAATTTAAGATATCCGCCTGATTAAATTCGTTGCCTCGAAGATGCTGATACCATCAAAAATATTATATATTATTATTAAAATGGTTTAAATCCCAAGCTACATGGAATCGCCTGGTTCTGTAGATTTGCCCATATGTTATGCGATAAAAGGAGTCAAATAACTTATATATGATAGGGAAGCCGCCTGGCATGCTCTTGACTAATTTTAGGTGCGAGCTGTCAAATTATGACAATCTTTATGTTTTTTTATTTATGAATATTTTTTATAAGTATCAGACTTTTTTTATAAAGGAGCCTATGTGAGGGGAAATTAAGAACAGTTTGGTATTTCCCCAAAATTAAAACACAAATTTCTGAAATTTTCGGTAAAAAGTGGCTAACATCTTAAAAAACAACACAGGTAGTAAATTACAAAGGCGCCAGCACTGGCAAAGCACCGAAATGGGTGGTATGAGTGCTTGTTAACAGCGCTTTCCCAACGCCCAAATGATAACACCGTTCCACTGGGAAAGCACCCATAAACATAAAAATCAAATGTTTTGCCAACGCTCAAATAAAAAAATTAAAGTGCTTTCCTGACACCCAAATGATAACACGTATCTATTTAATGCTTTGCAAAGTATTGAGATAGCACCAAGAAACATAAAATTTAAGTATTTTCCCTGCCACCAAATTAATTACTCTAAAAACACTATGCGACAGTCAAAATCGGGATGGTGAAACCAACGGGAAATGTTATATCGGTCAAAAACAATATATCTTTTTTTTGACATAAGTCGAGAACCACTAGTCCGATTTTGCTCAAACAATTTTAAAAAAATTAAAAATTACAATTCCTTTAATCTGTTCATATAACGTTTTTCTATATACTCAACAGTTTTGCCGGTAAAAATAAATGTTTGTTACCGCTACCATAGAAATCAATAACCTTTTGTTTATTACTTTTTTTTAATATTTTAGGCAAAAAATATTTTTTTCTTCATACATTTATTTTTACCGGCAAAACTGTTGAGTATATAGAAAAACGTTATATAAACAGATTAAAGGAATTGTAATATTTAATTTTTTTTAAATTGTTTGAGCAAAATCGGACTAGTGGTTCTCGAGTTATGTCAAAAAAAGACCACCAAAGGTCAAATCGATATATCTCGATTCCTAGGGGTGACCCAGCGAAACGCCGGGACACGTATAACTTCTTTTTTACCGATATAACTTTCCCCGGGAGTTTGCACCCTTCCCGATCACTGACCCCTACCATTTGTCTCACAGTGAAATAAACGATTCTTAGAGTTATTGTATTGTGGAGTCAAAAATTATTTAAATATTCACTCTTCACTTGGAGTTTCTTTTTCAAAAACAAAATAATATTATAGGAAAACAAGTGCTGGGAATTCACCCTTTTAAAGCGTTGGGAAGGCGTCCAATTTAGTACTTTTTGTAAGACCGTGGTCTACTTGCGCTTTGCCAGTGCTTCTTTTTTGTTACCACACATAATTTCCACCAGGGAAGCTTAGTGATAAATTTAAATTAAAATACTGAAATAGCTCGCAATATCTAAAGTCTTTTTTTAATATTCTCTCTAAGTGCGCTATAATTTTGAACCAGTCGTTTAGAACGTATGTAGCCTTACTGCCAATTCTTTTCTTCAAGGTTAGGGAAATAAGTAAGTATCTGTAATTCTAAGTTGCAAATAAAGTTATATTTATAAACCCAAAAAAAAATATAATTTGCTATTGAAAAATAGCTAGCAAGTGCGCTATAATTTTGAGCACTAGTTTTGTATTACAGTTATCTGTTCAAAATTTGTACAATATCTGTTAATTCAAAATTTAATTTTTTCAACCTCAAAATATACTCAAAAAGGCAATAATATACGAAGAAGATTTCCATTCGATTCTTTTATGCAAAAATTACCCAAAAAAATTCAATTTTTGAAGAAAATTTTCTTTACACACATTAAATTTTTGGGTCATAATTGAGTCAAAAAAAATGCTCATTTGGATGAACCACTTTCATCAAAGAGTACCTACTAATTTAATAGAGAGACTATACGGCTCACGGTTTGTCTTTGTGTTTTAAGTGGCTCGGGAAAGCAAATGGAAAGGTTTTCTTTAAAAAAATTAGAAATTTTAATAAATAATAACTTTTGAGCCCAATTTTGATTCATTTCGGATCCCTTTTGCTGACTGTGTGGTTTTAAAGCTTTATTTATAAAATCTATCAACAAAACGAAATCAATTTATAAAATTAATTTCAAAAGAAAAACCCATTAGTGTTTAATATGCGAATAATTTAAAAGTCGTTAACAGCAACGATGCATTTTTCAATTTCGTCTGAAAAGGAAACTACAAAATTGTATGCAAAAAAAAAATAAAAAAAATGTTAACAAAAATTTAAACCATTAACAGTTGTTTAAATTGAATTCGGAAAGAAACATTTTATTCTTAACATATACCAAAGATGATAAAATTGAATGTGTAACATGCTGTTTATTAGATTAAAAATGTTAATGTGTTTTTATAAATTTTAATCTGTTGTCCGACAAATTGTAATTTCCGTTATGTTCACTATAGTAATTTCTCATGCCATTCAAAATAAAAAATTACAATGAAATCAAGAAAACATGAAAATTTCTTAGTATATAAATATGTATAAGAGGAGTGGTTGTAATTTTAATTCATTTTGTTGTTTATTTGCCAATTTTACACTCACACAATGTGTTAAGCAACCACCCCCAGTACAAACCCTCAATCAAGTTTTTTCTTTAATTTTATACAGACAAAATTTTATGTTTCATTTTGTTCATCTATTAAGTTTATATAACCAAGAGGTCATTTTTCTAGAAATTTTAATGCCTTAAATGATAAAAATCACATCCACTCCTTAATTTCTTAAGCACGCGATGGTGATTATCATTCTTTTTTATTGTACTTGCTAGTATCTGTTTTTATTTGGTTGAAAAGTCATTTTGTTAGTAGGTACCTACTATGGTAAACTGTCTGTAATAGGAATTCTATATTCCTTTACTGTATAATATACATCTGAAATGTTGTATCCATAGGAACGGGTATTGCTACGTGCACTGAAAAAAATCCATGCGTAATGCATACGAATTATAGAATTTGCACCACGGAAATCTTGTGTCTACGAAAAAATGCAGAATGCGTTAATACGAATGTATTATTAATTCTACAATATAAATTCACTTCACAAAATTTATCATATAGTTCTGGATTTTGGTTTTTAAATCAGCGCTGCCATAAGAGAAATGTAAAATTATATCTTAGAGCTCTTAACTTCAAATTGATTTTGAAATATAAAATGTTTTTAAGGCACAATAACATAGAACTTTCCTTTTGGAAAAGTCCTTTTGGAAAAGTCGTATTATTATTATTATTTGTCTATTTTATAACAAACAGTCCTTAGAATTTGACGATATCAGAAATCGTAAAAATCTAGAGTTTTTTATTAAGGAAAGGAGTTTTTCGAAACTGAAGACTTTTGTATACGAAATGTTTACAAAATAAAAATCCTTGAAATCAAAGAAGCTTTCTATATTCGGGCATCTCAAATCTTTAAAAATATAGATCTTCGGGAAAATTCACCTAAAACTCGAAGTAGACCGAATATCGAAAAAAGCCGAAACACCCCCTCACTTAAATTTCATAAGGATTAATATATGTGAATTTGGCCCTTAACCCTGTATGCGTCCCCATACAAAACCACTTAAAATTTTCATGTTTTGTGCGATGATATAAACAAATAAGCATGCTTGAGCATGTTTTATACATCCGTAAATAGGCCTCTGAAGTACCTTTCGTACGACACCAAAATTTCCTATAGTTACTTTGGAACAAATATGAAATAAACCGAAAAAACGAAAAATTAAGGTATTTTGGACCCCATTTTTTAACCCTTAAATATAAGATTGGGCAGCTAAAAAAAAATACGTGTTCTTTAAATTTTTCTCCTCTACAACATATTCGAAGCTCATTAAGATCTGCCGGTCCGCGTTGGGAGTCTTTCCTTGTTAGCTAAGAAATTTCAGCTAAATTCAACAGAAACATTTCCTGATTTAACTGAAAATTTTTGCTAAAAGGTCACTTACAGTCTTGGTTTTTGGGCTCTATGGATCTGTCCCTAGACAGGCCCATATTTATTTTTGGGATTATAGGTGTCTTATAAAGATTGATAAATTTATAGTATCCAATTTTTGTCCATTTTGCTCTATCTCGTTTTCCGAGATATAAGCCATTTTGTGATTTTTAATACAAAATTATGAAAATATAGTGCCATCTCTATGTGAAATTGATAACATTTTTTGAGAGCATTTTTTTATTTATCCCAGGAAAATTTTTTACAATCGCTTGCCAATCAGACCAATTCTGCAATTGGTTCCACTGCAACCGATTCCATAGAACTGGTTCCGGAACCAGTTCCAGGGATCTCATATGGAAGGTATTACGGTCATAGAATGAAGTCTAGAACTAGTTCCAGAACTGATTCTAGGGCAACCGGTTCCACTTTGGAGCTATAGAAGTGGTTGCTTTTGGGACAATTTCAAACAAAAATCATTGGTGTTACAATTGACAATAGAAGGGGTTGTAGAGGAAAAGTAAATATTGTACAACCGATTCTTTGGAACAGAAAATTTTCCTGGGATGTTTACTTTAATTTCTATTAAATATGAAGAAAATTCAAAAGTAGATTATTTAAAATTTTTATTTTAGTAAAATTGTATTAAATTTAACATCAATATCGCTTCCGGTAAAGATATTTTATTTACGCAAACGAAACTTCAGCAGCTGGAGGTTTTCCCCTCTTTAAAAAATATAAAATTTCATCTTTGAACTACTTATTCCAATTTAAAAAGGTTTTGCACATTAATATTAGCATTGTATCTTATTCAAAGTTAACAAATATTGTGTTCCAGCTATAAAGAATATATTTTCTGAAACATTTTGTTAAATTTTTGGTTAGATAAGGGGAGTGTCGTGTACCTTGGTACTTCTGAAAATCCTGTGTCAATACCTCCAAGATTAATATAGATGCGGAAAATATTTAAATGCAGAAATATTAGTGTTGGTGTTGTTATAGATTGCAAATAATAAAAACTTTAATAATTCCAATGCATTTTAAGAAATTTAAATTTTTTTAGAAAAGCGAAAAAGTTTCCAAATTACAAATTGGGGTGTACCTTGGACCTCGTAAAAAATGAAAAAAGCTTAATGGCGAAAATCTTAAATCAAATGTTATTTTGTAGCGAATTACATTCAAAAAGTACAATAAGCCTGTGGAGCTTCAATTAATAATGTATTGAAATTTGTTGTATACGCAGAAGAGGAAATATTCAAAGAGCTCCAAGGTACACGCATTTTAATGTTTGAAAAGGTAATGTTATTCCTATTTATATAATATACCCAGGAAAATTTTCTGTTCCAAAGAATCGGTTGTAGAATAGCTACTTTTCATTCACAACCCCTTCTACTGTCGATTTTAACACCGATTCTTTTTGTTTGAAATTGTCCCAAAAGCAACCCCTTCTATAGCTACAAAGTGGAACTTTGTAGAATGGGTGTGGTTGGCTACCGATTGTAAAAAATTTTCCTGGGTAGTTAAGAAATTTATTGGTTACTGCATTTAGAAAACGGCAAACTTTTTATCGATTTAAGCCCGCAAATTGAAATATCTTCATTATTTTTAAAAAATTAGTTAAAATTTTTTTCAAAAATTACTTTTGTCGATCCAACCCAGGAAAATTTTCTGTTCCAAAGAATCGGTTGTAGAATAGCTACTTTTCATTTACAACCCCTTCTACTCTCGATTCTAACACCGATTTTTTTGTTTGAAATTGTCCCAAAAGCAACCCCTTCTATAGCTCCAAAGTAGAATCGGTTGCTCTAGAATCAGTTCTGGAACTAGTTCTGGAACTGATTCTACGTCAACCACACCTTCCATATCGGATCCCAGGAACTGGTTCCGGAACCAGTTCCATGGAATCGATTGCAGTGGAACCAGTTGTAGAATGGGTGTGGTTAGCTACTGATTGTAAAAAATTTTCTTGGGAAGGTTCACGCAGCCAATTTCAGGGTCTCCAATAGACTTATCTGAAACTTTTAGTAGTTAAGAATGATCATTAGGCAAAATAAAAAACTTCATAGATGAAGACTTTACAGTAAAATATTAACAAATTGGAGAAAAATTCAAAGTTCCAAGGTACACGACATTCCCTTACTATTGTTTTTTGTTTCAAAAAATAGCGAAATAACTGCTAACGAGATAGTGAAAACCCCTCTCTTTCAAATTTAATTGCTAAATCGCTTACAAAGCTAGATTTTTAAGGGTGCATAACACGAGACGTGAAGAAATCCTAAATTGGGAAATAATACAAATCATCAAAGAAATATTGATATCAGATTCTATTAAATACATTAAAGTGCAATTTTGATTTTAATTTCTTATGCAGTAATCCGAATATTTCGATAATACAATTTGAATTTGCAATCATTTACTTGGATTATCATAATCTTGCTTTATTTCGAAACCATTTTAAATATTGCAAATATTTTTTATACGAAAAAAAAAATGATAAAAATTACAACAGATTTTCATTTGCTTCGTAGAATTACTAAATTCTTTCTTTAATTCAGTTTTGTAAAATACACGAAAGTTTTATATATTTTACGAAAAAAATAACTACGAAAGGGGTTTTCGTAACATTAGGCAAGCATTTTTTTAGTGTAGTGTTACCTTTTTTATTTTAAAATATTTTGTTTTTATTCTGTTAATTTGTATATCCTCGTAGAGATGAGTAAGTGGATTTAGTTTCGTGATTCGTAAGTTAAAGTTTAAAGTAGCTTGCACAGAACAAGTAATTCGAATATATATTGAAAAAAAAAAATACATTGGACTTACCTATTAGGAAATCTGTAGCATAGAGCAAATTTCTGGCAAATATTTAATTAAAAATTTTGTAAGAAAATTTTTTTTCTGTGATTGTTATTCCACGTGTCCATCTCTATTTCATAGCGTTAAACTGCAAAATGTGAGTGCTTTTTTATGGTTTATTTGTTCTATAAATTTCTCTTTGCTTTTTATGTGGGCGTCTTTTTGGTTTGTTGTTTCTATTTTTGTTTTATAATGAACCTTTTTGACTTTTTGTGTGTTGTTTACCATTAACAAATTAGTGTTTGGTAACATCTTTTCACATGAAATTCTACTTTGTTCCGATAATATTTTGTATTATGTTGGAAATACGTATTTAAAAAAAACATAACTTGTTTATATCTTTGAAACATGCAACTAAAGTTTTTTCCTTATTTCAAAAATGAATCGAAAGAATAAAAGGGCACATTAAAGTTTTATGGTAAAATATATTTATTTACTATTTAATAAAACCTTATTTAAAACTTTATCTGTAGTTTTTTAATTGGTTTGTTCGTCTTAAATTGACACAAATTGTTAATTCGAGTTTTCCTCTGTTAGCTGGGTATGTTCGAGGGGGATGGATTGGTAAAGAAATTTGTTTGATTTATTGACTGAGAGTAAAGACGTGGCTGAAAACGTTTTACAACTTATTAATTCATTCACTTCCCAGTGTAGAAATGGTAATGAAATATCACTATTTTTTGGACTTACTTTCTGCATTATTTTAAAACATATAATATTGAGTTACTAATAACTAGTTACTTGTTCCATCATTTACCAATAATGACTTATTTTTATCATTATTTCAAACATAAAGTATTTTTATTGATTTTTTTGTAAATTTTTTTAAATCTATTTTTAGACCCAATATTTTTTAACACTGCTAAGGATATATTTAACCACATATTTTTTGCGCAGCACAAATATTACACTAAAAAAAAGTCAATAAAGTCAGCAAAAAATGTTGCTGTGTCAACAAATTTTTAGTCAGGAGCGTGCTTGCAAAAAAGTTGGTAATTTCAGCAAAAGGTTTGCTGAAAATCAGCGACCGGAATTTTACCAAAAAAATATTAATCTTCAGCAAAAGTTTTGCTAACACTTAGTCGATTGCAAATGAAAAAAATCCTTGATAAAATCACTAAACTTTTTGCTTAATATTAGTAGACTGAAAAAAACTCAAAAAACTTGTAGCGAAATTTCACTTTAGTTAATTTATTTGCTGAAAATTTTATATATAGAAATTGTGTAGAGTTGTTTTTCTTTTTTATAATTTATGTTGTCTGTACTACATCCAGACAAGCTGCGACATCTACATTTGTCTATCTGGTTGTCGTCCACGCTATAATTGCGGTTATCAGCACAATTTTTGTAGCAAAATAAATTAGTAAAACATTAGTTTAAAATTAGTTTAGTGCTAAAAAAATATAACTAAAGCCTTTGCTGAAAACTGGTAAACTTGATATACAAGACGTTTTACTAATTTTTCTACTAACTTATTTCTTTGAGTGTACATGTCGAGATAGCTCAGATGATAGAGCTATTGACTGGAAACCTGGAGACCCAGGTTGCATTCCTGCACGAGCAAATTTTATTAAAAAAATTGTATACTAAAAAATATTTTTTTTTATAAAATGAATTTTTTTAAAAATCTATTTTTAGACTCATTACTTTTGTCAATACTGGCAGGCACATAGGTAACAATATATTTTTTGATTTTTCGTATGCTGGTGTGTAACTTATTTTTTTGCGTGACATCGCCATACAAAAGTAATAAGAAATGTAATAATAAAAGTAACTAGTTACCATTACCAAATATATAGTTACTTAACTACATATCTGGTAATGATTTTCTATACTGGGTTGTATCTAAATAAAAATAAGGTTTATGGAAGAAAATGCGACAGAAAGATCCGACTTACTCTAGTATGAACGAATGCACTGTGCCTCCAGGTCCTCAATGCTATTTTTATCATCTGCTATTACTGTTTTTGCTTCGAACTTTAATTCTTATCCCTTAAATGCATGGATACTGACCCGAAAATACGTATTCTATTCTGCTGGCCTTGTCGAATTAAACAGGTAACGGTATTTTAGGGATAATGGTATTTCATTTATTTCGGTAACGGTATTTTAAGTGTATTGATATTTCAGTTATTTCGGTATCGGTATTTTAGGGATAACTGTATTTCAGTTATTTCTGTAAAGGTATTTTAGGGGTAATGGTAGTCAGTTGAAATGGATTTGGATCGATAACGGTATTTTTAGCGGTATTGCCTGCTAACTCTGGTTATATTTGATGCAAAATGGAAGATTTCCATTTTTTTAGGCTAACCCGTGCTGAATCGTGGCCGAAAATCTCTACACAAGCTGGCTTACTTTACCCAGGGTATGGCCAAATTGTAATGGCCCACAAGCCAATATACTTCGAAAGTACACACAAACTATACTTGTGTAAGCATGTAAGTTCGACAACATTTTAGGAAAATCTAAAATTTTTTCGTAAGTACACATAATGTGAAGTACACGAAATCGATTATATTGTGTGAACTGACACGTTTTTGTAAGGGGTGGGTAAATCCAACAACGTCAGCGTGCTGATCCCATTGCTACGGCAGTGGCCTCCTCGTGGTACTCCCTGGGGACCACCTCTGATGAGATGGAAGCGAATTCGAGCGACGGTCTGTAGCATGTCCGAATGGTCACTTAGGGAAAATAAAGTAACGTCTCGGGAAGTAGGCATTTTTGCTAAGTTTGCTACTGACTTTCACAAAGCCAGGCTGGTGGCTTAGCTGGCAGCCCCAGCACCAGCCTAGGAGAGCTATAGGCCAATCACTTATTCTCCCCGAAATTGAAATGATTACTGAAACCTATGCAAATGTAAATGATATCAATATTAATTCGAACCCCCCGTTGACGACTATTGGAATGAAAAAAAGGACACGATTTGGATCTTGGAACGTTCGCAGTATGTTAGAGACCACTAAGCTCGCGCAAATCGAGCATGAGTTCAACAACTACAACATGCTTATTATGGGATTGAGCGAGGTACGTTGGCCAGATAGCGGTGAACATATAACATCTAGCGGTTTAACATTAGTTTATTCTGGCAAAGCATCCGGTCAACCTAGAGCAAGTGGTGTTGGTTTTCTTTTCTCGAAAGAGGCAAAGAACGCTCTCATTGAATGGCAACCACACACTGACAGAATAATTGTAGCAAGATTTAGAACACGTGCAAGAAACCTAAGCTGCATTCAATGCTATGCTCCAACGGAAGGCGCTGAACCTGAAGAAAAAGACAGCTTTTATAGTAAGTTGACAAGTGTGATTAATAGTATCAGTCATGGTGATATTAAAATGCTAATGGGTGACTTCAACGCGCATGTTGGTTGTGACAACACAAGCAGAGAGACCGTGATGCGCAAGCATGGTATCGGCCGCATGACGGACAACGGAGAAAGGCTTGTTGAACTATGCGATAATTTTAACTTGGTTTTGGGCGGTACGTTATTCCCCCACAAGAATATCCACAAAGTTACTTGGGTGTCTCCGGATAATATAACTGAAAATCAGATCGACCATTTTGCGATAAGCAGGATGTGGAGAGGGTCAATTCAGGACGTGAGGAACAAGAGAGGCGCTGATGTTGGTAGTGATCATCACCTGATGGTAGCTGAAGTCCGGTTTAAGTTAAAATCTGTAAAACGCAAGCCAGCCCTCAGCAGAAGAAGATTTGATCTACGAAAATTAAACAACCCGGAGGTCTCTCTTAAGTTTTCCAACGCTTTGAGGAACAGGGCAGTTACTCTTTCAATTTCTCCCCAACAAAATATGGATGTATATTGGAAAGATTTAAAATCAACATTTATTGAGACGACTGAAAGTGTAATAGGATATGCTCGAAAAACCAACAAGCCCTGGATATCCGATAATACATGGCAAATAATAGAATCTAGAAAGCAAGCAAAAACTAAAGTTAATGATGCTAAAACTCCACAATCCAAGCAAGACGAACAACGTAAATATCAAGAGGAGAACCGGAAAGTTAAACGTAGTGCAAGGGAGGATAAGCGAAAGTGGGCTGATAATTTAGCCAAAGATGCACAAATAGCCAGTGAAACAGGTCGATCCAAGGACCTGTACCGTATCACGAAGGAGATTTCCGGTCATAGCCACCACAATATTAAACCCCTGAGGAATGATCAGGGCGAATTGATCTATGCCAAAGATCAACAGTTGGAGTTGTGGGAGAATTATTACACTGAACTGTTGTCGGTCAATCCGACTGAATCTACTAGAACAATATGTGATTGCGAGCCAATGCATCATATAAATAACGTACGAAACGATATAAACATCGCAACACCCTCATCCGAGGAAATAACGGCTGCAATTAAACGTCTGAAGTCCGGTAAATCTGCAGGCCCTGATGGAATACCTCCCGAGATTCTGAAAATAGACAGCAACCAGACAGCGACGTTACTGGAACCCTTAATTTCAAATTTTTGGTTAAACGAGAAAATTCCTGATGATTTTAAGGAAGGCCTTATAATTAAACTTCCACAAAAAGGAAACTTGCAAGATTGCTCCAACTGGAGGGGTATTACTCTTTTAAATATCGTGAACAAAATCATAGCCCACATCCTGCACAATCGCATTTCATCCATTATCGAACCACAGCTTAGACGAGAACAAGCAGGCTTTAGACCAAACAGGTCATGCATTGATCACATCAACAGCTTGAGGATAATTGTGGAACAGTCGGTTGAATGGCGCTCACCCCTTTACTTAGTGTTCGTTGACTTCAAACGTGCATTTGACACATTACAACACAATGCGATATGGGAAGCTCTAAGATGCAAGGGAGTTCCCGGGAAGATAATTAATCTCATTAAGGAGCTATACAACAACGCATTTTGTTCCATACTCCATGAGGGTTCAGCAAGCAAACCCATCAGAGTAAACGTAGGTGTTCGTCAAGGCTGTGTTTTGTCTCCACTACTGTTTAATATAATACTTGACGTAGTTATGAACAACTGTATGGATATGCATCATGGTATTTCGTGGGGCCTTCATGATACGTTAGATGATATTGATTATGCAGATGACGTCTGTCTTCTATCCCACCGCTTCTCTAGCATGCAAACCAAGATTCAAGCCTTTGCTACACGTGCGGCCAAAGCGGGCTTACAAATTAACATCAATAAAACTAAATCAATGCGCATGAATTCTTCATGCGACACGAACTTCCAGCTTTCGGGCCAACCCATTGATGATGTTGAAATCTTCTGTTATCTGGGGAGTATAATTTCTAAAAGAGGGGGCAGCAAAGAAGATATACACAATAGACTGTGCAAGGCAAAGCAAGCATACGGCATGCTTAATAAATTCTGGAGATCGCAGAATGTCTCCAATCACACCAAGATCAAGGTTTTTGATAGCAACGTGAAATCTGTGCTTCTGTATGGCTGTGAAACCTGGAATATTTCGAGTCGTGAAATGAGTTGTATGCAAGCTTTTGTAAACCGCTGCCTCAGGCGTATACATGGGATATTCTGGCCTGCCACGATATCAAATCGGGATTTGTGGAACTTAACCAATCAAATTCCTTTAAGTATGAATATCCGATTGCGTAAATTTAATTGGCTAGGGCACACAATGAGAAAGCCAGCGGATGATTTAACTCGACAGTCCGTTGAATATAACCCCCAAGGATCCAGGAGACCTGGCAGACCTGCGAACACTTGGAGACGCAAAATAGAGAACGAGTTGCATGCGCATGGTGTGTCCTGGAGTGAGATGAAAATGATGTCTACCGATAGAATACAATGGAGAACATTTGTTGCGGCCCTATGTTCTACTGGGAATTAAAGGATTAAATATATATATTAAAACGATTAAATGCCAAAATATTAAATACACTTCTAAAAAAATTATAAATACACTCAAAAAATATTTTGTCAGATATTAGGACTGAAAAAGGAAACCGCGTTTTTTTAATATATTAGAATTATGAGAGAATTATCTGCATAATATGAGAGAATTATCTGCATAATATTAATGAATTTTTGCATAAACCAAATGAAGTTTCACCAGAACTCGTCAATTGAAACTTTTCATTGAATTAATGAAATTTTTCATAAAATATTGTGAAATATTTCATTTTATTTATTAAAAGTTCCACACACTCAATGAAAAAGTTTCATTGAAACTAAATTCATAAAATATATAAAGATTTTTCATAAATTTTAAGAAGATTTTCATTTACTTTGTGAAGAAAACTTCATTAGTTTACTGAATAATTTCATTAAAACTTGTCCGGCAAAACTCACTGTGTACAGGGACGCTTTTTAAGGTTAGGAAAATTTTGTTTGCTCCATAAATTTTTTAATCCTTAAAATGTTCTAGTGTCTTTTCGATTTTAGGAAGCTAATTGAAGGCTTTGATTTGTTGAAGATTTCGGCGGAATTCATTCGTCGCTGTAGATGTGTCAAATCGAAATGAGTTTGGAAAAAGTGCCATTGTACCCGCTAAGACCAAAAAAAAAAAAATTCCATATTACCAATCATCGTAACGATTGGTAATATTTAGCCACATTCTCAGGTTTTTTTTATATTTTTATAAAATAAATGAGAGAAAAATTTCCAATTTTCGCAAAATTCTTAAAAAGTATATAAAATTTTTAAATTTTGCAAACGCCTTCTTGACTCAGAGGTGCTATTTGCTAAGAAACTCAGAAAAACACATATATTCATAAAATTTACCGCATTTGTGGTGACCTGATATTCTGCGAAATGCTTTTCTTAAAATTAAATTTGGCCCATGCATCCCATAGAAAAACTGTGAAAATTTTGTCCTCATTTATATACCAATACAAAACTTTTCACCAAATATCGACATGGAAGTTATTTATATAGTAAATATATATCCTCCAAGTCTAGTGACTTGGAGCTGACAATTGAAAAATATGAGTAAAAAAATTAAATTAATGAAAAAACTCTTGTGACTTTAAATTAATTTTTTAATTTTCTTTTTTTTAACTGCATCCAATTCCACAAATGAAAACCTTAGTACCTAAAACTTTGCATGCTGTAGTTTTAGGGAGTAGTCTACCTAACTATGTTAATCATTCATCTCAGTTTGAAAAACTTGAGACAAAAGAGGTATCTAAAATCAGTTCCAACGGATGTCGAAAATTTATTAAATTACCCATATATATTTAGTAGATTTTTACAAATTTTTTTTGTGGTGTAAACACATTTTTGTCTATAGCCCATATGCATACATTAGAGAAAAACTTTTAAGAGCTTGTTGTATTTGACTTTAAAATTTACTCTGTTTTTAACTTTACTTGTCTGCCAGGTGAATAACATTATTAGCACACATCCTGTTTTTAAAGTCCAGCCAACACTTAATTAACCCAATTCTATCATATATCATTTCTAATTGTTATTTATGGAACTTTTTTAATTACCCACGAGTTTATAAATTTACTTTTATGTGTGTGGAGTAATATGTAAACAACAACTTACTTTAGATTTTAAGCAGAAGAATATGTATGGAAAAGTACTCATTCCAAATTCATTGTCCAGTTTCTAATAAAGTGTGCATAATTTAAAAATTTTCATAAAATTTAATAACATTATTTATACACCCACAAAAGTTTGACTAAAAATTCCAGTTAAAACAAAGGTGTGTGCAGTTGAAAAGGCGACATATATACTAAAATTTTTGTTATTTTTAACTAAAGAAAAATATCTAACAAATGCATTAAAAATAACCAATAATGTCGTAAAATTAAGTGACAAATTTTTACTACAAAAAATTTAAAACAACTAGTAAAATGGAGAAAAGTTTTTTTAAAAAAGTATTATTTAATAAAAACAATAACATTTTTTCTTTCGATTACAAAAATATGTATCAGACTATTTAAAATTTTAAGTAAAAATTTCAAACGGTTCTCCAGTTATTATGCTTTTATGCAATGGAGATACAATACAAGTTCTGATTTTTATTTGCACAATAGGAATATATGTATCAATAATAACAAATATAAACTAAAGAAGAATTTTGCATTAAAGGAATTAAATATGCTCAAATCCCAAACGTATTTAACAAATTATGAAAAATAATCCGTTGTAGACATGTCCCTATCCGGATTTCATTCTTGCCTAAGGAAATCGTCAGGGGACGACTTTTTTAGAATTTATGGAAATATTTGTTAAGTTAAATTACAAACTCAATGGGAATTTCTTGTTCTTGTCTAGGGGCGTTATTAAACATTTGAAATATCAAAGAAAAAACAAAAACAACAAAAAAAATTCAACAATTTGCTTTGTCATCTTCCAATGTACTACTCTGCTGTTTAGACAGATCAAGCAATGTAGTGACATCCACTCATGTATAAACAACAATAGCAAACAATGTTTTCTAAAGTGTCAGTAATATTTAAATTTGCACAAGCACTTGCATATTAGTTTTTTAATTTTATTTTATCGGAATATACATTAATTGCATTAAAGGAATTAAATATGCTACAATCCCAAACGTATTTAACAAATTGTGAAAAATAATCCGTTGAAGGCATGTCCCTATCCGGATTTCATTCTTGGCAAAGGAAATCGTCAGGGGACGACGTTTTTAGAATTTCTGTAAATATTTGTTAAGTTAAATTACAAAAAAAAAAAAATTTTTTGAAATTCAACGAAATTCAACAAAATTTTTAATTTTTTAAATAATAAACAAAAACAATTGTTGACTGTAAAAATAATATTTGCTAGTTGTTTATTATGATAAAAAATAACTGTTTTAAACAACTGTTACGAAATTACAGTACTTTTCGTTAGTTGTTTTCTTAAATAATTGTTATAACAGTTATTTGTTTAATTTTCCCATAGAAAAACAACTGTAATTACAGTTAAAAGTAACAGCTATTGATACCTACACAAACAACTGTCATGTAGTAACTGTTAAACTTTTGAGTGTATGAATTTGGTCATTTGAATGGCAATAAAATATTTAACATTTTTATACCAGTTTGTATTAGTCTTAATGAACAAAATTATATATTCAAATTGTTTCATAAAAAGACACATGTATCCCCGAGGACTAACAAACATAGAACCATGACAAGAACATTTCTTCTACATGTGTTAATGAAGGTAGAAGGGGAAAATAAATTCAAAGACAAATCAAAAATTAACAAACCTTTACCTGAACTCAACAGATTTTTATATTAAATAATAAAGCATAACAAATTTACATAAATAATTCCTTTCCCAAACAATTCCTTTACAAAAAATACAATGTGTCTTGGTGTAAAGCACACGTCACATTCTAGTCTGAAAATCTATTTTAAATATAGTTTAATTTACATTTATCCCTATGTGTACTTTTTTTTTGTAGTTAGGATTCATGCATAATATAGTATTTGAATAGGTGAATAATATAGAGCTTATGCTGCCAGTACTTGTAAGTAAGAGAAGAGTGCAAGTTCCCTAGAGTCATTTAAACACACAAAGAATAAAATTTTTTAAAAAAGCCACAATTGTAACAAAAGTCTATTTTAAATGCTATTCCATGCTTTAAAATACAACAACAGGAAAACGGAAGTTACTGACACTAAACAAAGTGTTTAACATTTTTACCAGTTTGTACCAGCCACTAACAAAATTGTACTAGTACCACCTGTTTGTATGTCGGTTAGATACAATGCTCTGTTGTTGCTGTTGCTGCTTGCTACTGCTCCAGGAGTAACTATTATTGTGGTTTTAACAAACGCAATACAACAAAAGTCACCCAAACACAAAAAATGCACAATGATATACTGGGTAACAAAACGACTCATACAAATAACATATTCATGCATAGCACATATAGAGTACATACTTGCAAACACATACTCCTAATTTATTGTCTTGGGTGTTTTAGGTGAAAGAACATGTAAAAAGAGATTTGTTGCATGCCATTGTTAGTCATAGTAAATCCGCAGGTGTTTTAAGGTCTTAGATATTTATAACTGGTCTACCATTATAAGGTCTCCTTGTTAGTTTTTTTTTCATATTTTTTATTTCATAAAAATGAAGTCCGTATAAAGCACAGTTCAGTTTAATTTGCAACTCATTCCAGATGGAATTGCAGTGTCTCTAGTGTACAGAACAAAGTGATTTTCACATATCATAAATTTGATCAAGTGTTGTTCCATATAAAACCAACGAAAGTAATCAAAATTTTGAATTTATCCCCTTCGTATGCTTGATGTGCCTTGTATATATGTGACCTGCTCCGAGAAAAGGGACCTAGTGTGTCAAAAAACGGGTTTCGATAAAAATGAGAAAAACATTAAAATTTTATTTTTAATTTAACTTTAAATGCGTTCTTCTCAAAACTTCATTTTCACACACTAGTTCCCTTTTCTCGGAGAAGGTCACATATAAGTATTAAAATTTTTAGTTTTTGCCCTTAGTAGTTCTATTTATTTTAACCATACTCTTTACACTCCGTGGTTTATTTTTTTGGTAAATTTTCTTGTGAATTGTCGATAAAAAGCACTGGAAGCACATAGTTGTCAAACATATCGCGAAATTTCTTTAAGAAACTTTTGTTAGTGTTCAGAATATTAGGGTAGGGTACTGATTTCCTTAAAATTTGAATAAATGTATGTGGGTGTTTCCATGGAAAAATTTTCGAATCTGTGGGATTTTCAATAGAAAAAATTACAGAAAACCTTAAGATTTTAAAACGTTACGTGGTTTTGTTGAAAATCGTAGCTCAAATGTAAAGTTTTTCTATTTTAGAAATCATGCAGAAATTAGCAAAAAGAAAAAAGATTTGCTCTGGCAGCTAAATTTGTAGCCAATCGATTGGTTACTTTGTATCTATAGAAAATTAGTTTAGATAATGCAATTTGCTCGTGACAACAAAAATTTATTGGCCTGAATAAAAATTTGGAAGAATTAACGTTCATACTATCCTGGGATCATATTTGACTCCATTCGTAGCATGGCTATATTTCATCAATCTGTTACAAAAAAAAATTAGAAAAGGAATGGTAACAGATCATTGAAATTTCTAAATAATGGGTCCGTTTCTGGATTTTTTCATGCGAAAAAAATTTTTGTGTTGGGGTCTGTGTGAAAAGAAATATGTAAGGTTTTTTAGGATGGTATGATGGTTAACCGAAAAATTTTGTTGCCTCAACCAAACCATTCAGTTGACAACAAATTAGGTTGGCTGCATAATCATTTTTTTTTTATGATAGTTTTTAAAATTTGTACTGATTTGAAGTCAGAAAAAATGGTCACCCTAGGTATGGTTCCAAATTTGTGATTTCATTAATTGATTTTCGTTATATTTAACTAAAAATTTGTTTTTTCAAGTGGTCAGCGCTTTGGAATGTTATTGTAGAATAAAAATCTTTTCGATTTTCGCGTTTTATATTAATTAGATTCAATTTTTTATTAAAACTATTTTTTTTTTTTGTTTTGATTTGATTTTCTGCAAATTATCATAAATCTTATTTATTCTTATCTATTACTATATTTATCAGCTGCTATTTTAAAGGATCGAAAATAACATCATTTTTTATTTTTAAAAAAAAACGCATATAGAAGTAAATGTCAGAGAGCTAAATCAAATACATCATTTTTGTCGTTCAAGTATATCATAAGGTGCTAGTCAAAAAGATAAGGTCACTTACATTTTGTTCAGTTTCTGAAAAAATACTAAGAATATTGAATAGTACTTAGAGCGTGAAAAAGAGTTTCCTTTGCACTTGTTCAAAAAGTAATGAAAAAATATTGAAATGGAAGTACTCCTCTCCTATGACAACTCAATGTTAAAATCATTAGTGTTTCTGTTAAAAAAGAAGTACACCTAAATTATTAATTGTAGTGCTTTTTCTACTGCTTTATTATTCCTCTTTTTGCTGGGGACTTAACACATTGAGTGCCATGTGCACCGCCGTCGGTTCACACTTTTCTTTTATTAGAGTGTCATACTTGTGAATTCAATACAATATATTTTCTGCGACAGCACAGTAAAGTGAATAAATATTATGTTTAATTTTTTTTTAAATTAATTTAAACCTGTTATTATATATTGGCACTTTTCTAATATAAATTTTTCTTATATGGTGGCACTCAACGTGTTAAGTATGAAATTTGTAAAACATAGGATTGATAATTTGATAGTAAAATTTAAAATGTTTTCATTATTTAGTAGAAAGTTTGAGCAAATACAAAGAAAGACAAATACTTCTTTTTGCGACAAATACAAATACTTACTTTTAAAAATGTTCATTGAGCTTACTAATGCTTAATTTTTGCGCTTAAAAGTTGAAAAAGGGCTGTTTTTAACAACTTTATCAGGCTTTAGTCATTACCTGAGAAGATAGCAAAAAGCAAATTCCGAAGTGTCTAAAGCAAAAAAATATTGTGAAAAAAGCAAAAGTAAAAAAACTTGGAAAAACAACAGTTTTTTTTTATTTTTTAATTTAAAGTTAAGAGAAAAAATATTTTTTTGTGAGCAAAAAAAGTATTTTTTGGCAAAAAGTCTTAAAAAACCAATTAAAAGCTCAAAAATCTTAAGAAAAAGCTATTTTAAAGCTAAAAAACAGAAAATCCAAAAAAAAGCAAAAGAAGCAAATATGAGTAAAACAAGCAATAAAAAGCATAAAAAGCTAAAGCAGCAATTTTGTCTTCTCTGGTTATTACTACCCTACGGGGAAAGGGACCGGTCCCAGATGACACGCAGGATAGGTCCCAAGGGGGCAGAGACAGGTCGTTGATCGGTCTTTTTCTTTGAAAGAGACATATCACTTTAACATGGCGTTGTCATTGGAAATGACGTATTGCCACAGATTAGACACTTTTCGACATGTCGCAGGTTTAGCCCAAAAGGACATGTCGCCTAACTGACTTAAAGAGACATGTCACCGAACTAACCCAAAAGGATACGTCACAGAATGAGTCACACTTTGTATATTTTGTGACATGTCACCCAACTAACCTAAAAGGAACTGATACAGAACCAGTCCCATTACAAAACTGACAAAAACAGTAACAAAACTGAGGTGAATGGAAATTGTTATGGTTTTGGAATTATAAGTAAAATTGTCACAGCAAAACCATAAAAATTCATAAAATTCTTCATTGAATTTACGAAAAAAATTCTATGAAATTGTTCATCATGAAGGATAACTCTATCAGTGTACTGGGAAACCGATCAATTGTGGGCGCTGTGGTGTAATGATGAGCGCGTTGGACTGTTACACGTGAGGTTGCGGGTTCGAGCCCCAACCAAAGCAACATCAATTTATGAAAAATAGTAATATACATATATGAGTTTTTTCTTTCCCTCATACATATCGTCCTCCTTCGGTGTTCTCATAGCACTTAACCCCACAAAAGTAAAATAATATAACAGGGCTATGAACTAAAAAGCTTCAACAAAGTTCGCCAACTCACCAACTGTTCTAAAATTCAATTGCCATATTTGAAGCCCTTCATCTTTCACCACCTTTCACTTCTTCTCTATCCCCTTTCCAAAGGAAGCAACACGTTAATTAATAGAAAGAATTTCCTGAGTGTTGCTTCTCTTAAAAAAAAAATAAAGTCTTACTTGTGGGGTTTTTTATAATACACTTATCAAGTTAAGTGATATGTCCTCTTTGCACCAGTCTTGGGGCCAGTCCTTTAAGTATAATTGACAGCGCTTAACCCATAGAAATAATAAATTATACCAGTCCTGCGACAAGACCATCTTGAACCACTCACGGGATAGGTACTTTGAGGACAATTCAGTGGTATGTCATCATTTCACCAGTCACGAGACCAGTCCTTTAAGTATAATTGACACTGCTTAACCGACAGCAATAGTAAGTTATACTTGTCCTGCTGCAAGTCCTTCTTTAACCAGTCACGGGATACGTACTTTGAGGGCAATTTAGTGGTATGTCCTCTTTTTACCAGTCACGGGATAGGTACTTTGAGGACGATTAAGTGGTATGCTACCGTTTCACCAGTCATGGGACTAGTCCTTTAAGTATAATTGTCACTGCTTAACCCACAGCAATGGTAAATTATACCAATCCATTGACAAGTCTTGCTTTAACCACTCACAGGATAGGTACTTTCAGGGCAATTGACCCCTTATTCCCCGTAGGGTACTGACTAGAGATGGGCACAATTTTGCGTGATTCTCGTGAAGCACGCGTGAGTGTGAGTACAACCTTAATTTACTCACGTTAACGTAAGTAAGTGTGAGTAGAAAAAATTTGGTTCGTGAGTGAGTGTGCGTGAATCAAGTTTTAATTTAACGAATTTATTTCTCTGCTTTTAATAAATATTTAATTTAATAGTTTTGCCGATTTTATATTTTTGAGCTTTTGAAATAAAAAATAAATGGCAAAATTACGTATCCATAGCAATTTTTAGTTTAAAATATATAATTTTCCTTAATCTTGGCTTTTTATTTTTTCCGGTAAGATTTTATTTCGTGAATCACGCGTCAGGGTGAGTAAAATCTGAATTTATTCACGTGAGTGTGATTAAGTGTAAGTAGAAAGAAATTGTTCAAGAGTGATTTCGCATAATTCGAATTTTTCTCTCGTGAGCGTGAGTGCATGTAAGTCAAAATTCTCTCATTATTTTTTTTAATTTTAACTACTGAAACCGGTCAGTGTTTTAAAAATGAAAAAATCCGGTTAACTGGTTCGATACATTTTCATCTTTACATGCCGTCAATTGATATGAAAAAGTATTTGAAAAAATTTTTTTCTATTCATTCGTTACCAAAACTCTGCAGTAAATAATTTTGAATGATAACAATATATATTTAGCTCTAAGTTTACCAACAAAAAATAACTAAAGAATTGTCAAATAAGGAGTAAAAAGGAGTGCAGCTGTTTTTCAAAACAAGGTCCCAGTGATAAAAAGGGGAAAACAAAATTTAAAAATGTAAGCCGTTTATTTGGGGTAGTGAGTAATTATGCCCATAAGTAGTGCAAAATCATGAAATGTAGATGTTTATTTTATAATTCGGTAAAGTCTCTAAATTTTCTTTATTTTGTGTATTAGATTTTAAATTATTTTCATTAAAAAGTCAAAAAAGTTAATATGGATTGCAATTTAAAGTGAACCGTTCTTAGTAAAAAGAAATATATGTAAATGTTAATTGAAATTGTTGTTAAAAAAATTTAAGTGTTATAACTGTATGTTAGTTAAGGTCTGCTTGACATAAAACTTAGGTGATGTCAAGCTAAATATTCCATTGGTCCACAAGAATAACATTTATACACTCATAGAAGTGAATCAATAAAAAATAGCAGAAAAGCTTTTAAAAATTAGTTTAAATTACCTTAAAGAAAAAACTGCTAAAACTAGGAGAGTTTTTTGCTAAATACTAGCAAAATAAGAATAGCAAAAATAAAACTGTAAATTTTTAGTTATATTTGAGTTAACAAAGTTATCAGTATAAATTGTAAAATCTGCACAAAATTTCGCTAAATTAAATAGACTAAAAATAACAAAAACAAACTGCCCAGCAAAACTTTCTATTACCTGGTAATAAGGTTTGTAAGAAGAAATTAAGGTATGTAACCTCTTACTTTGCTATTCCAACAGCTATTATTTTAACAAGGGCATGTCATTGGAGGTATGTACTTTCCAAAAGAGGGCTAGGTAACAACATAAGAACATGTTACTTTAATGTTACATGTTAGGAGTCACGTAACCACTTACATAACCGATACTGAGCACAATACTATTTAGCTTAAAGTAAGGCCAAAAAAATGTGTTACAAACAGGTCTAAAATAACACATTAAAATTATGCGCTTACTTACTGTATAAAAATATATACTTACTTCTTACAAAAAAAAATTAAAATAAGATGTTATCGTGTTGGTTTTTTATAAATGCTAAAACAAAGCATATTCATATTTAATTAATATTTACTCAGATTAATATAAAGTTAACAAAAAACATAAAAAATACTTCAGTCAATATGTTTAAAACATATAAATTATTTGTATTGAATATTTTAAATAGAAAATAACACTCATGTATCGCATTACAAATAACTCCTTATTTTGAGGTTTTTGAATACACCATCGGTAATAAGTGGCTATTTCTATTAAGTGATCACGTATCACATTAAAAGTAACTCCTTATTTTACGGTTTTAAAATATCACATCTGTAATAAGTCGCTGCTATTATTTAGAACTCATGTTGTGTATTACAAGTAACTCTTTTCTTTGAGGTGTTTAAATATATCATTGGTAATAAGTTGCTATTACTACCAGTGCTGCCGCTAGAGAAAAATTGAGTGAAGTAGATTTTGGAAAAAAGTGGAGTAGATTGAATAAAATTGAAGTAGTATACATTTTTGAAAACAAAACAATATAATTAATTTTATTTAATAAGAAAAACAAAAAAATGACATTTCATTTTAAATATAGATACATATAATAAAATAAACATACAAATAATAATATAAATCACATTTCGTTACTATGATAAGTACATATATGTATACAAATATGTTAAAATAATTTTAAATTTTAATTGGTCTTAATTTTTTGGTATTTATTTATGATTTCTTTGGGTGAAACCCAGTTTTCAAATTCAAATTCTGACATTATTTCTTTAATTAGAAGTATAGAACTCACTGTTTCTAAGTTAAGACAATTTCGGATAGCCGTTTTATTTAATTTCATTTGGGAGAATACACGCTCCGTGGAAGCACTGCTATGAGGCAAACAAAGTAAAGAACTTATAAATTGCCGCAAATGTGGATACATGTGCTCTCCTAAACTATTTTTTACTTTAAAAACATTTTGCCAAAACATTTCAAGAGTCTTCTCTTCCTCGGAAAATGCATGTAATAATAAAAGTCTCCATTCTTCATTAATATCTTCAATGTTCATATTTCCAACGAGATTAGGGAATATATTAATAAGTGGCACAAGGCTTGGCCCTAACGATAATGGATCAATTATTTGTAGTGTTTTCAAAACTGGGTCCTTAAAATTTATTCTTTTTAAAATTTGCTTGTTTAGCGAAATGTAAAAACGTAAACAATTTTTTTGCATAGAGTAAATCTCTACCGCGGTTAAAGTGCCTCCTAGAATAAACATTTCAGTTTGTGCTCCAAGATAGAGATCTTCAAGTTTTTGTACATTGTACTATCTTCTATAGTATCTTCACTTAATGATTCAAAATTTAATAGGTTTATGTGCATGAAATTGTTTAAAATACTTTTTAAATACAATTTTAATGTTTTTAAGAGCTGATGGAAGCGTGGTTCTGTTGCCTGAAACTCTAAATTTATTTTATTTACGTTTTTTAGACTGCTGCTTAAAAACAGCAAATAACATTTATTTAACGGTGTCATTTGTTCTAAGATTTTTTTAGCAATGTCATTATTTTCCTCAAAATCAGCGCTAGCCAAATAAGTTTGAAGAGCTGGCCATTGTTCTAACACTCTTACTATGGCGTTTTCCAAACTAAGCCATCTAGTGTCAGCTCTTTTTAAAATATTATGCTTTTTTAAGTCAAAGTAATCTTGAAATTCTTGAAATTCCACTTGCCTCTTACTACTATGTGCAAAAAAATAATAAATGTTTCTTACTAATTGTTCTATTTCTGGAGGTATGGTTTTCGTGGCTGTTGAAGCACATAGGTGCATTGAATGGCAAATGCAGCCAATCACATAAAGATTGGGGTTCCATACTTTTAATAAGGTTTTAACACCTGAAACGCCACCCATCATTACAGCGGCATTATCGGCGGCAAATCCAACAACATTTTCAAATGGTATTTTCAAATCAATAAACAATTTTTTTAGCGCATCAAATAATGATCTTGCATCACATTTTTGTACTTCAATCAGTTTTAGAAAACGGTCTCGAATTTTGCCTTTTTGTTGATCAAAATATCGAGCAACTACTCCTAGGCATTTTAAGGTACTTATGTCAGTAGATTCGTCTATAATAAGCGAAAACTTATTGTGTCTTAAACAATTAGCCATATCTTCCATAAAATTTTCAGCCAATACACCATTAATTGTCTCTGCTGTTTTGGTTCTACCACACTTTATTTCTTTCACTATTTCATCGTTTCCGGCAACACTCTTAATAAGACCAATTAATGGTGTAATCAGTGCAAAAGGTAAATTGTGAACACACAAAAATAATATTATTTTCAGCTCCGCAATTTTTATTTTTCGAATTTTCGATTCAAATGTTTGCACTTTTTTATTTTGGTTTATTTTCGGCTGCTGCTTCAATGTGCATTCATTTTTTTTATGTGACTCACCATAGCCATGTCTTTCAATATTTGTTTTATTGTTAGAGAGATATTTTTGGCAAATTTTGCAAAATGCTTTGCCTTTGGTGTTATCTAGCCAACTTAAATCACGCTTCCATTCCTCTCTGAAATGTTGTTTATATTTTTTTGTCGTGATGGAAAAGTCGCTGCAGGTTCATGGTCGTCAGATTCCGAAGAAGAAATACTGTAACAGTTACATATGTACATATGTATATCTTTTATTAAAAATCGGAGAAAATGTTTGATAACAAAATTTACCTATTGTCTAGACAAGTCCTTTCTTTTCGAGGAGACGAATCACTAGAAGATGATCTGCCACTGCCTACACAAGTCCTTTCTTTTTGAGGAGACGAATCACTAGAAGATGATCTGCCACTGCCGAGACAAGTTTTTTTTTTTTTTGAGGAGACGAATCACTTGAAGATGATCTGCACCTGCCACTGTAAAAGTCAATTGACAAAACTTGATATAGCCGCCATTTTGATTTCCATGTGCTTTTTTATATGTATAAAACACAAATAAATTTGTTCAATGATATACTAACCCTTCATTTTCTGGATCTGAATTTTGTGCAGGTAGCTCCTTTTGGAAATAGCTAAAAAAGAAAGTTGAATTTTAAGTTATTCTTTCACATTACAAATTGAAACGCACCATGCAGAAATACTTGTTTGCAAAGTTAGATTAAAACGAGTAAAAAGGTTAAAGTCGGGCATGCCGACTATACAATACCCTACACCACTCTGGTGTATTGTTTGGATCCGAAATTCGAATGGGTTAAAATGGGGCTTATGTCAAAATTTTCTATAATGTGAGTCAGCGCACCAAATTTCATTAAAATATCTTAATATTTGCGACCTGCAGTTTATAACCAAGCCAATTTTAGGGGTACCCTTATATGGGCACTAGTTCTAAACATGGACCGATGTTCACCAAAATCAATAGGCTTCGTCCTTGGGCCAACATAGGTCTATGTACCAAATTTCATCAAAATATCATAATATTTGCGACCTGCAGCGTATAAACAGTATAATTTTGGTAGGACCCTTATATGGGCACTAGGTCTAAACATAGACCGATGTTCACCAAAATCAATAGGCTACGTTATTGGGCCAATATAGGTCTGTGTATCAAATTTCATCAAAATATCTTAATATTTGCGACCTGCAGCGTATAAATATTATAATTTTGGTAGGACCCTTATATGGGCACTAGGTCTAAACATGGACCGATGTTTACCAAAATCAATAGGCTGCGTTATTGGCCCAATGTAGGTCTGTGTACCAAATTTCATCAAAATATCTTAATATTTACGACCTGCAGCGTATAAACAGTATAATTTTGATAGGACCCTTATATGGGCACTAGGTCTAAACATGGACCGATGTTCACCAAAATCAATAGGCTGCATTATTGGGCCAATATAGGTCTGTGTACCAAATTTCATCAAAACATCTTAATATTTACGACCTGCAGCATATAAAGAGTATAATTTTGGTAGGACCCTTATATGGGCACTAGGTCTAAACATGGACCGATGTTCACCAAAATCAATAGGCTGCGTTATTGGGCCAATATAGGTCTGTGTACCAAATTTCGTCAAAATATCTTAATATTTACGACCTGCAGCGTATAAAGAGTATAATTTTGGTAGGACCCTTATATGGGCACTAGGTCTAAACATGGACCGATGTTCACCAAAATCAATAGGCTGCATTATTGGGCCAATATAGGTCTGTGTACCAAATTTCATCAAAATATCTTAATATTTACGACCTGCAGCATATAAACAGTATAATTTTGGTAGGACCCTTATATGGGCACTAGGTCTAAACATGGACCGATGTTCAAAAAAATCAAACTTGTTCGTCCTTGGGCCAACATAGGTCTGCGTACCAAATTTCATCAAAATATCTTAATAGGTGCGACCTGTAGAGTGCGCACAAGATTGCATGGACAGACAGACAGACGGACGGACGGACGGACAGACGGACATCGTTAAATCGAAATAAAAAAAAATTCTGAACCGATCGCTATACTATAAGGTGGGTCTACGACCAATATTTTTTGGTGTTACAAACATCAGCACAAACTTATAATACCCTGACCACATAGTGGTGTAGGGTATAATAAACATACATACCTACTTATTAACCTGTTCTTCGTCGGTGAGCGTATTCCTTTGCTAAAGATATTAAAGAATTTATAATTAATAATATATTTATATTTTTTATGGAAATTATTGCACTACTTACCGATTCATCTTGCACATCACATGTCCATACGTTATTAACTCACAACAATTTGACAGTTCACGCAATGACACTTTTACAAAGCAAAAATAAAGGGTTGCCATTCCAGCGATGAAAAATAGCGTTTGCATATGTTCAGTGATTAAAACCACTATTTTCATCGTAATTAAGGGAATAGGAAAAACAATTAGGTAATATAGGGAAAAAATTTTAAAATTTGAAGCAGAACAAAAAGTGAAGCAGATTTTTGGAAGAAGGAGTGACGAAGTAAATTTTGTGAAAATGAAGCAAAATACTTCGATTGAAGTAGTAGCGGCAGCACTGATTACTACCCAGTAGTTATGCAGCACATTATACGTAAGACATTACATTTTAGTTATGAAATAATGCAATGGTAAGGGGTATGGTATTACCAGGTAATGTGTTCTGTAATACCAACATATTACCAAGGTTTTGCTGGGTGGATCTAAAAAGTTGTTGTTATTTTTAAGTTAAATTTAGTTGATTGAAAATAGCAGTCTACCCTGTTAAATCAACAGAAATATTTGCTTCAAAAAACAGAGAATTGTGAATTCAGAAGGCTCGATTTTAATTTCATTATAAAAAACCGAAAAAAAATTGTTCAAAATTAAAATTGTTTTGCGATTTTTAGGTTACTAATTCTTTAACAACATTTTTTTCTGAGTTCCAAAACTTTGGTTTGTAAATTCAAATTTAAACCTTCAAACATTTTGTAAAGCTTTTTGTAGAAGCAAATTGTTTGCTAGCTATTTTATTTAATTTTGCATCTACACTCATAAAAAAAAATTTGTAATAAGAGGAGAAAAAGCAACTAAAAATTAGTTAAAAATGATGTTGCAGGAAAAACTGCAGAAATTAGCAAAATAATAGAACAGGACAAATAAAACTATTAAATTGACAGAATTTTAGTTATATTAAGTAATATTTAAGTTAATTGAAAATGACAAATCGTACTGTAACATCTGCAGACAATTACGCTTAATATATATTAGTAGAGTAGAGCAAAAATCAACTGTTGTATCTACAAAGTTTTTGTTATTTTTAAGCTAAATGTAGTTGAATGCAAATAGCAGTCTATCCTGCTAAAATCAGCATAAATATTTGTTAAAAAAAATTGTAAACTGCTGTTTTCAAAATGCTCGATTTTAATTTGCATTTAAAAAAATCGAAAAAAAAACTTTGAAAATTTTAAATTTTTTTTGTGCTTTTTTAGGCTACTAATTATTTACCCAATTTTTTTTTGCTGATTTTAGCAGGTTAATTTGTTATTTTATATCAACAAAAAGTTAACTCAAATATAACTAATATTTTTTATATTTAAAAGTTTTATTTTTGCTGTTCCTATCTTACTAATATTTAGCAAAAATAATCTGCTAATTTTATCAGTTTTTTCTGTAGGATAATTTTTAACTAATTTTTAGTAGATTTAACTAAATTTTTTACAGACTTTTTTCAATTAGTGTGTCACAGAAATAAAAGTAGTAACTAATAAAAATTGTGTATGATTAATTGAAGTAAAACCAAAGTACCCAGCAAAACCACAAAATAATGGGTAAAGTAATGTATCGCCATAGGGTTGCACTGATTAATTTACACCTTACTTCACTGATGAATTTTACAGGCGATGAGCCTGAAAGTAATGTGTGCATTCCCAGTCAGAAATCGCCAGTGGTACAAAAAATCAAGCACTGGCATAGCACTGGGTAACCACGGTTTTAAAAATAAATGACTGGCAGAACACTCATTTGGGACGCTTTGCCGGCGTTTGCATAAAGCGTTTTACCAGTATTTGTTTTACAAAAATTTAGGTGGTTTATAAAAAAACCACTGGCAAAGAATTGGCTTAGAGTGATATGCCAAGGTTTGCAACCAGTGGTTATCCAGTGCTACCTAGCCAATGCAGACGTACAAAAATCAATTCACTGATAGACCAATGATTTTATAAAAATGCTGACGCTTCGTTAAAAAATGTTTGTAGTCAGGAGGTTCCGAGTTTAAATCCGGTTGCAAGACAAAAAATTTTTTTCGGATTTTTTTTAATTTAAAATTTTTTTCGTTTTATAAAATCAATTTTTTTGTTTGTGGGAAAGCTCCTTCAAGACCAACTTTTTTTTTGCCCTCCCAACACTGGCATATTAGTTACAAAAAATTGTTTGCCAGTACTAGCATTTTGGCACAGCCAGTAGTTGTCCAGCTATTATCACTCATTTATGTGTTTAGCTATCAAATATTAATGTCTCGTTAGCTCAGTGGGTAGAGCAATCGTCTGCCAATCTGACGGCCTGGGTTCAAATCACGGCAGGAACAAAAAAAATGCATATGAACTTTTTTTAAATTTTATTTTGGAAAATATATTTCCAGACCACCTATTTATTGGTTTTGCCAGCGTTTTGCCAACGTTTAAAAGATTTGTTCCTCCAGTGCTTTTCCGGCGCTTTTTGAACAGCCGGTCCTTTTGTCTAATGATGTTATCATTTTGGGAATGGGAAAGCACTTTTTTCCAGTACTTGTACCACCTGTTAAAGTGCTTTGCCACCGTTTTCCCGTTTGTATTTTTCTGACTGGGTTGTTTTCAGTATATTTCCATAAAATTAAGAGTAATGGGTTACTTAGTTGCAGATAGGGAATTAAAAAGTAATTGGTTGCGTGGTTTTATTCTAAATGGGATTTGAATAAATTTTTCCTTTTTAAGAGTAACAACTCAATAACAAATATCCACAAATAAAATTTTATTAAATAAAGAAATGAAAAATACGTTGTTAAACAATAGTAAAACATATTTAATGATTACATTACTATATACTCGTATGTATCATAACAATGATGGCCACTTTAAAAATATTTACAAAATTTAAATAAAAAAAATTATCGAAGTAATTAATTTTTAAATTAAACAATGCGTGATCATAAAAAGATCACTGTTAGCTATCTCTTGCGTTTTGCTTTATTTTGCAATTCTAGGGAAAAAAATACACACAAAATAAATTTGTTATCAACTTTTTGTGACAAAAAATCCTATTTTAGTCGTTATTTTAATCATAAAAATCGCAAGATCTAGTGCAAAGTACAAAGTTGTCATCATTAGCTTCATTTGTTTTGTTTGTTTTCAGTCTGTGTGAAACCATTATATGTTGTTGCTGTATACCTGCTCATTAGACCGTACCACCTTACAGGCGAAAAAAAAGTGCCGAACGTAGGAGTCACCTTTTATAATTTTTTGTTATAGCTTCGGCACTTACAGTCGGATTTTAAAGTGTAAGATATCGATTTTTTTGCCTCGAGGAGACTAGTGTTTTTCTATAAAGGAAAATCCAATGAAAAAATTAAATAAAAAAGCGACCCCTACGTTTGGCAACAAAAAAAAATTAAAATAAAATTCTCTGCTGGAATTATCGAGAAACTTCCTTAGTAAAGGTTTTATGATTTTTTGCGAGCTTTAATTTTCTGAAAAAAATAATTTAGATTCGTTGGTGTACGGCGCACAGTGGTACATTTTCAGAGAAGGCGGTAAAAAATCCATAACTTTTGAAGGAGTTGACGTATTTAGTTGCAGTTTTTTTTCCTAGAAAGAGGAAACCTTTAGCTTTAATTCACGATATCGATCGTAAAAATCGGGTAGTAAACCAAATTATATATGACGGGTTAAACTATCCCAGCAAAACCTTTCATTACCATGTAATGAGTTTTAGGTATTGAAATCTTAAGTGTTCACTAGTTACCTTTTAATTACTAAACTACTTATTTTAACATGGTGATGTCATTGGAGGAAAGTCATTACACTGATGTTACCTGTAAGTAGTTTATCAGCTGTTCTATAAATAGATGAATATAGATTTAAAAAAATATAAAAATTTAAAAACCAATAGGAGCTGACACGTATTGATCAGCGTACCCCACGATTGTCAGGCAAACACTCTAACCATTAGGCCACGACATCACTATGATTTTTAATGCTTTAACTTATGTACACATTTATTGTGGCAACTCACGCTCACGGCGAGGGTTTGAGCAGACCGATAGCTCACGCTCACGGCGAGGATTGAGCAGAGCGATAGCTCACGCTCACGGCGAGATTTAAGCAGAGCGATAGCTCACGCTCACGGCGAGAGTGGTCACTGAGCAGAACGATAGTTCACGCTCGCGTCGGAATGGGCAACATAACGATAGTTCACGCTCCCGCTGTTAGTCCGTATTATGGCACAGAGCGATAGCTCACGTTGCCATCCCTATCGTCAGCTGTCTTAGGTGGTCTAGTTGGTTAAAGTTGTTGAACGATAGTTAAACCCCTTTAAGCTACTTAGGTAAAATCTTCTTTTAAATGCAGAAAGATATTTCACGCTTTTATAGAAGGTCTTACCTCGTTGCCGTCCACTGGCTAATCCTTTAAAATCGATCAATGCAGCAGCTTTTATACATGTTGATCGATGACACATAAACATTATGTATTACACAGTTGACAACAATTACATGAGTGTTACAATTAGTAGTACAATGATGCATTTTATAGTATTTTCTAATGTTCAATGTTATGTTTGACATCTAGATGGCATTTTGAATAAAATACTGTTAAATTCAAATATAATTTAAATAAATTAGAACACTGATAAGGAACCAATAATAAAATTAATTTTATATATATACATGAGACGCAAAAACGAATGCACTGACTTTTGCTCGTCTCAGTGTAAAATGAAAATGTTGACCTTTTTTATCTACTTCGCTTTTTTTTTAGTTTGCTGGGTGATTTTCATGCTCCCGTCTTCTATTCTGTTCAATAAGAAATGCGGGAACTAGCTCGCTGGTTTTCATAATATTACCCAGCAAAAAAAGAGATGCCGAAGCAGTAGAAAAAGCACTACAATTGATGATCTAGATGTACTTCTTTTTTAACATAAACGCTAATGATTTTAACATTTAGTTGTCATAGGAGAGGAGTACTCCCACTTCAATATTTTTTCAGTACTTTTGGAAGGAGTGCAAAGGAAGATCTTTTTCACCTATTAAAATTTTAAAAAAAATTATTCTAAAAAAAATATTCTTTTTATTTTACAAAAGTTTTTTATTGCCGCCACGGGGTATCGAACTTGCGACCCTACGATTGTTAGTCTAGCGCTCTACCGCTGACCTATTGTTTGATATAAAAGTTGACTGGCATAAAAACACCAGGTTGTTACTGTGAGATATTGTTCCTTATTCTCTTCAATAAAAGTACTTAAGTTAAATTAAACAAGTATAAAAGGTGCACTCCAAATCAATATTGTTTTCAGTACTATTTTTACAGGTGCACAAAGAGCGATTTCTCCCCATTTTTTTGTTATTTTTATTTATTAAAAAAATATTGAAGTTAAAAAAAATTAATTATAAATATTAAAAAAAAAATTTTTTAAAAATAAAAAAATATTGGTCCCGCCGGGAATCGAACCCAGGACCCTCTGTTTGGAAATGCCAAATGATACCAAAATCACTTTTTACGATCACTTTTAGAGCAATTACTCTTTAGGAGCAATACTTAAGTGGTTTTTTGGATGTTGTTCAGAAGTGATTCTAAAACAGCTGTAAAAATATACTAACGGATACTTTGGAAGCAATGAAAGAAGTGATTTTTTGAAGCTGTTCAGAAAAATTTATAAAAAAGCAGTATGTAATGTATCGGGTAAATAATTTCGACCAGGTTGGTTTTCCGTTTGTAATGAGACTGTTTATTGAAATAATAAAAATGCTTAAAGCTACTTAATAATAATAAAGTGTACATTTGTGGAATATGCTTACTACGCATATTCCCACGAATAAGTTTAGTGCAGTATGGACATATAAAAGAATATCGTATTGCATGCTTATGGTATGCAATACAGAGTAGTCAAACATACTACAAGTAAAAATACACTAACGGATCAGAGAACGGTTTGAGTGCCTTATTTTATGCTTTTGAATGCAACCACAAAAAATTAGCATATTGTTGTCAATACACACCATTTCAGTAAAGCAATACAGACACAATTGAAAAAAAAGTGATTATGACGAAAGCCATGCATTGCACTGCATGTCTTCTGTTAATCTTACCTAACACTCACAAAAGCAATGAATACAAAATGATTGTTACGAATGGTCTCAATGTTGGTTGTATAAAAATTAAAAAGTTTTTTCTGTCAAATATTTTAGTATATATTTGGTGTTTATTTTTTTCACTTAAACATTAACAAAATGAGAAAATATATACGGGTGATATCAAAAAATGTGATAAAAACCGTGTAACCACCGAATTTCTAATGCATGGATTACATTTGAGTTACATATTTCGATATATATCAGCGCATTGTCACCTGTTTTACAAAATTTATAGCAATCTAACCAATTTTTGGTTAATACATAAAATGTGTAACCAATTTTATAGGCCAAATGTAAACTCCGTAACAAGTAACTCATAAGGTTTTTTAACTTTAATAGCTTATATTTTAATTACCAATAAAGCTAAACACTAACTGTAAGAATTTTTATGAAGAGGAAAAGTGCCTTTTTAATAAAAATTAATACATTTTACAAACTTTTTCGTATATCTTAGCTATCACGACTTCAACTCTGTAACGATTTTTCGTCATAATTTTTGATAAAAATGTATATACCAGAATTTTGGAGTTATCTATTATTTATATTGCGAAAAGTATAATGTTATTTATACTCAAATGATCGTTGGACTGTAAGTTATCTTCCAGTATAACAGACTTGAAGCTTTTCTGCAGCATGTAACATTCTCCAGATGAAAAAAGATGTCTTTAATAAGATTTAAAAAAATGTTTTAAACTCCGTTACTAATTTTTACACCAAACTATTTAACGAGTAAGAAAAACAATGTCATATTTGGATTCACCTTGTAGGCATCATGCGATTCTGTTTCGGAAAAAAAATACTGACAAATCGTTTCTGAAAGAAAACGAAAAAAGTAACCAAATGTAAACTCCGTAACCACAATTGTTTGCATCAGGTTTCATTCAAATAAATGTAGATAAATGTTTAAAATATTTTAAAATAACCATAAACAGAGGTGATTCAACTAATATTTATGCGTCAAAAGACGATTCAACTAATAATTTTGCGTCAAATCAAAAAAAGTTATCAGTTTTTTACCCTAAGCTGCTGGAGCGAAAAACGATTGATTTTGCATTTCATTGGTTTTGAATCGATATTTCGAGTTATTGCTGACATTAGTTTGACAAATTAAATTTGTTTCACACAATTTAAGAATTTTTTGATCGTGAAATGTTATGTTTTTAATATATTATTTTGTAACTGCGCAACCGCTGTTTGGATTTTAAAAAATTTTATATTTTTGAAAAGCATTTAAAAGGACCAAAAATACAAAATTAAAAAAAAATTAAAGTTATTTTCGCGGAATGAATTGTATTTTTATTCGCGAAACCGCCAATTTGATAAACACAAATTATATATCATTGGAAAGCAAGTTGAAAACCCAAATACGAAAAACTAATAAATTGCAGAAAATTCGTACCCAATTTTTTTGTTTATCTTTTGCTTGCAGAAATGTAAATTCCGTTACAACAAAAAAAAATTAAAATTGTGCAAAAAAAGTTATTGCGACAACTTGTAGAAGAGATTTTTTGCAATTAGGTTTATAATGACTAAACTTACTGATTCCATTAAGAAAAAACCGAAATATTAACACTTTTTGCTTCTCACAAATTTGGCCCAAAAATTTATCACATTTTTTGATTTCGTCCATACATATTTCATATTTAAATAAAGTTTCTTCACACTGCATTTTTCAAAATACTACAACAGGTCAACGCCTACTAAACGAATGTTGTGATTGATTTTATTTGTTTAATCCGTCATCACTTCATTTCGTTGCTTGACATGTGGTGGCATTATAAAAATAATGCGTAAAAACCACTCATCACAAACAATGAATATATAATATTTGAAGCCCTTAATTTTTCACTACCTTTCACTTCTACTCTATCCCCTTTCCAAAGGAAGCAACACGTTAATTAATAGGAAGAATTTCCTGAGTGTTGCTTCTCTTAAAAAAAAAAAATAGCAATAGCATTAGCATTAGTTATTGTTGTTGCATGTATACATGGCAAAAACAATGAATGGTATGAATGCACAATAAAAACGAATGTACTCAAACCGTTCTCTGTAACGGATACTTGTGTAACAGTGAAAGAAGTAGTTTGTAAAGGATTACCAACAATTTTTTTGCTGGGTAATTACCAATATGTCAATAAATAATTCAAATTAATTAATAATAAATTGAAGTCCTTGTACCTTTATACATTTTTTATATTAATCACTTAACTTTATGAACAGGATTCTATATCAATGTCAACGAAAGTAAAAAACACATGTTGACACATCTCACAAAATGAGGAAAAAAATACTACAAGTAAATCATAATTGTCATGATTAATTACCACGAAACCTTTCATTAATTATAAAAGATACTAAAAGGGATGACTTATTTTCCCTTAATATCCTACACCGCAAAATGACCATGACCATAGATGTGAAAATGTTTAACACACATAAAAACAATCAAATACTCTGGCCACAATATAAATAAAATGTCATAACTTTTACTTATACCCAAAAAAAACCACATACTTAAGTGTTTAACCCCACAAAAAAACAAAAAATGCTTAAAATAGGATCAAACAATATCCGGTTATAACAAAATCCAACAAAAAAAAGTAAGAAAACAGTATGATATGTTTTTGTAATACATTTTACTTATGACAAATATTATGATTTTTTTCGTTTTGCTTTTAGTAGTTGGTACATATTTTCTTAATTACATTTCCAAGGAGAGTAATTAATTTTGTCTCGCTGTTGGCTGGCGTTGACATTTACCATTATGTTGGTATGTTTCACAAACAAAATCTAATACAGAAAAAATGCTATGACAATTATAAGTGGAGGTAAAACAGATGTTAAGTTGGGGTTAAAGAAAATGTGTAGACAAACTCAGAGCATGTCACACAAATGTCAGTGACATATAAAATTAACGATATAAATAATAATAATTATACAAAAAAAGAAACGAGGTTACGATATTGTTTTTTCCGCATTAAAATTCAGTTCATCATAAAAATAAAACAAAACTTACGAAAATCACCCAACGTTACTTCGGTCTATGAAAATAAGTAAAATTGCTGTTTTGGTTTTATACAAAAATTTAATTTTAAGACAAAAATGGAAAATTTTATGTATAACCCCGTGTAGTAACAGTAGTGAAGTAGGTACCAGTGTTTTTGGACTACCAGTAATGATACCAATTTACTTTCTGCATTACTTTAAAACATATAATATCATTATCATTATTTCAAATATAAAATAATATTGTAGTTTTTTTTTATTAATCTTTTTTTAAATCAATTTTAGGCTCAATATTTCTCATAAGGATATACAGTAGACGCTCACAAATTGCAACCATTTTGTTTTTGAGGTAATCCGAATTTCCGAAATTTTCGAATTTCGGGAAGTTTGTTAATAAATAAATATGAGTGAACCAGAGTAAACTACATGTAAACTAGTTTTTGTAGTTTTTATTTAAATTTTATTTAAAAAGAGAAGACGATAACAAAACTTAATTCAGTCCAATTACTTCGTATTAGGGTTTTTCTTTTCCCGGACTTTTTCATTTCCCGGGACAGCGGGATTTTTTTCGGAATTTCCCGGGATCCCGGGAATTCCCGCTCGTTAGAAAATATATAAATTCGACATATATTGTACTTGAAAAACTACTTTTTTGTTAAACACCGTTCGACAAAGTTTATCTTTTGGTTGTATCCATGAGAAAATGTTCTGAAAGGAGGGCTAAATATCCATGTCTTCCACTTTTTCAGGTCAATTCGTTTAACAATTTAAATTGTGAATTAGTATTTATGTAATATATTTATAGGGAAGGCCGTCCTTATTAAAAAAACTCTTAGTGTATATTAACTAAATATTAATTTCGCGGTTAAAGCTGTTAAACGAATTGATATAAAAAAGTGAAAGACACGGTTATATTATTTTGATCCCTTTTTTCAGGATATATTGGAATTGTTAATGGGTGCAAACTTGTGTCGGACCAGTTTTATAGTCAGAACTAAAATCAATTTTTTAAATATTTCTTATACATGAAATCCAAAAATTTCTATTTCTAGATATTTTGTGTTCTTCTATGCAGATTTTCAGAAGTATCCGTCTAGAATTAGTTTTATAAAAAAGTTTAAAAGTGAGCATTTTTCACAGAAATTTTTAGGCAAATTCGCCTAAATTGTTTTATAAAAGTAGACACTAAAATATTAAATAGTTTCATAACTTTAATTAGTTTTCTTGAATAGAAATTTTTTATGCCACAACTCCTTAAAAAGAAATTATTTAATTTTCATATTTAGTTGCATTTTAAATTAGCATATAAAAAATTCAAAATAATTTGAAAAAGCATCTGATGTATTTATTATTTTAAAAATTAATAATATTTAAAAAATATATTTAAAATAAAGGAATAGCAATTGAACTTTAAATGAAATTATTTGAAGTAAAAGAAACTCAAAATAATTGAAAATATGAAAAAATTACTATTTTTTAACTTTAATCCCTAGTTTAGTGGAGGTATTTGGAACTGAAATAATGATATTGAAATGTTGTATACGGCTGGTTTACACTATAAGATTTTCAGTACGATTTTACTTCAGTACACGTGCAAAACATATAGGGCAAGGTTGCAAAATCTTTCCGAGAATCTTGTAGTTTAAAACAGCCTATATAAATATTGCTTTATTTGAACAAATATCATCATCTTAAAGAAGAAAAAAATTCCCGAAGGACAAGTATTTTAGTTTGTAAATTTGGTAATTGCTAATATAATATTTTTTGGTTTAACTAAACCAAATTCAATTGGCATCCAAAAACAATTTGGCTTAATTCAGATTATTAAATTTTAAACCGTATTTTTTAATTTTAAATATTCTTTATTTAAATTAATTTTAAAAAATCAATGCTCTAAATTTAAATAAAGCTTCTAAAATTGCAATAAAACTAGCTAAAACTACTGTAAAAGACTAAAAAAAAAATCCCGGGAAATCCCGCATAAAATTCCCGGGATTGCGGGATTCAAAAAAGGGCGGGATTCCCGGGAATCCCGTCCCGGGAATTCCCGGGACATAAACCCTACTTCGTATGCATTTTGCAAATTAAAAAATAATAGCAATAAAGCTAAAATTTAAGAAATTAATAAAAAAAGTCCTTGTGAATTACCAAGTTCACAAATAATCTCTGATTAACATACTTGTAATCAGTAATATTTGTTTTTTTTTTTTGGTTTAAATCCGACATAACGATATCGTTACGGAGGGCCTATAGATTTGTTAAGTGCTTAGTGGAAAGTAATTCACCATTTTTGCACCATTTTATTAAATTATTAACGCTTTCAGTGGCTGTAGAATTAGAAACTGTTGGGACGACTTCAACAACATCGACATCACTGCTGTCTGAGAACTCACCATCGGAACTGAGTTCATGTATAGATCTATATCCAAACGCATCTTCATTCCATTTCTCCATATCTTCTACACAGATGCAGTTGTTCGGATTAATTTCTTCAAAAAGAGTTTGATTCGTTTGGAGAACTTTACAGCAGTCTTCATTTATTCATATCAGTTGTGTCAGTGGCAGATCATCGTCGCTGTCATATTCGTCAGAGTCCCAATTTAACAACTTCGACCAAGAATTTTTCATTAGTCCTTCCGGTACCTCACCCTAATTTTGTTTCAGTAAACTTATTGCATTATGGATTGAATGGAATTTCAAACGATTATTTAGTTCACCTCCTTCAGCAATTAATTGAGCCAGTTACTTCCTTCTGCAAACAAGTTTGGTCAGCATTATTTTTGATGGACAGAAATATGCAACTATGTTTCCATCGCCGCTTTGCAGTTTCTCAATTGGAGACTTTCAGTTAATTTTATTGACCTCACTTCATTAACAAATATTTTATGAAACCAATTATTAAAGATCCGAGATGTCATTCCAGCATTTTTAGAAAAGTCCTAATGAAGTGGGTTAGTAAATCTTCAAAACACCTTGGATTTTTAGCTTTCCCAATAACTAATGGCACTAATTTGTGAGAGCCATCAAAATTTGCGCCAAGTAAGATTAAAATTCGTTCTTTTTGGATTTTATATCCAAGAACGCATTTTTAGAAATCAGAAACATATGTTTTATCTGGTAGTTAACTGAAAAATAATCCAGTTTCGTCGATATTATATATTTGCGACTCCATAAGTCCCATCTCTGCGACCTTTGCACGATATTCGGGATATTCTTTAATAAAAATTAATATTGCTATAGCCAATATAGCTTTCCATTTTCGGATATTCAGCGATATGCAAAGATTTATTTGTTGCTTCCTGCTATGTGTTGGAAACAGTGTTTAATATTGTTGTTCTATTTGATTTGATGTAGATGATGGAAGAATTAGTCACATTGAATTCTAAGGCTAAAGGATTTCTTTGAACGCCTTTGTCAAGCAATATTTAAACTTTGGTTTGCAGTCTGTAAAAATCCAGAAAAATTCCTTAATAGTGATATTGTTTTCGTTGGGGTACAGTCAAGGAACATGTAAACCCCAAAGTACAAACTTGAATTTTTTTTAAGAGTTCGCCAAGCATTCCTTTAAACGGCATTCACACCTAAATCTTAAACACATGTTTAGCTAAAATACGTATTTTAGCTCTTTATTCTATTACAAAAGTTTTAGTAGAATAAAGAGCTAAAATACGTGTTTTAGCTAAATACGTGTTTAAGAATTAGGTGTGAATGCAGCTGTAGCGTTAGCCCGCCGTTCGCCATGTGTTCGTTTAGCGTTAGCCCGCATACAACCCACAGCCTGCAAGTAATGGCAATAGATTAAGTTTGTACTTCCTGGTTTACATTTTCCTTGGTACAGTGTTCCCACCCTATGATACAAGGCCATACAATGAAAATCTTGGTAGCTCATGTTTCACATCGATCGACATTCCCATTATAAAAGCTTTAAGATATTTACAAAATTTATTTATGAATAATAATCCTAAATTGTAAGTCAAAACCTTAAAAATAATACTCGTAGAGTTTGTTATGTCGTATTTCACTGTTTTGTTTTCCAATAGAATTGAAAACACTAGCTTAATTTTTCTCATTATGTTATATCGGCAAAAAACAAAATTTACTTTAAAGCCATGTGGTAATGATAAGTGAAAAAGTCGAAAAGTCGAAAGCAAAAGTCGACTTTTGCATCACAAAAAGTCGTCTTTTGCATCGACTTTCAAAAAGTCGAAAATTTTAAGCACTTTTTTCACAAAAACCTTAACCCTTTGACGACCGAACATAAACTGCTCGAAAATTTGTATTTTTTTTTGCGGATTCGTGATAATCGACCCATCATTTCTAAACAAAAGTGTCGTCAAAAATATTTTTCTTCAACTCCTTCATCGTAAACGATGAACGGTAAAAATTATGAACAAAAAACTTACTCTGTTCGTATCGAGTATAGTGTGTTTTGTTATAGATTTTAAAGAAATAGTTGCATTTTTGGTTTTGTTGTTGTGTTAAATTTTTACATAGAGTGTCGATTACAAGATTTTTTCTTTCTCTTAGCATGCGAAGTAGTTTTTTCAGAATAATTTTGCTCATTTGGAAAAATCGATTAACAAGTTAAAGAAGAAACCACGTTTAGTAAAAATGGGTACCTACTCAATTTTTCATGATCACTTTAGTAGTCCTTAAAAAAGGATTTTAATTTTCAGCGCATGGTTTTTGGCAAATTCGGGAAAATTTTTAAGGATATTTTGCACATTCCATGATGCTGATATGGGGATCAAAAAGCTTTTCTTTTTTTTCTACTGAAAATTTTAAAAAATATTTTCTTTTTTGTCAAAATTTATATTATCACTGAACTGGGGAGATTATCCCTTTTTGTTTGATGCCCATTTTGGAGAGAAGTAAAAAAAATATATTGCCATTTTAGTATGCATTAGTATTTCGAAGTCCTTTAAAAAGACATCTGACGTGATGGATATGCAGCTCATCTATAAATGGTGTCTACCCAGGAAAAAATTACCCATTACCTTAACAAGGCATTGCCATATAACCGCTTACAAATCTCATTGCCAAATTTCTTTACTGCATTACCAAACACATTCTAACAAGATCGTAAAAAAAGCAAGAGGTATTGTAATCAATTCTAAAAATCAAAACAAACAAGGCATGAAAGTCATTCAAATATAATTATTTACAAACAAAATTTTTCAAAAATTAATAATTTACTTTTTAAATTATTTGATCTTAGAAAGTAACCGTTTACATTTTGGTAGTAAACAACAAATTAAGAAGTAGTTCCACATTTTGAAAAGAGAAGTTATTTAGTTTTAAACATAACAGTGAAAAAATTATTTTAAAAATTTTGTGCTAATACGGCTTTTTAATATTTAAAGGACTATTTCCCATTTATTCCCAATAAATTTGCGCTTTATCACAAATAGTATTTTTGATATACACAATCACTGTATGAAGAGTAAATAAATGTTCAATGGTAATTAAAAAAGTAAACCAGAAAAGTTGTTTTCGATTAAATAAATAGTAACATTACAAAGAAATATATTTTTTAATTTTTCTTAGCAGTTATTCAAAACAAAATATAAAAAATTACTAAAATTTCTTTTAAGTTATTATATTCAGAATTAAAATAAAAGGAAAATCTATTGTCTTTTGCAATTTTGTCAGTTAATCGATTAATTTTAATGTATTGCTTTGTATTTTGCAAATCGTCCAAAACAAATCTTTTGGCAAAGTAGTTTACAAAGGCCAACAAAACCCTATATTTTTTCATTTGATACATACCATTTTTTTCTGATTTGAAATCAGTACAAATTTTTTGAAATATAACCAAAAAAAAAACAATTATAATGCCAATATAATGGTTCAGTTGCTGCAACAAATTTTTTCGGATAATACTACCGAATTTTTGTTTAGGACAGCGAATTTCCGTTCTCGGAAATAACCCTTTTGGAAATTTTAACAAACTGTCACCGAACTGGCCCCTTTATATGAAATAGACTGGTCACTTTTACATGGCGTTGTCATAGCAGGGGGAAATTGAACCCTTGTGACATGTCACTAGACAAATCCTAGGACAGGTTACTGAACTCTCATAAAAAACAAAGTTCAGGGACCTGTCCTGGGATTTGTATTGTGACATGTCACAAGGGGTCCTATGACAACGCCATGTAAAAGTGACCAGTCTATTTCATATAAAGGGGCCAGTTCGGTGACAGTTTGTTAAAATTTCCCGTAGGGAAATTACATTCTAAAAACTAATTTTCTGATAGATACAAACGAAATATTCCACTAGTACACCGAACCAATCCATTGGCTACACTCAAAAAAGTTTGCCAGTTGTTTGTATAGTAATCAGTAGTTGTTATTTTTAACGGAAATTACAGTTGTTTTTCTACAGAAAAATTCAAAACAACTTTTATGACGGTTATTTAAGATAACAACTAACGAAAAGTACTGTCATTTTGTAACAGTTGTTTAAAGCAGTTATTTTTAATATCATAATGAACAACTACCAAAACAATAATTTTACAGCAAACAGTTATTTTTGGTAGTTAATTAAAAAATAAAAAATGTCTTTGATTTTTTTTATTTAAAAATTCTTGTTTAGTTTATACTAGTTATTATTGACATATTTCTAGTTTGCAAATAATAATCAGAAACTTGTATTGTATCTCCAATGCATAAAAGCATAAAAACTGGAGAACGGTTTGGAATTTTTACTTCGAGTTTTTGTAATATTTTTTTGTGATATTTTGGTAATCGAAAGAAAAAAAATATTTTTTTTATTAAAATATAACTTTTATAAACAAAAACATTTGACTATAAAAAACAGCAGTTTTTATCGATTTCGTCAGTTGTTTTGAAATTTTTGTAGTAAAAATTTCTCAGTTAATTTTACGACATTGGTAGTTATTTTTAATGCATTTGTTAGTTATTTTTCAGGAGGTAAAAATAACACAATTTTTAGTTATTTTAAATGTAAATACCTTTGTCGCCTTTTTAACTGCATATATCTTTGTTTTAACTGACATTTTCAGTAGATTCTACCGACAAACTTTAGTGAGTGTACAAATTGTGCCATCAGAACAAATATGTTTTCTCTTTGTTAATATCTGATTGATTTCTGCCATAGAAAAACGTTCACATTCTGACTACTTTTTCCATTAAAAATGGTTTATATACAATTTTCAGATTTTGGGAACCTTTTCTATCGAAAAACCCTCTGATTCTGGGAATTTTTCCTTTCGAAATTTCCACATAAACATATTCAGATATTGTTGTTAGTACAATTGAAATTTTGTTGTTATTTATTTATTTATTTATTTATTTATTTATTTATTTATTTAATTTATTTAATTTATTTAATTTATTAATTTATTTAATCTATTTATTTAATGTATTTAATTTATTTAATAATTTATTTAATAATTTATTTAATAAATTATTTAATAATTTATTTAATAACACTATGGAACATTTTTGGGATTATTGTCTGGGGGTGAGAAATTCCAAGTCACGGTGATGGTACTAGGTCAGTATAGTAAAACCCTCAAAGGGTTTGGTGTTCGTATGTGTCATTTTTTTTTATGACCTTTTAAATTTTTTCCTTATCTTGATGTTTTTTCGCTTAGTTGTAACTCGAGAACCACTTGTCCGATTTTGATGAAACAGATTTAGAAAAATTTAGAATTACAATTTCTTTAATCCGTTCATATAACATTTTTCTTTATAATCAACAGTTTTGCCGGTAAAAATAAATTTGTGGAGAAAAAAAAATATTTTTTTGCCTAAAAATTAAAATTTTTTATGAATTTAAAAAAAAAATTTTAATTTTTAGGCAAAAAAATATTTTTTTTTCTCCACAAATTTATTTTTACCGGCAAAACTGTTGATTATAAAGAAAAATGTTATATGAACGGATTAAAGAAATTGTAATTCTAAATTTTTCTAAATTTGTTTCATCAAAATCGGACAAGTGGTTCTCGAGTTACAACTAAGCGAAAAAACATCAAGATAAGGAAAAAATTTAAAAGGTCATAAAAAAAATGACACATACGAACGCCAAACCCTTTGAAGGTTTTACTATACTGACCTAGTACCATCACCCTGACTTGGAATTTCTCACCCCCAGATTGACTGTTGTACTGTGTAATTTATTTAATAAATTATTTAATAATAATTATTTAATTTATTTAATTTATTAACTTATTTAATTTATTTAATTTATTTAATTTATTTAATTTGTTTAATTTATTTAATTTATTTGATTTATTTGATTTATTTAATTTATTTAATTTATATAATTCATTTAATTTATTTAATTTATTTTATTTATTTAGTTTATTTAATTTAATTTTTTCACTTAATTTATTTAATTAATCTATTTTATTTAATTTATTGAATTTATTTGATTTATTTAATTCATTAAAATTTATTTAATTTATTTATTTTATTTGATTTATTTGATTTATTTAATTTATTTATTTAATTTATTTATTTTATTTATTTAATTTATTTAATTTTATTTAGTTTAATTTATTTAATTTATTTTATTTAATTTATTTTATTTTATTATATTTTATTTATTTAATGTTGATAAGTAAGAGTGGAAGTACAGATAATATAATAAATATTCACTAAACCTGATATGCTATTTAGTATTTGTCTAATTTAGTATAAGTCGAATTCTATTAGTTTAACCATAACCATAAAGCGATTTTAATATTCGCTTCCCTTTTCTGTAAATTACAATGTGTATTGTAAGGCCTTATATATAAATACTAAAGAACTACCTCTTTTATCATAAAAACAAGCTTATGCTAAAAAGTATAAAGTAATTATAAAAAAATAAAATCTGATTTAAGCTATAAATTATCATGCAAGACGGTGGCTCAGTGGAAGAGTATCCGCCTGACACGCAGAAAGCCAGGGATCAAATCCCAACGAAACACATGTGTAAGTTTTTTTTATTTATTTTAAAATTTAATTCGTAAATTCTATTTTGAGAATATCTATTTTTAGAAACTCGCTTATTCTTTTTATTATTAGAACACCTTCTTTTACTAAAAATCAATGGTGTTCTGTAAGAAAATTAGTAACTGGCTACCATTGCGATTCCAAAGAATCGATTGCATTTAGTCTCACGCCTTGTTAAAAGAAACAAGTTGGTAATCCAATTGGGAAGGCGTTCTACCAAAAATACCTGATTCCCAACTCGATTCCCTATTTTGAAAACTTTTTGCTGGGTACCTTCACATATATTTTGATTCCTCCATGGGTGGGAGCAAAATTTGAAAATGTTGCACGTTGTAATATATAACTGTAAGAAGAAAAGAAATAATCAACGTCGATTTTATGCAGCAGATGATGAAGTTATAGAATTGCTTAACGCATATGAAAATGATGAAACCCACACTCAGGGAATTATGTAGGTAAAATCAACCGCAAATGACAGTTAAAATAACTGCATTTGCACTTAAAAAGGTGTAGACTACATTTGCTGTTAAATTACCTGCAATATGAAGTTATTTTTAACTGTAAAAAATCAACTGACAAATGTTGTAAAAACAACTACAAATGCAATTGAAACAACATACATGTAAATTATTGTAAAACTGTACAAACAACTGCAAATGTAGTTAAAAAACATAAATAAAAATTATTTTAAAAATTATTAATTTAATAAAAAACAAATTTATGTAGGAGTGTTTACAATTTTATTCTATAATAAATTTAAAATGAGAAATAAAAATTTACATTTAATGTCACTTTTATTTTTCACTATTAAGATATAGTTGTAAATGTCCGTCTGTGAGGAATGAAATATGGTGTTGTTTGGCTTCCTTTTTTTCTCCAGGTAGAAAGAGATGAGAATATAAAAGAACTGAAAGAAAATAAATACAATATTTTTTTAACATTCCCGTAAATAAATTTATATTTTAAATTATAAAACTTATCTTATTATTTTAATAATTTAATAAAAAATATATAAGCTTTTCCGTATTACGCATCCTCACTCTTTGGCGTTGTTTTATGACTAAGCCAAGAGAAAACATGTTCTACGCATATTCTTTCACTAGAAATTTCTAAACAAGCGCTTCATACACATGCTCCTGTTTGCTTCGTGTGTGTGCACACACACTTGAAAATATAAGTATTTGTAAAAAAAAATTCAAAATAACTGCATAAAATAAATGTTACTACAATGTGGTAGTTTTTGTAGTTAGTTTGAAAAAATAACTGTCAAAAACATTGAAAAATTGTTCTCTAAGTAAATTAACTACAACTGTAGTTAAAATAACTACAACCGCATTACTACACAAATAACTGTCATGTAGTAACTGCAGAACTTTTCTGAGTGCACCATTTAACATCACCAGTATACTCTGTGCGTCTTGGTTGTTATGGTTCGGCCACGATTTGAAGAAATTCGGATTTCACAAACAATGTTCAGCAACCAAGGCATCACGATCCATCATATGATCGAGCATTTAGAATTCAACCAATTTAGAATAATTACAATTCGTCATTTGGAAGAGCTATGAGTGAAACCAAACGAAAGTTAATCGATATATCGTCACCTGAATTGCAGAAGGCCGTAATTACACTTTTTATCTTTTTGGAGGAGAAGCAAAAGACATTGTAGAATTACACATATTTTGGAATTAAAGGATATATTTCTTCCCTTGACTATAGGTTTATTTCTGTATATAAGTTTAAATTTTTGTAGGGACAAGTATTTAGTATAGTGCATCATAATCAATCAAAAAACTTGATTTTTAATTTTTTTGTTGTTACGCCCTTCTGCATTTTAGGCGACGATATATATATTTAAAACAAATATCTTTTTCCTAAGTCTTTTTTATGTTTGGCTGAATGAAGAGTTTATTTAATTTTATTAATTTTTTGTTTAATTTAATGAAAAAAATAAAACTATAAAACTTCTCCTTTGTTTACCTTTGACGACCAATGGGACACATATGTCCCATGCTGAATTTGCGCCCTGTAGGCAAGAAAACGAAAACAAAACTATTCCCAAAGTTTTGGTATTTCTGAAAATAGGAAGCACAGATCCATGCTATATCAAAATTTTGGTCTTGCAAAACCAATAACATCTGAATAACTGACATCCAAAAAAGATGAACAAAAAAACTTATTTTTCAGAAGTTGGGGTCAATTAATTAGGCGCTAAGAACATATGGGGCGAACTGTTTGGTATAATCTGAAAGCAAAAACTCTCCTCTATTAAGAAAAGTTAGTTTGAAAAAAATCAGTTGGAAAATGTTGAAAATATAACAAAAAATAAAAATGGGACATATATCAACCATTGGTCGTCAAACAGTTAATAAATTGAGCTCCAAAATTTGAACTGTTTGAAGATTAGTTCGTTTTGAATTCTTAACTAATTTATTAAGCAAGATTATTCAAGTTCAATATGACTTGCTTTTTGTTAGTTATTATTTTAACAAAAAACTCTGCAATATTATTATAAAATAATGTGGTTTTCATCTGCTAAGTTGCAGATTTCTATTGGCAGGTTTTGAAATGTTTCTCTTCGCGTCACCATCGGAAAATCCATATACAAGCGGAAGAAAACTAATGAAGCTGCTATTTGTGAATAAATAAATCAGAGACTAAAAGGTTTTTTCGACAAAAATTTTACAAATGTTTCATTTCCAAATTGTTTTTTTTTTTTTGTTTTGTACTAATGCTAAATTTGTGGTGTTTATTTTCAAGAAAAGGAAAATAAATGAAAATTAAAAGTAAACTCTCAACTATATTTCTTAATTGTATTAGACTTAATGACTAATCATAGAAAATTCTTCGCAATAAATAGCACATTAACAACCAAACCATTAAAACAATTTTATTATCATTATTTTGACAGTGACATATAATGAAAGTTTTGAACATTTAGTTTACCCTCTTCTTCAAATCGCATCATAAAACTATTTATGTAACAGCAAGTAAGAAAAACAAAAGTGCCATATATTACCAAAACAAATTTTATTTGTTGCAAAACTCATCAACAACCACATAATTTTATCCACAAACAAATACCACAATTTCACATTTATTTAGTTTATATTGAACTGTGCTTAAAAAGTATTCGGTATTATTTCGAAAATAAGTTTGTCTCATTGATGACGTGAAAATATTCAAGTAATTTTTGTCAACTCTACACGCAAAAAATAAAAAGGGTAAAATCACATAAAATAAGGGTATAAGTTACCTAATTTTAGTATATGTTATATCTCTATCCAAGTTTTTGGTATAACTTATATAATATGCTTGGTAAAACAATAAAATGCTTATGCATAATAATTTGAAAACCTTATAACAAGTTTCTAAAATGAATTTTGTATGAAAAATAAGTCAATTATAAATTTTAAAATTGATTATGCATAAGAAAACAAAAGCTAATGATGATAGCTCTAAAAAAAAAACTTGGTAAATATTTATTATTCTGTTTTTGGAATTGTTAGCACTGATTTATTACAGTTAAGCTGTATTTTGTTTATTGATTTATATTAAATGATCTACCCCCTTATTAAGGGTGGTATCGACTCTAGGAAAATTATTGTTTTCGAATTTTTTTTATATTTTATTTGGATGGAACATACATTTCTCTATATGCTCCGAAAATTCGAAGAAATTAATTTTACACATGTTTTTTCGTAAAATATGTTTTAGTCCCAAAGTAATACTCTATGTGGTAAATTTGTGTGTAACATTTTTGTTTGCATTTGTATTAACTTATTTTTATTAGAAATAGTATATATTATAACAGGGCAGAATAGAAAGATAAAAACTACATCAAAAGATGTAAAATTGCACGCAATTTTCAAAGAAAAGACAATGACGATTCCTTGATCGATGTTGAAGACACGTCACATGGGGCAGGTGCTGATGGCTTAATATAAGTTATAAAATTAATCAATATTTATAAAAATGGGGAAAAAATACGAAATAAATTAAAAACTGTACAAAATTATAGCATTTTTACAAAATAATATGAGTAGCATTATGTATAATTATATATCTACCATCGTTTTTTAAGACTATTAGGTTTAATATATCAAATACCCATTAACCGATTCGTCCCATGTGGACATGTAGTAAGCTAGGAGATACAACTTTTCTTCATTTACAATTTTTTGAAATTTTGATGTTTTCTTAGCTTAAAATTAACTTTAGGCTTCAAACGCGTTTTTCGCGCAACCATGAGTTCAAAATTGGCTGCCACTGTACAGCCAAGGTGGGTTAACCGATTTCGATCCGGTTTTCAATAACAAACTGTAGTCCCTATCGTGGCCCTTTTTTTTGAATTTCAATCAAATAAATTTTATATTCCCAAGTAAAATAGTTTTTTCTTGCCTTTTTTCAATTTTCAAGTTTGTGTGGCAACTTTGTTAAAAAAAAATTTAAAAAATAAAAATCAGGCCACGATAAGGACTAGAGAATTTATCTGGTATTAAGAATCGCTTTACATTTTTATTTTCCAATAATTAATGAAGGATTTATAGTGGCAGCCGATTTTACCTTTTTTAAAAAAGGCTAATAATGAAGTGGCAACCCTGGCGATTTTGGATGGAGAGATTTAAAACTAATATTTTTTAAAAATACTACAATAATATATATTTTAAATAAAAAAATAATATAGTAAAAATATTGTTATTTGAATTTTTGACAACCGTTTAAATATGCCCCTTAAAATTCTGTTGTTACAGTATTTAACCCCTTTAAGACAATTTGATTAATTTGATTATTTATTTTTTTATTTTATTTTCTAGTTATTACTACACCATTTATATTTTAAATTGATAGCTTTCCATGTAGTAGTGAGAAAATATTAATTAAAATTGGGATTGTCTATTTGTTAATGGGAAAGAAACCCAGCAAAAAAAAATCGGAATTGATGAAAAAGAGCTTCCTTTGCACTCGTTCGAAAAGTACTGCCAAAATGTTGAAGTGGAAGTACTCCTCTCCTATGACAACTCAATGTTAAAATCATTAGTGTTTATGCTAAAAAAGAAGAACATCTAGATCATCAATTGTAGTGCTTTTTCTACTGCTTCGGCATCTCTTTTTTTGCTGGGAAACAATTAAAATTACGATTTTCCATTTCATATTGAGAAAGGCAGATGAAATTTAGCTTTTCCAATTAAAATTGAGAAAGGAATATATAATATTGAGATTTTTCAATTGAAATTGAGAAAATGGTAAATAAAATTGAGATTTTTAATTCGATATTGAGAAAAGAGATAACATAAGATAACATACGTCAGAACTGTTAACCAAATAGTGTGGCTGAACGAAACAAATTTAAATTTTTTTTAGCGCCGTGAATGTGGCTATTCAAGATTTTGAACTCGCGCTACCTAAACCCTCCCACAATCACGTGATCCAAATGTTAAAGTCTTTATGAAAATGGATGAAAAGGGGGGATCTTTTAATGTACCTGCTGTCAGGGAATGAATGAAAAATCTTCTCGTGATATGGGAGGAAACAGGTAACGACCGTCCAGAGTTTGTGGTAGTCGTTGATATTGCTCCTTGTTACAACAGGTTAGAAACTGTATTTGAAAATTCTTCCGCAAATCTGCTCAGATTGAGACCACATTTCCCCATGCGCAACATCATGGAAAAAAAAGCCTAAGGTCTTGAAGGGGCCACACGCTCAGAACTATAAAAAATATAAGCATTTGATTATTGGTTTTGAATTCATCAACCCAAATACTTATTATAAAACATACTTGTTTCACATCGCTTGGATTTATATTTTAAACGATGTCCTGAGAAAAACGTATTCGAGCGTATGAAATAAAAAATAAAATAAGCCAAAAAAAAATAAAAATGTTATTTATTTTTCAACATCATGCCCACCATGGAAATTCCAACAGTTTCCCCAAACAACGTTGGGTAGCAGAAATTGATGTACCTTGAAAACCATATTGATGGAGCTAAAACACTGATAATTGCTGGCGACTGCAGCAGAGCCATACATCATTTCTGCATATTCCATCAATCTGTTTTAAAAGTAAAGGATATGGCCGTACGCCAGTAAGTTTTTAAATTTTCGTTGTTGTTTTATTGTTTTTTTTTTTTTTTGATTTAGTAAAATTTGTTTTTAATTAAAATTTTTCCCAAAATCATCGGAGTATTTCTTAATTACATGTTTTCTTTTCTTAATATAATTTGTATTTTTCTCAATTTTGTTTTTCTTAATTTAAATATAAAATCTCAATATAATTTGTTCTTTTCTTAATTTCAATTGGAGAATCTAAATTGAGTTTGTTATTTTCCCAATATCAAATATAAAATTTCAATTCCTTTTCTCAATTTGAATTGGAAAATCTCAATTTCATTTGTTGCTTTCTCAATTTTAAATGGAAAAAATCTTTTGCTTTTTTTCAATTTATGGAAAATGTCAATATAAATTGTTCTTTTCTCAATATTAAATAGAAAATCTCAAAATCAAATAAACTTTTCTCAATTTCAAATGGAAAATCTAAATTTAAATTCCGCCCCCCCCCCCCCCCCCCCAATTACAATTGGAAATGGTGTATATTGCACGCTTATTATTATAATTGCAAGTAATGCTTTACAAACTACGTTTTTCAATGCTTCACAAGTATCCGTTAGTGTATTTTTACTGCTTTTTTAGAAGTTATTCTGAACAACTTCAAAAAATCACTTCTTTCGTTGCTTCCAAAGTATCCGTTAGTATATTTTTACTTTAGAATTACTTCTGAACAACTTCCAAAAAGTCACTAAAGTATTGCTTCTAAAGAGTAATTACTCTAAAAGTGATTTCGGTATCATTTAGCATTTCCAAACAGAGGGTCCCGGTTCAATTCAAGGCGGGACCAATATTTTTTTTATTTTTTTTTTTAATTTATTTTTTTTATTTTATTAGTTTTTCTTTTTTAATATTTATAATAAATTTGTTTAAATTCATAATTTTTTTTATTTTTAAAATTTTTAAAAATATGTATATATAGACAACATGGTGAGAAATTGCTTTTTATGTACCTGTAAAAATAGTACTGAAAACAATATTGAATTGGAGTGCATCTTTAGGCTTGTTTATTGAGTACTTTTATTGAAGAGAATAAGGAACAATATCTCGCAGTAACAAAGTGGTGTTTTTATGCCAGTCAACTTTCATATCAAAGAATAGATCAGCGGTAGAGCGCTAGACTAGCAATTGTGAAGTCGCAAGTTCGATACCCGGTGGCGGCAATAAAAAACTTTTGTGAAATAAAAAATATATTATTTTTTTTGTGAAGAATTTTTTTAAACTTTTAATTGGTGAAAAAGAGCTTCCTTTGTACTCTTTCAAAAAGTACTGAAAAATGTTGAAGTGGGAGTACTCCTCTCCTATGACAACTTAATGTTAAAATCATTAGTATTTATGTTAAAAAAGAAATACATCTAGATCATCAATTGTAGTGCTTTTTCTACTGCTTCGGCATCTCTTTTTTCGCTGGGTAGTTAACATATTTGCTGCAATGAATTATGCATAAGTTCTTCATGCACCTTCCTACCTTCTCTTCTTTCTTAGAATGCAAACCTTTTATTAATTACGCGTGGATTTCTTTAGCACTATATGATTTAATTTATTTATTTTAATTAAATTTTTATATTTTTTTTCAACACCTTTTTACTTTTGGCATCTACCCTACGGGCAAAGGGACAGGTCCAAGATGACACGCAGGATAGGTCCCAAGGGTGCAGATATAGGTCGTTGATCGGTCTTTTTATTTGAAAGTGACATATCACTTTAAGATGGCGTTGTCATTGGAGATCACCAATTGTCACCGCTTAGACGCACTTTGATATGTCACAGGATTAATCCAAAAGGACATGTCACCTAACTGACTTAAAGGGATATGAGTCACATTTTGTGACATGTGACCTAACTAAAATAAGAAGACCTGACACAGAACGAGTCCCATTATATACTAAAACCCTTTTTAATGTATTTTTTGCCAAATTGCCTTTAACATGTCTACTTTCAAAAGAAGACAACTTTAGATAGGAAGACGATATAACGGATTTAAAACTATATCACAATTTAGAGTCTTATGTTTTTTTTTCTGGTGTTAGAAAAGTTTTTATTTTTTATCCTGTTTATGTTTTTGCAATTTTTGGCAGAGATTTGTCTTATCAAAAAATAATAATTAAATTTTTGAAAACTATTAATCTTTAATGGAAACTATTACCACAGGAGGGCGTAGCTAATTAAAAAAGATGGTTACTGGGAAACTGACCACTCTTTCTACTGAATTTCGAAAATACATTTGTACGCTATCGGTAAACGATTAAAAATGGGTTAATGTAAAACTTTTAGAAATATAAAACAGTTTCCAAAGAGTAGTCTTAATTCTGGTGCCTTCTATTACATTCTTATCCAGTTAACTGATATGTCCTCGTTTCACCAGTCACGGGGACTGCCCTTTAAGTATAAATGACACTGCTTAAATCACAGTAATGGTTAATTATGCCATTCCTGTGACAAGTCTTGCTTTATCAAGTCACGGGGTAGGTACCTTGTGGGCAATTGAGCGGTATGTCCTCGTTTCACGGGATAGGTATTTTGAGGGCAATTGGTGGTATGTCATGTTTCACCAGTCACGAGACTAGTCCTTTAAGGACCTGCTTAACCCACAGCAATGGTAAATTATACCAATCCTTTGACAAGTCTTGCTTTAACCAGTCACCGGATAGGTAATTTGAGGGCAATGACCCCTCATTCCCCATAGGGTACTTTCAGCAATATTGTGTTATTTTTTTTTTAGTTTTAACTTTGGCTGTTTTAATGCTATTTCTATGAATTTTACACATTTTACAACCATCTGGCAATACATAAATAAATTGTAAAGCTTCCTAATTTTATTTTGTGTCCTATATTGGTGCATAACTTAAAAATGCGGGATTTTTGGTACAATATAAATTTATTCAATGTATTGGCCATCGTTGGCTATGACCTTTCTCTATATTTCTGGCAACATAGGTATTCCACACCAAAAGAACTGCAATTTTTTTAGGCCAAAGACGAATCAATCCAATTTTGGATACCATGTTTTAAAGTAAAGCGTATTCCAGTAAGAGCGTTCTGTATCGATCGAAACAAATGATATTCTGACGGAAAAAGGTCTAGACTGGATGAGGCGAGACCCGTCACCAATATTTTCTAAATAGTTTTTAACAGGTATTTCAGCATATGGCCAAGCGTTGTCATGATGAAATATTACGGCTTTATGTCTGGTCGCATATTCTGAGCGTTTTTCGGCCAATTCTCGCTTCAAAAAATCAATTTTTCTCGGTACAGGTCCCCTGTGATCGTCTGCCCCAAATAGAGAGCATTACCTTGAAGCCATGGATATTTGGCTTTGACGTTGATTTGGCTAGTTGACTGGGCTTCACATACGATTTCTTGCACTTCGGGTTGTCGTAATGGATCTACTTTTCATTGCCAATAATGATTCGATGCAAAAGTTACTTTTTTATGGCGTTCAAGCAGCATTTCTAACATGCAAATTTGTCTTTCAACGTCTCTTGACGTTTGGTACCCAATTTCCTTGCTTTTGAATGAATACAGCTGCTTTCAAATGTTTTTAAATTGCTGCTTGAGTGACTACAAAGATTTTGCAAGTTGTTCTTGAGTTTGACAATAATCTTTATCAAGTAGTGCCTCCAATTCATCTTCTTCGAACTTTTTTGGCTGACCTGGGCGGTCTTTGTCTTTCGTGTCAAAATCAACACTTCTGAACCACACAAACCATTACTCGCACGTTGAAATCTATGGAACATACCTACGATAAGCTTTGGTGAGCAATCTATGTGCTTCAGATGCACTTTTTTTAATTATGATGCTTTGTTGGCACAAAATTCGAGCAAAAAAAACTTTGTTGCAACATGTTTACACTACTTCATTCAATGACTAAGTGAGAATAAATGACAGATGTTTACCCCCCAAAATGAAATATATGTAAGTTATTAAAGACACAAACCATATGTAAAAGATATGCCATCTGTTATGAATCCCTCATCTTTAAGTTATACACCCAATATAAAAATCGTTTTATCATTTAAGATAACTATATATTGACAATTTTTTAAACAGATAAAAAAGAGAGTGATTTAACGTAATGTACAAAAGAATTTTTGATCAATAAAAAGCTATATTTTTAGTTTATTTATATAAAAAATTAAGAGTCTAATTTTTCTGTAGGAAATTGTGTTTGCCAATCATCGTTATATTTATATTATTATTATATTAATTTTTAAATTAATACAAAATTAGAAAATCACTAGGAAAATTTTAATTTTCTAATTTTAGGTGTATTTAGAGAACATTTTTATTTCATCCATATAGGCACTATTACCACAGATGGACCAATACAATTCTTATGCGGTGTAATATTTTTCGGATATAGATGGACTCTTAAAAATTTCTCAGCAATAGTCGCATAAAAACATTTGTATCCGATCTAGTTCCAAACATGAACAAATTTCGACCAAAATCAATAGGAATACAATAAACGAAATTTCATCGGGCTCCACAATACTCTTGAGTTTAGAATAAGCGAAAGATTAAGAAAAGGACAAAATAATTCGAATTCAATTACTCTGGGTTTTATACGAGATCCGAGTTTAGTTATTAAAAACATACAGCCTTACTATCAATATTTTCCAAATGTATATTTTAAGCCCAAATTAGTTTGGTAGTAAAGTGAAGTGAAATTAGGTATCGTAAAGTCTAATCTACTTCTAAACTAAGTAGTTGTGTATATTATCACTGGTTAAAAGTAAACAGCTGACACGATACTTTACGATACTACCAGACTAAAAAAGCCTTTAGTTAAAGTCGACTTTAGTTAAAATATTGGGTGGCAGTATGCCTTGACTTGGTTTATTTTTGAAGCATTCTGATTGGTTAATTTATTTTCAACCAATCAAAATGTTTGAAAATGCAAATATATTAATAGGGTTTTCATACACAAAATGAACAAAACCGTTTGATTAAAAATAAAGTCAAATTTAAATTTAAAATTCTCTTTTATAGTAAGGGCCATAATAACTTTTTATCTAAAAATAAGAACAAATCGAAAACCGAAGCAAAATTCAATTGGTCCGACTTCAACAAAATTAAAAAAAATGGAACACCTTGGATGTTTTTGGTTGTTAAGTAACTAGAAGAATAGGCTGTCCCGAAATCTTATGTAATAGCTTATTATAAGAACTAAGAAGACCAACTTTAAATGCGGGTAGCAAACTATAAGTACCCTTCAATTTTTCTTTGTATATTTTCAATTATAAATAAGCTCAACAATACCCATCGTTTGAGTGTCATTACGTGACGAAATTCGAAAATTTTCCAAATTCGGCACAACTTAATTAAGGTCCTTCTTAGGTCTAACTGAAGTCAAAAATTTGAGCTGGTTTATCTTGATCTCTAAGATTTTAAGATTTTAAAATATTCTGGTGCAGTGCTGGACATACGCAATTTTTAATTCTTTAGACAGGTTGATGTTAAAATTTAAGCCGAAACTAACTTTATGGCTAGGAGACAAAAAGATAAAAATTTATTTATCATAGGCCAGGTTTAACGCTCTAATCCTGGAAATCATACAAATGCTCTGTAAAAACGCCAGGTTGAGGTTAGGTTAGGCAGTTTATCGACTTTTTATTTTAATCGATTAATCGACCATTCGGGGTTTTTTCTTGACCAGTTAATCGCATAAAAATTTTAAAATGGGCATAACCTCAGGAAACAATTTTCTATCATGAAAATGGCTAACCTTTTTGAAGCAACAAATAAAATCGTATATGAAAAAATCCCTGTGAGAAAACAGGGGTCAGTTGTAGTGAGAGTACCTGTCCCGTGACCGGTGAAAACAGGACCGATCTGAAGGAACCTGCCCTGTGACCCGTCTCGTGACCGGTGAAAACCTGAACCTCTCCCATGTCCATTGAAAACAGGACCGGTCTGAAAGTACCTACCCGGTGACCTGTCCCGAAACCGGTGAAAACGCAACTGGTCTTAAAGTACCAGTTCTGTGACTGGTGAAAAGTGTACCGGTCTGAAAGTACCTGTCCCGAGACAGGCGAAAATGGGACTGAACCAGTGGTACAAATACTAGAGTTGTCAATTATTCGGATTTTTATTTTGATCGATTAACCCTTACATGCCTGAATTGTAATGGCAGGGAATTTTCCGGCCAAACTTCGTGGAAATATAGATCTATGCCAAAGAAAAATTTTTATAGTTTTGCAGCAGCCCCTAGCGGAGATATTGGGAATTAAAGTTCGAACGTTAACATACTGCAGGACCCGAGCGGGTTAAGATTTTTTTTAATTTTATTTTTATATTATTTCCATAACTATACTCTACATAAAATTTGTAGAGTTTTTGAATTTGATTCAAAAATTTTCTTTTGCTTTATACTTTAATGTGAGAAAATTTGTGTGGAGACACTATGAAAAAAATAATTAAATATATATAAAAATTAAATACGTATTTTAACCCGTTCAAAATATTTATTAAAATTCGATTGAATTTCTCACTCGAACAAAGGCAATAACGCCGTTTCGAAACCTTTGTGGGAGAAGAAAAAAAAAGGCGCGGAAGCTCGTTATAAATTAAATTTTTTTATTCCTTTGTATACATCTAAAGCTGTATTTTCAAGAGTTCAAATCTAAATTTTAGCAATTTGGGTAAAACAACTTAAAGGTAAATTTTTAAAAATTTCGCGGACTACGAAATATGACTTTTTGAAAAATACGCGGTGGAAATCTGAACTGAATATATAAAACTCAACATCTCTTAAACCACTTTACTTTTTGGTGTATTTTTTTCTGAAATTTTAAGACTCAGTTTATGTCCGTAATAAAAAAAATAAAAAATATTTTCCTTAAAGTAATAGTTAATAGAGAAAATGTTCATTACAATTAAATAAAAAATTTTGTAAAATAGGAGCTGAGCCATTTTCGAAATTCAATAATATCCCAGTTAAAGTTTTTCTGAGAGCTCAGAAATGATGACTCGTAAAAGACTCTAAAATATGATAAATTTCAGGGTGCTCAAACTTTGGGTGTATTCAAAATTTTTAAAAAATGTTTTCATTGCTCATAAATGTCTCAAAAATTAATCATAAATGACACATAATGACTTAGAAAATTCAAAATTTTCCAATAATGCTCATAATTCCGAGTCTTTTGTGAATCATAAAAATGCGCTAGGAAAGAGGCTTCACAAGGTTTTAGGGCTGTTATGAGTCTATTCGGATTCTAATTGTACACTGGGATGGAATTCAATTAATTATTTTAAGTGGTTAAAGTATTTATTGAAAACCGACTTATTTTTGTCGGTTTTCGGTTTCGGTTCTAGGGCTTGAAAACCCGCGGTTTCGGTTTCGAATAAAACCGAACAGTAAACTCTAATGAAAAATAGCTCGCAAATGAACCCTATCAAAGAATGTGATATAAAAATATACATACGCATTGTGAAGCTGCAACGCTACTGAGTAAAAAAATCGTTATAAAAAAAGGAGTAAAGTCGGGCATGCCGACTATATAATACCCTACACCAGTCTGGTTAAAAGCCAATTAATGTTAAAATGGACTTGTGTCAAAATTTTCTATAAAATGATAAAAGAAGAGAAAATCGGAAATATATCCCATATGGGCGATAGGTTCAAATATGGACCGGTCTTATCTAGAATCAATAGGCTTTGTCCTTGGGACAAATGTGTACGAAATTTCATTGAAATGTCTTCGTATTTGCGATCTGCAGCGTGTAAACAAGCCAATTTGGGGGACCCTTATATGGGCACTAGGTCTAAACATTGACCGATTTTAACCAAAATCAATAGGAATCATTCTTGGGCCGACGTAAGTCGGTGTACCAAATTTCATCAGAACATCTTAATATTTGCGACCTGTAGCGTCCGCTCAAAAATGCATGAACAGACAGACGAACGGACGGACAGACGGACATCGTTAAAAAGTGATTCTGAGTATAGTATAAGTTGGGTCTAGGTCCAATATTTTTTGATGTTACAAACATCAGCACAAACTTATTATATCCTCCCCATTTAAGCGGGGACTACTGTACACCTGATATTATTTTTTCAACGAATTGTTTGTATGGTAATTGAGTTTATTACATATCCCCAAATCTGACTACATATATAACTACATAAGCCATTTAAAACTAATCAAAATATATGTATGTAGTGACCGATATGATTATATATGGTTTGATTCTAAGTTATATAACACTGTATGTATTTTCATACTAAAAATACATTCTTGTAATATCATATAACATTCTATATAATTTCATACAAATTAATATATAGTTCAGTCCTGCGACACGCTTATCTGCACCAGTCCCGTGACAGGTTCATTTCCGCCAGTCCTGTGATAGGTGCTTTTGTATCAGTCCTGTGACTGGTTCTTTTGCGTCGGTCCTGTGACACGTCACAAGGGGCAATTGACCCCCTCCTAGGACAAGCCCATGTTAAAGTTACCGGTCCTTTTCATATAAAAGAACCGGTCCCACGGCCGGCCCTCGTCCCCAAGGACCGGTCACGTGACATGTCCTGTGACCGGTTCCTTTTCACACAGGGATCATATTAGATTTCGGACTTCAGGTAGAACAATATTCTAACTAAAGATATGAAAATATAGAAAGTCCGTAAAAACAATTTTTGTACTTTTAATGCAAAAATTAAAATAATTTTAAATTAATCAAAAATAACATAAGATAATATTTTTTTTTGCTATTTAAAATTTTTTATTAAAAAAAAGTAACTAAACTCATTGGCTTTAAAAATTTAAAGATATAAAAAATTTATTAATTTTGATTTTTTCACCATTTTGTACGCATTGAGCACACAGTGCAGCAACCGAGCGAATTCGGTTGTCACAACGGAATTGTTTTAAGAGTACATAAGAAAAGAAAATGAGAGAAATTCTGTTCGATTTACCCTCTACGCTTACATTCTTTCCTCCCTTTATTTGATTTAAGACATCGCTAAATCGGCCAAAAAAGTAATTCTCAATTGATCGGTATACTAAAAGTAGGTATATGTCCAATACTTTTTGTTCTTACAAACATCAGCACAAACTTATTAGATCCTATCCCCATAGTGCTGTAGGATATAATCAATATCAAAATGTTTGATTCTCGAAAATTTATTAGCATAGTATATATGAAAGCATACAAAAATATAAATACTTGTTTACCTATACATGAAACTGCGCATAGCAAGAAATTAACAACATTATACTTGAATAATAATCGCAAGAAAATTCTGACAATAAGTGGCATTAATTTTTTATCATAGAGTCAACAATTTACTACAGCTCACTTTCAACGAAACAATTGATACAGAACCCCCTATCAATAATTAAAACCTCCATAATACTAGAAAGTACTCTCATACCATCAGTTTTGTTATTGTTAACATTTACTTTTTATACAGTGAGAGAAAAATGTAACAAAAATATTTTTTTTAAGACTTTTTTTAGGACTTTTATATGTATAAAAACCCTCAAATTCTAAAGCCCTTTCCTCAGAAATTCCCTCCAATTCTAAATATTTTTCCTGAAGAAAACCCATCAGATTCTAAAGGATTTTTTCTGAACAAAATCCCTCAGATTTTGAGGAGATTGTTCCTTTGGCAAAATTTATCAGAATCTCTTTTTTATAGGTAATTTCCTTAAAATCTGATGGGATTTCTGCAGCAAAATAACTTTGGAGCTTTAGAGTTTTCTCCACGAAAATGAAGAGAAATCTACAAACTTCAAATGTTTATTACCCAATCTTCATTCACTCTTTGAATTTCTACATTTTTTATTAGATGTTTCTGTTTTTCGAACCAGCCACACCGAAAACATTTCTCAGTTGCTCAGTTGAACAATCTCTCAATCGAAACCGAAAAACTTTTAAGTAACTAATATAGACGAACTCAACTCTTATTTTAGTCAAATCACACGAATTGTGTATACCCTGTAAAAACATATTTAAACGTGTATTGTCAAAAGTCCTAAAATAAAATTTTCCAAATGTTGTAAATATAAGTAGAATTTCAATATAAAGTAAATATACAGTTTTTCTTTTATTTACATTATTTGGTATACGGTAAGTTAAAGTAATTTCTTTTACTAACAGGAGAAAATATTTATTAATTAAATGTGTTATTGTTTCCAGAACGTGAAAAGCAATATGGGAAAATTTTCGAGAACACCGTAACGAAAAATGCAAAACACAAGAATGGAAATGATGCTGGACAATTTTAAAAAGAAAATTTGTTATTTTGTAATTAACTAAAAATGAATAAAATGTTATAATCATATTTTTATTTCAATAACAGAAATATTAGTGGTTTTCAATTTATCGACTGTTATGCCCAACTATCTTTTAATATTTATTTGGTTTTACTAAAAGCAGTGTTGCCAGTGACTGAGTTCTCAGTTGGATTGTATTTTAAAAATAAAATTAGTCAAATTTAATTAATTTCAATAACTGATTCTCAGTAAGGGGTTATTCACCTGAGCCTCAGTTAAAAATTTAGTAAACAGTAACAGAAATTTTTTCGGTGCAGGAAATGTTGATGTCCAAAAAGTGTTGTTGCACAGATCTTATTCTAAAAAACAAAAAGAAAAATTAGTTATTCCGTGTGTTCGTTTACTCGATTTTCTTACTACTTTTACTACAATTGGAAAGTTTTGTTTACTTTTTGTATTGAAATTTTCCAGCTGTAGTAAAAGTAGTAACTTGTAGTAAGTAAACGAACAAGCTTATTAAGTGTACAAATTGGTTTGTTATTTAAATTACCTTCAATACCAATAATACATTCAAGAATTTTTAAATTTTGAATTCTTCAAATTTTTGTTTTTATTGCATTTGGTATTTTTGATTTTTGACAATGAATTTAAATTTACTTTACGATTTTCGGTCGTGTTTATTTTTTCTTGGTTATGGTGACCAAAATTATTTAAATTAATGTATGTGGTGTTTTAATTTGGGTATTATAACCGATACTCTGTTATATAAAAGATAGAACTTGTATTTGTAAAATTTAAAGTTTGCAAACTTTTGCCTCTACCAAATAAAATAAAAAAAAATTTATTTCGGAAAAGCAGATTTTTGTGGTAGTTAGAACCTTCTAAATGTTAAGTTCAGAACTTTTAGTTATTAAAACCAAGAGTAGCATTAGTTACTCTTTTTGTATAATTATAACATAAATGTTTTTGCAGAAGTAAAACAATGGTAGTTATAACGGAGTTCCAACCGATTTATTTTGTGTGTGTATGGGCCGAAACTCGGAGTTAGATTTTGGCACTGGTATTGCCTTTGCAAATTTCCATTTTGTTGGGAAATACTTGTGGTGAGAATTGTGTTGAAGAAGTAAGTCATGAATGGCTACAGTTGTGGTAAAAATAATCTTATATTGGATCCATATCGTCATACTTTCGAAAGAATAATTAATATACTAATGTTATAAGCTCAGAGGAATTCAGTTTGGTTACAAGATGCTTGGTTAAATCGATTATGGTTGCTACTATTTTTTGGTTGCCCTGGGTTAAATCGAATATAGACCCTACTATTTTTTGGTCGCCCTAGTTATTATCTAAGTTACAACCTTATATTATAAACATGCATAAAACTAAAACTTTTCAACTTTTTACTTCCCCAAAAAAATACATAGTCTTGTCAGTGGATAATGTCTTCTTTATCTAATGTGGCAAAAATTTAAATAATTAATTTATAAGTGAAAATATCATGACAAGTGGCAATTTCTAAAAACAAAGTTTCTACCATAAAATTAAAATAAAAAAAACTGACTTTAATATGTAACGAAACATATTTAGACATTCACAATATACTTATTCCACCCGTATGTAATAAAATTCGTATTTAATAAAGAAAAACAAATCAGTTTTATAGTCAAGAGGCTAAAGTAAACCATAAAATAAGAAATAAATTTATATTTATATTTAATGCGGGAACAAGTCCTATGAGGGTATGGTTTTTTTTTATTTCTTGGTAGGAATAAACGAGTATGTTGGAAATATAACACTTGGACATAAATATTATACATTTTATGATTGTGCAAGGGCTTGAAATAAATACTAAAACTTCTAATGAGGTATCAAATGATTACATTTGATTATGTATAAATTTGATTAAGATTAAAAATTCAAGACAAACAAATATCCGCAATTTTGTTAAAATATTAATTGTACAAAATTGGATTTTAATCACAGAAATCGATTGGCTAAAAGGATTAAATTCTAAATCAAATAACAATATGGATTTTATTAATCAAACATCAAAATTTGCTTAAAATGTAAATTATAAAATAAACTGCATTAATGTGGGTTGAATTTTTTTTTCGAAACTGAAAAATTAAGTTTTATATGCATACCAACATAGAGTCCTTTAAAACCCCTTTCTACTAATACCACTTTTTTATACAATTCCTTTAGAAGAATTATTAAAATTATTAGAAAACGAAAAGGTACCAATTTTTTACGAAGTATTTTTGCCCCTAAACATCGCAGATGTCACATAAAACAAACATTAAACTTAATTATTTTTTCTTATCATTTATGCGAATTTCATCCATTCCATTGTTATAATTTTTCTTCATTTTTTTAGTCTTTCTGGAATTTTTTTAATTATTGGTAGCCGAATAATATTTTTCACGTACCAAATTTTCAAGATATAATACTTTTCAGGAGCACTTGTGAGTACATTAGAGGTGTTTAGCAGTATATGGAGAATTTTTAAATTAATTATATAGCTGCAACCACAATTGACTTACTGTTGGTTAAATTCGTTCAAAATTTGACTTAATTTTTCTCCAAATTAAAAACACCCATATTTGACTTACTGAAATTTTAAATTTTTCGCAAGATTTGCAAATTTAATTTATATTTTTTTATTTGTTTTATTTTTTAATTATTATTTTCCAATTTCTTTCGTTTGTTTTAAATGTTTTTAATTTGTTTAAAATGGTTACGATGAGTTTCGATTGAAAATTATCAAATCGAAAGAAGGAAAGGCTCGCCGGAAATCGATTTACATTTTGTTTTGTATTTAAGAGGAGAAAGAACAACTTTTTTTAAGATCTTAAAAAAATGTTCCCTGTGGGAAAAAAGGGGCCAGTTGAATGCGAGGACCTGTCCCGTAACCGGCGCAAAAAGGACCGGTCAAATGGACCTATCTCGTGACCTGTTTTATGACCGGTGTAAATAGGACCAGTCTGAAAGACCCAACCAACAGGACTGGTGAAAATGGGACCCGTCTGAAAGTAGTTACCCCGTGATCTATGCAGTGACCGATACAAATAAACCAGTTGGGGATATGACAGGTATGAAAGTACCACCTACTAAGGGCCTGCATGAATGCATTTAAAACATTCTCTGAAACATTCACTACACTTTTTGCAATTCAGAAATCTTAATTGAAATTCAGAGCGTAAAATTCAGAAACTTAATTGTCATTCAAGATGGATGACAAAGAATTTGTAATGCAAAGCGCATTAAAAACCTAGCATATCGGGCATATAGGGAAAATGGAACAGATGAGAATTTTAAATCGTTTTGTGTTAATCGTAATAAGTTAAAATCTGTTATACGGAAGGTTCGAAGGGAAAAATGTTTAAAATTTTTTTGTAAATCTGATAAAAACAGCTTTGGCAGAAATTAAGGACAGTGCCGTTAGTATATTGAGGCAACAAATGTCATTTTACTTAAATACATCTAGTCGGATAAGTGATTTCCAGTCTGGCTTTAGCAGGGCCCATAAATAATACTGCTGGATATAACTGAAACTACAATATAAAGCTGAATCTTGATATGGGCAATAGTAGTGCATTCATTTTTTTTTTTTTACTTTTGTAAAGCTTTTGACTCAGTGAGAGCTTCTGACTAGAGTTTCGGTTGAAAAACTTGCAAATAAATTTGGATTTAGCTCGTGTACACTCTCAAAACAATTCCGTTGTGACAACCGAATTTTTTCCAACCGAATTCGTTCGGTTGCTGCAACCTCGTAATTCGGTTGCCTCAACCGAATTCAGTTGTGACAGCCGATAATTCGGTTGCCGCAACTGAATTCGGTTGGGGCAACCGAATTACGAGGTTGCAGCAACCGAATCAATTCGGTTGGCAACAAATTCGGTTTCTACAACGGAATTGTTCTGAGAGTGTAGTGGAAAATTGTTATGGTAATTTTTATAATCGCAGACAGTTTGTAGTTGACCAGTATTCACAGTCTATACAAACTTATAGGGGCATCCCTCAGGGGTCTATTTTGGGGCAATTATTATTTTTATTATATGTCAATGATATTTTTCATAATCTATCTTTATTGAGATGCTTGACATTCAACTTTTGGACACGATGGAGTTTTCTAATATCCAATGGTTTCAAAGTTAGATAAACATTGAACTAAATTGTATAGTGGAATGGTCTAGTTTTCTGGAATTGAACCCTCTGAAGTGTAGGGCAATACTCTTTTTAAAATATCCCAATATAAATTTAGATATTTTGCTGGATAATCATCCTTTAGAGTTCGTTTCTCAATACAAAACTTTAAGAGTAATTTTGGAATAATCTAAGGTACAATAATATATCCCGAGTTTCGTGGACTTTGCGTATGCTTTATAACGTTACATATTATTTGCCATTATCTGTTAGGCGTCGAGTTGCATTATCTTTACGTCTCCCAATCTTACTTTATTACATAGAGGTATACTTGTATACTTCGTTCGGAAATATTGAACGGCGAGTATGTTTGAATAGATTAATTCGATATATTTTTAGACTACGCATTAGAGACCGTGTTTCTGAATAATGTAGTGAAATTTTTGGTTGTGACTTCAGCCAATATATTAATTTAAGGCAGATGCTTTGCTTTTATAAACTTGTGAAATATGTAAATTAGACTGGTCAAAAAAAAAGTTGGAATTCTCACGCTCCACAACCCTAAAAATATGCCACGAAAATAAATATGGTCTGATAAAAAAATCTACAAAAAAATTTTGTTTAGAGGTTGCACATCGCAATCGAAGTTTTGAGGTTGTACTTGTTCTATTATTTTTAATTAATTAAAAATAATGTAAAAAATGAGTAGAATTAAATATAATTATTATGATCGCCACATATCAAATCTCATATATTTTTAGGTGAAATCAAAAATTAAATCGGAAATTTTAAAATTTCGTACAAAAAATGTTAAATTTTGATCAGGATGTTTTCTTATATTTACCACTATTAAAATTTATTTTTTGCATTAATATATATCTGTGAAATGTTCTATTATGTGAGATAGGATTTTTGGTAGCAATGAAATTATAGCAAGCTAAATAATAGCGAAATATTAAAAAAGTCAAATTTTAAGTTAATTTGCAAGGATATCTGTTATCCTTTTCAAAATTAAAATCAGTGTTTTACGAGGGGTATAGCAAATAATAACAAACATTTTGAAATAAAAATGGCTTTACTATTTTGCAAAATATTCTCCTCGATGATCAATACACTTTTGCATTCGTTCAAACCATTTGTCATAGCAGATTTTCCATTCCTCTTGAGACACCTCCAAAACATGGTTTTTGAACGCTTCAACTGCTCCTTCGGCGCTCGTAAATCGTTGACCACGCAACTTACCTTTGATATCACTATGGAACATTTTTGGGATTATTATCTGGGGGGTGAGAAATTCCAAGTTAGGGTGATGGTACTAGGTCAGTATAGTAAAACCCTTAAAGCGTTTGGCGTTCGTATGTGTCATTTTTATTTTTTTATGACCTTTTAAATTTTTTCCTTATCTTGATGTTTTTTCGCTTAGTTGTAACATTTTGGCAAAAACGTAGTTTAACATAACTCGAGAACGACTTGTCCGATTTTGATGAAACAAATTTAGAAAAATTTAGAATTACAATTTCTCTAATCTGTTTCTATACCGTTTTCCTATATGTGCAACACTTTCGAAGTTAAAAATGAATGTATGAAGGGAAAAAAGTATTTTTTGCCTAAAAATTTAAATATTTTTTTTTTAAAATTCATAAAAAATCCAAAATGGAAAAAAGTGCCAAAACTAATTACTTTCGCGTAAAGTCACATAACTCATGAGCAAAAAAAGACATAGATCATGAAAATCGATGCACGCGTTTCTCATTTATTCACAATTAGGAAAATGTATGAATTTCAAAAATTTGCTCCAGATATGCACAACATTATTTGGAGAAAACATTGACACTCACAAGCCGAACTCTCTCATATTTTTCTACTGTACTAAAAGAGAAATATTGATGTGGCAACACTGGTTCTGTAATGTTCACATAAAACATGCATTGTCATTATACTTCTTCTCTTTCTCACACTGGTTCTGTGATTTTTGTCATTCAACAAGTGCCGACGAACGCGAACAGTAAAAGTGATTTTTCCAGTTTTTTAAAAGTGAACAAAAGAGAACAGAATATTGAACTGTGCAAGCCAGATATAAATAGCTTTTGCTACTGCTGTGGTCAATATGTCACAACACATAAAAAAAGGGGAAATTTCAGTACTGATTTTGTTCAAACATACGAGATGTACTTCAACCAAAATGTTATAGTGAACGAAAATTGGGTACCAAATATAGTGTGTAAAAGCTGCTACAACCGTCTAATGGATTGGAAAAATAGAAGACGTGAAAGTATGCCATTCGGTATCCCAATGACTTGGACTAATCCTGGCGAAGGTCACAATCCATTGAATTGCTATGCATGTGCGAATAAAGGAGCCGCAAAAAGGATAAGAAAATCGTATAATTACGTTGGTGTTGCAAGTGCCGCAACACCATTGCCTCATTCGGACCACATTCCTGTGCCAAAAGCTTCTAGCCCAGATATTTTCTCTTCTACGACTGCTCCGACATATCATGCACGTGATGATTCCCCATATGAGCCATCAGTATCCAATGAGCCAATTTTAATAAATCAAAATAAGCTTGATTCAATTGTTGCCAAGTTGGAATTAACACAGCATAAATCGGAAGAGCTGGCTTCCATTTTGAAATCAAACAATTTGTTGGCACCCGGTGTGAAAGTCACAGCTTATCGAAGTCGTCAGGCAACACTCCAAAGTTTATTCCTTGTGAATGATGAAAAAACTTCTGCATATTGCCCGGATGTAGGAAAATTGATGGACGCAATGGAAATAAAATATGAAGCAGATGACTGGAGATTATTTATTGACAGTTCAAAACTCAGCTTGAAGGCGGTTTTACTGCATAAGACCAATAAAAAACCTTCAGTTCCAATCGCCTACAGTACAGAAACGAAAGAAACATATGATGCACTGGAAAATATTTTAAAAATGGTTAACTACGCCAAACATATGTGGCGCATATGCTGCGATTTAAAAGTTGTAGCAATGCTTTGCGGTCTTCAAAGCGGCTATATAAAATATATGAGCTTTTTGTGCGATTGGGACACACGATTTTCCGGTGACCAATATGCATGCCACGGATGGAAACTCAGAGAGCACAGCAGGTTACAAACGGCCAATATTATTCGTTAGCCTCTAGTGCCGAAGGAGAAGATATTGCTGCCTCCACTGCATATTAAACTTGGAATTGTTAAGAATTTTATCAAAACTGTCGCCAAAAGAGATGAAGTTTTCTTGTGTTTGAAACTAATTTACCCGAGACTCAGCGAAAGTAAAATTAAAGAAGGTAAGTTCTAATATCACATTCATTTCCCATGATTTTCCATCTTAACAAATTAATTTTTTCCAATCAGGCGTACTAAATGGTCCAGATATACGAAAGCTGATTAAAAGTGACGCATTCAACAATATTTTGATTGACGCTGAATTGAATGCATGGCAGGCAATCAAAGAAGTAATAGAAGGCTTGTTGGGAAAGCATCGTTCTAACAACTACGATGTTTCTGTCGCAAGGATGTTAAGAGCATTCTCGGAAATTGGTGTCCACATGTCCTTGAAAATCCATTATTTACATCATCATCTGGACTACTTCAGCAAACAATTGGCTACCGAATCTGATGAACAAGGTGAACGCTATCATCAAGTTGCTATGCCATTTGAAATGAGGTAATACTGATTTTTTATTTTTTCAAACTCATTTTAATAAAACAAAAACTTACAGATATGGAGGCAAAAAGTCGCCGAGTGCAATAATTGCGAAAATTTGCTGGTGGAGTAAGTTAGTGTGGCAAGACAAGGATGATCTTGATGATAAAGAATTTTCAGGAGATGCAGAAGGGCCAACAGTGGAGTCACACATTGACATTATGTGTGGTTCAGAAACTGATGATAGCGATGAATGCGATGCCACTAGTCCCGAACAACCACCATCGAAAAAGTCTAGGCAATATTTATTAAAATATATAAAAATAAATAAATAAAATAAAAATAAAAAATTATAAAAATGTTTACTTAATTTTTTTAGTAGTTTATGGCCAGAAGTCTGGAGTTATTGGGGAAAATTTATGAAAAAGGCGACATATGACACTTTTTTGAATAAAAACAAATATCAATATTCTTGTCAAAATGGGATACCTTCACTTAATTGTAAATAAAAGCAGAACGCGTTTAATTTTGTTTATAGGTTATGTGACTTTACATGAAATTAATAACACTTGATCCTTTTTTCCATTTTGGATTTTTTATGAATTTAAAAACAAAAATTTTAATTTTTAGGCAAAAAAATATTTTTTTTTCTCCACAAATTTATTTTTACCGGCAAAACTGTTGATTATAAAGAAAAACGTTATATGAATGGATTAAAGAAATTGTAATTCTAAATTTTTCTAAATTTGTTTCATCAAAATCGGACAAGTGGTTCTCGAGTTATGTTAAACTACGTTTTTGCCAAAATGTTACAACTAAGCGAAAAAACATCAAGATAAGGAAAAAATTTAAAAGGTCATAAAAAAAAATGACACATACGAACGCCAAACCCTTTGAGGGTTTTACTAGTACCATCACCCTGACTTGGAATTTCTCACCCCCCAGATTGGCTGTTGTACTGTGTATTCGGGAACAAGAAGTCATTGGGTGCCAAATCACGGAGGATGAGTCATCAATTCGATGTTTTGACTGCTCAAAAATTCAACTGTTTGACGGGATGTGTGAAAGCACGCATTGTCATGATGGAGAATGATTCGTCTTTGGGGGTTAGTTTTACGAATTTCTCCGAAAATTTCCGGCATACAAATGGTCGTGTACTACTCAAAATTGACCATCATACATTGCTCAAGCGGAACACTGGCCACATGACCCATTCGGCCGAGGAAACAGGCGACCATTTGCTTCGCTGTGCTTCTTCCACGAAACAACTTTTGTTGGATTTCGCTCGTCTTGGAATACCCACACGGTCGATTGCTGTTTTGTTAGCGACTCATACGCATATAACCATGATTCGTCATCTGTCACGATTTTATACACGTCTTTTGAAGCACCACGGTCGAACTTTTTAATAATTTCCTTACACAAATCAACGCGAGCCTTTTTTGAGCGATTGATAAATTATGGGGTATCCAACGAGAGCAACTTTTTTTTACAACTAAGTGTTCATGCAAAATCGAATGTATTGAAGTGGAACTAATATGCAAGGATGCCTCTATCTCACGATATGTCACATGACGATCTTGCATTATTAGTTCACGCGCTGCATCCATGTTTTGTGGCACAACAACCGATTTTGAACGATCTTCACAGAATTCGTCGGCGTCCGAACTACGACCACGATTGAATTGACTATACCAGCGATATACTGTCGTTTTTGATGCTGCTTTATCGCCATATAAAGAACTGAGTTCATCGACACATTCTTGTTGAGATAATCCACGTCGAAAGTTGTGGAAAATAATCCAACGAAAACCTTTTCTTTAAATTTCCATATTTTGGCCAAATTGATTTTCTTAACTGACTGTAAACAAAACAAATAGCACTTGTACATCAAAACATTGTGTGTACGTTTATGCTAAAAAATGTCAAATTTTATTATGGTGTTGCCAGATTTTAGCTATTGACATTAGTGTTGCCAGTTCCCGAAATATAAATAGTACCCCTCGTATATAATAAAGTAAGTAAATTGCAAAAGTATAACAAATTGGATTTTTTGATAACACCGTTTACAGGTAGTTAGAAAAAAACCGTTTTCTCCATCAAAATTTTCTGGAATAACAATAATAAAATTACCAAAATACAGTCCATTATCGAAATACTATCGTTATTCCAGGCGATTTTGTTAGCGAAAATGATATGATATATGATAACTAGGATATTCAATCGATTACTCGTTATTCAAGTAATCGAAAAATTTGGCCAAAAATTTTTAGAATAATTTGAAATATCCAAATTTCGAATAACGAATAATTCGAATTATGTAATACGATTAATAAATCGAATAATCAAAACTGTCAAAAAATTAAAAAATGTTTGACAATATATTTTTTTATTAAAATATATATGGTAAAATCCCTAAACTTAGTAAACAAATTATGGAAAATAATTTGCTCTCGGTACCTATCCGGATTTCATTCTGGTCTGAGGAAATCATCAGGGGACGATTTGCAGAATTTATGGAAATATTTATTAGTTTAAACTCAATGAGAATTTTTTTCTTTTGTCTATGAGCGTTAATAAGCATTTTAAATATCAAAGAAAAACAAAAACAAATTATTATAATTAATGTTTTATGTTTTCAGGGCATGCGAAAGAGAAACAAATTAATGTACTATGTTCTATTCTTCTTTAATTCATTAAATATATTATAGAGCGCTACGTTTACGTCGGGAGAATTCAGGCTTAACTTTATAAAATACAAAATTTACCAACAAAGGTTTACCTTTTACCAAAAAATATTCTCTCCGATTTGGATAAAATTTGCAGATGAAAAAGAAAAAATAAAAATTTTAATATAATGTGATATGATATGAACTAATACATTTTTGATTTTTTTTTTTCAATTTTAGAAGTTACGAAAATTATTTTTGTTCTCTTTTTTTAAACAAAATTATTAAAAATACAACAAACTTTTTCCATTAATCGATCAATTATTAAATTTTATTCGATTAGTCGATTAGGAAAAAAACCCGAATAATTATTTGATTAATTAATCGACTAAAATAGAAAATTGATTAAGTGAATACATTAATAATAACATAATCGGAATAGTTTTAAAATTAGCTGGAATTAAGTAAATATTCAAAAATTAACAGTTAATTTGTTATATTAAAAAAAAGTCGGATACAAAATGTTTGCAGTGCCATAGAAGCCAATGAATAAAATAATATCGAACACCATCATTAACTTAATATTAAGTGGTTATAAGTATTTCATATTATAATCTTATTGAAATACGCTATTGTATCCTTCTTTGGTTTAGTGGGCATAAACGTTTGGGTCTGGTAAAATTTTGAAAAAAAAAATTATTTTAACCCACCTTATATAGAGTTGTTATTAGACACAAAAACAGAAAAGCAAATTAATAGAATGCAGTTGTCTATAAAACTACTTAAACATATTACAAATACATGTGTAATAAGTAGTATGCGTGTTAGTGGCCCATAAATATTTGCAAAATATAACAAACTTTTAAACGTTTGTATATGTTTGTGATAATAGTCTAAGGAAACAAATGAAATAAAAAATAACAACTATAAAAACACAATACATAGGGAAACTTGGGGTAATTTGCGAATAGTTTTTAGCAGGTTCAAAAACAGTACCTATGCATATTTTGTTTATTCTTTAATAAAATATAATCTGCCTTATTACAAAAAATTTTTCTTTTCGTTACATTAGATAGTGGTTTTTCAAAAAAGAAAATTTTAGGGTAAATTGAGAAAAGTTGGGGGAAATTGGGTATGGTCAAACTTTGAGCATAAAATAAAATGGTTAATATGCAATGTCTAACAATTTCATACAAAAATAAAAATATCAGAACAAATTGCAAATAACGAACACTGATAAATTTAAAAATTTTTTCACATATTTATCTATTTTAAGCTTTCGAGAAACATGCAAAATTAGTGGAGTTGAAATTAGTTTGCTTTTTTGATAAAATATTTGAGTTCCCATTTTACACCGAATTTTTTATTTGACTTTATTTTAACTTGCCTTAGCACCATTTCATCAATGTTGAAGTATTTGCTAAATCAATTTGTGCATCAATAAATATACAACAAAGAATTACTTCTGATATAATAACCCAGTGTAGAAAATCATTACCAGATATGTGGTTATATAACTCTTATTATGTTTCTTATTACCTTTTATGGCTCAAACAATCCAGCATTTGAAAAATCAAAAAATATGTCTTTACCTATATGTTTACCAGTATTGACAAAAAGAATGAGTCTAAAAATAGTTTTTCAAAAAATAAGTTTTATAAAAAAGATATTTTTTATTCCAAATTTTTTTTTATAAAATTTGTTCGTGGGACTTCAGGTTTAAAGCTGATAGCACTACCATCTGAGCTAACTCGACATGTTATATTTAATAGATAAAATCACATTTGACCTGCTCGCACAGTCGCCAACAGTGTTTAAAAAATGTTGATTCTGAAAATACATTTCAAAATAATTTACAAAAAAAAACTAGAACATTATTTTTAATTTGAAATAATGATAAAATAAGTCGTTATTTGCAACGCATTATTTTTTGCTTTGCAACAATAGTAACCTTACTAGTAGACCACCCAAATTTCAAAAAGTATTTTTTTGTTTACTCCACCGGCAATTTCCGATAGATTGGACATAAAAAATAATACGTGCACCAAAATTGGATCTCTCGGGCTCATACAGGCCAGTCAGTTTGAACTTTTGACCCTAAAAATGAACTAAAAACACTTCAAAGATTTTTTGCGCTACAACTTCTAAATTTGACGTTTTTCGCAAAAATACTACATAAGTGTTGTTATGCAGGACAAACACTTTCTTCATACGAATTTTTGTCCTAAGTGTTACTTATCGTGGTGTTTTAAGCGGATAAAGTAAAAATTTGTGTAAAGAATTCATTTTAAACGGCCCTCGTTAAAATTTGGACAGAGCCAGTGAAGATCGGTTTTAATTTTTTTGTAGAGCAAGGTATGTTGTTTTTATATTACATTTGGAACATATATCTGTTATTCCACGAAAGAGACACCAAAATCAGGCTGAAGTACCGATTTATTATATGTTGTACACTAGACCGACTCACGAAAAAAAGTTTAAAAAAACAATGCCCCTCAAAATAAATCTTGGTTTGTTATAAGATGATTCCTAGAATATTTAGGGTCTAGCAATGAGATCTCACGAGCTGAAACATCTTTAAAAAAGGTATTTTTTTTTTAGTTTTCGTAAGAAATTTGCATCTTAGCTGAAGACAACATATTCAATATGGGTAACAATGTGAAAGGTTTTTTATAGGCGCGTCCAGCGGTATATACATACAACATATTTAAGCATATCCTGACATATCCTATTTTCAAGGATATTCTATAAAAAAACAAATTTTTGACTCTTTTGTGATGGAAATGTCAAACTTATCTATCATAATCTATAGACGATTTAAGTGAACACGTGTTTCAGTTTTTTTGAAATTCGCGTTTTTCCGCGTTTTATCAGAAATTCAATATGGTGGAAACAATATTAAATTTTAATTCATCGATGATTTTAAGCTACCCCAATTCAATAAAAAAATTTATGAAATCCTTTGTAGGTTTATTACACAGCACAACACTAAAAATGCATCGGGCATGCGACTTATCAATTCTGATATATTTTAGTATGAATATCACGAATGTGAACACCAAATGTTAAAATTAGCTCTAGTTTTTGAAATATTCGCAAAATTAATTTTCAGCAAAAAGTCAGTTTTTTCGTTAAAATTTCTTATTTATTCATATTTCTGACTAAGCCACGAAAAATATGGTTTAAAAGTATAGACTTTGGGATTTTGCACAGATACCAACTTATTTTGATTAGGTAAAGGATCTAGGATCTAATTGCAATTCAAGTGAAAATTTTACTTATTTTCTTATTTTGAAAATATAGCAAAATCCCTTAATCGGATTTGCAAACTCTTAACACATGACGTAAACTCAAATTCCACTAAATTCATTTTATCAAAAAAAAATCACAACTTTTGCATCAACATTTTCCGAAAATTCAATCTGAAACACAAATTTTATCGCCCTTACTATCTAAGCATTAAAAATGTATATTTTTGTTCATTTAAAATTTTGGATGGCAGTAAGCTTTGACTTGGTTTATTTTTGGAGCATTCTGATTGGTTAATTTATTTTCAACCAATCAAAATGTTTGAAAATATAAATATATTTGTAGGGTTTTCATACACAAAATGAACAAAACCGTATATTTAAAAATAAAACGGACTAAATTTGAAATGCTCTTTTATAGTACTTTTTTGAACATACATACATATTTTAAAATCATCTTTTTCAGGAATTTGCTATTCAATTATCGAAAACTTTGTTGAAATTGATTAGAAAATATATGTGTTACATATTTCAATGGTTTTATCTGAGCTTTCAATTTAAGATTAATCACAGACTGCTTAATTTCTAGGTATTAAAAAAATCAATCTTTTTCAGTTTTAGTAAATTTTTACTTAAAATTAAAACATAAAGTGCGAAATTTATTTGATAAATTACGTAACATGAGATGTTTACTAATGGCATAAATTAAAAAAATTTATATTCCTTTCATCGCAGATTAATTATTAACGAAATCGTGAAAAAAGTGTAATTTCAACTTCCCGATTGTGGTCTCTCTTTCGTGGAATAACAGATATATGTTCCAAATGTAATTGGTTTATAAAAATAACTCATCTTGCTCTACAAAAAAATTAAAACCGATCATCACTGGCTCTGTCCAAATTTTAACGAGGGCCGTTTAAAATGAATTCTTAACACAAATTTTTACTTTATCCGCTTAAAACACCACGATAAGTAACACTTAGGCCAAAAATTAGCATCAAGAAAGTGTTTGTCCTTTCATTCTGCATAACAACACTTATATAGTATTTTTGCGAAAAACGTCAAATTTAGAAGTTATAGCGCAAAAAATCATTGAAGTGTTTTTAGTTCATTTTTAGGGTCAAAAGTTCAAACTGACTGGCCTGTATGCCACGGAGAAATCCAATTTTTACACATACACATATAATTTTTTGCACCCAATCTACCGGAAATTGCCGGTGGAGCAAACAAAAAAAACATTTTGAAAATCCCATACATTTCATGGGTGGTCTACTTACTAGTCATTAGTAACTTATTATTATATTTTTTAAAATAATGCAGAAAGTAAGTCGATGTCATTACTGGTAGACCAAAAAATAGTGACATGTCATTACCATTTCTACACTGGGAACTTTTTATAAAACTTAAAAAATTTTTAATTTATGCTGACTACCGTAAGTAATGTCCTAAGGGCAAATTTTAAACCCTAGATTGAATTGCAACGGTGTGGCGATTGAGCTAACTTTAGCAGTTGTCAAAATCTTTATATTTGCAGCAACATCTCTACAAAGAGCGGTTTCCTACATTCCCCCACTTTCCTGAATAGACCATGTTCCCCTACATTTAAATACATTAAATAATTTCCATACTTCGTTTCATTAAGTAAACGTACCCCTCATCTATTTCTGCTATTCTTTCATGACACCCTACAACTGACATATTAATGCAATTAACATAGAGTGTCAAAGAATTCACATTCTGTAAACCAATATTCAAAGTATGACTCAAGGGGACAGTTTACATTAGAAGTCCTAAGTTGTTAAGAACGGTTCAGTTTAAACACTCTAAATGGCACTGCAGTGCCTAAAGCATATAAAATAATAATTTTCACAATTTTACGAACCATTATGTGTTTAAAAAAGCACAAAATCAAATACACAGAAGATCGCGTTTTGTCAACTTTTTTATCTTTAAAATTCAAAAATTAATTTAGAAAAAGACTTCTGTCATCAAAATTCTCTAATTAAGGAAGAAACATCTTCTCAGACATTTATATTGGATATCATGTTTAAGTCAACGCTCTCCACTAGGGCAGAACAAGGTGACACTGTCAGAATTTCATTCGAATTTGCGAACTTTAAAAAACCTTTTATACCTTGTAAAAATAGCAAAAAAAAGTAACTAACAATTAGCAGATTTTTTGCTAAATACTAGTAAAATAAGAACAGCATAAATAAAACTATTAAATTCACAGAATTTTAGGCATATTTAAGTTAACATTAAGTTAATTGAAAATGGCTAAATTGTACTGTAAAATCTGCGAAAAATTTTGCTAAATATTAGTAGACCAAAAATAGTAAAAACAAACTGTTGTGTCTACAAAATTTATGTTAGTTTAAGCTAAATTTATTTGAATGCAAATAGCAGTCCATACTGCTATTTTTTGAGTTTTTTTATGCTATTAATTATTTAGCAAAATTTTTTGCTGATTATAGCAGGTTAAGTTGTTATTTTCTATCAACAAAATTTAATTCAAAAGTAAGTAACTAAAATTCTGCATATTTAACAGTTGTATTTTTGCTGTTCCTATCTTACTAATATGTACCAAAAATAACATGCTAATTTTAGCAACTTTTTTCTCCACATCAAAAGTTAGAAAAAATAATAACAGAGTACAACAAAATAAGAAAAATTTTATGCATCGGGGTTGCGACACTTCATATCACAAATATGGTCTTAGAATATAAAATTTAGCTAAGTTTAATAAAAATTTGCAGAACACTTTTTGTGGGAAAAAAAAAACTTTTTGCAAGAAAATGCAAAATATAAAATTAGAACGATAGTTTATTCAACATTCATATAGGACATACTATTCCCTTTAATTTGATGTATTACACGTTTCGACAAGTACAGCAAAATTCCGTATATACGTGTCTAAAATTAAAACTTCTCTTTTTTCGCAATTTCGCTAATAAATATTCTACAACCAAAATAAGACCCAAAATTTTAATTTGTGCCTTTAGTAAACATCGCCTGTTACTTAATTTGTGAAAAACCGCAAACAAGAATTTGCGTTTTTTGTCTTTACTACTTCCAGTACTCACTACTTCTCTCTTTCTTTTCCTTGTAGTCAATTTTCGTCTATTAAATATCAAATTTTTTCATATGCTATCATAAAATTTTTCATATAAGTTTTTCTGGGCATCATATCTCTAAAATTAATATAACGATTTTTTTTAGTGTTATTGAAAGTGGGATTAATTTTCTTTAAAATGATATACTGTCTTTTATTGCATTATTTTTTTCCCGTTCATGATTGCAGACGACGCACAGTGTTCGTTGTAATTAAGGTTCAAAGCAAAAAAAGAGTAATAATAACAAAGGATTGTTGGATTTCGTTGATATTAGTCTAAGTTGAGTTGTTGATAACAAATTCGATTTGCTTTCAAATGTCACATAAGTAGACGATTATTAATTATTAACCCATTCAAAGACGAATGACACTGATGATGGCTTTGTAGCGAAAGCCGAAAATACGTATTCTGTCTTGCTGGTCTTATCGAATTCTTTCAAAAATTTTTATTCTTTGTAATTTACTTGTAAAAATTGTATCGTCTTTCTTTGATTTGAAAATAATTTAAATAGAAAGTGATATTCATTTATGATCTAGAGTCAAACTAAAATAACATTCATTTACTTAAATAACAGATCAACTAAAAACATTTCCCTCATTCAGGTATTTAAATTTTAAAAATATTAGTTTTATCTGCCGATTCTTGCAGCTAGCATTTTTATGTTTGTTTTTTTAGTATCAAGACAAGTTAAAATTCGTGATTTTTTTAACATTTGGCTCGAGCTCTTTTTTTTTGGAAATGGACTTATAGACAATATGAAATCATGACAATAATGCCCATAGTGCGCTGAGGCAAGAAAAAACAGAATAGAATGTTCTAATAAGGACTTAATCGAAAGAATGATTTTAAAAACCGAACCCAAGTTGTACATTTCGAGAGGAAAAAATATAATGCACTCACTAAGAACTAAGTCAAAATAAAAGAGTTTGTTATTACGGAACAAAATGCAGACCACAATACTAGTTTTTCGGAATGTGATAGCTTCAATGATTAGAAATGTTCCTTATTATTTGTTTTGCATTTTTATTTATTTTATTTATTCTGAATTTTTAATAATATTTTGCGTTTTAGTGTAGTTTTGATATCGCAGTATCATGTGGAACCAAGTTTTTGAAGTTTAAACTTTTATTTTATATATTAATATATTTCTAATTTCTGGATATATAAAGAGAACTCGAATCCTTTCTAAAAGGATATTTTTAAGACAAAACTTTTCTTACTGTAAACTAAGCAAAAACATCGTTAGTATCAAGATCGTAATCAGTATAAAATTTCACAAAGAAATATTTTTGGCTTTTTTAAAAACAAGGATATGTTTAGTCTTGGTGTATCCTTGCTCTAAATTGGACAAAAAAAATATATTCGCATTAAAAATATCATAAGTGTTCTATATACAAACAAATTTTGAAATAATTTTAATATTTTTACACTTTTTGTTGACTTTTTGCAAAAAGGACATTTTTGAGCTATGCGTATCCTTGCTCCGAATTGAATAAAATTTGGTCGAAAAGCAAAGTGCATTATAAGTAACGCATACACGAAATTTCATGAAGTAACAATGTTTATTTCATTTATTATTTCACGTTTTAATTTTAGGATATATGGAAAGGACACGAATCCTCGCGCGGATTTTTAGTAAATTTATAATATTTGTATATCTGGTCAATATAAAAAAGCGTACCAAATTTTATCACCCTACACTCATAGAATTAAATCTGTAAAAATAGCAGAAAAAGTTACTAAAAATTAGTTAAAAATGATGCTGCAGAAAAAATTGCTAAAATTAGCAGATTTTTCTACTAAATACTAGTAAAATGAGAACAGCAAAATTAAAACTGTTAAATTTACAGAATTTTAGTTATATTTAGGCTAACTTTTAATTAATTGAAAATAGCAAATTGTACCGTAAAATCTGCAGAAAATTTTGCTAAATATTTGTAGACTAAAAATAGCAAAAATAAACTGTTAAATCTACAAAATTTTTGCTATTTTTAAGCTAAATTTAGTTGAATGCAAACACCAGTCTATTCTGCTAAAATCAGCAGAAATATTTTCTAAAAAATTGTAAACTGCTGTTTTCAAAAGGCTCGATTTTTATTTGCATTCGAAAAAATCGAATCGAAAAAAACTTCGAAATTTTTAAATTTTTTGGTGATTTTTTAGGCTACTAATTATTTAGCAAAATTTTTTCCTGAATTTAGCAGGTTGATTTGATATTCTCCATTTTCAAAAATTTAGGTCAAATATAACTAAAATTCTGTATATTTAACAGTTTTGTTTTTGCTGTTCCTATATTACTAATATATAGCAAAAAAAATCTGCTAATTTAGCAGTTTTCTTCTGCAGCATCATTTTTAACTAATTTTTAGTAGTTTTAACTAAATTTTTTACGGACTTTTTTCTATTAGTGTACGACAACTCCTTCTACTTTTGGCCGCTCGTTATATGAAAATGCCACACTGTGCGACGTACAGTACTTCGTCCCCATATAGTAAATCGGCAAAATTAGAGGAGTTATCGCAGAGGAATAAAATTATCGCAGAGGAATAACATGTAAATTAAGAAAAATTCAAAGTTTCATCAAAATCGGTACAAGGACATGACTACCTCCCATACAACGTTAATCTAAAATTTTTAATTTTAGCCGCAATTATAAACAAAACAAAGCGAAAGTTGGTAACTGTGTGTAAAATGATGTCTTTTAGCTCAGTGATTAATTTTGTTTCATTCGGTGCAAGGACATGACTATCTCCCATATATCCTTTTTCTCAAAAACTAAATTTAAGCTACATTTATGATCAAAATGCACTAAAAAGTAATTATAACTTATAAAATTATACTTTTTAACTCTCTGGCAATTTTATTTTATTTGGTATCAAGAAATTTCTGTCTCCTTTATGAATTTAATATATTCCCGAGTAAAAAAGTTTTGATATAATCACATATTATTTTATCTAATTGCATATAGTAAGTTATAGTTACATATGACCACATATGCTTTTAAATTCAAGCAGATATACTTTTATATAGTCATATTAGATATTTTTTCCTCAAAGGTTTTAATATGGAGACATATGTGATTTTATATTATTACATACTGGCCTACATATAATTGCATGTGCTATATATAAGTACATAAAGTAACATATTACAGATATAATTACGTATACGTTTATATATAATTTAGTATGACACTATACATAATAATATAATACTATATGTGGAGCCATATAAGAAATATTTCATAATTTGTGTTAGATATGATTATATATGGACGAATAAGAACCCATATATAACTTAATATGGTTCCATATCTACAATATTTCATGATTTCTTTAATATATAACAATATAACGTTCTTTATAACATCATCTATAATTATATATCATCCCACATAAGCAATTATTTCAAAGTGATTTTATATAAAACCGTATTATATTATATGTGGTTCTATGTTAACAATGATTTTGAACTAGTTTTAGATTTAGTAATTACTAGGGATTGGCGCGTGACTAGAAATGTGAGTCACGTTATTCACACGTGATCGTGAGTAATAATTACTATACTCAAGTGATTCGTGCCTGAGTCTGAGAATATATAATTCGTACTTGATTCGTGCGTGAGCGGGAATAAGAATATATAACCTGTGCCTGATTCGTGTGTGAGTTTATTTTTTGCATCATATATTTTTAGTAATTTATACTATTTTGTAATATTTTACTACTTTTTTATTATTTTTCTTATATCTTGGTTGTATAACATAATCCTTTAAAATTTCAGTCCTGTTAACTTTATTTTAAAATTACTAAAAATAAAGAAAATTTTGTTCACTGTCATGGTAAATCTGGATAAAAGTAATGGAATATTTATCGAAATTATAGGATCTCCAGCAGACCTTTGGGTTAATCATTATATTTGGAAATTAATTACACATGCAATGACACAATTACATGTAATTGTAATATAAAAATAAATATAAAAAAAAAATAATTACAAGTAATTTGTAATTGAAAATTTTCAATTATACATTACATATAATTGTAATTGAAAAAATGTAAATTACATTTACATTTTTTCGGAAAAGAAATAATGAGAAAAAGCACAAGTGAGGGGTCAGCCCAACATGACGTATTCTTTTTATACTTATCCACACCTATCCAACCTATCCCAGTCAGTTTTTTCTACAAAATTTTAACAAAAAACACTTTAATTCTAAATGTAATTGAAATTTGTAATTGAAATCACTTTCAATTACAATTACTTGTAATTGAAAATGTTCAATTACAGTTACATGAAATGTAATTGAGTTTTTTTTTAATTTCAATTACATTTATTTGCAATTGTAGTTGAAATTCCCTAGGTCTGGTCTCCAGATATTGCATATCTTTTTTATTTAAAAAAATAATTTTTGTATATTGTTAGATGTGGTCATATATAATATGATCTAAAGTATAAGGTCAATTTTTAGATATAATTGTATCAAACTATGTCCACTTTTATAACATTTTATATAATTTTATATAAAAAGGTATAATTTGATGTAATTGGATGATGACAAAATTCGGATACAATTGTATCGAATAACATAAAATTGTATCAAATTGTACCAAATTGTATACAATTGTATACAATTCGATACAATAAGATACAATAAGATGTTCTCATTTTTCGGATATAATTATATCTAATTACATAAAAGATTATATATAATTAAATATAACTTCATATGGCTCCATATCATTTTTTTTTACTTTGGTTGTAAAAAAAATTGATAATTTTATATTTTACTTTGTAAAAATTTAGGGTTTCCGCGTTTACTCTTATGTTAATACTTCCAATTTTCTGTTATTTTTTGTCTCTTTTTAATAAAAATTATACACTTCATCAAAATTAGGTTAATATTTTATAGTAATAAAAAAAAATTGACTAAGTATCGTATCTACATAAAATTGAAAAATTGTGATATTTAAATAAAATTAAAAATTTCAAATTTGCGGTTTAAAATCTTAATTTTTTTTACAGAAAATTATATATCCTAACGGACTATCTAAATCATAAAAAAAAATTAAATTTAGTAAAATTTAAAATGGATATAAAAACCATTTTAAATTTTACTAAACTTTATAAAAATTTTAGGTTTTCCGCAAAAAAAGTGTTATTACTTAAAATTTTTTTTAAATTTTCTTGACTTCCCGATCAAACAAATATTATATCTGACATATGTAGTTATATCTCATTTGATATAGATCGACATTTAATCTTATCCAAGATCATCTCCAAATTGGCGTATCCAGTAATATCCGATCAAATCCCTCAAATATATTACAGTATTAAATTAGGTCCAAATAGATCTCAAAATTGGGAGATCCAATAATATAAAATTGAGATTCTGATAGATCCCAAAATATCCTATGGGATTAATTTAGATCCAATGAGATACAAACGGATGAGCCAATTTTGGAAGATCGAATTGAATAATTTGATATCAAAATTTATCCTACGATATATTTGGAATTATTTAAATTTTAATAAAATTTAAAAAATAACACAAAAATTTAGAAAATATTCATTTCATTAAAAAAAACGCCATCGGCAGGATTTGAACCCAGATTGCTGGCGTTGTAGCCGATCACTTAACTCACTCAGCCACACACTACTATACAAAATGACTGACTATATAAGACAACATTGTTTGTGTTGCTGAGTTATATATAAATATATAAATTTATATATGTATGTGGTGCGCATAGTTCGGAGACATGGCCAAAAATGTGCCCAAACTATGCTGTATATGAGTCACAAATGTCTTGATACTACGCGCTAGACCTAGGAAGAGTTTGAAACTAACCAAATGTCTCCATACTAAACACTTGATCGAAAAACTGTCCCCGTACCATGCGCTATGCATACATATAAATATACACGCAGAGAAAAGATATGGTTGCAATATGATCACGGCTACAAAACTATGATCCCTACTGCCATACATGGTTGTTGCAATCATATTATTAATGTATTAATAATACTTTACAACTTATATAGTCGTCTGTAATCATTTTATAGTTTAAATCTCTCCTTTTTTCGCTTATCATATTTTTCTCTCGGCTACAATCATATATTATCTGGACAACCATATTCCTCTCTTCGAATTACAATCATATTATTATTTGTACTAAGAGATATCATGTTCACAATCATTGGTAGGGTTTCGACAACTATATGATGGTCAGTATACCTTTTTATGAGCGTCATTGATCAGTTAGCGTCATTCTTGTTTCAGATTTTGTGAAAAGAAGTTATAAGACGCAATCAAAGAAAATAATACATAATAAACAAAAAAAAAAAAAATTGAAAACAATTTAAAGATATTAATTTTAATAGTGACATTGTTTTTTACACTCATAAAAAAAAATTCAGTAAAGTCAGCATAAAATGTTGCTGTGTCAGCAAATTTTTAGTCAGCAGCGTGCTTGCAAAAAAGTTGGTAATTTCAGCAAAAGGTTTGCTGAAAATCAGCGAGCTGATTTTTACCAAAAAAAATAGTTATCTTCAGCAAAAGTTTTGCTAACACTTAGTCGACTGCAAATGAAAAAAATCCTTGCTAATATCACTAAACTTTTTGCTGAATATTAGTAGACTGAAAAAAACTCAAAAAACTTGTAGCGAAATTTTACTTTAGTTAATTTATTTGCTGAAAATTTAAATATAGAATATGTGTAGAGTTGTTTTTCTTTTTTTGTCATTTCCGTTTCCAGACAAGCTGCGACATCTACATCTTGTCTATCTTGTTGTCGTCCACTCTATGAATGCGGTTATCAGCACAATTTTTGTAGCAAAATAAATTAGTAAAACATTAGTTCAAAATTAGTTTAGTGCAAAAAAAATATAACTAAAATTTTTGCTGAAAACAGAATTTCAGCAAAAAAATTGCTGAAAACTAGTACACTTGATATACAAGACGTTTTACTAATTTTTCTACTAACTTATTTTTTTGAGTGTAGAAGAAAGAATTCGGTCCAACGAAGAACCTTCAAATTAGATTTTACTTTAAAATGCTCAGTGTTATAAAATAAGTAAAAAGTGATTAAAAAAAATGTTTTTTTAATTTTTGTACTCACGTAGAGAAATTATTGTTGAAGAGCGTCCATAATAAAGAGTGTTACAGCTTTTAGTTTTGTACGGAAATCAAATGGAAGAAATGTACAAAATGGAAGAAAATCTAAAGAGTGCACAAAATAATCATAATATATTCCTAGTGATCATAATATGATTCTAAGTGATCACAAAATTTTCGACAGGACAATAATATGATCACTGGGAAAATATTATGATCATCAAGAAAATATTATGATCCTAAGGAAAATATTATGATGATTTTTGGATGTATCGTGAAATTTTAATCCAACTTTAATCCAATCCAACAACCATATTATGATAAAAATGAGGTAAGAGTATGATTGTGCCAACTATGTAATAACATGATTGTCGCAATAATAAACCCAAAAATATATGATGCTCTTAGAATATGATTATCCCAACCATGTTTTTTCTTTTCGTGTTGATGACTTAGAAAAAATAAATGAATAAAATTCACTCAATAAAGTTTGACAGTTACTACATGACAGTTGTTTGTGTAGTAATCAGTAGTTGTTGTTTTTAACAGTAATTAAAGTTGTTTTTCTATAGAAAAAAGCAAAACAACTTTTGTGACGGTTATTTAAGAAAAAAAACTAACGAAAAGTACTGTAATTTCGTAACAGTTGTTTAAATCAGTTATTTTTAATATCATTATAAACAAGTACCGAAACAGTATTTTTATAGTAGTTTTTGTTAGTTACTTAAAAAATAAAAAATTTCGTTGAATTTTTTTGAATTTTAAAAATTCTTGTTATTGTTGATATATTTCTAGTTTGCAAATAAAAATAAGAAACTTGTATTGTATCTCCAATGCATAAAAGCATAATAACTGGAGAACGGTTAGGAATTTTTTCTTCAAGTATTAAATAGGCTTAAGTAATATTACATATTTTTGTAATCGAAAGAAAAAAAAAATATTTTGTTTACTAAAATATACTTTTATAAACAAAAAGAATTGACTAAAAAAAGTAGTTTTACCGATTTTGTCAGTTGTTTTGAAATTTTTGTTGTAAACATTTATCAGTTAATTTTACGACATTGGTAGTTATTTTTAATGTATTTGTTAATTATTTTTAACCGTTAAAAATAACAAAAGTTGTAGTTATTTTAAAAGTCGCCTTTTGAACTGCATATACCTTTGTTTTAACTGTCATTTTGAGTAGATTCTACCAACAACATTTTTCTTTTGTGCCCGAGCTGGGATTTGATAGTAGGCTCTCAAATAATATGTGAATATATATTACTGACGTGGGACCATATATAATCATATCTCAAATTATATTGTTAATCTTGCACCATATATGGAATCATATGTAATTATATCTTATAGCATTTAATATAATATATAATCATATATAAAAATATCTTACATCATGCAACCAACAAATTTTTACAAGAGGGCATACATTATTATATCTCAAAATATATGGCTTATATGCCACCATATGTGATCATATGTTATGTTATATATGATCATTTATAATTATATATGACAACATATCTGTCATATCTCATTATATATAGTATATATGGTTGATATCTAATATTATAAAAGACAATATATAAAAATATGTGGTTATATAAGGTACCACATAAGTAACATTTAATTATATATGGCTATTCATGACAATATACATATATACTCACATATGATAAGATAAAACAAGATATTACTATATATGCCTATATATAAATTTTTTTGATCGGGTTTTTTTATTATTTGTACACCACATAAAAACGAAGCTTGTGTTTTATTGCCAAGATCTCTTTTTTTAAACTTTAATATTTTAATTCTTGTTGGTACCTTAAAATTTAGCTCTTTCTAACTTTGTTAAAAGCCAGGTAAAAGGGTGTGAAAAATGTATATAATTTTTCAATTTGCGGTTAAAAAAACCATTTTTTTTTCAAATTTTATTAAAAGACTCCAAGATGTCCTAAAATCATAAATAAAAAAAATACCCGTTCTTCCAATTTTTTTTGTTGTTTTACTCTACCAAACTTGAGCAACTTTGGGATTTCCAGTCAACAAATGTCTAAAGTTTTCGATGCCACCAAATATTAGTCTATAAAAAATTTTCACTTAAAACTATTTTCTTTTATTGCAAATATAGTAAATAACAAAATCACCGTGTTTCAAAGAAATATCTTTTAAAATGAATTTTTGTCAATTTTTTTTGTAAAGCAGTTTAATTATTCGTTTAACTATTTTAGCTCCTCTGTTGTTAACAAAAAGAGGAGAGACTGAATTTCTCTTTCATATTTATTTAGGGTATTATGTTACCTCGTCAAAAATGTATAAGTCACTAACATGCTCCACACATTTTTTTTTTTTAATTTTGCCTATGGTACAAAGTACTGTGCGACGTACCCAGCAAAAAAATTTTATTACCAGACAAATAGTTATTAGGGTTCTTCAAATTTCAAAACGTTTGAATTTTCCAGCTCCTGTTAGAAGATTATGTAATAAAAAAGTGTTCATCTTAAGGTCCCTAAATTGCGATAAAGTGAACAAAAATAAAAATTTTTAAATATAGAAAAAATTAAATTTTATACCATAGAACGCGATATATCAAATTTATTAAATATTTTGGCGATAATTACGAATATGAAGTCTAAATTTAAAATAGACGAACGGTTTCCGCGATATCGCTGATTAAAGATTTTTCAATGGAAATATTTTTTTCCAACATTTTTTCAGTTTAGCTGTTATTCTCCTAAAAACCGTTATCTATGTGAAGTCTAGTTCTTAATAAAAGTTTAAATTAAAAATTTTTACCAATATTTGAAAAGTTATTAAACAAAAGGTAAAAAACAAATTCATATTTTATGAAAAATTGCCAGGATAACCTTATTCTTCCTGCAATTTTTTTATTATAAGTATAAAGGTCAATAGTTTTTATTATTATTTTTTATATGTAGAAAAACCAGCTCAAATGTTATTTTCAAAAAAACGCGGTCTCCGTATAATTTTTCTACGTATAATTTTTTTACCAGTATTTTTTTATATGTTTCCGTAAACATTGATCTTTCAATTTCAAAAATTGGGTCCTTTTCTACAAAGGTTTTCTGATGATCTTCGGTAATGCCAACAGAAACACGTAAAAACTTACTGGTATAAAAATTATATGGAGATAACATGAATAACATTTGAGCTGTTTTGTGTTATAATAAATAATAAAAAAATATTCATCTTTAAACTTGAATAATATAAGCTGTATTTTCGATCATGTCTATAAGCGTTAAGTATTAAAACGAAATCTACGTTAAACCGATTGGAGTATAAAAAAATTTTAAATAGTTAGTGTTTATAATAGTTCCGGTATAATCGAACATACGTCACCAAAACTTTTTAGGTAGCAATGCGAAGAAGTTACGCTAGGGTGTGAAAATGTATAAACCTTAAGTTTTCAACGTTGATAATTGTCCAGTTTGAAAGTTAAAATGTACACAAAAAGTTGTATGTTAGTTTTCGTCTAAAACACGATTTGCACTTTGAATTTTTTTTTATGAGTTAATGGATATAGTTAAGTCGAAAACACTGCTATTATTGGCATAATATTTTTTTTCTCGAAATCATAAAAACGAGAATATCTCGGAGGCAGTTAATAACTTAATAAATAAATTTTATTTCATATTCTCAAAGTATATAAAATTGTGATTCAAAATTTATGGAGAAACCTTGAAGGACTTAATCTTAAGTGATAAAAAAAATTGATCTAAACTTTTTTTTTTATTTTATATGTATATTTCCATAAAAAAAAGGTTAAGGTTTAAAAGGTTAAAAGTGTCTTCAAATGCAATAAAATATGCCATAAAATTTACGAGTTACACACAAAGCAATAACAAAATTATTTTCGTTGTTGTTGCTTTGTGTGTTATTTTAAAATTTCTTTGCATATTTCATTGCATTTGTAGACACAAGGTTAGAAAAATCTGCAAATTTTAGGGACCTATAGACGTGACTGAGTTTCTCTAAAATTTGGTATCCTAATCACTAAAATTCGGCCTTGAGGAGACAAATTGGTCTACGTAATGTTTCCCCATACAATTTCCCCATAGTGGTTATACAACGAAACTAAAATTGTTTACTGCTTATAATTCGACATCAGTATTTACTAGATAGTTTTGTTCGACAACGTCGTTTTTACAAGCAGTATAGCTTTCGCGCCACTACTTATTTAATTACAAAATTAATGCAATATTGGGAATTACTTATTTTGTAACTACTGATAAGTATCTGAGTATACCTTAATCCTAGAAACTAGTTATATAGTAATATAGTTATATTTTTTCCAAATTTATCTATATCTGTAAAGTTTTTATTTTTAATAGTAAAAGGCTTTATTTTTGAATCATGTAGGTTGATAAACAGCATCCGGTTTCTAATTTGTTCATTTTTACTAGCACACGCTGTAAAATTGATTATTTAAAAATTTTATTTGTACTATATTGTTTTCTTTTACTGAACGGCAGAAAACAGGCTTTGAATTCAGTGAACTTATTTTATTTTTTTTTTAATTCAGTGAACTTATTTTATTTTTTTTCAATTCAGTGAACTTATTATTTTTTTTTTTTAATTCACTGAACGTAATTTTATTTTTTTCAATTCACTGAACGAAAATGAAATTGAACGAATTCAGTAGTGAATTAATTCAGTAAGGAATTAATTCACTTTTTTCCGTTCGATTTATAAAATTGAACGCGTTCACCAGTGAATTAATTCATTTGATTTAATAAAAAGAACTATTGCAATTGAATTAATTCTTTGAATTTATTGTTTGACGAACGCGTTCAGTTGAACGAATTCAGTGAATTACTTAAGAAAAGGAATTCATTCAATTCTAGAGAAAATTGAATTCGATTGGTAGTAGGGTTTTTCTTTTCCCGGACTTTTTCATTTCTCGGGACAGCGGGATTTTTTTCGGAATTTCCCGGGATCCCGGGAATTCCCGCTCGTTAGAAAATATATAAATTCAACATATATTGTACTTGAAAAACTACTTTTTGGTTAAACACCGTTCGACAAAGTTCATCTTTTGGTTGTATCCATGAGAAAATGTTCTGAAAGGAGGGCTACATATCCATGTCTTCCACTTTTTCCAGGTCAATTCGTTTAACAATTTAAATCGTGAATTAGTATTTATGTAATATATTTATATGGAAGGCCGTCCTAATTAAAAAAAAACTTAGTAATATATTAACTAAATATTAATTTCGCGGTTTAAGCCTGGATCAGCCAGACGTAAACGTAAACGTATCTATGCATAGCTGAATTAATAAGTTAAATAAGAACAGAAGATGTGTTGTGTTTTTTGTTTCATTCTTATTCATTCAATATAGAGCAAACGTAAATACACATCGAAAATCTGTTGTGAATAGATTTTTGTTCTGTATTTACGTTTGATCTATATTGAATGCATAAGAATGAAACAAAAAACACAACACATCTTCTGTTCTTATTTAACTTATTAATTACGTTTGATCTATATTGAATGCATAAGAATGAAACAAAAAACACAACACATCTTCTGTTCTTATTTAACTTATTAATTCAGCTATGCAGAGATACGTTTACGTTTACGTCTGGCTGATCCAGGCTTTAAGCTGTTAAACGAATTGATATAGAAAAGTAAAAGACAAAGTTATATTATTTTGATCTCTTTTTTCAGGATATATTGGAATTGTTAATGGTTCAAACTTGTGTCGGACCAGTCTTATAGTCAGAACTAACATAAATTTTTTGCTTAAATATTTCTTATACATTAAATCCAAAAATTTCTATTTCTATATATTTTGTTTTTTTCTATGCAGATTTTCCGAAGTATCCGTCTGGAATTAGTTTTATAAAAAAGTTTAGAAGTGAGCATTTTTCACAGAAATATTTAGGCAAATTCGCATAAATTGTTTTATAAAAGTAGACACTAAAATATTAAATAGTTTCATAACTTCAATTAGTTTTCTTGAATAGACATTTTTTATGCCACAACTCGTTAAAAAGAAATTATTTAATTTTCATATTTAGTTGCATTTTAAATTAGCATATAAAAAATTCAAAATAATTTGAAAAAGCATCTGATGTATTTATTATTTTAAAAATTAATAATTAGGTTGTTCATAAGGGGTGTGCTATCTGTTGTATCGTCGTATCGTCCTAATAAAAAACAGAGTTGTTAAAATTTTTATTTGTGTTTAACAACGATTTTCTATTCAGTTTTCTATCTGTTAGCACACTCAAACATAGGACACTAAACATACGTAAAAATGTTGTATCGTGCTATTCTCAAATGTTGTATTTTTTCAAATTAATTTTTAACAACTTTGTTTTTTGTTAGGACGATACAACGATACAACAAATAGCACACCCCTTGTGAAAGCCCTTAATATTTAGAAAATATATTTAAAATAAAGGAATAGCAATTGAATTTTAAATGAAATTATTTGAAGTAAAAGAAACTCAAAATACTTATGTTAATTGAAAATACGAAAAAATTACTATTTTTTAACTTTAATCCCTTGTTTATTGGAGGTATTTGGAACTGAAATAATGATTTTGAAATGTTGTATAAGGCTTGTTTACACTATAAGATTTTCGGTACGATTTTACTTCAGTACACGTGCAAAACTTATAGGCAAGGTTGCAAAATCTTTCCGAGAATCTTGTAGTTTAAAACAGCCTATATAAATATTGCTTTATTTGAACAAATATCATCATCTTAAAGAAGAAAAAAATTCCCGAAGGACAAGTATTTTAGTTTGTAAATTTGGTAATTGCTAATATAATATTTTTCGGTTTAACTAAACCAAATTCAATTGGCATCCAAAAACAATTTGGCTTAATTCAGTTTATTAAATTTTAAACCATATTTTTTATTTTAAAATATTCTTTATTTAAATTAATTTAAAAAAATCAATGCTTTAAATTTAAATAAAGCTTCTAAAATTGCAATAAAACTAGCTAAACCTACTGTAAAAGAAATCCCGGGAAATCCCGCATAAAATTCCCGGGATTTCGGGATTCAAAAAAGGGCGGGATTCCCGGGAATCCCGTCCCGGGAATTCCCGGGACATAAACCCTAATTGGTAGTGAATTCATTCAAAAAGGAATTAATTCTTCAAAGATCTGACTGCGGTAAAACACTGTCGACACTGCGAGTATCTGGTATGGGCTTTATTATGTAACAGTTTGTAACCATTTATTTTTTAACCGCTCACCACCATACGAATAACTTTTTATTTTGGCAATTATTTAAGCCAGATTCACAATGCTGGAATACCCCACTCTGCAGAGTGGATTTTGTTCCTTTCTTTTTCGCACTTATATATTCTTTATATATTTGTAATGCAGCGGGTAAGCAGGTGCACAAATTTTGTGCATTTTTCATGCAGCGTATATGGACAACTGGTTAGAAAAACGACCTTGCCAAATCAAAATAATTATTTTTGGCACTGAATTTAATGCAGTAGACCCCAATTCTACTGCTTTTCTGGAAATGAGCATCTATTACCGAGTTTTTGCTGGGTATAAGTGCTGCATGATTGGATACTGCCAATATGTTAGGTTATCATATAGTCGGTATTGACCAACTATGATTTCCATTATTGTTTTAAGTTTTTTGTTATAATATTTAACATCCGCAACTGCAAATGTAATTACACCAAGTGGCTGTTAGAATTGTTACATTGCAAACGTTTATCAAATTTTTTTCTTGCCTTAATACCGACTGCATAGTATATATGCATATAAACGAGTAAAGAAATATACTCGTATAAAAAAAGAAACTTCCGTTGCTGTATAAATAGGAAATGCAAATTTTTGTTTCGTTTTTTACCAGAAAAAAATAGGGAAAAACTAAATGAGAGAATATTAAATGAAGTTTAGTTTATTCAATGCAAATATATAATACTGTTCTGTTTTACTTTTAAGTTGTTTGGGTGGTAATTCCGGTTATTTTTGCTAAATCTAAAATAGGCTCTTACAATAAATTAACAAGAATTATTGCTATTTATGTTTTTCATGATGTTCGCAAAAAATTAAGCATTGAAGTAATGTATAAAATATTCAAATAGCCAAAATGTTTAGTTTTAGTAATATGGACAATACAACTGTGTTCTAAATCAAAGAAAAAAAGTTATAGTTTAATACAATTTCGAAGTTAGAAAAAACAATTTAGCTGTGAATACTTTTGGTATTAGAATACCTAAGCTAGTGATAAGTATTATATTACCTTTGGCTACCCAGTGTAGAAAATCATTACCAGATATGTGGTTATGTAACTACATACTTGGTAATGGTAACTAGTTACTTTTGTTATTACATTTCTTATTACCTTTATATGGCGATGTCGCGAAAAATAATGAGTTATGGTTACACACCAGCATACGAAAAATCAAAAAATATATCGTTACCTATGTGCTTATCACTACTGACAAAAATAATGAGTCTAAAAATAGATTTTCAAAAAAATAAATTATATAAAAAAATAATATCTTTTATTGTATTTTTTTTTTAAATAAAATTTGCTGGTGCGGGAATCGAACCTGGGTCTACAGATTGCCAGTCAATAGCTCTACCATCTGAGCTATGTATATCGACATGTAATATTTAATAGATAAAAACATAATTGACCTGCTGCACACAAGTAAGCTTACTCGCCATCCTTACCAGTGTTTAAAAAATATTGAGTCTAAAAATAGATTTCAAAAAATTTAAAAAAAAATCTAGAAAATTATTTTCTATTTGAAATAATGATAAAAGTAAGTCATTATCAGTAACTCATTATTATATGTTTTGAAATAATGAAGAAGGTAAGTGGGTGTCATTACTGGTAGTACAAAAAATAATGATATGTCATTACGGTTTCTACACTGGGTAGTTTCAATATTAATAATCCAAAATAGAAGAGAGCATGAATTTTCTTATATGAGAAATGTGTGAAGAGAACTGTCATATGATTTGTACTGATGACCAAAGAAGACAAAAGAGTAAAATCCGAGATGTTTAAAGCAAAAAAATATTGTAAAAAATCAAAAGTAAAAAAGCTTGCAAAAACAACATTTTTCCAAAAAAAAAAAAAGTTCAAAGTTAAGAGAAAAATATTTTTTTGTAAGCAAAAACAGCATTTTTGGGCTAAAAGTCTTAAAAAACGAAATTTAAAATGCAAAAATCTTAATAAAAAGCTATTTTAAAACTAAAATACGGAGTATCCAAAAAAAAGCAAAAAGAAGCAAATATTAGTAAAAATGCAGAAAAGCAAAAAAAAAACAAAAACAGCTATTTTGTTTTCGCTGCTAAAGACCCAAAAACTAGAATATATAACTTAACAATTTTCATATAGGGTTAATGCGAAAGTATTTCTTTTTTTAATACATCAATCGCATATTAAACACTTGATTGCAAAAAAAAACGTATACGTTATTTTTTGAGACGAATTCCTATTAAGTATACGTCCGTTAGTTGTTTAAATTTAAAACATATTAAAAACAATCTCATCGAATTCACTGTTTGTTTCCTCAACTATTCCAATTAAAAATGAAAAGAAAAAAGCACTATATGTTATTATGTTGTAATTGCTACAAAAGTCATTAATTTAACGAATCTTTCTACAAGTGTCTTTTTTATAATTGTGTGCAAAGAAACAAACAACAAAATAACAAACTAACAGTTACAGATAATAATAAAAACAAATTTTAGTACACGACTTGACTTTAAACTAACAATATGTAAGAAATATTTTCACATAAAAAATGTTCAACCAAAGAAGAACAAGAAGTAAAAGAAGTATACGAGGCCTTACGTCCTTTTCCGCTAAATTACAATTCCACTGATTGCATTTCAACGTGTATACAATAATATACTTTCATATATGCATATGAATGTATGTGTATACAAAACAAAAGTATAACTCTTACATATGAATATTTGTAACTTCATATGTATGTTCATATATGCATACACTATACTTAAAAAGTATTGAGAGCTTTTATTTTCAAAGACCTACACACGATGTCCTTACCTACTTAGCAGAGCTTCGAAAAACTTAATTCAATTTAAGCTTAATTCACTAAAAATTAAATTCAGATTTTAAAAAGATTCATGTACCATTCCCTTAAACCATTCGTAAAGAATTCATTCATAAGCTTCATTCCCAAAGCTTTAATATGAATTGAATGAATTCCTAACTTGAATCATTCAAATCGCATGTTCATTCACCATTTTACTAATTGAATGAAGAAATTTTATTACCATTCACTTAGTGCAGTGTAGTATGAAACTAACATATAATCAAAACCAAAGCATACAAGCTGTAACAAAGCATACGATACTATTTATTTCTGTTAGATGAATTTTAAACGTTTTTCATTTTATTATGCTAATATTTCAGCAATTACATACAAATTAAAATTTTTCATTTGATTAAGTGAATGAAAACAAATAATTTTTCATTCACTTTTTTATTAAATGAATTAAGGTAAATTGGGTTTCATTCAGTTAGAATTCAATCAAAATAGAATGAATTCATATAATTTTAAGCTATAGGGAATTAAGCTATCGAATTAATTCCATAAGAATGCTATTAGGGAATGAAATTTAACCCAAATTTCATTAATTTTTAAAAAGTGAATGAAAGAATTAAGCCTTTTAAACCTTTGCTACTTAGTTTTTTCGAATTCGATAAACTGATATCTAACAATAACCAAAATGATTTCACCACAAGTTAGGGCACTTAATTTCAGTGCTATTACAATATCATGATATCAATGACATGTAAGCGACACCTGCAATGACGTCTGCCGTCAAATGTCACTTTTGATTTTCATTTGAAGTTAGTTATCAAAAACAACATAAACTTAGGTGAACAAGAACAGGCAAAATTTTAGTTACACAGTTAAAATTAATTTTTACAACAGTCTTATCAAATTAATATGTAAAACAAACAATAGATGTATTTTCGCTCATACCTATCAACGTTAAGTATTTAAATCAAATTTACGTTTAACCGATTAAATTATAAAAAATTTTAAATATTTATGGTCTAATTCATAAACTTTTACAACTGTCTTATTGCAGGATTTTAAGCTAATTTGTGAAAAACAGTATTCATATTTGCTTAATAATGAAGAAAATAATAAAGGTTTATAGTTGGTACTCACTAACTTTAAACCTTTTATAAAGTTTGGAGTGAGGAAGCCACCATTTAATTGCTAATTATTTCATTTTCAGGCATGAAATGATTTATTAAAGCCATCCCATCCCTAGAATGTGTGGCTTCCAACAACTTGCATCCATCAAACTAAAAAAAACTACAACAATTGCGTAGCCAATGACCTTTTTCGAAAAAATTTCCAAAAAAATGTAAAAATAAAATTAAAAAGAAAAACAAAACAATAGTGATGTGTAGACTGTCAAAACATTATTCGAAATTCGATTACTTTTGTATGCTTTGAATAATATGTTCTAAAAAATTACATTTTTACCCACATTTCCATTGATTTGCTTTATAAATAAAAAAAAATATTTTTAATGGCTTTTAAATTTATCTTAGCACATCATTAGTTTTCTAATTAAAGAAAATACATTTTCACTTCCGATTACCGAGTCAATCGTTTACTAAATTTGCACATCACTTACGACTTATTTCGGAGAAGAGAGAAAATAAACAGTAGTGTTGCCAGTATCAAATCGAAAAATTAATTTATAGTTAAAATACGATTATGAATCAAGATTTCTAATAACTCTTTATTAAGCGAAATATGTACTTTAACTATAGCAAGCTTCAAATACCAAATAAATTTTGTTTATGAATTAGCACATTAATGTTTATAATATTTGCCGTATAATCGAACGGATGCCAGCAAAACTTCTTAGGAAGGAACGCGAAGAAGTTATGTTATATGCGAAAATCTATAAAGGTTGAGTTTTCAACGTTGATAATTATCCACGTTGCAAGTTAACTTGCATACGAAAAGTAACGTGTTAGTTTTCGTCTCAAACATGTTTTTGCGTACTTTGAGTTTTTTTCTGATTTAGCGGATATAGTTAAGTCGAAAACACAGCTAATTATGAAGTATAAGGCAGTTGTAAAAGCAAACAATGTGATTATGCATTTGACCACAAAAATTGATCGGATATGCGACTTATCAATTTTGGTAGATCTTAGCATGTACCAATATCAGAATTGTGAACACCAAATTTTAAAAATTGGCTTTCTCAAATGTTCGCTAATTTAACTTTTACAACAAGCAGTTTTTTTAATAAAAATTTACCAAAATAAAAGATCAACAATACAATTCATCTTAAAAACACATGACACGGTGCAAAAATATAATTTAAATGACATACGTTCAAACTCAAATTTAACGGTTCGTTATAATTCAAAAATCTGATGTTTATCATACACAAAGTTGAATAGAACCAGTTCAGATACTTTAAAATTAAGGTTCAAAGCAAAAAAGAGTAATAATAACAAATGATAAAAATAGCATTCTTAGATTTCGTTGATGTTAGTCTAAGTTCAGTTGTTAACATATTCGATTTGCTTTCAATTTTGAGATAAGTAGACGAGTATCAAATTATCGGCGAAAGCCGAAAATACGTATTCTGTCTTGCTGGCCTTATCGAATTCTTTCAAAAATTTTTATTCTTTGTAATTTACTTGTGAAAATGCATCATCTCTTTTTAATTTGAAAAATAATTTAAACAGAAAGTGATATTAATTTATGATCTAGAGTCAAACTAATAGAACATTTATTAACTTTTTATTCATTCATATACCTGAATTAAATTCGGATAATTATATTCTACATGTCCTGTTGATTGTAACTTCAAAAAATATTGGTCCTACACCCACCTTTTAATACACCGATCGACTCAGAAACACTTTTTGTTTCAACTTAACAATATATGTCTGCCAGTCTGTCGTCTGTCTGTCCTTGCATTCTTGTACCCACGTTACAGATTGCAAATATTAAGATATTTTGATAAAATTCAATAAACTTATTTCGGCTCAAAGCCGCAGCGCCTTGAATTTGGTTAAAATCGCTCCATGATTAGACCTACACTCATAAAAATAAATCTGTAAAAATATCAGAAAATACAACTAAAACTTACTAAGTAGTAAAATACTAGTGAAATAAGAACAGCAAAAATAAAACTGTTGAACTTACAGAACTTAAGTTATATTTACTGTACTTGTACTGTAAAATCTGCAGAAAATTTTGCTAAATATTGGTAAACTGTTATATCAAAAATATTTTTGTTATTTTTAAGTTAAATTTAGTTGAGTGCAAATAGTGCAGTCTATCCTGCTAAAAGCAGCAAAAATATTTGCTAAAAATTTGTAAACTGCTGTTTTTAAAAGGCTGGATTTTTATTTGCATTTCAAAAATAAAAAAACTTCGAAAAATTTACATTTTTTTGTGATTTTTTAGGTTACTAATTATTTAGCAAAAATTTTTGCTGATTTTAGCAGGTTAATTTATTATTTTCTATTAATAAAAATTTTACTCAAATATAACAAAATCCTGTATATTTAAGAGTTTAAATTTTACTGTTCCTATCTTACTAATATATAATAATAGGCTAATTTTAGCAATTTTTTCTCCTACATCATTATACACTACACGGAGGAAAAAGACGTTTTTGTTTATGTTTGGAGGTAATTATATTATATTTACAAACTACCATATATGTATTTGGAGTATGCTTCCAATTATATTGTTTTTATAGTTACTATACATATATTTCCCGGTAATAATTATATTTGTGGATACAATTAACATATATTTGGAAAAACGGCGAATTTCTATTCTTGATACATACAAAGTTGTCCATTATAACTTTTGTAGTTGGTAATAATCGTTTAGTTTAGATAGACTGCATCTAGTCAGAAAATTTTGTGATATTTTTCCTTTATTTATTAATTTTATTGTGAAAGATGTGAAAAATAAAATAAATTAGTATAAATAAAACATAAAATTGTATTAAAAAGAAAAAACCATTATTTAATTTTGTATATTAAAGTATCAACTTATTATAAGAGTTTTTAATTAATGTTTGTTATTAAAAATAAATAAAAAATAAATGAAGAGATTGTAGTTATTGTTTTTCAATGAAAGATTTGTATTAGATGTAAAATTCAATGTGGTTTATAATATATTTAGTTATTAAATAATCGCCAAACAATAGATGTATTAATTTTACTTTTTATGTTTTTCCATTGAAATATAGAGAAATTTGGAGAGTAGAATAAATACGCCTATTGTTTGGCATATATTAAAAATTGCTTTATAACTAAATATATTATTTATAAATTAGAAATTTATTAATTGAGTTCAAGGCCAATTTCCTTATTATGAATTAACATAATAAGTACTTTTTTCAAAAACTGCTATTTTTCTTCATCAGGATATTCTCCTAACAAATACTTCACAGAGTTTTTGCTTTCAAAAACCTCTAACACTTTCAGGAATGAAAAGACGATCGTTTCGGGGATTTTCCAAGTCCTCTTCTTCAGTTTTCTTTAGAAAGTGGTGGCAATAGTGCAATGCAAATTGAAACATCAAAATTTCATATTAAACGTAGTCTACTACATCAACGAAATGAGAATGGAGTAAACAATAAAATATGTTTTCGAAGTCTCTGCAAAGACATAACCAACAATAGAAATATTATGAAAGTTTTTGTTTTTTTATTTCGTACAATCGGTACAAATAAAATACAAATTTTATTTTTACCACTTCTTTGTCAATTACAAGGAAGGGGCAAAAACCATTTCTCCGTACTGCGAGTGTTGTCAAAATGTTGGGTTTTAATTTTTATTCAAAAAAAAATAAAAATTGTTTTTTCGACCTTTTTATTAATTAATTAGAAATTTATTAATTCAGTTCGAGGCCAATTTCCTTATTATGAATTAACATAATAAGTACTTTTTTCAAAAACTGCTATTTTTCTTCATCAGGATATTCTCCTAACAAATACTTCACAGAGTTTTTGCTTTCAAAAACCTCTAACACTTTCAGGAATGAAAAGACGATCGTTTGGGGGATTTTCCAAGTCCCCTTCTTCAGTTTTCTTTAGAAAGTGGTGGCGAATATGTTTAACAATTTCTCCAAATATATATATGTATATTACCAGCAAAAATATGTTTGGGCAGGCCGTTTTTTTTCAGCGTGTACACAACTACGTGGACCGGTTATAGGTTTGTGCTGATGTTCGTAGCACCAAAAAATATTGGACCTAGACCTACCTTTTAGTATACCGATCGACGCAGAATCACTTTTTGTTTGGATTTAACGATGTCCGTATGTCTGTCCATGTATTCTTGTGCGCACACGCAGGTCGCAAATATTAATATATTTTGACGAAATTCTTTGCACCGTCGTTTGTCAGTCCAAAGACGAAGTCTATTGATTTTGGTTGAAATCGATAAAATTGGCTTTTCGTAATCTACAGGAGGAAAATATGAAGATATTTCAATGAAATTTGGTACACTGATCTATATACGACATTGGAAAAAGTCTGTTGAATCAGTCCTGTGTAGAGCTAGTGCCCGTATAAAGGTCTCCCATAAATGGACAATTTCGCATGCTACAGGTCGCAAACCTTAAGATATTTTGAAAAATTTTAAGCGATCTCACTCCTTAGGTTGTAACTAAAATTCTTAAAAAAAGAATTTATTTAATAAGTTTTGGAATTTAATTCCTTTAATGCAGTAAATGTAATACCGATAAAATTAAATTTGAAAAAAATTGTTTCAACTACACTGCACGACACAGAAAAAATTAATGGAGATCTAACTATCATTTCTACACTCAAAATAATACGTCTGTTGAGTGGACAGAAAAATTTGTTACTTTAAGAAAATTTATTCCTGTTTTTTAGCTTAAAATAAAATTTGTTGATTTTAACAAATTCTTTTGTTAAATTTAACAAATCTAAATTTAAGTAAGAAATTTGTAAAACTACAGTATTATCTGTAATTATACTGAGTCGTAGAATTTATCCAAATTTAGGGTCTCGGGACCCTCCCCGGGCCTAGTCCATATCATGTGAGGGCATATAAGGGCACTCCCGTGTAGTAAACATTTTGTCCATTTTATGAAGTGGAAAATTTTTATTAAAAATTTCCGAGGGTCCAAGGCCCCGCCAAGTTCCATTTTTTAATAGAGATACCCCCTTTCGCTGGAGTTAGGGGTAGTCGAAATTTTCATCAATTTTGCTCTATCTCTCTAAGTTTTCGAGATATGGGCCATTTTAAAAAACCGGGAGGGGACGAAATAGCGCCATCTTTAAAACTTCGGATACATTGGTGGCGCCATCTACCGGGTAGTAATAGTAACATGAAAATGTTATATTTTAACAATAAATTTTGTAAAATTTAACGAATGGGTTCTTAACATTTAGTCAGAAATAGTTTTGAAAATTAACACTCAAAATTAGTTAAAGTACTGAGGATTTTTAGTATTGTGTTAAACGCAGATAACTAAAACCTTTGCTCAAATCAGTGTTTCAACTAAACATTTGTTAAAAATTAGTCAAATTGGTTTGAAACCGCTTTGACGGATTGTCCTACTGACGTATTAATTTAAGTGTATATACTTCGGATATGCTGATTAAAATGGCTTAGTTTATTTTTCGATCTAAGGTACAGATTTTCCGGGAAATATCTTTAAAGTTTAGTTGTTTTCCATTTAGTTTTTTATATATAAAAATTTTCAAATGCAAGCAATATAAATTTTTGTGGTGAAATGGCTTTAAACCAGCGGTTCCCACTAAGTTTTGCTTCACGGACCCCTTGAGACATTTCTACTAGCTCACGGACCCCCAAACCAGTGTTGAGCGAGAGGTACTTTATAAATTATGGGGCAAAATGAATAAAAGCACCTGCTTATTTTAAATGATGGCCAATTTTAAGCAGGAATATAGAAAACACATTTTTCAAATCAATATTTTGTTAAATAATTTAAAAATTATAAAAAAAAAATTGTTTTTTTTAAATAACTTGTTTTATGTTTTTTTTCGGATCTCTTCGCGAACCCCCTGGAGTTCTGCTACGGACCCCCATTTGGGAACTGTTGCTTTAAACAATTGACGTAAAATCGATCTTGATAAGTCTTATGCCTTAGTAAAGAAGTAATTAAGAGCAATATATTTCAATAAAAAAATGTACTCATTTGTTGCATACATGGGAATTTTTCATTACCATTAGTTGCCACTAATGACAATGAAAAAAGTTCATTATCATTTAATGATAATGAAATATTTTGCATTAGAAAAAATCATTAATAATGGTAATGATATCACACTAATGTAAAAAAACTAATTACAATTGATTAACAAACCATTTATTTACAAAAATCCTGATATATAAAATCGAACAACGGGCTTGGACAAAGAAGCTACAATCTGGGGTGGAAAAAGCTCTCAAGCGAGCCAAAAATATAAACATTTTCTAAAAAGCTAAAAAGCGGAATGCGAAAAAACGCTTTGTGGTATAAAAAATTAATTAAAAAGCTTAATCAGCATACTGATGCAAAAATTTTCTTTTTCGCTAAATTTTTATTTCGGGATTTTTTTTTGCAATTTAACCACCAAATTTTGGTATGATATATAGGTATAATAAAGTCCCAAGATTATGAATTAAAAATAAAAACGACTCGTAAAAATTGCAAAATAACGGTGGAATGCGAAACAAGTCTTTGTGGTACAAAAAGTTAATTAAAAAACTTAAGCAGCGATTTACATTGTGCAAACGAATGTATTGTTGGAAAAAATTTCCTTTTGGCAAAAACATTTTTCGCGATATTTTTTTTTTGCAAACTAACCACCAAACAAACTTTGGCATATGAAATGTGTATTATAGTGCCTAGATTATAAATTTAAAACATCCGCACTTAAAAAATTGCAAAACAATCTCGGAACGCGAAAAATAAATTACCCAAGTATAAAATTTGATATAGTCATATATTATCATAAAATATATTGAAACATATATAATTATATCTTTTTATATATTGCACAATATATAGTGCAACATATTACAATATCCAATTATATATAGACCTATATATAGTTACATATGCCTCATATAATTATGTATAATTGTATCGAATTATATGCCATTATATCTAGTTGGATATGATTATATTATATTTGATACGTTTGGATGAGGACAAAATCCGGATAAAATTGTATCAAACAATATCATATTCCATTAAATTAGATCTAATTGTGTCAAATTGGATCTAATATGATCATAAAACGATCTAATTTGATCATAAAACGATCTAATTTGATACAATTAGACGTTCTCATTTTTCGGATATAATTATATATAATACCAAAATTTAATCCAATTAGACGTTCTCATTTTTCGGATATAATTATATATAATATCAAAAGTCATTTAATTTTTTTTAGTAGGGTATGGTACAAAAAATTAATTAAAAAACTTAATCAGCGATTAGCATTCTGGAAAGAAATATATTGACGCAAAAAATTTCCTTTTTGTAAAATTCTTTTTTCGCAATTTTTTTTTGTTGCAAACTAACCACCAAAGAAACTTTGGTGTATAAAATGTGTGTTATTATAGTCCCCAGATTTTAGATTTTAAAAACCGCACTTAAAAATTGTAAAATAATGGCGGAACGCGAAAAAAGACTTTGTGGTACAAAAAATAATGCACTTTAAATATATTTAAGTTAGCTATTTTGCAAACAGACACAGAATTCGAAGATTTTCCATAGGGCAATAAGGTTTTTAGGAATGTTTATTTCGATTGAATCAAAATATCAAAATTTCAATTTTCTATATTTTTTTACAAAATAAAAAATGGTCCTAAAAATTAAAAATATGAACATATATGCATTCAAAAGTACAAAATATGCATTAAAAAGGCACCAAATATGCATTTTTGACAAAATATGCAAAAATATGCAAATACAAATCAATGCCATTTTGTTCTAAATTTGATGATTCGGATAAATATTTAGTCCATATTAGTTGTGGGCCATCGAGAAAAAACATTCATTTGCATGGAATTCCTTGCCCTACTAATCAGCATGTCCGAAATATACAGAATTAATGGCCAGAACTCTATTCATTTTTAACAATTAAGACTTTGTCATCCTGTGTTATTTGCTTTTACGTATTATTTTTTGCCATACTGTATCTTTCTAAAGCTATAAATATAAAGCAATAGTTTACTTTCAAGTGTTTTTTGTTTAGTTTTTTTTCGCGGCTTTGAGTGGAATAAATAGATACTGACATACTTACTTGTACATGATATGAGCCTAGATTTCTGCAAGGACCCAACATATAACTTTGCATTTTCTTTTTTGTCAGTATTTAGCAGTATTATGCCTTTGTTAAAAAAAAAAACCAGAAGGAGAATGAATATATTCCGACATGCATATAGTAGAGGAACTGCTTTTTGCATTCATAGTAATAGATAAAAATAATGAACATAGTTGTGAATTTTAAAGCAATAATAGCAGTAAAGAAAGAAAAAGAGGTTTGCGTATGTCTGTCTGCATATTTGTTTGTCTGTTCCAAGCATAATATCTTTTGCTATATCAAATATTTTTTTTCGCTGTTAAGAATTACAAGTTATTCATGGTGTGCGTTTATTGTGGTTTATACCCTACACTGAATAATATTAAATGGAACTTCGATTTTAACTTCTTCGAATATTAGATTCTAAAAAGGTCCTAGAAATATGCATAGATACCTATAAACACCTAACAATACATCCTGTGAACTTTTATGGCACGGGAACAAATATTTATTCAATTAAATTCATAAACAGATTTATTTAATAGAATTCTAATTATTTATATTTTTATATATATTAAGCACACTTTTTAATCACCTTGATTTAGAATTTTTCATACAAAAACTGGATTTATTAAATCCAAAAAAAAGTTGGATTTATTTATCTGGGTTTATAAAGGGTGTTTTTTTAAGCCCGATAGAACTTGAAATTGTAAAAAATAACACAAAAAATTAAATTGTAATCAAAATTTTTTTTTTATTGGAAAGATCAATACGTGACATTAACATTTGAAAATGATTTCGGGCATATGGGCACCGCGGCTGTTCTTGACGAAGCGCATTCTGGACGTCCAATTTTGGGCCACTTTTTCGAACACTGCTGGCCGTATGTCACGAATAACACGAACAATGCTGTCCTCCAAGGCATCAATTGTTGCTGGTTTATCAGCATAAACCAGTGACTTCACGTAGCCCCACAGGAAATAATCGAGAGGTGTCAAATCGCACGACCTTGGAGGCCAATTGACAGGTCCATTTCTCGAAATCAACTTATCGCCAAATTTTGATTTCAATAAGTCGATGGTTGCGTTCGCCGTATGGCACGTAGCGCCATCCTGTTGAAACCACATCTCCTCCGGATCAATGTCATCCATATTTTCAAACAAAAAATCATTGATCATGGTGCGGTAACGATCTCCATTGACCGTAACGCGAGCTCCGGCCTCATTTTTGAAGAAATAAGGTCCGATGATGCCACCAGCGTGAAAACCGCACCAAACGGTGCATTTTGCTGGATGTAATGGAGTCTGTAGGGTCTCTTGTGGATTGGTCTCACTCCATATGCGGCAATTTTGCTTATTAACAAACCCGTTAAGCCAAAAATGCGCCTCATCGCTGAACACAATTTTGCGTCTATAAGTTGCGCGAATCGACGACTGATTTTCAAAGTAAATTTGGATAATTTCGTAGCGTTGTTCAAGCGTGAGTCTATTCATGATGATTTGTCAGAGTATACTGAAACAAATAAAAAAAAAAAATGTTTCATCAAAATTTAATTTTTTGTGTTACTTTTTACAATTTAAAGTTCTATCTAGCTTAAAAAAACACCCTTTACATAACAATAAAAATCAAATATATGAAACATTCTGTTAATTTAAAGTAAGAAAAAAATACGAATAAAAGTTAAAAGAGAAACAAAAATATTTAAAAACTAGCAAAGAAAAGCTTTTCCTTTAAATGTTTTTTATTAACTGCCTGTTTTTATAAAAAGAATCGGATGAATTCGTTAAAAAAATTTTTAACGAATTCGTCTGATTCTTTTTACAAAAACACCCACTAAAACTACACTTCACCAAATACTCATTTTCCACCTAGGACATGGAGAATATGCCACCAGTTTGTTCAAATTGGCTCTACATCATACACAATTTGCATATTTTTTCAATAAAAAATTTTTAATTTAGTAACTGTAGCTCGGAAAGAAATCCCTTTACACAGTTTAAGCCTAATACCATGCCCTATTTTTCAAACTTAAGTGTGTTTTAATATCCCAATAACTTTTGTAAATATAGTCGCTCCAAATCAAAATTTAAAAATTTTTTTAAGTTTCTTTTGTAAAAAAAATTCAAATATAAGACGAAGTCCGATTTCAAATGCCAAAGCCAATTTGGAAAAAAAGAGTCCAAAATTTGTATATATTAAATTCAGATTATTCATTCAGATTAAAATTCTCCTGACAAATACTTCACAGAGTTTTTGCTTTCAAAAAACCTCTACACTTTCAGGAATGAAAAGACGATCGTTTCGTGGATTTTTCAGGTCCCCTTCACCAGTTTTCTTTAGAAAGTGCAAATTGAAGCATCAAAATCTCATATTAAATGTAGTCTGCTACATCAACGATATACATCTTCTTGTATTGACAAAGAAGAAGGGTAAAAATAAAATTTGTATTTAATTTATACCGATGGTATGAAATACAAAAACAAAAAAACTTTCATAATATTTCTATTGTTGGTTATGCTTTGAGGAAGACTTCGAAAACATATATTATTGTTTGCTCCATTCTCATTTCGTTGATGTAGCAGATTACATTTAATATGAGATTTTGATGCTTCAATTTGCATTGCACTACGCCACCACTTTCTAAAGAAAACTGATGAAGGGGGCCTGCAAAATTCTCGAAACGATCGTCTTTTCATTCCTGAAAGTGTAAATGTTTTTTGAAAGCAAAACCTCTTTGAAGTATTTGTCAGGAGAGTATCCTGATGAAGAAAAATAGCAGTTTTTGAAAAAATTAGTTATTATTTTAACTCATCCTGCGGGAAATGAAGGGCCGATTGATCCAAAGTGACAAATCTGTGACAGGTGCATAGGGGACAGGTTACAAAACTGATGTAAACCAAAATTTTGGTTTATCAAAAAGTGGTAATTACAGCAAAATATTCAACCTCGTGACTATTGAAATGGAGGCCAAACATTAACTGGTTCATTTTGGATATATCATAAAACTGGAGAAAAAGTATCATAACATCAAATTGACAAATGTAACTAGTACCGTTACAGTTGAAGTAGTGATATAACACAGAACAGGTGCAGTATAATAAGATGTGTATGAAAATTGGCGATCGGTACCGTAAAACCCTATCCCGTGACTGTTCCAAAGTTCACATAATACTTAACTTTGTGGCCACAGAAATGATGACATAATACGAGTAGTTCAAAAATATTGTTCGGATACGAGTATGCAAAACAAACTGTTCAGTGACTGACTGAAAGGCTGTACAATAGAGCGTACCACCTTACAGACAAAAAAATATGAAGTATTATTGCAAGGAGGATTCAAAAAAAAATTTGTTGTTTTTTTTTACCGAAAATGGGGTAGCCATTTTACAATTTTCGTGATATCTTTGGCATTCACAATCGGATCTTAAAGTATGATACATCGATGTTTTTCTCTCGAGGATACCAGTGTCTGTATATTTTGAAACAACAAATAAAATCTAATATTACAATATTATCGTATTCGAACTTGGACTTGAGGTAGAACAATATTCTAACTAAATATATGAAAATCTATTTAGAAATTCCGAAAAACCAATTTTTGAATTTTTAATGCAAATATTAAAATATTTTGTATGTGTAGCTTATAAACTTAACTAAATTGAATTGTAATCGTGAGTTAATAGGGGTTTTCATATAAACGCGTATTCTACTCGTAAATGGTGTAAACTTAGTATGTTTATGAGTTTAATATCAAACTCCATACTTGAAAAATATGTTTATATTTATACAAGGTTTACATGGAATTTACGAGTTTATATGAAAACCCCTGATACTTATTTCGGTATTTATTTGAAAAAAAAAAATAAACAATTTTTTTTAAATAATTTTTTGTGACTTTGTGATGTTTTAAAAACAGATTCGGTGACTTGTCGTTTTATGTGAGTTCAGTGACTGGATCCTTCTGGGTTCTTCCAGCACCCGTACTTATTATAACACATGGGGAATAATAAGTGACATGTAACACGTCAATTAGTTTCAGTTAGTCCTGTGACTTGTTAACTTAGAGCAGTAAAGTGATATGTCACGAAACTATTATTTTGCACTAGTTCAGCAACAACACACATATTGACTAATGTGTAACGACCCAGTCAGAAAAATACAAACGGGAAAGCGGTGGCAAAGCACTTTAACAGGTGGTACAAGTACTGGCAAAAAGTGCTTTCCCATTCCCAAAATGATAACATCATTAGACAAAAGGACCGGCTGTTCAAAAAGCCCCGGAAAAGCACTGGATGAACAAAATTTTTAAACGTTGGCAAAACGCTGGCAAAACCAATAAATAGGTGGTCTGGAAATATATTTTACAAAATAAAATTTAAAAAAAGTTCATATGTATTTTTTTTTTGGTTCTGCCGTGATTTGAACCCAGGCTGTCAGATTGGCAGACGATTGCTCTACCCACTGAGCTAACGAGACATATAATATTTAATGGCTAAACACATAAATGAGTGATAATAGCTGGTCAACTACTGGCTGTGCCAAAATGCTAGTACTGGCAAACAATTTTTAGTAACTAGTATGCCAGTGTCGGGAGGGCAAAAAAAAAGTTGGTCTTGAAGGAGCTTTCCCACAAACAAAAAAATTGATTTTATAAAACAAAAAAAATTTTAAATTAAAAAAAATCCAAAAAAAATTTTTTGCTTGCAACCGGATTTGAACTCGGAACCTTCCGACTACAAACATTTTTTAACGAAGCGTTAGCATTTTTATAAAATCATTGGTCTACCAGTGAATTGATTTTTGTACGTCTGGTAGCATTGGCTAGGTAGCACTGGATAACCACTGGTTGCAAACCTTGGCATATCACTCTAAGCCAATTCTTTGCCAGTGGTTTTTTTTATAAACCACCGAAATTTTTGTAAAACAAATACTGGTAAAACGCTTCTCGCAAACGCTGGCAAAGCGTCCCAAATGAGTGTTCTGCCAGTCATTTATTTTTAATACCGTGGTTACCCAGTGGTATGCCAGTGCTTGATTTTTTGTACCACTGGCGATTTCTGACTGGGGAGTTTTTTAACAAATAATTTTCTTGAGTTCTGTGATATGTGCGCTTAAACCAGTCACGTGTTATTTTATTTCGAACTAGTTTCGGTACATATCACATAATGTCTAACATGAGACTACTTCCGTATTAGATAATTTTAACCTGTTATATTGCATACTCTCCTAAACCAGTAGTGTGATATGTTATAAACGACAAACTTTGCGACAAGTCACAAGTAGCTCAAAAGGAGGAAATTGCCACATCCTATGACAAGCCCATGTTAAAGTTTCCGGTTATTTTCATATAAAAAAACCGAATCGAGGACCGGTAACTCCCACAAAGTTCCAGTCACGTGACCAGCTCTGTGACTGATCCATTTCCCGTAGGGTAGCTTTCCATATTCGCTGAATGAAACAACGCACAAAATTTGTGCACCCGCTTACCCGCTGCATTACAAAAGTATAAAAAATCAGTAGTTACCAAAATAAGTAGTTATTCGTGTGCTTATACGCAGTTAAAAAATAAGTGGTTACAAGTTGTTAAATAATACGACTTACTTATATACTTACTAGTGGTTAAAAAATAAGTAGGTACTAAATTCTCATTATCTTTATAAATAAATAAGTAGTCGCGCGTAAGCTAGACTGCTTATAAAAACGGCTTCGCCTAACAAAAATAACTAGTACTGACGCCGGAATTATAAGTAGTAAAAATTTTAGTTTCATTATATAACCACTTATTTGTAATGAAAGATTTTGCTGGGAATTTCATATATGGGTCAATTTCAAAAAAAACGCATTTTTTGTGTCCCCGCACTTTACACTACTATTTTAGGTAAAAAAAAAACAAAAATGTAAGAGTGATCACAGAGGAATATGTAACAAAAAAACGTAATTCTCAAATTTGTATGTTTGTTTTTTTGTTTATTCAGAATGGTGTTTTGTTTCTCCCTCTGACTCCTTCCATACAAAAGCGTGTGTCCCCCGTTAGAATTTTTAGTAAACAAAATAAAATAAAATCAAGAAAAAAGTAAATATGCAACATTTAATAACAGTTATGGAATTAGTGCGTTTCTTTCTTGTGTTTTGATTTGTTATAGTCGTCAAAACTTATTTAGTGCGAATTTGGCGTTGCAAAGAAAGGTTGTCCCCACAATTTGCATTGAGCGTCACTTTTTTATAATTCGAATAATATTACTTGTTTTCAATTTGCGTTTAAATAAAGTAAATAACGCAAGGAAAGTACAAAGTTTAATTATTACAAAAGTGAAGAAGCGAAAAAAAATCTATTAAAAAATGTGTGCATTTGCGTAGTTTTTGTGAACACCATGGTAAGGGCGAGATAAAATTTCATGAGCGTCACGCTAATTTTTTTAAAAGTGAATATATTAAATGTAAAAAATTGAAGTTGACAATCATTGTTTACATGGTTTCAACTAATTTTTTTATAATTTGTGAATTTAAGAAATAAATTGCCTACGAAAAAAACCAAAATAGGCAAACATTTCATGAGCATCACTTTTGATATATATTGCTTCATAGCTTAAAATGCTTAATTTTGATTTTATTTTTTAATTTTCAAGAGTAAAACAACAAAATTAACGGCGGCTGAAAGAGCACGGAGATATCGAGAGAAAATAAAGCTCGATAAAGCGCGTAATGAAGAATTAAAAAAAAATAAGAAAGAAAGGTATAATCGTGGTATATTTGAGTTTAATTTTTATTGTTACTGACTGATTCTGTTTTTGAATAGCAACGAAAAACGGATGAAAAGAGGTGACATGCCGAAAAAAATGCTTCAGCATGAGCGAGCTAAAAATAGAGAATATGTACGTGCGATGAAGTTAAAAAAAGTTGCCGAACGTCAAATGACCGATACATTAAGTAGTAATATAATATATAATATAATATATTATAAATTCCGGTAAGCCCATGGATTACCGGAATTTATAAGCAATGAAAATGAAGAAATGCCAGCAATACCAACTAAATTTAATGAGAATACTTCTGAAAACAAAAGATTAAAAAGGTATAATAAGCAGCTAAAAAACAAAAATCGCGAATTACAATTACTAGTTGACCGTTTAAATGCCAAACTTAAAGTTGCTGAAACAAAAAATTTGTTTTTAAAATTTGTGATTTTGAAAATTTAATATTTTTTTTCATTTTTCATAGGAACATAAGAAGATTTTTTGCAAATTGTAAATTTTTTCCTTTGTCCGAACATTTTTATTTATCACCAAATTTCATCGAAATGGAATTGGATCGTTTCACACTATAGGTCGAATTTCGAATTTGTCTCTTTGCAACTATTTGCAGGATGTAGTGGATAAAAATCTACATTTTAAAGGGACATTTTAATGTACAAACTTATTTAATTTTTTTTTAATAAAAATATAAATTTATGATTTCTTTCTTACATTTAAATGTATTTATTTTATTGTTTTTCTTTGTTTAAACCTTATTTAATTTTTGTTATATTATTACTTTAGTTTGTGATTAAATAAATAAAATAAAAGACTAAATTAATTAAATTATTAAATTTTTTTTATTTATTTAAAAATTTGTTGTTAACTTTTTTTGTAAAAGAATACATTTTTTTTTCGTTAAACTTTAAATTTGACACTATTTCTTGTTTACGTGCAACAAAATCTCTTGATCGTCACAAAATATCTTGAGCGTCACACTTAGTTTTTTTCCTTAAAACGCTTATTATTGCAGTTTTTTTTAAATACATTGTTACAAGCCTATTACTTTGCAAGTAACCTCTAAGTTCAAGTCTTTTTTTAACAAAAATTTACATATTTTCATCTTAAAATTTTAAAGTAACTAGTCACTTTTACAAAAAAAATGAAAAATCAAGGTGAATCGTGATTTTGTGTTTATAATCGAAAAGGTGATTTTCGCAAAAGTCAATCTTGAGAAACAAAAGAACATCGTAGTAAGCTTGAATTTCAAATATTTTTGCATTTTTAGCGATTTTTTATACATATTTGGTGTGTGACGCTCAAGATAGAAATCATAGAAAACCTAAAAAAAAAACAAAAAATATTGATTTTTTTGAGAGCCTAAAAGTAAATTGGCCACTCTTACAGGCGATTTGAAAAAACTTTAAAAATAAGCAAAAAAAAAATCGTTGTGTACGTTTTTTTTGAAATTGACCCATATATAAAGAACATTTTCATTAAATTTATGAAGATCTAATTTATGAAATTCAATGAATTTTTTTTAATGAAATTATGAAATTTTATGAAAGAAAAGTTATGAAAAATTTCATAATATTAATTAATAATCGTGGGCGCTGTGGTGTAATGGTTAGCGCGTTGGACTGTTACACGTGAGGTTGCGGGTTCAAGCCCCAACCAAGGCAACACAGATTTATGAAAAATAGTAATATGTACACTCACAATATATTTTCCATAACCGATTGAGGTTTATTTAAAAAGTAATAGGTAAAGTTTGTTTTCAATTGAAGATTCAATTAAAATACATTGAAACATATTGTTTAACTTTTTTTGTCAACCAATAAAAAACAAACCAGAAAAAATATGTATAGTCTGTAGGTGTTGTTATTTTCAGTCAAATATTCTATTTTTAGATTTCTATTTTTAGAAAAAAATATTTAAATAATTTCGTTGTTTTCTGTTTTGAAACAAAAAATTCAAATATTTTCGGTTTTCTTTTTTGTTAAAATAGTTTGTTTATATACAAAATTATTTCAATTCAAATTACAAAAAATTCTTTACTCATACACACAAATATGGCCAATAAAACTACGAACGTGTCTGTTGTGTATGGTGTAGTGCTTTGAGAATCGAAACAAAAAAAAAACTTTCAAATATGAAAAAACAATCCACAAAATCGTTTTTTTTTTTACGTTTTGTCAGTTAAAAAATTGATGATTGTTTTAATAGACTTTTCAATTATTTTTATTTCTTTTCTGGATTGTTTAAACAATGTTTGAAAATAAATAGCAAAATGGTTTGAATATAATGAAAAATCAGTAGTCCTTTTTTTAATAGTGTTTTCAATTAATTTAATATGTATTTTAGGTTGTTTTTAAGGATAAAATATTGTGAGTGTATGAGTTTTTTCTATCCCTCATACATATCGCAGCGTCCTCCTCCGGTGTTCCCATAGCACTTAACCCCACCGAAGTAAAATAATATAACAGGGCTATGAACTAAAAATCTTCAACAAAGTTCGCCAACTCACCATCAAATGGCGGGCAACAACTGTTCTAGAATTCAACATCTCGCGCAATTACAGTGTTTCCATATTTGAATCTTCATCTTTCAACACCTTTCACTTCTCTATCCCCTTTCCAAACGAAGCAACACGTTAAGTGATAGGAAAAATTTCCTTAGTGTTGCTTCTCTTTAAAAAAAAAAAAATTAAATATTATATACATAATGAAATTCTTCATTCATTAAATGTCTTAGGACGATACTAACCTTAGTAAAAACTGTATTTATTGCCATAACTTTTGCAAATGGAAACTGTTTTGCTTGAAATTTTGCAACAACACTTTTTAGAGGTGACCCCTTATTATACTAAAAGTTGGACTTTGGGGACATCTTGGAAAGCTATGCTGCCATATAAAATTTTTGAAAAATCGCGATTTTAACGTATAGGCCGCTATAGATGAATACGTTTTTTTTATTGAAATATTTTCCTTTTAATTGCTTTCTTACTAAGGCATTACATTTATTAAAGTCGATTGTACATTCGGCGACTAAAATCGCTGAAATAGCAAAAAACCATAGAATTCTATATAAAACGATAAGTAGTGGTTTAAATATCAAGATTAGAACATCGCATTTATATTGTAAATATGGCCACAGGTCCTGTGCTTACATTTTAACACAAAAAAATTCATATTAATTGAATTTGAAAAAATTTTTATATAAAAAACTGGATGCACAACCGCCAAATTTTAAAGACATTTAGCAAAAAATCTGAGCTCTATTAATTTTTAAAAGTCAAATTTTTGTCATGCAGTGTAATTTAAACAGAAAGTGATATTAATTTATGATCTAGAGTCAAACTAAAAAACATTCATTTAATAAATATTTTTTTAAATTTACTGCCCGGTGAAAAATGTAAATATACGCTCAAACATGTTCATATATGGTTTATGTATGGACACATATGAACAAATATGGATTTTTTATGAACATATATGGATTTTATATGAACATATATGGAAGTATATGTGATTCCATATATGGAAAAAATTTCATATACAGACATATATGGAAGCATCTGTTATTTCATATATGGAAATGGCACTCATATATGGACAAATATGAGAGTATATGTTATTCAATTTATGCAAAAGGGACTTGTATATGAACATATTTCGAAGAATACATTTTTCCATATATGTAAAAGGAACTCATATTTGGATAAATATGGAATTATATTTAATGCCATGAATAAAAAAAGGAACATATGTAGCGCCTAATTTGAATGTCATACATAAATTTATATCTATCGTACAACCTTATAATAAAGGACAGCAATGTTCGCATGTATTCGCATATATTTAATAAATATATATGTTCATATATGTCCATATATGAACATATACTTAGGTGTTGCCTCATTTTTCGGATCTATACATATATGGTTGAACCATAAATGTTCATATATGGACATTTTTCACCGGGTGTGCCATTTTTTAAATTCCCTATTAAAAATGGTTATAATATTATAGTATATAATTTGATAGAATCATATCTAATCAAGTGTGGTTAATGTGATATCATATAAAATTGTATGTAATTTTATCAATATAAACACAATTATACAACTTAGATCTAATAACATTGGGTCATTTTCCTATTAAATTATATACAATTTTATATGGCTGTATATGGTCTAATAATTTATATATACTTATATACAATTTAATAGCGAAATTGGCCCAATGTTAATAGATCTAAGTTGTCTAAATTTATTTATATTGATTCATTTATATAATGTCATATATGATATCACATTAACCACATCTGATTAGATATAATTGTATCAAATTACACAAAATTTTACTAAAACCTTTTTTTTTACTAGGGTTTTATTAAATTTTAATAAATTTCAAATATACCCAGCAAAAACTTGGTAATGACTGGTCATTACTACATGCGTTACTTAGATATCATATCTCATTACCCTTCGAATTACTTTTAAACTGAATGTAATGAGTTACCGATAATTATACCCCACACATTACTATTTCACAATAGCTGAAACAAATAATATATGTTCTAAATCATTACAAACCATAACTATGGCGTAGCCTAGTGTTTAGCGTTTTTGCCTGACAGACATGATGATCGCTGATCAACTCGTGTTAGCTTCCATTGTTTTTTTTTTTTTTTTGTAATTTATATTAAACATCTATTTATAGAAACGTTGATGTTCATTAAGCAGTATTTAATAACAACAAGTTTTGTGAAAAATAGACATGCTGCCACAATAAATGTGTACACACTTAAAGCATTAAAAATCATAGTGATGTCGTAGTCTAATGGTTAGAGTGTTTGTCTGACAATCGTGGGGTACGCTGATCAATTCGTGTCAGCTCCTATTGGTTTTTAAATTTTTATACTTTTTTAAATTTATATTCAACATCTATTTATAGAACAGTTGATAAACTACTTACAGGTAACATCAGTGTAATGACTTTCCTCCAATGACATCACCATGTTAAAATAAGTAGTTTAGTAATTAAAAGGTAACTAGTGAACACTTAAGATTTCAATACCTAAAACTCATTACATGGTAATGAAAGTTTTTGCTGGGTATCATAGGATAAATTTTGATCTCAAATTATCCAGTTCGATCTGTCAAAATCAGCCTATCCATTTGTATCTAATTGGATGTAAATTAATCCCATGGGATATTTTGGGATCTATCAGGATCTCAATTTCATATTATTGATCTCCCAATTTTGAGATATATTTGAATCTAATTTAATCCTGTAAAATCCCTACGGGAAATTTTAACAAACTGCCACCGAACTGGCCCCCTTATATGAAATAGACTGGTCACTTTTACATGGCGTTGTCATAGGAGGTGGAAATTGACCCCTTGTGACATGTCACAAGACAAATCCTAGGACAGGTTACTGAACTCTCATAAAATACAAAGTTCAGGGACCTGTCCTGCGATTTGTCTTGTGACATGTCACAAGGGGTCAATTTCCACCTCCTATGACAACGCCATGTAAAAGTGACCAGTCTACTTCATATAAAGGGGCCAGTTCGGTGACAGTTTGTTAAAATTTCCCGTAGGGATATTTGAGGGATCTTATTGGATATTACTGGATACCCCAATTTTGAGATGAGTAAGTAAGTTTAAATGTTGATCTATATCAAATGAGATATGACTACATATGCTAGATATAATGGTTTTTTGATCGGGTACCTACAATGATCTCTAATATGTTCCTAATAAAACCTTAGGCCCAATAGTTGATTATTTTAAATTTCTTTAAAATAATTTTAAATAATTTAAAATTGTGGATTCGAAAACATTGTTTAAAAATTCTGACCTATTTGGCACTAATTTAAAACAAGCTAGCAAGACACAATATAAAAAGATACTACTTATCTGAGTTTCTTGGAACTTATAGAATAAGAAAATATTTCGGTAGTAGATTAGTTTAATAAATTTTAAAATTTGGACACAATTTTCTTGATTAAGTTGGTTGCTACCATGCGCGGTTCCAGCAATTAATATAAGGGGAAAAATCATACGCCTCAGTGGCCAACTCAATGTATTTGTCTACTGTGGAAAATTTTATTGCTTTATTGCAAAGAGAATGCACTCCGAATCACGATTCTTAAATGTTTTTAATTCGACTTAGTTTTAAAATATCAATATTTTTGCGAAAATGTACAGAAAGTTATATTTTCCCCTTTTAATCGTGTTCTAATCTTCAGGGTCGATGCGGCACGTCTTCCCGATATCTGATTACCCTAATTTTTTGGGGACATAGATTTACACCCAGGCGGTAGCCTGGTTAATAACTTCATTTTTTTCTTTTTTTTTTTTAGTATAGGGTACTTTTTGACCATGATTTACTTTAACTTGTTGTAGCAGTCGTAGTTCTTATTTATTTTGCTATGTGCAAATCTTGGTGTTTTCTTTTGCGCGTTAGTTTGTTTCCTTGGCTTTTGGTAGGAAATGTTGATGGCGTGAATTTATTTTCATCAGCAGCAAATTGCATCAGTTTTTTTTTAAATACTTTACATATTGTATGGTTTTTTGTTGTATTATTTATTGTGGTTTTCAGTTTCTATTGTTTTTAACAGTATTTGTATTTTTAATTTCTGTTGCTGTTGGTGTTATTTACTTCCGCCACGTGGATTTAAATGTCCTGCCTGTGTTGCCAGAGAAGGGGATTTGGCTCCAAATTGGCGATTTCAAATTCGGTTTATGGACAGATTTTGCAAGGGATATATAAGGGGATTTTACTTAATTTCAAGGATTTTTGACATATTTTAGAAGCAATATTGGGGATATCCCTTTCTTTAAATTAAAGATCCTCACTAGTGTTTCAAAAAAGCTTTTCTTTTTGTACTTTTTTTTCGTTAAAAATATTAAATAAGAGAATGTTTTTTTATTTGACAACACTATGAGACAGATTATTATTTTTTTAAATACATCCTCTTACAATACAACTAACTAATTTGTACAATATTGACACATTAAACTTTTAGATTTTTTATTTTCTTCAAATCAGCATAAGTATTCATTCAAGGATGTTTCCAGAATTTTGAAAGCATTGAGAAAATTATATTTTTTAGTTTAATCCTTTTTAATTAATCCTTTTTATTTATATAACAATTAATGGATTTCCTTGCGTTTTACTAATATACTATAAACTATATACTTTTATTTATTTTGATTACTTTGTAGAAAAGTTGCAAAGCCATTGGATATATCCTAAAATATTTCAAAAGCAAATAGAAATTTCAACCATAATTTTAATATATTTTCTTTTTATTTCAAATATAAAATTGATTTTATGTATTTGTTAAAAAATTGACTGGTAAACATTAGCACTAAGCCCCAGCATTTTATATAAAAGAAATTTTGGTTGAAATTGAAATAGGGGTCGCCTTTTTGAATTTTTCGTGATATCTTTGGCATTTATAGCAGGCAAGGAAAAATTCTGAATTTTATTTGAAAATCCATAAATATTTGAAATTTTATTTTTGTTTAAAATAAAATTCCCAAAAATGTATGAATTTTAAATTTGGAAAATAAAAATCTCAAAATTTAGAGAATTTTATTTTTAACAAGTGTTTGAATAATTCTTTGAATAATTATTTGGACAATTCAAAATGAAAAAATAAAAATCTAAATACCTACAATAAAAAATATTAAATACACAAAACTTGAAATCAGACCAACAATTTCGCATTTTTTTCTTATTTTTTGGGTGTTTGCAAATTTAATTAACAAATTAATATTTTTATATGACGTCTTATCGTATATACAAAATTCGCAGTTTGTCAAAAATGACTCTGAATAATTTTTTGATGGAGTAACTGAATAAAAATTACACCCAGGAAAAATATTGGTTGGCTTTCGATCAAAACCATCAAAATGAATTTGCCAGGACGTTATTTTATTTGGAGTTACCTATAATTGAATACTACATCAAAAATATTTTACTAGGTATTAAAAATAGGGAAAATGAACTAAAAAACAATCCTTTTAACAAATTATTGATATCTCCAATCAATTTTAAAATAAGTATCAGTTTAGTAATTTTATGAAGCAGCCATTTATTTAGTGAATATACAAGAAAATTGGTGTTATCTATAACCTTTATTAAAAGAATTTCAATATTAGAAAGTGGTAACTACAAATACGGGTATCCTAATCAAATATGAACTTAAATTCGAGTTTCTGTAGACTCAACCGAATTGTGGATTGTATTGTGGATTGTAAACGAATTTTATACCGTATTTGTTTTCCAAATAAAACACATAAATTCAAAATTAGTCAATAAAATTAAGTGTTTGTGGTGTGGTGGGTGAGGAGTTGGCCTAGTACGCCGGATTTCCGGGTTCGAATCCCGTAAAAGACAAAAATTTAGACGTTTTTTTTTTTTTAATAAAATATTCATATGTATAAACAGTAACTATGGCTAAGAAATTTAAAAGTAGTTTTGGTGCAGTGGGTAAAAGTGTGAACTATTAACCTGAAGGGCCGGGTTCAATACCAGAAAATTCAAAAAAAGTTTTTTAATTTCAATAAAATTTTGTGGAACATAATAATATTTATGTGGAACATAATATTGAATTGGACAACCGAATATTGGCTTTCATGGCGAAAAATATAATTTAATATAAAGATAGTTGTCGTAACCGCACGAATTCGATTGGCTACAAATTCGGTAGCCACAACTGAAACTGTTTTCTGGGTGTAACGTACAATAAAAAACTAAATATACAAACTTTATTACTAAATACGCTATTTCGCGTTCTTTAGTTTTTATGGTGTTCGCAAATTTGATCGATAAATTAATACCTTGCATTCAAAATGGGCAATTGTGAAAAATTATATATGCCCGAGTAAAAAAAATTGATCTCGCGCAATATCTAATCATATCCAATTTGATATTGTTTAAGATCTGCTGTAATATCTAGCTGATCCAATTAGATCTCAAAATTGGGTGTATCCAATCATATCTTATTAGATCCCATTGTATATATGGGGATAAACTAAGATCAAGTTATATCTCAAAATTGGGAGGTCCAGTGATATCTTTGGGGATAAACCTAGATATATTTTGATCCGAAAATTGGCGGATCCAGCTATATATTTGCGGATATTTTTAGATCTAATTTGATCCGAAAAATGGCGGATCCAATTAGATCCAGCTATATATTTGGGGATAAACTTAGATCTAATTTGATCTCAATTTTGGCAGATCAAATTAGATCCGGCAATATTTTTGTGGATAAACGTATATCTAATTTGATCCGAAAAAGTGGCAGATCGAATTAGATCTAGCTATATATTTGGGGATAAACTTAGATCTAATTTGATCCGAAAAATGGCACATCGAATTAGATCCAGCAATATATTTGTGGATAAACTTAGATATAAATTGATCTGAAAAATGGCAGATCAAATTAGATCCAGCAACATATTTGGGGATAAACTTGGATCTAAATTTATCAGAAAAATGGCAGATCGAATTAGATCCAGCAATTTATTTCGGTATTAAAATGGCAGATCGAATTAGAAACAGCAATATATTTGGGGATTGACATCTAAAAGTATCCATAAAAATGACAGATAAAATTAGATCCGCATTATATTTGGGTACTACGTAAGATCTCCATTTATTTGGGATTAAATAAGATCCCAGACAACTGTTCAAAAAATAATAGACTGGCAGAGCACTGATTGTATAAAAATTACAATATTTTGTTAAAATAAGGTTTAAACTCAGAAGGGCTCGAGTTCAATATGCATTTCTTTTAGAAAATGAATTTCTTTTTATAAAATTAAATTTTTTTTTTTTTCTATAAATTTTTTTATAAAATTATATATTTATTTTTTTATTAAATTGAAATCTTTGAATAAAATAATTTTATTTACATCTTTTTGACGCTCTACACCATTTCCAATTGTATTAATTGTTTTAAGATTTATCAATTGTATTTCAGAAATAATCAATTGAATTTCAGTTTTATCAATTGTGTTTCAGAACTCATCAATTATTTTTCACATTTATGAATTGTATTTCAGAACTAGTCAATTGAAGTTCAGTTTTATCAATTGTGTTTCAGAAATTATTAATTGTATTTCCGAAATTCACAACTGTATTTCAGAAATTATCAAACTGTATTTCAGAAATTATCAATCGTATTTCCGAAATTATGAAATGTATTTGAGAAATTTTTCTCTATTTGCTATGAAATTCTGAAATAGATTTCATTATTTCTGGACACAACTAAATAAATAAATAATTAAATTTGCGTAATATTGTAGTTTCTGAAGTGCAAATAATATTTTGTGATATACAATTAAAATTTTCTAAAATACATTTAATAATTTCTGGAATACCTTTTTTCGATGCTTATAAGTTAGCTCGAAATGCTTTTATCATTCATTTAATTTGTAGCTATCACACATCTATAACAAGTCTCGTTAGATTAGAGTGTAGAGGTCTTGGCTGACAATCTGGTGGACTGGGTTAAATTTCATGTTTTAAAAGCAAATATTAAAAAAGTTTTCTCAATTTTTTGAAAAATGTTTTTTGAAATCTATTTTTTTGCCAAGATAGTTAATGCAACGTTCTGCCAACGCATAACCGACCATCGCCAACGGTTTGCCAGCATTGTGCCGATTATATTTTTATGTCTGGGATGTTAAACTTAAACCTATTGTATATTAACATTAATTAACACTATATTTTTATTTTTAGGAAATACGTTTTTATTTTATTATAAGTTAACATTAAATTAAATTTTAGATAATGGCACCAATTTGTAGTTGTAATTATTATATATTAAATCGTATATTCATAAACATTCTATACAGTTAGACGAGGTTTATGGAACTATTTAACTTTATAAAGTGTTTATAAATTATAACTTAAATGTACATATATATATGTTAAATGTACGTGAACAAATTGTTGATATGGACCCACAAATTGTATCTCAACTGATATTGGAATTATTGTACCATTACCATACATCAATATATATTAAATGATATACATATATTACAATATATGACACTGTATTATAAATATTGTTAATGAAGTAACATATCTGATAATATTTTTTATAGCGCCATACAGTTTTACATTATTCAAATTAAACCATATATGGAATTGTATTCAAAATGTTGATGTGGTACCAAATTTGACCATATATTGTTTAAATTGTGCCATATATGACAATATATTGTTTAAATGATACCATATATGTCTATATATTAATATTGTTTAAATGACACCATATATCAATATATATGGGACTATGTATGGTAGCATATATTATCATATCTGCATCTGTATTAAAAATGTCGTTCATCAGGTACCATATATGAGCATATATTGTTGAAATGGCACCATATATGACAATATATAGTTTAACTGTCACCATATATAATTATATATTGTTTAAATGATACCATATATAATTATATATTGCTAAAATGCCACCATATATATTAAGATATAGTTCTATATATAACTATATATGCAATAAGATCAACCATGTTATGTAATATATAATTATATATGCCATATCTAATATTATGAAGGCCGATATCTAATTAGATGAAATTATATATGGCATAATATAAGGAAAATTTTTCGGAAAAAACCTCATATATAATTATATATGGATATACGTAACCACATGTCTAATTATATATTGTAATATATGCCACATATGATTATATATAATTTTTTTTACTCGGGTGGTACAAAAAATTTATTAAAAACTTAATCAGCGATTTACAATACATTCCGCAAAAGAATATATTAATGCAAAAATTTTCCTTTTTCAAAATATTTTTTTTTTTGCGAATAATTTTTACAAACTAACCACTTAACTTTTCATAAGAAATGTATTATAGTTCCTAGATTATGAATTTAAAATAATCGCACTTAAAAAATTGCAAAATAAAAAAAATCTTTCTTTTCGCAAATTTTTTTTTTGGATTTTTTTTTTGCAAACTAACTGCCAAAATGTTTTAAAGTAAATGGTTATTATAGTTTCTAGATTTAAAAAAGCGCACTCAAGAAATTTATGGTACAAAATAATTGTTAACAAGCTTAGTCAGCGATTTACATTCCGGAAACGAAGATATAGATGCAAACATTTTCCTTTTAGCAAAATATTTTTTCCTGAATTTTGTAAACGAACTTCTTAACTAGATTATAAATTAAAAAACAACCGCACTTAAAAAATTGCAAAATTATAGCGGAATGCGAAAAAGGCTTTATGATATAAAAGATTAATTTGAAAACTTAAGGCTGAGTTACCCAATCGTAAACGTAACTGTAACGAATCAGCTGTTTCGAAACCACAAGAAGAAGTGTATACGGATCATTCTGTTGAAATCAGAATTTTCTATCCGTCATCGAAACAGCTGAATGATTTTAATCAGAAAAAATATAAAATGAATAAAAAAAATTGATTCAAACAACAAATAAGAAATAAAAATTAACAAATAAACAGAAAACTTCAGAATAAAATAAAAAAACACACGACATAAATGCTAAATAGTAATGCCGTTTAAGGTTTGTTATAAATGTACTTTTTAGCTACGGCACGGTACAGTTATGGGACCGTAAACGTAAATGTGATACGTTTACGGTCCCATAATGCGCCCTTTAATGTCTCGTTACTAGAACGTAAATGTAACGAGAACGAGTCGTAACATGGTATTTTATTTTTGCTAAGTTACTCAAAATATGTAATGTGCTATTAAGGAATGATAAATTTGATTTTCAGAATAGTACCAACCAGGTTAAAAATAGTACATTTTCGACCCCTATAGTATTTACTTTTTATTTTATTGGTTTTGTATTAATAAAAAAATTCATTCAGAGAAACTCTATATCGAAGGTTTTTAGAATTGAATTGCCTTCCCTTCAATAGAAATTAAGAACGAAGTTAGAGTCTTCCTTCATTAAGACAACGATATTAAACTTTGGAGCAAAATTGCATAAAAATATGTGTATACAAAAATAAAGCAAAAGATTTTAAAACCGTCCTGTTTGAAGATATTTGTGTGGTGAACATTTAAGTCGTATAAGTCGACCCTATTGATAGCAATTGACATCGAGATTTCTTCACATTTTTACAACCCGGTAACCCCGGGACTGTCAAATCAATTTAAATATTTTTACTAACAATCCAAATAAATTTGGCAATCGATTTCGATAATTTCATTGTCGTAAACTCGTGTTTGAAATATTTAATATAAAACAAACAAAAGAATTTAGATATAAACGAAGTTTACAGTTGTCCAGTTTTTCTTGTCGTGCATATACAAAACCTCGTTTTTATACCCTCCATCCCACTGTGCAGGAGGGTATATATCATTTTGTCATTCCGTTTGTAACTCATCGAAAAAAAAATCTGGGACATAAAAAAAATATATATTCCTGATCGTTATCAATAGCGAAACCGATATATCCGTGTCCGTCTGTCTGTCTGTCTGTCTGTTGAAATCACGATCACGCTCAAAATAGTTGTGCTAGGATGTTAATTTTTAGTCAAAATTTTGGTCCAATTTCTTAAGCAGTTTGCTATTGGAAATGGGCATATTTGGTCCAGACGTTTAAAAGTTATGAAAGAAAATGTAGAAGCACCTCTAGAATTTTCCATATTAATATGAAAAATGTATTAACTGTGTGTTGTTGTTGTTACTGAATAAGAAAAATACAAACATACACACCCAGACCTTGAAAGAGTTAATTCTTTTTTTGAATTTATATGCATAAAATTGGATTCATTTTATAAATTACTGAATAATTCATAATGCCTTTAAATCAATGATTAGACATTGAATAAAGTAAGATAAGATTTGTTCCTATTTGTGTTGATTCAATTTCGATTCTATTGAATAATTTGGACGTATGTTGGCTTTAGAGGCACCTCACCGATTGATTCTAAATTTTTACTACTGATATAACTCTCTTTTGTGGGCCCGAAGAAATTTTTTTTCAGCGAAAAGCCTGTATGGGGAGTTACTTCGGTTTAAAGTTTAAAAATGAACTTAACTATATTTTCTTCATTTATCATAGGGTTGGAACAATATGTAAACCATTGGAAAGGTAATAAAAATATCTTTAGGATAGCATTTTTTTGTTGACCCATTATGATTCGGCGTAGGAATTTTAATTTTTTTGTTTTTTTAATGTTTTTGTTCCATAAAAAACATATATAAGAACAAAAATTGTGCTTATTAGAATGTTATCAAAAGCTTTTATTTGATATATAGATCAAGTTTTGATCACTTCAAACACCGAAGATATTAGAGGTCAAAATCGTGAGATTTTTTTTCTTTCAAAGTATGGCTAACTTTTGACAAATGAAAAATCTCAATACCGACAATGGGTTTAAAATGTGTTTACTCACAAAATATGTTCGATTCCCGATGAGTTAATTCAGTATAATTGTTGGTTAGAGTCAAAGTTGTATCTTTTGTACCATCTGCAAAAAAATTAGGCTTGCCTGCTAATATCTTCGGTGTTTGAAGTGATAAAATTTGAGCTACATCTTAAAAGTTTTTAATCTTGAGAATATATTGTTACGTTTTTACTTTTTAAAAACGTTGGTTTATTTCCCTTAAATAAACCGGATTCTTTTCTATTGCAATCAAAATAACCAGTTCCAACGCTGACACCAATTATTACGTTTTACCTTACAAAACGTTCGTTTATCTCCCTTAGATAAACCGTCCAGGTGCTGTCACAGCGATATTAACAACCAATTAGCCAATAACCAAAACACGAATACACTTTAGTTTGAAATAGCTTAGACGCTCTTATTTATTTACACACTATTACTTATTTACAAACTCTCTCTATTATGACGATTACTAAAGCGCTACTAACTTTAACACGATACTAACTCGCGGTCTTAACAGCACGAATGTTAATAATCAACTTCTCTGCCTACTAATGTTAACGCGCGCCTTATATAGTAACAGCCATACTTCTACAACACACTGGATAATTCTAGCATGCTATACTTAACTCTACATACGCTTACAGACTATACATACAACCATTTATACATACAGTATTACTCTACATTAGTCTTAACACTATACACAAACACAAACTTTTATAATAAACACTTATCATTAACCAACTATACAATATAACTCTACATTAGACTTAACGCTATACAAACACACAAACACTTATTATTAACCAACTATACAATTCTAATGCGTAATTAATCATAGCATATTCTTAGGTGTATAATTAAATGTAGTACTATGTTGCCAGATTGATGTATTTTGTCCATCCCGTCTCTTAGGCTATTTTCTTCTAGAAAAGTCCAGAGTTTTCTATACTAGGCCAAGCCATTTTCGTAACACTGCCGCCCACTTAAGCCTCTTCGTCCCGAATAGGCACATATGTTGCCTTTCCGTAATTGGCTAGTCTCTCCAGGTGTACCACCTTCATTTTAGATCTTGGGCTGTTGTACTTTTGGATTCTATAAACCACATCATTTAGCCTCTTGACTACTTTATAGGGGCCGTCCCAATGGGTTTGCAGTTTCGGTGACAATCCTTTCTTTCGTTGTGGGTTATAAAGTAGAACCAATTGCCCTTCGTTGAAACCTTCCGAGTTTGCAGCTCGGTCGTATCTGGCTTTCATTTTATCACTGGTCATTTTGATTCGGTTACGCACGAATTCATGAAGTTCTTCAAGGTCATTCATGGAGGGGTCTCCACCGTTTTCCTCTGTTGGTGTAGGCTTAACGCCAAACTCTAAGTCTCCAGGCAGTCTTAACTCAGTTCCAAATATAATCTTTGCAGGTGCTCGTGAGGTGGAGTCGTGCACGGCTGACCTATATGCCAACAGAAATTTTGGTATGTGCTCATCCCAGTCCTTTTGATGTCTACTGACCACTTTTCTCAAATGTTCCTCCAGGGTGCGATTGAATCTTTCAACCATGCCATCAGATTGCGGATGTAGTGGCGTTGTTCTTGTCTTTCTTATTCCATATTTTTCACACATTTCCTTAAATATTGCAGACTCAAAATTCCTACCTTGGTCGGAATGCAGTTCTAAAGGAGCTCCATAACGGCACACCCAATTGTTAACAAATACGTCTGCTACCGTTCCAGCTTCCTGGTTCGGTATCGGATACACTTCTGGCCATTTGCTAAAATAATCTATGACCACTAGTATATATCGGTTTCCAGCCTCACTGACAGGAAAAGGACCGGCTATATCCATTGCTACGCGCTCAAATGGGGCACCCGAATTGTATTGCTGAAGCTGCCCGCGGCTTCTTCTTATTGGACCTTTGGCTATAATGCATTGCGGGCAGTTGGCTATCCAATCGGCCACAGCTTGTCGACATCCAACCCAATAAAACCTTAGTTTCAACTTTTCTAGCGTTTTTGTCACACCAAGATGACCGCCACTAGGACCATTATGAAATTCTTTTATTACTTCGTTTATTTTGGAGGATGGTACAACAATTAAATCAGTTGCCGCTTTTCCGTCTGCATCTTCCCATGTCCGGTATAAGCAGCCATTTATCAGCCTAAGACTGTCCCATTGTGTCCAATATGATTTCATTATTGGGCTTTCTGAAGATATTTCGAGCCGAGCTGGTCTTCTGTCCCGTTCTTTAGCAGATATTATTTTTGACAATATGGGATCATTTCTCTGCGCCTTTGCCCAGTCCACACTGGAGTCTATATGCGTTAGCCGAATATCAATAACGCATTCTTTCCTCTCCGCCCTGCTACAATGTTTGCACTCCAGGTTGCAGGGCCGTCTTGAGAGAGCATCTGCATTATTATGCTTACCACCTTTCCTGTGCTCAATGCTGAAGTCGTAGCTTTGAAGGCGTTCAATCCAACGAGCAAGTTGTCCTTCAGGGTTTTTAAATTGTAGTAACCACCTGAGTGCGGAATGGTCTGTCCTTAAGGTGAAATGCTGACCATATAGATACTTGTGGTAATGTTTTACGCACTCTAATACTGCCAGAAGTTCCCGTCGAGTTACGCAGTAGTTCCTCTCAGGCTTTGAGAGTGTTCGGCTATAGTAGCCTATGACTTTTTCTGCCCCATTGACTATCTGCGAGAGCACACCTCCTATTCCGTAACCGCTCGCATCACTATCTAGTACAAATTTCTCTCCAGAAATTGGATATGCCAGGACTGGTGCTGTACATAATAACCCTTTTAGCTCCTGGAATGCATGTTCTTGTGATTCACCCCATTGGTATGGCCGGGACTTTTGGGTCAGTTCATGTAAACTTGCAGCAACTCTGGCAAAATTCGGTACAAATCGTCTATAGTATGTGCAAAGACCTAAAAAACTGCGCAATTCATGAAGATTTTTCGGACGAGGCCAGTCTTTTACTGCTACTATTTTATCTTCATCGGTCGATACACCCTCTGTTGTTACGCGATGTCCTAAGTACTTAACTTCTTTCTGGAATAGTACACATTTCTTTGCATTTAGCTTTAGCCCAGCCGCTGATATACGATCAAGCACGTCTTCTAGGTTTTTCAGATGTTCGTCAAAAGTCTTTCCCGTGACTATAATGTCATCAAGGTACATCAAACAAGTCTTCCAGTGAAGTCCTTTTAACATCCGTTCCATCAAGCGCTCGAATGTAGCCGGAGCGTTGCAAAGCCCAAATGGCATCACGTTAAACTGCCATAAACCATCGCCCGCACTAAAGGCAGTTTTCTCTTTGTCTTTGTCTGCTATTTCAACCTGCCAGTATCCGTTTTGCAAATCTAATGTGGAGAACCATTTTGTTCCGGCTAGCGTGTCCAAAGTGTCGTCAATTCTGGGTAGCGGATAACTGTCTTTCTTGGTGACGTCGTTTAGCTTTCTATAATCGACACAAAATCTGGTGCTGCCATCTTTCTTCTTAACTAAAACCACTGGCGAGCTCCACGGACTTGTAGATGGTTCTATTATCCCATTTTGCTCCATTTCATTGATTAAATCTTTTACCTCACCTCGCTTTGCTAAGGGGATACTTCTAGATGCTTGTTTAATTGGCCTCGCTTCGCCAGTATTTATTTCGTGTTTAACAATCGCCGTTCTCCCATGGCTTTGGCTCTTAAAGGCGAAGACGGAGGCATATTTCTTAAGCAGCTGTTTGGCTTTATTTCTATCAGGCGCCGCTAATCCTTCTACCCATTTCCTTGCATGTTCGGTTAACAACTCATGTTCTTTTGCTGACGTATTAGCAGGTTCCGGTCTTCGCTCACAATTTATTATTGCCTCTGCTGGAGCACATTGACCTATGTCGGTGTTTTGTTTAACTAATTTTTCGCTGCTGGATAGATTTAATACTCTTACCGGGACTCTTCCATCGTTACAGGCTCTTACGAGGGCTTTTGCTGTTATAAGGTCACTCTTTACTTCTATGGGTTCTACTACCCACAGCCGATTGTCCACACAATTTCCCTCCATACGTGCCCACACTACGGTTTCTGACTGTGGTGGTAGTTTCTGGCGTCCAACAGTAGCTAGCTTTCTTATTTGAGCTTTACTTTCATAACCAACATCAAGAGGTATTTCAACGTTGTGCCAAATCATTATTTGTTGCCCCATATGCAGTTTAACGTTATGGCTAATCATAAAATCTGCACCGATTATTACTTCGTCCACAATATCAGCAACAATAAATACATGATCTACGTTGATGTTGGCTATAGTTAATTTAGTTTTAACTTTACCGTAGACAGTAGCAGAATCCCCAGTAGCTGTTCGTAGACTTACGTGGCTTAATGGTTCAATTCCCCCTTTCACTACATCGGGCCTAATAATTGACTGTGACGCCCCTGTGTCTATCGTAAAGATGTGCTTTTTGCCGTAGACGAACCCACAAATTGTAAGATTGCTATTTTTCTGCTGTATCACTGATATGGAAATTGTGGGGCCCTCGTTTGTGGGAGCTAGCTCACGCCCCGTAGTGCTAGCCCGTTTTAGTTTAACGGTGACTCCTGTGATGATTGTTGGTGGACTCTCTTATTGTTCTGCGGTGGCGAAGAAGATCTAGATCGTTTTCTTGGTGCTTTACAATTTCGTTGAAAATGGCCGGCTCTACCGCAGTTATAACATTTAGCTTGTGGCTTGTTTTGTTTCTCTTCTAGTGCTTGCATAACTGCCTCTCTTAAGTCGTTAACTATGTCTCTCTCTTTTTTAGCGATAACCTCCAAATTTCGCACCTTGTATGTTTGCGGCTTAGAAATTACTTTAGCCGTCTCCTGTGCCAGAGCAAATGAAACAGTTTCTGCAAAAGTTAATTTCTGTGTAGCGCATACCGCATATTTCACATCGGGATCACGAATGCCATTTACAAACGCCTCAATCTTGAACTGGTCCAAAAATGGATGGTTTTCACCGGGGTATGTCATCTGCACCAATCTTTCAACCTCCATCGCGAAATCTTGCAGTGTTTCATTGACCTTCTGCACTCTGCCTCGCAATTCCATTCTGTAGATTTCCTTTTTATGTTCACCACCATACTTTCGTTGCAGTGCAGCCATAATGTCGTCATAATTATTCCTGCAGCTCATTGGTATGCTTTCAAGGACTTCTGCTGCGGTTCCTTTTAAGGCCAAAATCAACTCAATGGCTTTTTCTTCATTTGTCCACAAATTTCTGCCAGCCACAGTTTCAAACTGGAATTTGAATACGTTAAACGGTGTACTGCCATCGAAACATGGTGTCTTTATTCTACTAGAGACTTCTGGAATGACACGAACTGGCCCACCTTGGCATTGAAGATTGTTAATTTTCGCCTCTATGTCAATTTCCAGATTATTCATCTTACTCTCCAAATCGGCAAGCTTCTCATCAAATTTGCTGACTTGTACCTCAACGCGATCCATTCTTTGGTTTATGGCCTCTGTCATTTCGGTCAGTTTCTCATTTGTGGCTCTAGTTTCTCTAGAGTTTTCTTCCATTTTCTCCATCATTTTTCTAGAATTTTCTTCCATTTTTCTAGAATTCTCTTCCATCATTCTTCTAGAATTTTCTTCCATTTTTCTAGAATTCTCTTCCATCATTTTTCTAGAATCGGCTTTAATTTCCTTCAGAGCGAAAAGTATCGCGTTGATGTCCATATTAGCTGTAGCCGTACGTGTACTTACGTCTGTTTCTCTCTTTTCTCTTTCTTCTTCTTTGTCTTCAAACTCGTAAGTATCGATGTCCACGCCACGTCTCTTGAATTCTTCTATAAGTCTTCTCTGAAGTTCTGCCTTATTACCTGTTGTCGGCAGCTCCAACTTACTCAATTCCTGCTTGAGCTGTTCCACTTTAAGCTCTTCAAACTTCATTGCTTTTAGTTATGTTTATTTGGCAATCTCCTGGTTACTTATTTTTCGCAATCCCACTTCTGACACCAATTGTTACGTTTTTACTTTTTAAAAACGTTGGTTTATTTCCCTTAAATAAACCGGATTCTTTTCTATTGCAATCAAAATAACCAGGTCCAACGCTGACACCAATTATTACGTTTTACCTTACAAAACGTTCGTTTATCTCCCTTAGATAAACCGTCCAGGTGCTGTCACAGCGATATTAACAACCAATTAGCCAATAACCAAAACACGAATACACTTTAGTTTGAAATAGCTTAGACGCTCTTATTTATTTACACACTATTACTTATTTACAAACTCTCTCTATTATGACGATTACTAAAGCGCTACTAACTTTAACACGATACTAACTCGCGGTCTTAACAGCACGAATGTTAATAATCAACTTCTCTGCCTACTAATGTTAACGCGCGCCTTATATAGTAACAGCCATACTTCTACAACACACTGGATAATTCTAGCATGCTATACTTAACTCTACATACGCTTACAGACTATACATACAACCATTTATACATACAGTATTACTCTACATTAGTCTTAACACTATACACAAACACAAACTTTTATAATAAACACTTATCATTAACCAACTATACAATATAACTCTACATTAGACTTAACGCTATACAAACACACAAACACTTATAATAAGTCTACATCACGCTTAGAGACTATACAGACACACAAACATTTATCATTAACCAACTATACAATATAACTCTACATTAAGCTTGACATTATACATACACACAAACACTTATTATTAACCAACTATACAATTCTAATGCGTAATTAATCATAGCATATTCTTAGGTGTATAATTAAATGTAGTACTATGTTGCCAGATTGATGTATTTTGTCCATCCCGTCTCTTAGGCTATTTTCTTCTAGAAAAGTCCAGAGTTTTCTATACTAGGCCAAGCCATTTTCGTAACAATATTAATAAGTAAAAAATTATGTGGTACTATACAGTGGTTTTTATAAAAACGGTTTATTTTAAAAAATCTTAAAAATAAATCTCATTGCCGGTAATGGGTAAACAAACAAAAAAAAAATGTCGTCCATAAGATATTTTTACTATCTTTTAATGATATATATATATTGTTCCAATCTGACTATAAATGACTTAGATATATGTAGCTAAGTTCATTTCCAAACTTTTCACAGAAATAAACTCCCTACAGAGGTCTTTCCGCGGATTTTTTTTTTATCAGCTTGAAAAGTACTACATCGGGGTAAAAAAAAAATTCACTGAGATCAACTTATTGCAAAATTGAGATTTAAAATACGAATTAAGGAATTATATTTTTAAAGGTCTGCACACATCTATATGAATAACATAAGCAGTGTTGCCACTTTATGGGTAGGGCATGGATGACAGCAATTATTAAATTGTTTAGTTTTTCACTTAAATTTCAATTCAAATTAATGAATTGAGAAAGTTATCAAATTTGTAAATAAAAAAATATATTATACATAAGAAAATAATTGAATTCATAAATACAATATGAATACAACTAGCAATTACTTCAAAGCATTGTTGGTAGCAGAAACGGTGCGATTATCGGTGAGGGTAAGTAACGCTATCAGAGATTATTTCGGTTACAATATTTTAAGGATAATTGTATTTCGATAACGGTATTTTAAGGTTAACTGTATTGCAATTATTTCAATAATGGTATTTTAAGATAAGCGGTATTCAGTTATTTCGGTGCATTCCGCAAATTTTTTTTTATGAAAAAACAAAGTAAAGTAAAATAAATTTATTAACTAAGTGTATGTAAAATTCACAATTACGACGTGGAATTACAAAAAGTTTAGACTAAAAAATAATGGTGTTGTAAGGATAATGGTATTTCATTAATTTCGATACTGGTATTTTAAATGTATCGATATTTGAATCTATAATAGTATTTTAGCGATAGAGCCTACCAACCCTGCCTCAATGTATGTAATTACTTTTGGCTTATGAATGACTTAACATCTAATTGTGAAATTTGCATAAAAATTCCAATATCTATTTTTTATTCATACGAGTTAATGAATTGATTCACAGCGACTGATCATCCACGAATTAAACCGATACATCAGGAAAGTGTATTAATCTATACATGCTTTGAAATTCTTTCGTTATACAAATAAGCTATTAACGTACACAAAAAAATCGTTACCAAGTACGAGTAATTAAGCAAATTTCAACTAATAAAGTTTTATCGAATAATTTATTATATTGTGTATGCCACAAAAACATTATTCCCAGCAAAATATTGGTAATGACAGCTCATTGCTATCTGCATTACCAATAATGATATATCATTACCTCTAGCATTATTTTGTAATATAAAATAATGACTTCCTAATAACGGCCTATTGTAGTCATTGCTTTTAAATATAAAATAATGACTTACTCGCAATAGTTTAAATAAGTACTTTTTACAAAGTTAAATTTTATACATTTATATTTATTACATGTAAATATGTTTTGTGTTAAAATTTTTATGACGAGTTCTAAAATAACACTCTAGCAAAAACTTTAATTTCTCTGAATGTATTTCCTGAAGCTAATAGTATTTGTGTAACTCCTTATTTTTAAGAATCAAGTAAGCAGTCGGATAACCACTTATAATTCAACTTTTTGTAAGCATGTTTGTAACCACTTATTATTCAGAATTCATAATTACTTACTTCTCATTTTTTCGTAAGCGAGCGGGTAAGCGTGACTACTTATGAAAACGACCACGCCAAACAAAAATAATGAGTTTAGACTCCAAAAAATAAGTTGTGCGGAGCTATGAATTTTTATTATATAACCACTTATTTGGTAATGAAAGATTTTGCTGGGTTTTAGTTGAAGTGCTCCCAATTGCTTGCCAAAGATTTTTTGTGTGTATTTAAAAACGCAAATAAAACTTGATTTTTGAAAGACTCTAAAATAAGATTATTTTTAAATCGTTCACATGTGATCATAACTGACTCTTATTTACAAGCTTTTTAAGTGTTTTGTTCTAAAGTTAATTTTTTCTCTAAATTTTATGAAGATTCATATAAGACTCAAAAGTTCATCATAAATGCTGCATATTTAAGGAACTTTTCTTTGTAATAATATAACGCCCAGAACGATGGGACAATTGAAATGGCCAAATCACTTTTTTTAAGTTTACTGATGATGAGGTTATTACCTTTTTTCGGAGTTCAAATTGTAATAATATGTTAATTGAAGTCATTTATAATTTCATATTTTTTGGGTAATTTTGTCTACACTTGTGGGAATTTTGAATCTTGCTTGTGGCAGCACTGAGATTAAACAAGATTAAACTGAAATATTTACTTGTAGTGGTGGAAAAAATCATACACATTTGTTGCACAGTGGATTGACCGAATACAAAATGGGTAATAATTCATACTTGTTTGTACTTAGTAGAATCCCCGAATAAAAACACCAGGATGGAGGGTATCTAAAGACTCGGGACAGCCGAATTTAATCTTTGGTTTGTATAAGTTCCCAGTCACCTGGGGGCTTACACAATCCATCGAGCGGGCTTTAGCCCGCTCGTTATAGATTCAAATTGTTTGCTGGGTACATTTGTTTGTTTAAATTTCTTTTTGTTCAATTTATAGATATGTCAAAATATTTTAAATTCAAACTTAATTCATACAATTTTCAAATCTGTTGTGGTGTGGATGTCTGGAAGGGTCACAAAATATCACTTTATAAGGGTCGTGGTTCAAATCTCTATTACAGCCCAAATTTTATTTTTTTTATTTTTTATATATAACTACCCGAGTAAAAAAAATTGATCTCGCGTAATATCTAATCATATCCAATTTGATATTGTTTAAGATCTGCTGTAATATCTAGCTGATCCAATTAGATCTCAAAATTGGGTGTATCCAGTGATATCGTATTAGATCCCATTTTATATATCGGGATAAACTAAGATCAAGTTATATCTCAAAATTGGGATGTCCAATGATATCTTTGGGGATAAACTTAGATCTAATTTTGTGGATAAACTTAGATCTAATTTGATCCGAAAAATGGCGGATCGAATTATATAGAGCTATATATTTGTGGATAAACTTAGATCTAATTTGATCTCAATTTTGGCAGATCGAATTAGATCTAGCAATATATTTGTGGATAAACTTAGATTTAATTTGATCCGAAAAAGTGGCAGATCGAATTAGATCCAGGAATATATTTGGGAATAAACTTAGATCTAAATTGATCCGAAAAACGGCAGATGGAATTAGATCCAGCAATATATTTGTGGATAAACTTAGTTCTAATTTGATCCGAAAAATGGCAGATCGAATTAGATCCAGCAATATATTTGGGGATTAAGTAAGATCTAAATTTATCCAAAAAATGACAGATCAAATTAGATCCAGTAATATATTTCGGAATTGCGTAAAATCTTAACTTATCCGATAAATTGCAGATCGAATTAAATCCAGTGATATATTTGGAGATTTGGTAGGATCTTAATTTTTCCCATAAATTGCAGATCGAATTAGATCCAGCAATTTATTTCGGTATTAAAATGGCAGATCGAATTAGAAACAGCAATATATTTGGGGATTGACATCTAAAACTATCCAGAAAAATTACAGATAAAATTAGATCCCACATTATATTTGGGTACTGCGTAAGATCTCCATTTATATGGGATTAAGTAAGATCCCAGACAGATATTGACAACAGTTCAAAAAATAATACACTGGCAGAGCACTGATTTTATAAAAATTACAATATTTTGTTAAAATAAGGTTTAAACTCAGAAGATCTCGAGTTCGATACCGTTCACGGCTATGCATTTTTTTATAAAAAGAATTTCTTTTTATAAAATTATAATTTTATTTTCTATAAATGTTTTTATAAAATTATATTTTTTTTTATTAAATTGAATTTTTAAAAAAAAATAATTTTATTTACATCTTTTTAACGCTCTACACCATTTCCAATTGTATCAATTGTTTTTAAGATTTATCAATTGTATTTCAGAAATAATCAATTGAATTTCAGTTTTATAAATTGTATTTCAGAACTTATCAATTATTTTTTAGATTTATGAATTGTATTTCAGAACTAGTCAATTGTATTTCAGTTTTATCAATTGTATTTCAGAAATTATTAATTGTATTTCCGAAATACACAACTGTATTTCAGAAATTATCAAACTGTATTTCAGAAATTATCAATTGTATTTCAGAAATTGTGAAATGTAATATCCCGAGTAAAAACGTTTTTATATAATAATGTATAATTTTATATACCCATATATGTTTTTGTACACCAGTGTATATAACCGGACATAATTATATGTATCCGTATATAATTTTTTCTTTCTCAAAAAATTGTAATATGATGTTGTATTTAGTTGCATGTTATTACATATCGATTAGTACATAATTGTATATTGCATTTACAATTAGATACAGATAATCCAATTTTATATGACGTTATATATAACTATTTAGTACTTAATCTAAAATAATATATGTTTTTATATGAAATCATTTTTCAAAAAAACAAGATTTCGTTTTGGATAGAATTATATATACCCCATTTAGAGTCACACTAGAACTCTTGTCAGTCGCCTTTTGGATATAATTTTATATTACATTCCCGAGTAAAAAAGTTTTGATATAATCATATATTATTTTATGTAATTACATATAGTAACTTATAGTTAGATATGGCCACATATGCTTTTAAATTGAAGCATATAGACTTTTATATAGTCCTATATTAAATATTTTTTCCTCAAAGGTTTTAATATTGAGACATATATGATTTTATATTATTACATATAAGCTGTATGTGCTATATATAAGTATACAATGTAATATATAAGAGATATAATTAGATATACGTTTATATATAATTTAGTATGACACTATACATAATAATATAAAACTATATATGGAGCCATTTAAGAAATATTATATAATAGGTGTTATATATGGTTATATATTGACGCATAAGAACCCATATATAACTTAGTATGGTTTCATATCTACAATATTTCATGATTTCTTTTATATATAACGATATAACGTTCTTTATAAAATCATTTTTAATTATATATCATCCCACATTAGCAATTTTTTCAAAGTGATTTTATATAAAAATATATGTATATGGTCCTTTTAAAACCGTATTGTATTAAATGTGGTTCCATATAAAAAATGATTTTGAACTAGTTTTAGATTTAGTAATTACTAGGGATTGGCGCATGACACGATCGTGAGTGAAGTTATTCACAAGTGAGCGTGAGTAATAATTACTATACCAAAGTAATTCGCCCGTGAGCGTGAGAATATATAATTCGTACGTGAGCGTGAGTAAGAATATATAACCCGTGCATGATTCGTGTGTGAGTTTATTTTTTGCATCATATGTTTTTAGTAATTTTTACTGTTTTGCGTGAGAATTTTCTGATTGTAAGTAAATTTTTAATATACTCATGTCTGCGTGAGTAAGACAAGAAATACTCGTGCGTGAGTAATTTGTTTTTGTTTAGGAGCGTGAGCCAAAATGGATAACGCGCCCATAAAATTAACAATACTGAAGCTTTAATATGGAATTCTCTATACTATAACGCACACTTGACTGATCTCTTATATCTTGGTTGTATATCACAATCCTATTAAGTTAAAAATTTCAGTGTTGTTAACCTTATTTTAAAATTACTAAAAACAAAGAAAAATTTGTTCATGTTTAATGCACTGTCATGGTAAATCTGGATAAAAGTAATGGAAGATTTATCGAAATTATAGGATATCCAGTAGACCTGGGGTTAATCATTACATTTTGTAAATAATTACACATTCATTTACACAATTACATGTAATTGTAATTGAAAAAAACTCAATTACAATTACAAATTATTTGTAATTGTAATTCAAAAAAGAACAATTACAAGTAATTTGTAATTTGAAAAATGTCAATTACATTTTTTGGGAAAATAAATAATGACAAAAAGCACAACATGACGTATTCTTTTTATACGCATCCATCCATGCCTATGCAACCTATCCCAGTCAGATTTTTCTACAAAATTTTAACAAAAAACACTTTTTAATTCTAAATGTAATTGAAATCACTTTGAATTACAATTACTAGTAATTTGTAATCGAAAATTTTCAATTACAATTACTTGTAATTTCAATTACAAATTACAAGTAATTGTAATTGAAATCCCTCAGGTCTGATCTCCAGATATTGTATATCTTTTTTATTTAAAAATATAATTTTGTATATTGTTAGATATGGTCATATATATTATGGTAAAAATATAGGGTTAATATTTAGGTATAATTGTATCAAACTATGTCCACTTTTATAACATTTTATATAATTTTATACAAAAAGATATAATTTTATGAAATTGGATGAGGACAAAATTCGGATACAATTGTATCATATTGTATCGAATTGTATCAAATTGTACCAAATTGTATACAATTCGATACAATATGATACAATAAGACGTTCTCATTTTTCGGATATAATTATATCTAATTACATAGAAGATTATATATAATTAAATATAACTTTATATGGCTCCATATCATTTTTTTTTTACTTGGGTTGCCATGGAAAGAAATTGTTAGAAAATTTATACAAACAGTTTAAAGCAATACTGAAGGCGTTTTTGCTTTTCTGTAAAATGTCCTTTTGTCAAAATCGAAATAAGTTTAATAGCTTTCATGAAGTTTTAGGTCTGCCAAACACTCAGTTAATTATTTCTGTAAACATTTAGGATTTCAGTGAAATTTATAGTGAATAAACTGGATATAACAATATCTGATTTTCTATATGTTTGTACCATTTCAGCTATAATTTTTACCACTATATAAAGTCTGATCAAATTATATCGCGCCATTATTCGGATACATTTACATCTGGTATTATCAATTTATAACTGAATTGATGCAAACTTATGAAATTATATGTGCCCATTTCTCGGATAAAATTGTATAAAGACTCATGTTAAATTACATATGACTGTATAAAGCCTCATATCAATTTTTTTTAATCGGGATAGAAATTTTTCTCTATTAACTATGATAAACAATCAACAAGTTCTGAAATAGATTTGATTATTTCTGAAATACATTTAAAATTTCAGAAATACAATTAATAGATTCTGAAATACAGTTAATATTGTAGTTGCTGATGAGTTACCATATATGACCATATATTGTTTAAATGGCACCATATATGACATATATTGTTTAAATGGCACCATATATGGTATGTTCCCTATTAAAAAAAACAATATGGAGCTTTATATGGTAATATATAACTTAGAGTCATCCATGTACCATTTGATCCGAAAAATGGCCCCATAAAATTGTATCAGTTGTTTATCAGTTTTTATCTAATTGCATCAGTTTAGATCTGACCTGATTAAATTATGTGTTAATCAGATGAAATTGTATCTGATTTTTGACCTGATACAATTTTATTGGTTTATATCACATGGTATCAGTTTAGGTCCAAATAGATATATTTGTATACGAAATTATATAGTTATATCCCAATTTTGACCTGATATCAGTTTAAACTTTGATACAATTGTATAAGGTAAATGTCGGATACAATTATATTTTATTTATATAAAATTGAACCAATTACGATCAAACCGATAAAATTGTATCAGGTCAAAAATCTGATACAATTTCATCTGATTAACACATAATTTAATCAGGTCAGATCTAAACTGATACATTTAGATAAAAATTGATAAACAATTGATAAAAATATATCGGGCCATTCTTCGGATGAAACTGTATATTTATACAGATATAACTTAATCACATATGTATATGATTATATGTAACTATTTTTACTCGGGTTGTTTAAATGATACGATATATCAAAGTATATGGTACTATATATGGTAGCATATATTATCATATCTGGAACTGTATTAAAAATGTTGTTCATAAGGTACCATATATGACCATATATTATTGAAATGGCACCATATATCATAATGTATGGTTTAAATGTCAGCACATATGGTAATATATTGTTTAAATGATACCATATATCAATATATATTGCTATATATAGTAGCATATATTATTATATCTGGAACTGTATTAAAAATATTGTTCATGAGGTCTAATATATGAGCATATATTGTTGAAATGGCACCATATGTGATAGCGCATAGAGAAAGGGACCTAAGGGTAAAAAATTCAATTTTTTTTTTGTGGACAACATCTGAGCATCGAATGAGACCGATCCCATGTTCTCCTGACCTTAGGTCCCTTTCTATCCTTAGGTCCCTTTCTATTTTGCGCGTCACATATATGAATATATATTGTTTAAATAGCACCATATATAGTAATATATTACTTAAATAACACCATATATAAATATATATGGCACTATATATAGAATCATATATTATCATATCTGGAACTGTATTAAAAATTTTGATCATGACCCGGGTAAAAATCTTAATATGGTGTCATACATAATTATATCTTTTTTGATAAATCCCCATATACAACGACATACTAATTGATCCGAAAAATGGGTCATCTACATGTGTCAAATTATATCAAATTAGATATAATTTGATACAGTTTGATCCGAGATTTGTCCATATCTAGGACATCAAATTATATCTAATTCGATATAAAAATATCTGATTTTATAAAATTTTGTCTGATAGTAGGCATACTTTTTATGCATACCAGCTATTAAATTGAGATTGAAATGTCTAGGGTTTTAACAATTTTGAAGACCCAAATTTTAAAACATAAAATAAAAATTTATTTGAATACTTTTGTCTTCTAAATCGTACGCATCATTTTTTAATATGATTTTACATGCAAAAACATCACGTGGAAATTATTTGGCTATGGAGTAATTAACTCTGAATTTGCAGATAACTAAATTTGATGTTAAACTATATATTAATTTGTATGCGATTATATAGAAAGTTATATAAAATTAAAATATATTTTTAGTATGACGACACATACAGTGTTATAAAACTTAGTATCAAATCATATATAATCATATCGATCACTACATATAATTTGATTAGTTTTATAAGGCTTATGTAGTTATATATGGAGTCAGATTTGGGGATATGTAATAATATCAATTACCGTACAAAAAATTCGTTGAAAAAATAATATCAGATGTAGTTGTATATAATGATATGTGTCTTAATGTTACTCCATTCGTTGTCAGATATAGCCCAATCACATTATATATGACAATATATAACTATTTTTACTCGGGGAGGTACCATTTAGATATATTGTTTAAATGGCACCATAATATATGGTTTAAATGGTACCATATATGCTAATATATTGCTTAAATAACACCATATATAAATATATATGGCACTATATTTAATAGCATATATTATCATATCTGCAACTGTATTAAAGATTTTGTTCATGAGGTCCCGTGTAAAAAAGTTTAGATCTGATGAGATATTTTTGGATCTAAATAGATATGATTAAATCTAATTAGATCCTGTACCAGATCTCATTAAATATGATCAGATATGGCATATGTGATAATACCAAGATCTGATCAGATCTAGTGCCAAATCTGTCCAAATCTAAAGTGATCTGGGCAATTGCGCCAAAATGCCTAGATCTGATCAGATCTAATTAGATCTGGTAAGATCTACTAAGATCTGGCCAGATATGCCTAGATCTGATCAAATCTAATTAGATCTCAAATTTGTCCCCAATTTTGAGATCTAATTAGATCTGGTAAGATCTACTGAGATCTGGCCAGATCTGATCTTTTTTACACGGGGTACCATATATGACCATATATTGTTTAATGCCACCATATATGATAATATATAGTTTAACTGGCACCATATTGTTTAAATGATACCATATATAATTATATATTCCTAAAATGCCGCCATATATAATAAGATCAGCCATGCTATGTAATATATAATCATATATACCATATCTAATATTATAAAGGCCGATATGTAATTAGATGAAATTATATATGGCATAATATAAAGAAAAATTTTGGAGAAAGACGTCATATATAATTATATATGGATATACATAAGGACATATCTAATTATATATTGTAATATATGCCACATATGATTATATATAATTTTTTTTACTCGGGTACCCAAGCAGGAAAATACGATCGGCACAATGTTGGCATACCGTTGGCGATGGTCGGTTATGCGTTGGCAGAACGTGGGATTAACAATCTTGAAAGTATTGTCTTATTACCCGTTGGTTGGCGCTAACTTGCCAACGTTTTCACAACGTTGCCAAAATTGAAAAAAAGGTAGTCTAAAAATAGATTTAAAAAAAAAATTTTTCAAAAAAATTAAAAAAAAATTTTTTAGTATTTTTTTTAAACATGCCCGAGTAAAACGGGTTATATATTATTTTATATTATTTAATACAATTATGTCTCGTTATATATTGCTTTGTATGGCACTATATATAATTAGACATAAATTTCGTCTTTCGAAAAAATTTTATATGACCCAATATCCAAATATATCATTTTACATATGTTGTCATATTTAATAAGATCTCGTCCATGGAATTCAAATTGTAAGACCAAAAATAGCACAGTTTCATGTTTAATTTAAATTTAATTTAAGATTTTATCGAAGTCAATTACAATCAATTTTTAATTGGAAAATATTCTTTTACAAAAACAAATTTTGATATAAAGTTCAAGTGATTTAAAAAATAACATGAACACGAAAAACCGGAAAAATATTTTTGTATAAAATCTAAATGAAATTATCTGACAGTTACCCATACATTATCGACATTGAAAATATAATGTTAAAAGAGTTAACACTTAACATACGCAGTCAGACTTTATATGGGATTTCGTACCACATATGTATAGCAACAAAACAAGTCTATTGATTTATTTTCCCTATATAATTTATGTTATAGTATTGTTTCAAATGAACTCTTAATATTTTTTAAGTGAAAGCCCAAAAATAAAAGCTTCATTTGAACATATCTCACGTTCAAAATGAAAATCTCACCTTTAGTGAAAAATCCAGTAATGATTTATGGAAACCCAAGTAAAAAAAGTGATATGGAGCCATATGAAGTTATATTTAATTATATATAATCTTTTATGTAATTAGATATAATTATATCCGAAAAATGAGAACATCTTATTGTATCTTATTGTATCGAATTGTATACAATTGTATACAATTTGGTACAATTTGATACAATTTTATGCAATTCGATACAATTGTATCCGAATTTTGTCCTCATCCAATTACATCAAATTATATCTTTTTGTATAAAATTATATAAAATGTTATAAAAGTGGACATAGTTTAATACAATTATATCTAAATATTGACCATATCTAACAATATACAAAAATTATTTTTTTAAATAAAAAAGATATGCAATATCTGGAGATCAGACCTGGGGGATTTCAATTACAATTGCAAATAAATGTAATTGAAATTAAAAAAAAACACAATTACATTTCATGTAACTGTAATTGAAAATTTTCAATTACAAGTAATTGTAATTGAAAGTGATTTCAATTACAAATTTCAATTACATTTAGAATTAAAGTGTTTTTTGTTAAAATTTTGTAGAAAAAACTGACTGGGATAGGTTGGATAGGCGTGGATAAGTATAAAAAGAATACGTCATGTTGGGCTGACCCCTCACTTGTGCTTTTTGTCATTATTTCTTTTCCGAAAAAAATGTAATTGTAATTGAAATTTTTTCAATTACAATTATATGTAATGTATAATTGCAAATTTTAAATTACAAATTACTTGTAATTGTTTTTTTTTTAATTACAATTACAAATAATATGAGATTGTAATTGATTTTTTTTCAATTACAATTACATGTAATTGTGTAATTGCATGTGTAATTAATTTCCAAATATAATGATTAACCCAAAGGTCTGCTGAAGATCCTTTAATTTCGATAAATCTTCCTTTACTTTTATCCAGATTTACCATGACAGTGCATTAAACATGAACAAAATTTTCTTTATTTTTAGTAATTTTAAATTAAAGTTGACAAAACAGAAATTTTAAAGTTAATACGATCATGTCATATGTACAACCAAGATATAAGAAAAATAGTAAAATATTACAAAATAGTAAAAATTACTAAAAATATATTATGCAAAAAATAAACTCACACGAATCATGCACGGGTTATATATTCTTATTCACGCTCACGCACGAATCACTTGAGTATAGTAATTACTACTCACGATCGCGTGTTATTCACAGAGATGTTCGTGACTCACGAACATTTCTAGTCACGCGCCAATCCCTAGTAATTACTAAATCTAAATTTAGTTCAAAATCAATTTTAACATAGAACCACATATAATATAATACGGTTTTATATGGACCTTATATATTTTTATATAAAATCACTTTGAAATAATTGCTTATGTGGGATGATATATAATTATAGATGATTTCATAAAGAACGTTATATTGTTATATATTAAAGAAATCATGAAATATTGTAGATATGGAACCGTATTAAGTTATATATGGGTTCTTATTCGTCAATATATAATCATATCTAACACAAATTATGAAATATTTCTTATATGGCTCCACATATAGTTTTATATTATTATGTATAGTGTCATACTAAATTATATATAAACGTATATGTAATTATATCTGTAATATGTTACTTTATGTACTTATATATAGCACATGCAATTATATGTAGGCCAGTATGTAATAATATAAAATCACATATGCCTCCATATTAAAACCTTTGAGGAAAAAATATGTAACATATGACTATATAAAAGTATATCTGCTTGAATTTAAAAGCATATCCTGCCATATGTAACTATAAGTTACTAAATGCAATTACATAAAATAATATATGATTATATCAGAACTTTTTTACTCGGGAAATTATTTTAAATTTCATTTTATTTAGAATTTTTTTTATGGATTATTCCTAAACTATGCTAAAGCTCGTATAAGTACTGATTAATGTGTAGATACTTTTTATGTATGCAGTTTCATATCAAGACTCGCAAACTTACTAGATTTACTTAGTTCACACGATACACGAAACCTTACGTGAATCCCCCATTGTTTTTCAGTACAATATTTAATAAAAACAGAAATACGAAAATTTTTATCCAACTGGACCTAATTGCATCAACTTTTAAATATTAAGATATTATTTCATACAATAATGTCTGGTCAAAATTCGGATTAAATAGTATATAATTTAAAGTAATTAAATCCAATTTTATCCACGTAGATACAATTGTATTCACCATTTTTCGGATTAAATTGTATGTGATTAGTTATTGTATTTCATCAAATTAGATATGTCAGCATATCATCTTTTTTAATCGGGTGGTTCTGATGGGAATTGAACCCAGACCGCCAGGTTGTCAGCCGCGATCTCTACACTCTAAGCTAACAAGACTTGTAATATCTAATAGCTAAAAAATTAGATCAATGATAACAGCATACATATATGTATGTAGGGGAAATTCGTGTACCTTGGATCGCGTGTACCTTGGAACTTTGCATTTTTTACCTATTTCCTTTTGGTTTTTAAAAATGTAGTCTTCCACAAAGTGTTTTATTTAGCTTTATCTTCATCTTTAGCTGATATTATCATCAAAAAAGTATTTGGATATTACAAAAATATGGAGCGTGTACCTTGGATCGCAAAAAGTAAATTATTTATTAAACTTTGAAGTAATTTTTTGCAAGTTTAGATTTCTTTTTTAACAAAGCGGCAAATAAACATCGATATATAGACTCATAGTTATATATATATTAGTTAATAAAGTAATATATTTGTTAATAAATAATAAAATTTTTAATTTTGTGTGAAATATTCAAGTGTGTGTACCTTGGATCGATTTTTGCCTGTACCTTGGAACAATTTTAAAAAGATAAAATATTGCTTTTGTGACACTTTGAGGTAAAGTAAACCTTGTTAACATATAATAATTAGTAAACCTTGTTTTAAATGTTATGTAAATAATTTTTGAAAAATGTTTTATTCACAGTTTTACATCAATCCGTGCGGTCATATTTTTTCTTGAAATATAAGTTTTTTTTTTCACGATATACAAATAATTTAAATTATCGAAATTTTTGTATATTAGTTTAATTTAAACTAATTTGTCTAGGTAATCCGTAGGTTTGATATGTAGTTACCTTTTTTTATTTTTATACACAACAGTTATTGTAATAGTATTTTATTAAATAAATACATGAAATGTTTGCTTTAAACCGTTTTATTTTGCTATTTTTTAAAAAAGTTCCAAGGTAAACTCCAACTGTTCCAAGGTACACGACATGAGTGTACCTTGAATCGAAATTAAAAAAAAATTAACATTGGCGATATTTTTTAAATTTGGCAATCAATGGAAAATTCTTTATCAGGAGATCTATGCACGCTTAAAAATACAACATTTCGTTTTTAAAGCTAGTTTTTATCTAAGTTAATTACCGAGATAATGGAGTTTTTATAAAAAAAGGACCAAGGTACACGACATTCCCCTATATCCATTTTTACTTTTATTAGGTAAACTACGTTTTTAACACTAAAAAACATAAAAAAAATTATTAATCGCGTAATTTTTGGATGAAAATTAATATCGAGAAATTTCAATATTTAGACTGAAATAGATTGGAAAACGAACCAAACTTGCGAATAATAAAAAATACAATAAATTGAGGAATTACGATATGATAAAGTGTCGAAATCGATCAAATTTTCGATTAAAAAATGTGTTCGATTAACCTTAAAATGACAACTCTATTTCATATTGATTTCTATTAATTTTTTAGCAAAAACTTCGATAAAGCTTCGAAATGATGAACCGTTTCGAAACTGTCCATACTGGGGATTAAACCACAAAATGAGAATTTTTTGAGTCCCAAAAGATTTTTGGAAATAACCCTAAACATTAAAAGACGTTATAATACTCAAATGAGAGTTTAATTTCAAAGATTCTAAATCAAAAAAAATTCTTTAAAAACAGGGGTTTTAATTCAAATCCAAAAATCGAGAAAAAAAAACCTTAAAAGCTTTGATCGTAGACTCGTAGACTCTTGGGTATTAAAAATAGCATCATATGGATAAACAGCTCATCAAATCAATATAGCCGCCACACTTGGAAATTTTTCATTGGGTTTGGTATTTAATTGGCATTATTTGGTCTGAATGCTAATGCCAACAAATTTCATTACCATTCAATTCCAATGAAATTTTTTTTAATTGGCATTGATTAAATCAATGGTAATGAAATGTACACCAATTCCTCAAAGAAACTAAATATAATTGAAGAAAAAACATTGAATACAAAAAATTGTTTTATAAAAAAGGAAACTAAGACAAGAATGTAAAATTTCAGGGCTGTAAACATTATAAATATTCGCTATTTTATCAAAAATCAATTGCATGTACATGGGAGGCAGAAAAGTAGTAAATTATATTTTCTATCGATATCACATAATTGCTCTTATAAAAAATTGTTATTTAACCAAAAACTAATTAAAGTCTGAAGACCGCTTTTTGTCGGCCTTCATTGGCGTACCTAGACCATTTTTCTGGGGTGGGCAAGCGACCCATTAATTTTCTGCTGTTTATTTGCCCATTCTCACACCCCAGCAAAAAACCTGCTTCGCTGGTTGCAGCTTTGTAAGGGAATAAATAAAATTAATCCCTTACAAAGCTGCTTACGGAAGGCATGATTTTTCCATACAAAGGGCCCGCTTGGTAGCACGTTGTTTTGTGAGAAAAAGCCCATTATTCGCTGCTGAAAAATTGCAGTAAATTCATGTTTTTCGTAAGTGCATTTTACCGCAAACAAATTCATGCACTTTTTTGGAAAAAGTGCTTTTTTGCTACTGAAAAGATGCAGTAAATTCATGATTTTCATTGAGTTTAAATACGCGACTTTTTATGAAAATAAATGCATTCATTTGCCGACTTCAAAATGCAGACTGACTCATGTTTATGTGGCGTCTATACATTAAACTCTACTAAAGAAGGGTAAAACACGATTGAGATGACTCAGATTTCGTGCGCATTAATCTTTGGATCACTTACATTTTATTTTACTCCCTTACAACCTGCTTCGTGGTAATGGAATAGCGTAGCACTATAACTTTTTAAATAACTTGCTTACGATTTGCTTCGTTTAAGGCAGTTTTGCAGGGTATACAATCAAATTGCAAAATTGTTTGTGTATTGTATACGCATAAAGTGGCGCAACTCTGTAAAGCAGAATTTGTAGCGCGTTTTTAAGCGCTTCGTATTTTTACTGCTTCCAAAATACTAAAAAATTTTTGCTGGGACTCTTAATCCTAACAAACACTTTCGGCATTATGCTTACAATTTAAAAAAAAAAAAAAAACTTAAAAATGATTCCTTGCCTTCTAATAAAATGTTCATACATTTTCCTATCAAAATCGCCATATTTTTATACAAAAGTCTGAAAAGTGCATCTATTTTTCTGAAGAAAACCTCGTACGATGAATGTGTTCCAAGCTATATTTTCAGATTATTATGATAGAGAAAAGAAATCTAAGTTCAACCTGTCTAATTCGTCTACCTCGGACGAATCCTTTCTAACCCCATATTCTGATCACTTAAATTACCGAGGTGGTCAAAAACAGTGAGATGTTCATCTTACAATTTTTTTTTCTACAAAATATTAAAATTTCATTAAAATAACATAGTAATGTTTAGTTTGAAAAAAGTTCCTAGTTAGATATTAACTAATTATTTATTTAGAAAACTATGAAATCTAAGATATTTAACTCACCAAAAAGGATTATGCGTTATATTTCTATTATTGAATAACTTTGCGATTCTAATAATTTTTCTTAAAGAAAAACTCTTATGGTCAATTTTATAATCAGAACTAAGATCGATTTGTTTCTTAAATATTTCTTAGGTAAGAATTTTTCAAACAACTTTCTTATTTAAGAAATATTTAAAACAAAAATCGATCTTAGTTCTGACTATAGAACTGACCCTTAGATTTCCACAACTTAGCTGCCTAGGAATCTAGTAGAGATTTTCCCAAACCAAAAACACAGGATTAATTGCCATCAAAATTATAGATAAAAGAATTGTAGGTATATTTTTTTAAAATTCTGGGGTGGGCAAAAAACAGTCTAGGGTGGGCTAAGCCCACCCCAGACCGGCCTAAGTCCGCCAATGTCGGCCTTGGATACTGCCTTTTTTCCTTGATGTATTTTTTATGTCGATTTCATATCTGGCAATCCTAATCTAGTTGGGAATTGATTATTTATGATTTATATATTTTATTTTTAGATCATTAAACAGTTTTTCGATATATCTCATCACCAGAGAAGACAAAATTGCTATTTTAGCTTTTTATTGCTTGTTTTACTCATATTTGCTTCTTTTTGCTTTTTTGGATTTTCCGTTTTTTAGCTTTAAAATTGCTTTTTCTTAAGATTTTTGGGCTTTGAATTGCTCTTTTTTAAGACTTTTTGCCCAAAAATGCTTTTTTTGCTCACAAAAAATATTTTTTCTCTAAACTTTGAATATTTAAAAAAAAACTGTTGTTTTTCCAAGTTTTTTTACTTTTCCTTCTTTCTTTCTTTTTTACAAAATTTTTTGTTTAAACACATCGGATTTTGCTTTTTTTGTCTTCTCTGCTCATCACACATTCATTTTTGACAGAAAAATCGTCAACATAATGATAAATCTTTAAACCTGGCAACACTGCTTGTTGTTAAATGCCGCAATACACACCATATAAGAAAGTTTTTGTATTCAAAAAAAGTTTTTCACGCCTTAAAGTATGCTTTTAATAAAATTTTTAAATCATTTTTAACTTAGTTTTTAATCGAAACAAATTTATCTACTAAATGCATTATACTTGGGAGTAGTCAATAGAATGGCATTACAATTCTCAATGCTATTTTTTGGCATTACAATTGATCAATGCCAATGAAATTTTTCTCAATTGGCATTTAAATGCCCAATTATAATTGAGGAAAAAAGCATTTGATTTTATGTTTTGATAAAAAAACAAGAAAAGAAAAATATTAAAAATTCGCGTATTTCGTATCTTATATTTGCTATTTTGTCAAGTTTACATTACTAGAGGCTGATCCATCTAGACTAACTATTGTTAACCCTTAAATGCATGATGCAAAAACAAATGTTAAAAAAAGAGTGAACAGTAGACCGTACATCAAAAAAAAGTTCGCTGTATACCGTCCAATCTAAATTATTTTTGCAAGGAGGTTTGAAAAAAAAAATTTTTTTCCGAACGTAAGGGTCGCCATTTTACATTTTTCTTACATCTTTGGCATTTACAGTGGGATCTTAAAGTATGAGACATCGATGTTATTCTCCCGAGGGGACCAATATTTTGCTCTAAAGGTCATTGACCTGAAGTATCCCGTTCTAGAGGTTACTCACAACCCTAATGGACTTCCCTAATGTCAGCAAATTAAAGCTCGCAAAAAATTATTAAACATTTGCTAAGGAAGTTTTTTGATAAATCCAAACGTACACTGAGAGAATTATCCTTCATGACATTAATGATATAATTTCATAGAATTTTTTTCGTAGAACCAATGAAGAATTTCATTATGTGTATAATATTTAATTAATATTATGAAATTTTTCATAACTTTTCTTTCGTAAAATTTCACAATTTCATTAAAAAAATTCATTGAATTTCAAAAATTAGATCTCCATAAATTTAATGAAAATGTTCTTTATATACATATATGAAATTGTACAATAGTATTAACTTTTTTTTAATTTTTTTTATAAAATATCGTCATTTCCTGAGAGAATAATTTTTGTAATTTTTTTTTTTTTAAATTAATTTTTTATTATTAATTTTGGACTATGACATTTTTTTATAAATCATATTAATTTTTTCAAAACTTTTTTTATGAAACTTTTTAATTTAATGAATTCTTTCTTTAGATATATTTTGTACATCCGTAAAATGCTACGATTTTTTTACGCCTTTTGCATTTGCTAAGTACTTTTTATTCATCCACTCCAGCTTAGCAACGACAACAAACACCTATAATAAGTAATAGTAAATGAAATTGCTTCATAGATTTCATGAAGCTCTTCATTGGCTGAATGATTTATTTATTGGACGAGTGGCCTATTAATTTTATGAAGAGTTTCATTAATTTTATGAGCTTTTCATAAACATTGACTTTAATGAAACCTGTTTCATAGATTCTATGAAAAGTTTCAATGGACAAGTTCCAGTGACAATTTTCATTGAAACTGTGAAGAAATTCTTGTTTTTTTACTTTTATTTTTATCGGGACATACATAAATTGCATTAAAGGAATTAAATATGCTAAAATCCCAAACGTATTTTACAAATTGTGAAAAATAATCTGTTGGAGGCATGTCCCTATCCGGATTTCATGCTTGCCTAAGGAACTCGTCAGGAGACGATGTTTTTAGAACTTCTGGAATTATTTCTTAAGTTAAATTACAAACTCAATGAGAGTTTCTTGTTCTCGTCTAGGAGCTAGAAACAAAAACAACAACAAAGTATTTACCACAATTTGCTTTGCCATTTTCCAATATACTACTATGTTGTTTTGACAGATCTACCAATGTAGTGACATCCATTCATGTATAAAAGCCAATAGAAAACACTGTTTTCTAAAGTGTCAGTAACATTCAAATTTGCACAAGCACTTGCATATTAGGTTTTTTATTTTTATCGGGACATGCATTAATTGCATTAAAGGAATTAAATATGCTAAAATCCCAAACGTATTTTACAAATTGTGAAAAATAATTTTTTTTTTTTTTTTTGGATTAATACTTTAAGCAAAACAATGGTCTCCTCGAGGCAAAAAATCGATATATCACACTTTAAAATCCGACTGTGAATGCCGCACTTATAACGAAAAATTAAAAAAGGCGACCACTACGTTGGGCAAAAAAAGAAAAAAAATTTTTGAAATTGCTTTGCAAAAATACTTTATGTTTGAAGGTGTAACGCGCACTTTTTTGTTTTGTCTGCAAGGTGGTACGGTCTAGTGAACAGCGTATACTTGATACAACTTGAGAAAATAGCGAATATTTAAGGCAGTGGTCGGCACCCATAGCCACCAGTGGCCGATCGTAATCGGCTTTTCACACGTACACAACACGAACAGGGCTGCCAGATGATTTTGATGAAAAATCGGCACGTTTTCCCAAAAAAATCGGCATTTTCGGCACTTTGATTTTATAAAATCGGCAAAAAAATCGGCAATTTCAAAAATACTCATTTATGAAATATTTAGGTTACTTTACATAAAAGAATATGTGAAAAAACATTTCGTGTAAAATAATATGTTTTAAGTTTAACAATTAAATAAAAATAAAGGCTTAAGAGATAAATGAAATGATAATAAAAAAATGTTAGTTGTAATTTTATGAATATTTTATGATACATATTCAGATATTATCTGACTAATACTATGTACATAAATTAATTTTACAGCTTCTAAAAATAGTTCTTCTCCGAACTTAAGTTACCCGTACACCTTGAAATATTATGGAAATATTGCCCCTTTTTAAATCACTGGATTTATTTTATTTCGTTAAAATATTCAAATTATATTTTTTAATTTTCAAAATTTAATATATTTATCAAAATCTAATACTTATTCGCTAATATAATGTGAAAGAAAATCATTAAATTTTGTAAAAATGTGAACACCGGGATTGAATTAAGCTAAATCCAAAATATATTTATAAATAAAATAAATCCTTTTTGGATTTAGCTTAATTTAATTCCAGAAATTGCGTTTTCGAAAAATTAAACTTTTTTCTTCCACACTATCTTAGCAAATAAGTGTAGAATTTGGATAAAAATACTAAATTTTGAAAATTAAAAAACAAAATGTGGATTTTCTAACAAAATAAAATAAATTTAAAAATAAAAATAAATCCAGTGATTACAAAAAGACCTATTATGTTTTATGTACATAAGATGATTAAATATGCATTTAAAATCTTAAAAATATGGTTCTACCTAAAGCGCAAGTTTTTGTACAGTGTATAGGCGAACACACTGTTTTAAAGTAAATACCAAAAACTATGCTAAAAAATATTCGTTTTTAGCAAATAATGCAAAAAAATATGTATTTATACCACAATATGCAACAAAATATTTAAAAAACATGCGTTTGCAGCAAAATATTTAAAAAACAATTATTAACAAATCGATTTTGCTAAAAATTTGTTGATCGCAAAGATATTTTGTTAACATTCTTTTTCAGCTAACAAATACAAACATGAATTTTCGAAATGACAAAGATAGAATTATTTTCTTATTTATTAATGCATTGTAAATCACCAAAAATTGAAATTTCGTGTTTTTAAGTTTTAACAAAAAATCGGCATTTTTCGACCAAAAATCGGCAAATCGGCATTTTGCATATTTTTTAATAAAAAATCGGCAAAATGCCGAAAAATCGGCAATTCTGGCAGCCCTGAACACGAATGGCAACAAAACTCTCAACTAAGAGCATAACAAATAAAAATATTACATTTAGAAGCATGGTAGCTTTCAACAAAGCAGGTTGATGTCGCTTGTTTAAGAAATTTTAGAAAAATAGTACACTCTTAAAATTTTTCAATAACACGAGAACAGGAAATTTAGTTTGAATTATTTTTATTTCTTTAAGTCATTCATTAAAATTTAAATTTACTAACTAATGGAATACTTTTCTAGGAATAAATAATTTATACACAAAAAGTAAATATTTTTTAAATAATATGTTTAATAAAATTTATTATGAATTATTTTTATTTCATTATTTTATTATTATTTATATTCATGCATTCATTCATTCATGCATACATTCATTAATTCATTTCTCCATTAAGAAATGAATTCCAATTAATTACAAATATAAATTTAAAAAGTATAAACTAATTTCTCACAGTGTAAAGCAGTGGTCGGCACCCATAGCCACCAGCACTGTTGCCATTTCAGTGCTTTTCGGGTATTTTTTGGTGCTTTTTTCTTTCCCGTACCCGGTGATTTTTTGCAAATACCCGTTAAAAAAACGGGTATTTACAGTGCTTTTTCAAATTTCTGGCAGTGCTTTTAGTGCTTTTTGTACAGTTTATATTTTTGGTATTTGTTCTCGTTTTTTAAAATTTTTCTTGAATTTTCTATTAAAGTTGAAAAAATAATACGAACTATACAAGAAATACATTTTTTCACAATGTTTGTAGTACAATTTTAAATAGCAACTTCGTTAAATTTAAACTTAAAAAATTTTAAATATTAGTTTGGTGCTTTGTTACCCCTTTTTTGGTTATTTTTTTAACCTTTTTTACACGATTTTACAAAGCTAAAATGTGTTTTTAAATTCTTTATTAAAGTTCAAAAAAAAATTAATATAGTTCTTTTTTATCCCATTTTTGGTAAATTTTTACCCTTTTCATAATGCTCACGGTGCTTTCCTGCCTTCTAGAGTTGGCAACACTGGCCACCAGTGGCCGTTCATAATCGGTTTTTCCAGTGTTGCCACTTTTTGAATAATTATTCAAAAACGGGACTGTTTACACATTTGTTGGATAATTTTTGAATAATGACATTTTTGTGTAGTTTTTGTGTAATTTCACTTTAAACAGAAATTTCCGCAAATTTTTAAAAGTTAATAAAAATTAGTCGATAGTTGACGAAACGAGTTTGTCTGTGAAACATTTACCACAAATCTCCAATTTTGATTAAAACACCATCTTTTGTTTATTTTTTGCGAAAATAATTGTCAAGCTTCCTTTAGAAATTCTCTTGGTTTGCAAGACCATTTAAAAATGCAGCGAAAGAGTGGGAAAATTTGAGTATGTCATCAAATTAGGAACACCTTGGGCAGAGAAAAATTGGTTAAATTAAAAAAAAAATGGTTAAAATTTGAGGGGTATGGGAGAGAATAATTATCAAGTAGGTAATATTTTTGCATGCAATGCATCTGAATGAAGTAGCCTTTTTGAAAAACATAAATACTACCATTTTTTTAAATTAATATTCGAATTTAAAAGCACGCCATTTTAAGCTTTAAAAAAGTTATTGCGTTGAAATTCCCTTTAGTTAGAGAATAATTTGTTATAATATTTTTCAGAAAAATTGGCCTGGATTTGCTTTTGTAGAAGGCAAAAACCCGGACCAGGTTATTGCAACAGGTTCCAATACAAATAACTTTTGCACTTTGCAGGTGGCAGAAATGCTGTGTTTAAAAATCAGTTCATAAATAGAAAAGTGGCAAAACTTTGGAGTCGAAATTTACAGTGTGAAATTTTATATAAGTCCAAAATATTTTTATTCTTCCCCGCTGTGCTCAGGAGAGTTTATTTTGAAATAATATAAGAAATTATAATTTTTTGTGTAATTTCATACGGTTTTGGATAATTTTTGACCTACAGATGTGTAATTTTTTATTTTACTGGTGGCAACACTGGGTTTTTCACACATACACAACACGAAAGCAACAAAACTCTCAACTAAGAGCATAACAAATCAAAATATTGCATTTAGTAGCATGGTAGCTTTCAACAAAGTAGGTTGATACCGCTTTGTTTAAGAAATTATAGAAAAATAGTACACTCTTTAAATTTTACAATCAGGAAATTTATTATTAATTATTTTTATTTCTTTAATTCATTCATTTAAATTTACTAACTAATACAATACATTTTTAAGAATAATTTATATACAAAAAGTAAATATCTTTTAAATAATATGTTTAACAAAAATTATTATGAATTATTGTTATTTCTTTAATACATTCATGCACTCATTCATTCATGCATTCATTCATTTCTTCTTTAATTCATGTTCGTAATATACAAATTTAAAAATTATAAGCTAATTTCTCACAGTGTAAAGACAACCAATACATTCACATTCTCTCTTACTGCCGACCACTGGTGTAAAGGCACTAGGGATGCCAATCGGGATTGATATTTGAAAATCCCGGGATTCGAAAAGATCGGGATCCCGGGATTTTACGGGATTTAAATTTTCCTTTATTTGTAAAAGTTTTTATGTTATATAACTAATTTTTTTATAGAATAAAGCGTTTTATAATTATTTAACAGTTGTTAATTAATAATGTGGTACATTTTATGAATATTGAAACATCTCAGTCAGAAATTGAAAGTGGTACAAAAAATCAAATACTTGCACTGGGTAACCGCGATATTAAGAATAAATGACTGGCAGTACACTCATTTGGGACGCTTTGCAAGCGTTTGCAAAAATCGTTTTGCCAGTATTTGTTTTACAAAACATCACGGCAGGGCAAAAAAAAAAAGATACATATGAACTTTTTTTAAATTTTATTTTGGAAAATACATATAATCCCAAACCACCTATTTATTGGTTTTGGCAGCGTTTTGCCAAAGTTAAAAATTTTGTTTCTCCAGTACTTTTCCGGCGCTTTTTGAACTGCCGGTCCTTTTGTCTATTGACGTTATCTTATTGGAAATGGGAAAGCAATTTTTGTCAGTACTTGTACCACCTGTTAAAATACCTTGTCATCGCTTTCTCGTTTATATTTTTCCTGCTGAGATAATATATGAAGACCTGTCATTAAGTACACTTGGGCCCAGTATTTGGTAAGTAGATTTTAAAACAGATTCGTTGCAATAACCTTTCCCACTAAATCGTGTAATTACAGCAACAAAGTTATTTGGTTATCGTTATCAAATGTTTTCATGGAAGAATTCAAACTTACAGTCCCTGCCAAAACTTACAGTCCCAGTTTCAGAAATCGAATTTCGCTTAGAAGAATAAATCGGTAAAATAACAAACAAACTTGATTTTTCGCATGTATTACTCAAAAACTTAATATTGTTTACCAAAATTTCAAATTTTTCTGCAAAGTCTTTGCATAGTTTACTCGAATAATCTACTTAATTTATAATTTTACCAATATCTTGGCATCAATTTCTTGTCAATATGAGAAAATTCAAGAAAAAACGTAGGTAATCTAAAATTGCTCACTTTGTTTATTTGCGTTTATATTAATATTAAAAAATAAGAAAATCCCGGGATTTTTGAGAAATAATCCCGGGATTCGGGATTTCCCGTTTGGCATCCCTAAAAGGCACCCAATACATTCACATTCTCTCTTTCTGCCGACCACTGATTTAAGGGCTTACTATATTATGCTTATGCTGTCTTAACCCTACGGGGAATGAGGAGTCAATTGCCCTCCAAGGACCTATCCCGTGACCGGTCAACCGAAGGCATATTACTAAATTAGTACAAATATGAACCAAAGAGAATGAATTAATTTTCTAAGTATTTTCTGATTCGTTACTTTCACTGTTGCTTTTAAAAGACTTGACCAATACCGAAGTAAAAAATAAAATTCGCGTCATATTTATTAAAATACTTTCATTTAATTCATTTAATTTTCTTTTTAAGTTAAGGGCAATTTTTTAAATTTTTATTTATATTATCAGAGTTTTTGAGGTAATTTTCTAATTTTTAATTGATTATTTAAATTTAATTATGGCCAGCGCAAAAAACGAGTCAACTGCCATTAAAAGACCTATCCCGATACTGGTCAATCGGGGGCATACTGAAGGCACTTCCACTATATTTGTGTGTGTGTTAGTGTTGTTTTCTTTTCTATTTTTTTCTTTTCCATTTTTTTATTTGCTTGTAGTGTTTGTTTTTTCTTTTTTATTTGAACAGAAACGAAAAATAAATAACTTTACCATCAGCCAGCCATCACGCATAAGCAACATTAGCTCAGACGGTAGAGCGTTTGCCTTACAAGCAGGAGGTTGTGTTATCGAGCCCTACTCCGACGCGAAGTAGATTATTTTTCATTCTTAATTTTTTATTAGTTTATTTGAAAAGCTATTTTTAGACACACCACCTTACTGTCACAAGGTGTCTAAACTGTGGCAATTGGTCATTTCCAATTACAACGCCATGTTAAAGTGATATGTCTCTTTCAAACAAAAAGACCGATCAACGACCGGTCTCCGCCCCTTTGGGACCTATCCTGCGTGTCATCTGGGACCGGTCCCTTTCCCCGTAGGGAAGCTACTGTCAAAAATCAACGAAAAGTCTGTCATATGCTTAAGCAACTTATTGAAGACTTTCATTTTTTCGCAACCATGTTCGACCATGTCTTAATATTCAATTAATCAAAGAGTATACAGCATAAAGAGGGACATACTCAAACCAATACTACACTCAAAAAAAAATTTGTAAAGTCAGCAAAAAATGTTGATGTGTCAGCAAATTTTTAGTCAGGAGCGTGCTTGCAAAAAAGTTAGTAATTTCAGCAAAAGTTTTGCTGAAAATCAGCTAGCTGATTTTTACCAAAAAAATAGTAATCTTCAGCAAAAGTTTGGCTAACACTTAGTCGATTGCAAATGAAAAAAATTCTTGCTAAAATCACTAAACTTTTTGGTGAATACTAGTAGACTGAAAAAACTCACAAAACTTGTAGCGAAATTTTACTTTAGTTAATTTATTTGCTGAAAATTTAAATATATAAATTGTGTAGAGTTGTTTTTCTTTTTTATCATTTCCGTTGTCTGTACTACATCCAGACAAGCTGCGACATCTACATCTTGTCTATCTGGTTGCCGTCCACGCTACAAAATTTTGTAGCAAAATAAATTAGTAAAACATTAGTTCAAAATTAGTTTAGTGCAAAAAAAAATATAACTAAAACTTTTGCTGAAAACGGAATTTCAGCAAAAAAAATTGCTGAAAACTAGAACACTTCATATACATGGCGTTTTACTAATTTTTCTACTAACTTATTTGTTTGAGTGTACTGTACTAATAAAAACCAAATATTTACATCAAACCTCATTATTTACGCTCTTTGTACGACTCGAACAGAAATTATAACCAAGTATGGAAAAAAATCTCGAGTAAATAATTTAGTTATTATAAAAATCAAGACTTGAGCCCTAATTACACTATACCTAACAGTATTATAGCGCTAGATTATGAATTTTAAAAAGCCACACGTCAAAATTGCAACATAGTGGCGGAATGCGAAAAAGGGGTTCAAAAATTAATTAAATGACTTAATTAGCGATTTAAATTCTGCAAACAAATATATCGATGCCAAAATTTTCTATTTTACAAATTTTTTTGCAACTAACCACTAAACTTTCTTTCAGGAGATGTGTATTATAAATAGTGATTAAATTATAAATTTTAAAAAACCGCACTTAAAAAATTGAAAAATAATAGCTGAATGCGAAAGAAGACTTTATGGCAAAAAAAAAAATTATTTAAAAACTCAATAAGCGATTAACATTCTGCAAACGAATATAATGATGGAAAAATTTTCCTTTTTACAAAATTTTTTTCGCGATGTTTTTTTTTTGCAAACTAGGAACCAAACTTTGGTGTCGAAATTGGTATTATAGTCCCTAGATTATGAGTTAAAAGAAACAACACTTAAAAAATTGCAAAATAATAGCGGAAAGCGAAAAAAGGCTTTATGGTCCAAAAAATTAATTAAAAAAACTTAATAAGCGATATTACATTCTGCAAACAAATATATTGATGCAAAACTTTTCCTTTTTGCAAATTTTTTTTTTGCAACTACTCACTAAACTTTTTTTTATGAAGTGTATATCATAATCCCTAGAATATAAATTAAAAAAAAAAAAATTAAGAAATTGCAAAATAATAGCGGAACGAAAAAAAAGACTATGGTACAAAAATTTAATTAAAAAACTTAATCAGTGATTTACATTCTGTAAACAAATATATTAAAGCAAAAATTTTTCATTTTCGGATTTTTTTTTTGCAACCAATTTTTTTTTGTATATCGCCCCTGCGCCTAAGAAAATAGCTATTTGTCAAAAAACTGTTTTGTTAGGAGACCTACAAATCTGCTTCAATTCAGCCTTTTGCGCAACTTTTTAGAAATTATTTTTTTACACACATATAAACCAAACTTCAAGCTTTTTATTTATAAAAGAATAACTTCCAAAATACATGGCCAAGACACAAAAGAAAGACCTAATTTAGGTGTAACACAAATAATTTTTGAAAACTATTTTTTGAAAGCTATTTTGTTCGGCGCAGCAACGATATGTAGTTCCGAGATTATAAATTTTAAGATATCGCACTTAAAAACTTGCAAAATAACGGCGGAAGGCGAAAAAGGGCTTTATGGCGCAGAAAATTACTTAAAAGAGCTAATCAGCGATTGACGTTCTGCAAACGAATATATCGATTCAAAAATTTCCCTTTTGTAAAATTTTTTTTTTGCAAACTAACCACCAAACTTTGGTTTAAGATATTGTTATTATGAATTATGTATGTATGAATTAAAAAATACCGCAATTAAAAAATTCAAAAATATTGGCGGAGTGGGAAAAGGGATTTGTGCCGTAGAAAATGAACTAAGAAACTTATTCAGTGATTATTATTCTGCAAACGAATATAATGATGCAAAATTTTTCAGTTTTGCAAAATTTTTTCCCAATTTTTCAAAATCTGGTCCAGCGCACCGTAAAAAATGTATTAAATTTGCAAAACTCTAAACTCTATCCACTCAAGTATTATTTACTTGTCCAAAGAAAAGTTTTGGTATCCATATTGCCCAATTTAAAATATATTTTTTCCTCTACATTAAATTTCTGATAAAACGCGAAAAATCTTGAATTTCAAAAAAATTTTAAACACGTGTTCACTTGAATTGACTATAGATTATGATATGTAAGTTTGACATTTCAATCAAAAACATCTCCGTACAAAAGAGTCTAAAATTTGTGTTTTTTATAGAATATCCTTGAAAATAGAACATGTCTGGATATACTTGAACATATGATACTCATATTGAGTATGTTGTCTTCAGCCAAAATGCAAAATTCTTACGAAATCTAAAAAAGAACCTTTTTTGAAAATGGTCCAGCTCGTGAGATCTCATTGCTAGACCCGAAATATTTTGGGAATCATCATAAAACAAACCAAGGTTTGTTCGGAGGGGGCACTTTTTTACTTTTTTTCGTGAGTCGGTCTAATGTTCGTGCATTATCATAAAAATGCATGGTCTTCCATACATGGATGTATAAATCACCATACATGCATCCATATATGCCCATACTTGTGCATTAACGAAATTTGATATAATATACGTACCCTAGTAAAAATGATTTTTATATATTCATATATGATTTTTATACAACCATTTATGATTTTATACAATTATAACTTGTCGTGTATTGTGAAACATATATTTTTATATGATTATATCAAAAGATATTTAATTATATAAAATTATATTAACCAGATCCACCATTTTTCGGATCAAATAATATATTTTTTATATAATTATATTAACCCATACATAATTTGATCCGGAAAATGGTGGATCTGGTTAATATAATTTAGATAATTAAATATCTTTTGATATAATCATATAAAAATATATGTTTCACAATACTCGACAAGTTATAATTGTAGAAAATCATAAATGATTATATAAAAATCATATCTGATTATATTAAAATCATTTTTACTAGGGTAGTTACATTCAGGGGTATGGCATCACCAAAAAAATAAGTAATAAAAAAATCGTTGTCACTAGATGGCACCTTGTAAAAATTTTGACAATTTTTTTTTTTATTTAAATAATAACAAACAACAAAGGAGAAAATACAAACAAATATTTCAAATTTTATTATTTGAATATATTACGCGTTTGTTTCTTCCTTATATTGAGCAGTTTTCAGCGGTTTTTGAGTTTTTAAATATAGGCTCAGCTGATACTAAACTGATACTAAATAGTTGCTCAGGTAATACTAAATTTCAGCGCCATCTATCGGTGAGTAGTTTAAGTTTTGATTTCCTATCTCTATAATTAATAGTCTCTGGTTACATTAACTTTAAAAAATTGTCAAAACTCTGAATTTAAAGACATCATGAAACGGTTTTTTGATTTAGAAAATTTGACATTTTTTCGTCGAGGAAAAACATTTTTATGTTCACATTTTAAAAAATAAATATATGTACATAAAAAATGGTATAAAAGAGTGATTGTTACACTTTATTTTAAATGAGGAAATTACAAATATTTAATTTAAATAAAGTCACAATTATTTACAATATAGAGCAATTCCATATGAAAGCGATCACCTTTTGGACGACCCCTCTCCGATTTTAAAATAAATAGTCTCAATCGATTGCCCAGCAAAAAATAATGTACCTACATATTTTTTTTTTTTTTATAGTGACTGGTTTAGTGGTGGTGTACACCACTGTCATGTGACAAAATTGAAGAATTCTTCATAAGGGACCTCATTGAAAGTTGTTTAAAAAAAAAACTACTAAAGCGATCGCAACGAGTGATAGCTCGTTGGAAAAGTATTGAATCAGGCTTTAATTGAAAAATAAAATTTTCCTAATTTTTCTCAGAAATTTACCTTTTTTCCCATGAAAATTAAATTTTCCGATTTTCCACAGAAGCTCCTAAATTTTCCGGCTAATTTTTTTTTTTTTGGATTCCTCATAATTTTTGCTTTAAGAATCAGCAATAAAAAAATGGGCCCCGACTCCTTGTTTGGACAGGAGAGGAGCATTTAAGAGACTACCTTGTTCTCATTGTTTTTATATTTTTTATAATTGAATTATTTGTAATTATTTAACATTGTTTTATTTTATTATTAAAAATACATTTTAAAAATTATTTTACAGTTAAAAATACATTTATGAAGAAAAAATCTTTCTTATTTTGCTGCTTATACTTAATTACAATATTTATTAAAAATTTCAATTGTCTTGGCATCATTATAAAATTAAAGTAACTTTAAATTTAGCACGTCGGCAGACTAAGAGTACCGCTTTACATTAATTGACATATCAGAAATATTTGGTATGAAGCAATGAAACTTTTGCGTTCCAGTTATAGTTTTGACATTATTATATCTGTTTTGAATTCGTCGCTCCATGGCATCGTGTTCTTTTTGAGTGCATAAAACTGTGTTAATGGCAATTTCCTTGCTTTGAATCCACGAAAACAAATGTTGTACATTTAAGATCTGGTCAGTATATGGCCTTTGCAAACTTGCCTTAGTCGCCATGCGTTTTAGGGTTCCCCCTAACGCATCGCATGGGCCCTTACCGTGGGACGTCGCAAAAAAGTGCCACTCGACCTTGCAGTTTTGTTCTTCTTCAATTATGCAAAGATTGTAAAAATTTTTTTATTCTTGTACTGAGAAGCCGCGCCGTCTGAGAAAAACGTTACTTTGTCGATTGCATCGAATTTTGATCTTAAGAATTCAAACAGTTTCATTTGAAATAAATAAACGGACACATAATTATGAGCTAAACTCTCCGTGACAACAACAAGGCTTACGGTCTGTAGTTCGTTATCTTCGTTTTTGAAATAAATGCAAAAAGGATGCACCGTGCACTGGTCGTTTGCCCAGTGATAAGCCTGAATTTCATCCTGAACGAGAAAAGTGTAATTCTCGGCAAAGTCGCTTATCACAATTTTGGGCTAATTTCTCCTTACTTTCCTTTAGAAATTTCGATTGCATCTCGGATATGAAATGGTGCGCCTTCAGTTCATTCAACTTGAATCCGAATACCTCGATGAATTCCGGAATCTGCTTTACCACGGTCTCAAGGGAACATCTGCCGCTGCTAATTATCCACTGTTTGAAATGCACCTCCTGAATTAACAGCTGTTCAAACTTTTCCGCCAAATATTGCTCTAGCTCGTCAATCTTCGGACAATTGTCGCATTTAGACAGATGACAATTTTCCGTGGGGTATGCGCACAACGACTTCGACAGGAGGTCCCTATATGTTTCAATTTCACCGTGAAATACTTTCAATTTCTTGCATGGAAAGAACAATAATTTGATGTTTTGATGAAACATGCAAACGCAGACTGAATGCGTTCCGTGCCTGTCTAATGCCAGCACGCATTCTTTTGGTCGTAGGATGGCAAACTTAGAAAATCCCACTTTTTCTGCTGGGTATTTCTCTTTGAACTGATGGTATGCTTCGGATAGATTACATAATAATAATCTGCGCTGCTTGTGTACTTTTTCTCCATCTTCACGTGTGATAACATAGTCACCTGTACCTGGGCAGGCGCGGCTGTTGTCATCATTGCAGTAAAAATCTTGAATCAATTTCACCGTTGCTTCGCTGAGGGTCCTTGAGCCAAATTTCTTGGTGGGAGTCGCCAATATGCCCTTCTGTCGAACTAATTCTTTGCTTCTTCTCGCGATGTAAAAAGATGTTTGAAACTGTTCAGAAATCTTGCGTATAGACCATGATTGAGGCAGCACAGATAAAATGAGATATTTCTCCGGAAAAGTGGTCGCTAAATTGAATTTTCTTTTCAACTGCTCAATCATTTGTTTGCCGTCATCAACGTCATCTGCTTGACTGCATTCGTTATCAGAGCCTTCATCAAATATTGTCGCGATTGCACTCATAACCTTGCCTTTTTTCTCTTTCCTGTATTTTTCACTTCGCAACTTTCTTTTTGTAATAGGCGATTCACCTAAAGTGGTAATAGCCTCATTCAAAGGACTCAAAGACATATTGACCATCGGAATGTCTGCCTCACTATCAGATGAAACATTTTGTTCAATTGTCATTTAACTCTCGGATTGTGGTTGCATTTGTTTCAATGCATTTGCTTGTTGAGACAAATCGATTTTACACTTGGGGCAAATGAATTCTGCTTCTTCACCGTATTGTATATTTAATTCATTCATGTATCGCTTCGAAACACCAGTTAATTTTAATACTTTTATCTTTTTCGAACGATGTCCACTCTTGTTAAACGGATTGCAGCAAAATTTATTCATTTTACAGCTTCACTCTTTACTTTACAAAAAAAACACTTTAACACTTTCACGTTTAGTATTCAACTAAAATTTGACTCATAGTGTGTGAAGTATTTATATTTATTTTTTGGTAAAAAATAGGTAAAAAAAAATAAGCGATATTTGCTTTTCTTTAATAGGAAAATTTGCGTGAACTACTGGTCATAAAATGTTTTTTAAAGAGGGACTTAATTGGTTACTGCCAATATGCCGACCACAGGTCATAAAATGTTTTGTAAATTTTTTAAATTACCAGGTAATAAATATTTCGCCATATTTATGGAAAATCCGTGTTTTATGACTTGTTTCTGCACGTGTCATTTTAGGCGAAATATTTATTACCTGGTAATTTAAAAAATTTACAAAACATTTTATGACCTGTAGCCTCAGTCGGGTTTGGTGTGCCATTACATGCCACTGCTGCTATTATCCATGGATTTATGGCCGATCTTGTGAAGGCAGGCAGACCATATTCACTACACACTCAACTTGGGGCTCTTAAAAAAAATTGATTTTTTCTTCATAAATGTATTTTTAACTGTAAAATAATTTTTAAAATGTATTTTTAATAATAAAATAAAATAATATTAAATAATTACAAATAATTCAATTATAAAAAATATAAAAACAATGAGAACAAGGTGGTCTCTTAAATGCTCCTCTCCTGTCCAAACAAGGAGTCGGGGCCCATTTTTTTATTGCTGATTCTTAAAGCAAAAATTATGAGGAATCCAAAAAAAAAAAATTAGCCGGAAAATTTAGGAGCTTCTGTGGAAAATCGGAAAATTTAATTTTCATGGGAAAAAAGGTAAATTTCTGAGAAAAATTAGGAAAATTTTATTTTTCAATTAAAGCCTGATTCAATACCTTTCCAACGAGCTATCACTCGTTGCGATCGCTTTAGTAGTTTTTTTTTTAAACAACTTTCAATGAGGTCCCTTATGAAGAATTCTTCAATTTTGTCACATGACAGTGGTGTACACCACCACTAAACCAGTCACTATAAAAAAAAAAAAAAATATGTAGGTACATTATTTTTTGCTGGGCAATCGATTGAGACTATTTATTTTAAAATCGGAGAGGGGTCGTCCAAAAATTTGCCAATTTTGATCGTTTTCATATGGAATTGCTCAAATCAAAAGTCAAATTTTAATAATAGCAAACTTTGTTGTAACTTTAAAGTCACATTCGTAAAAACCGTACAGTAAATTTTCTAATTTTTAATTGCTTTATATTTATTTCATTGTTATGCAGAAGTGTATTTTATAACAAATTTGTCAACAAATTATTTATTATTGAAGAATTATTTGTTATTTGATGAAAGGGCAATTATAAATGTATATCTCTTAAGCTGAAGACGAGTTCCCAAATAGCTGAATGCATTTCAAAATCAGTTGATATAAATAATTAAAAATATATTTATTAAAATAATATATTAATTTTTTTAAACAAGTTAAATAAAAGTATAATTTATTAACAAATATGACGAAAAGACACTTCTTGACTATGATGGAAGCAGAAGATCTTGTTTCGATTATTGTATCCTACTACCCAGTCAGAAATCGCCAGTGGTACAAAAAGTCAAGCACTGGCATACCACTGGGTAACCACGGTGTTAAAAATAAATAACTGGCAGAACACTTATTTGGGACGCTTTGCCAGCGTTTGAAATAATCGTTTTACCAGTATTTGTTTTACAAAAATTTCGGTGGTTTATAAAAAAAAACCACTGGCAAAGAATTGGCTTAGAGTGATATGCCAAGGTTTGCAACCAGTGGTTATCCAGTGCTACCTAGCCAATGCTACCAGGCGTACAAAAATCAATTCACTGGTAGACCAATGATTTTATAAAAATGCTGACGCTTCGTTAAAAAATGTTTGTAGTCAGAAGGTTCCGAGTTCAAATCCAGTTGCAAGCAAAAATTTTTTTTGGGATTTTTTTTAATTTAAAATTTTTTTTGTTTACTAAAATAATTTTTTTTGTTTGTGGGAAAGCTCCTTCAAGACCAACTTTTTTTTTGCCCTCCCAACACTAGCATACTAGTTACAAAAAATTCTTTGCCAGTACTAGCATTTTGGCACAGCCAGTAGTTGTCCAGCTATTATCACTCATTTATGTGTTTAGCCATCAAATATTATATGTCTCGTTAGCTCAGTGGGTTGAGCAATCGTCTGCCAATCTGATGGCCTGGGTTCAAATCACGGCAGGACCAAAAAAAATACATATGAACTTTTTTTAAATTTTATTTTGGAAAATATATTTCCAGACCACCTATTTATTGGTTTTGCCAGCGTTTTACCAACGTTTAAAAATTTTGTTCCTCCAGTGCTTTTCCGGCGCTTTTTGAACAGCCGGTCCTTTTGTCTAATGATGTTATCATTTTGGGAATGGGAAAGCACTTTTTGCCAGTAAAGTGCTTTGACACCGCTTTCCCGTTTGTATTTTTCTGACTGGGTATTTACCAATGTAACTTTAAAGTCACATCGTATTCTGAGGAAACGGAAAGTTTGGTTTTTGTTTTGGTGTATATTATTAATATTGGCATCATAAATAGCAAATATTCAAAATTTCATTGAAATTGCACCATGGATTCTATGTTTGCTATGAAATTGATTAATTAATTAATTATTAATTAATTAATTGATTAATTAAGAAATATGTTTAAAATGACATGAAAATTTTAAACATATTTCTTAATTCTTTGACAGCAAATTTTAGTGAGAAAATCTGCACTGAAAGAATTCTATAATTCTCTAACTGTATGGTTTCCAAATTAATGAGCTCAGACAGTCTAAAGTTGTGTTTGGTGTAATCTTTTGCTGTAAGTTTTAATACATTTGTATATAAGATATAATTAATAAACATACAGTGCCCGTCAAGAAAATAGCACCAATAACAAAATTGTTTTTCATTAAAACAACAAAAAAAAAATGTACACTAAATTTTTGGACATAACTATGCAAAACAAAATGTAACTATTCCAAAACAAAATGTGAACGGTTCTTTACTCATGAAAAAAAACTGAATCAGTGCAGTCATTAAAATAGCACCAACGTGTAAAACTTCTCAATAAATTAAATATTGATTTAATAATTGAAATAAAAGTAAAAAACAAAGTAAAATAATTTGTTATTGTAATTAATAAATTATCAAACATTTCATTATTTATTTTGCAAGTAATGGAACGTGAAAAGCATTGAACGCCTGAAAAATTTTCATCCAAATCTTCCTGTAGTGTTTGTTCTTTTGACTGAATATTTTTTAGGTTTTTTTACAAAAGTTTAAAATTTATAATAAAATAAGTAGCTATTGAACCCTTTTATACATACTGTTGTTACACAGACTTTTATGCTTCTTATGACAAACTTGCAATGAAATAAGTTCAAGCTTTTTAAAAATATATAACAAAGAATATTTTTCTTTGGCATGGTGCTATTTTTTTTTTTTTGGACGCAGCTGTATGTAATTATTAATTTTTCAATATTTCGTAATTGCAACAACTAATTCCTTTCATATTTAAAGGAATTTCCTTCAATATTTTTCCCGCAATAAAAGTTAATAATTTTTATTACATAAAAAAATGCGATAGACTAATGAATCAATTTAATTTTTCTATAGAATTCAAGCAAGTTGACAAAAGCTCATAACAAATTCAAGCATGCAGTTTCTAGGAAGAGAAATATATTGGATATTGGCCTGGTTATGTTTTAATGTCAATTCATTTTTGTTTTCAGTATTTTCAAACACACAGACTTTTAAGTATTTAAGCCATCATATATGCAATAAGACGAATTAAATTTAATTGGATTTTTGAATTAACAACAATGGGAAAAATTGCTACGTAACCGAATACATTTGTGCCATTTCCACACAAATGCGAGTCCAACTAAATGTATAAAAACTGATGTAAAGAGCATTACACAAAAAAAAATAAATAAAAATAACAGCAATCAACAGTTTTGGTTGAAAAAAAAACAATAAAAACGAATTAATCTGGATTTATCGAAATAAGGACGTAGAAAAAAACTGAACCATATAAAGTTGAAAAAGAAACAAAAAACGAGCAAAATTGTGACATGTTATAGGTGAAGCCACATATTAAATACCCTATCACATTGTTAGACTTTGGATAGTTAAATTTTATTTTAAATTTTTCTTAAATTTGTGGTTAAAATTCTATCGGAATCAACGATATTCAATCATTTTAATTACAATTACTTAAATTCATCATCAGAAAATTTAAAGTTATTTGTGAACAGAAAATATATAAGATTAACCAAAATAACTTGCGGCCCTATGCTCCTTGCAGGAGTAAAAGTATCAAATATATACATATAACCAAAATACTGTCATATTATTCAAAATATTGGCTTTTCCTAGCAATATTGAAAAAATACTAACTACCTTTCAATACAAACAACCAACAATTTATCACAGATTTTGTTATTTAAATAAAAAAATGTAATATAAGTTATGTTTCAATAAAATCTATCACTCTCTCCAAAGTATTAGTTTTGCCAATCAATTTTGAACTATTTTGGCAACTTTAATGCAATGAGCCATTAATTTCCATTATTTTGGTAACTATAATAACATTTTGAGATTATGAATAGAAATTTTAATTATGATATATTTTATTTATAAAAAATATTCAAATTTCCAACCCGAAAAAATTCAAATTTGACTTAAAAGATATAATTTGAACTAAGCCTAGAAGAAATGCAATGCGCTGGCTGACAAGTGGAAGGTCGCCGGTTCTAACCCCGTTCGCGAAATAAAAATTTTTAATTTTTAAATAAATTTTGAAAAAAATGTTAAGTTTAGAAACGTTACATATTATTTTTTAAATTTCACAAAAACAATTTGTAACCTTTCTTGGTTTTGGCCAGACACCACTTATTGCACATTTTTGGCCTCCGCAGCGCCAGGGTTAAATTTTTTATGAGTGACACTCTTTCGTAGGTAGATATAAAAGATAATATTAAGTCCAAAGGAAATTTATAAATTATTGTATATATTTCACCAGAATTTACTTCGAAATTTCAACTTTAATTTTTGATACGTCTTTGACCTCCAACAAACATGGGTTAATAATTAACATGTAGCTTTTAAATTTCGATTACTATTTGTAATCAATTAGATTACATTTTGAAACGGAATTGTATTGATTATATAATTCTCTATTAAACAATTTCTGATTTCTAATTGATTACGATTACAAATAACCTCAAAGTAATCAAGATTATTTGTGATTACGGTAAAATAATCAAGAGTAAGAAAAAAATAATCCGACTATTTTCAAAGATTACTTTTGATTCTTTTTGATTATTTTCGTGATTGAAATGTTCTGAAATGTTATTTGAAATTTCTGAAAAACAATTCCAAAATTATTAAATACAAATAAATGTGAATTATTAGTCACAAGTCTGTAAAAAAAACATTTTGGATAAGTTTTTATGGTAAAGATATAGAAATTATGCACTTCGTTAATCCTTTCCTGCACCAATTTTAATTGCTGGGAATTTTCCGACCAAACTTCGTGGAAATGTAGATATATGCCAAAGAAATATTTTTTATTGCATCTATGGCTTTGCAGCACCCCCTAGAGGAGATATTTGGAATTAAAGTTCAAGCATTAACATGCTACCGATCCGGTTAAAATATTTTTAAAATTTTAATTTCGAATTTTTGCTCTTCCTAAACTTTACATAAAATTTTTACAGTTTATGAGTTGCATTCCTCACACAATTTTTGAGACTAATTAAAACTTTAGCTCTTATATATTCACAAAATTTACTACAAAAAAATCGATCGACTTGATCGAATGAAAAATTCTATATAAAGCACAAAACTTTTTATTAATATTAACCCTTAAATGCATAGTGTAGCCATTTAGCAATACACCGATTTTTTATTTAAAAAAAAAAAACACTTGATGCACAAAACTGCATTTTCCGGCCTTGCGACCCTTTGTGCTCCTATAGTTTAGCGCAGATTTTTTAAGCAATTATAGAAAAAATCTTGGTTTTGCTTCGTATATTTTTGAAAAATCTAAAACAAGCGTTTTTTTACAAAAATTGTAATATTCAAAAATGTTTATTTAAATATTTAAAGTGGTATTCTCTCAATTAAATTCATTTTGGCGACAATAACTGCATAGTTTACAATTTTTTTTTGTTCATACACGTTAAAATAATCACAATGTACCTATTTGGCACAAAACCATATTTTTCAATAAAAAAAACGCGTATTTTTTAAACTAATTTTTTTGGTATTTTTCTTGAAATGTTCACGCCTTTAGAAATCACATATAAAAAAATGATTAAATATAAAGAGATCATGCATTTAAGGGTTAAAGAAGAAGGCAAAAGTAAAGATAAGGTTTCTAAGATCTTTTTGTAATAATTTGTTTTGCTTAATTTACCATTAGAAATGAGAAATGTATTCTCAAAAAGTGTTTTTGTATACATACAATAAATGCATGAAAGAGTTAATTTGGTTTATTTTTGTGTGAGTATTTCGTGATCGTGATTAATATTTCTTTGCACTTCAAGCCAAAAAAAAATACAAGGCTGTGCATGAGTAAAATTTTTTTATCGTGAGCGTGCATGATCGTGAGTAAAAAGCTACTCCATATTTGCAGAGTTGTATTTTGGACTGAAAAAAATATAAAAATGTGACTCCACTAAAATATTTACCACAAAAATGGGACTCCGCTAATATATTTATCACAAAACTCTGCTGAAAGAAAAAATCATAAAAACCTATAGATCAGTGTGATATTTCTGCTGGTGTACTTCAAGCATGTTTACTTGAACCACGATCTGTGCCGCCAGTTGGTGATTGGTGACTGAACAAAAAACAACTGCTTCTAGCTGCATGAGAAGGGTATTTTTTAAGGACGTTAGAAAACCCATATCAAAAATCTAGACAACTATCTTTGTATATCAGTATTTGCCGGAAAATTAAAAGCATTAATAAGTAAAACGGAATGTGAACTACCTTGTTTTATCGTGGAATTAGGAAATGCATGTTTTTTTGAAGAATATTTTATAATTTTCTTTTTTTTTAATAAAAATTAGCAAATGTCGCTTTTTTCCGTTTGAAGTTGCAGGGAATGCAGTTATGACACTTAATCTAATTTATTTATTATGACACTTTATCTAATAATTTTACCTGGGTAGTTGTACAATGTTCGGTATAAAATTCATTTACCAATACAAATCACTAGTTGCGCCTGTTAGTCAGAGCTGTAAAAGATTTCAATCGATTTAATTGCAATCATATTTCGCGTTAATGATTGCTAACTTTTTGATTGCATTCAAAATCATAAATTGATTTTATGATTTCAATTTGAAGTCATGAAAGTTGATTCGATTTGAAATCATGAAAGTTGATTGGAGATACCAACAATTAAATAAGAGGAATTTTTTTTTCCATACTTTTCCCTATTTTTAATTCCTAATACAGTAAAACTCGCTTAAGACGAACTCCGGGGGACTAGGTTAATTAGCTTGTTGTAAGCGAGGTTCGTATTAACCGGTGTAAAATTTATTTAAAATGTTCTAATTATTCACAAAATATATAAATTTCCTTGAAACAACTTTAAAAATTTTACAATTTTTTCATTTGGTTTCCTAATTATATTGTTTGCAATATATTTAAGAAAAAATGTCTGCGTTTTCGGTTTAAAATTTGTCAGAAAACAAAAAAAAATATAGGAAAAACTGTCGAATTTTGTAAAGTTCGTATTAAAAGTGGGAAATTATATAGAAATATGTTTGTGGGACCATCACAAACAGTTCGTTTTAACCGAGTGTTCGTTTTAAGCGAGTTCGTATTAACCGATGTTTTTTATATTGAAATTGTTGCCAAAAATTCGGGACTTCTAAATTAGTTTTTATTAACCGAAAATTCGTCTTATCCGAGTTCGCATTAAGCGAGTTATACTGTACAATATTTTTCGTTTAGTACTCAATTGTATGTAACTCCCCAGAAAAAATAAATGGAATGACTTCTAAATGAATCACTTCCTTCATTACATCACATAGAATTACTCCCTTAGGAATGGGTTTTAAACAACATCAAATGCTGCAATAAATATATGCTAGTCAGAAGTTCTTTTTCATGGGTGATAAGAAGTTAATATTTTGTATAGGAGTTGCATAGGAACGTGCTGGCACAGAAATCAGAGGGTTGCGGGTTCGAATCCCACCAGGTGTAAAAAATTTTTTGGAACTTTTTTTACACAATTAATAATTTTTTGTAGTTTTCACTGTAAAATTTTTATTATACCCTACACCACTATGTGGTCAGGGTATTAAAAGTTTGTGCTAATGTTTGTAACACAAAAAAATATTGGTCGTAGACCCACCTTATAGTATACCGATCGGCTCAGAATTTTTTTTTATTTCGATTTAACGATGTCCGTCTGTCCGTCCGTCCGTCCGTCTGTCTGTCTGTCCATGCAATCTTGTGCGCACTCTACAGGTGTGATGCAGTTTTGTCTGAGGCTGGGGTAAAACTCAGTTTGTCCATGTTCGTTAAAGGTCTGCCTCCTTTGAAATAAAACAGCAATCGTTTCTTTTGTTCAATTCAATTGTACGATCCTGTATCGCACACAGTTTTATTTACCAAGATCTTAAACTACTTAAATTACTTATTTAATCTAATGACTGTTATTGTTTAAACGTCTTCGATGATTCGGTGCTCAGGATGATCTTCGGCAACTCTGGCAGTGGTTGCAGTTCCTCCCAACGTCGATAGCTCTGTCACTGGTTAGATATGATTAGGTATTGAACTAAATATCTCACGAAAATAGTAAGCAGGTGAGTCGGGTTATTCCAGGAAAACGAGGATATGTTGTAAATACGATTAGTAAATATTTCTAAGTAACTCACGACAATAGTAAGCAGGTGAGTCGGGTTAATTCGGGGAAACGAGGGAATATGATAAATACGATTAGTAAATATTTCTAAGTAACTCACGAGAATAGTAAGCAGGTGAGTCGGGTTATCTCGGGGAAACGAGGGAATATGGTAACTACGATTAGTAAATATTTCTAAGTAACTCACGAGAATAGTAAGCAGGTGAGTCGGGTTAATTCGGGGAAACGAGGGAATATTGTAGATACGATTAGTAAATAGTTCTAAGTAACTCACGAGAATAGTAAGCAGGTGAGTCGGGTTAGTTCGGGGAAACGAGGGAATATTGTAAATACGATTAGTAAATAGTTCTAAGTAACTCACGAGAATAGTAAGCAGGTGAGTCGGGTTAATTCGGGGAAACGAGGGAATATGGTAACTACGATTAGTAAATATTTCTAAGTAACTCACGAGAATAGTAAGCAGGTGAGTCGGGTTATCTCGGGGAAACGAGGGAATATGGTAACTACGATTAGTAAATATTTCTAAGTAACTCACGAGAATAGTAAGCAGGTGAGTCGGGTTAATTCGGGGAAACGAGGGAATATTGTAGATACGATTAGTAAATAGTTCTAAGTAACTCACGAGAATAGTAAGCAGGTGAGTCGGGTTATTTCGGTAACTCCGACCTTGTTGGCTTATTCGTGTATACTTCGCCGAAGGACGAAGTATAGTAAAACTCCAACTGGGTTCGGGTTACCTCGGGAACACGAGGAGATGTAAATACGATTAGTAAAATATTTCTAAGTAACTCACGAGAATAGTAAGCAGGTGAGTCGGGTTAATTCGGGGAAACGAGGGAATATTGTAAATACGATTAGTAAATAGTTCTAAGTAACTCACGAGAATAGTAAGCAGGTGAGTCGGGTTATTTCGGTAACTCCGACCTTGTTGGCTTATTCGTGTATACTTCGCCGAAGGACGAAGTATAGTAAAACTCCAACTGGGTTCGGGTTACCTCGGGAACACGAGGAGATGTAAATACGAGTAGTAAAATATTTCTAAATAACTCACGAGAATAGTAAGCAGGTGAGTCGGGTTAATTCGGGAACTTTAATCGGGCTGGCTTATTCGTGTATACTTCGCCCACGGGACGAAGTATAATAAAACTCCAACTGGATTCAAGCTCTCCCCTAGGCTATACAACTTTTCCCTTATAAGCAATACGTTCTATTAACCTAATAAGAATTATTAGAATATTTGCCCAGCCCAGTGAAAATATATTGTTGGTTAGGGGTATCAGCATTTCCATTAGGTATATGAATAAGTAGGCTATTTGTAACGGCACGTTACATTCCCCCCCTACTTTGAAGGAAAAAACAAGTGGTTCTACTTTTTTTTCCTTTTTCACTCCTTTTCTTTTACTAAAATTCCCCCTATCAATCAATGGCACTATGCGAATTTCGACCTTTCGATCTGTAGTACCCGAAGGTACCTTTTGCCGAACTCCAAAGCTTCGGTTCGATATGTGGGTGCAATGCCGAACAGGAATATATCCATGTAGGTGGATTTGGTTTAGAGCATAGTGTGGGCGTTGGTCTTCGCATATTTGGAACATACGATTGTTTTGCCGAGTTCAAGCGGTCGTGATGTTTTATCGATGGGGTCACAAGAAGTCGGGAAGGAAGGCTCGGGAATTTCGGCTTCGCTTGAACGGCCAGTTTTGTCGCTGCCATCGATGTCCTTGGAACCTTTTCCGATTTATGAAATTCAACACCGGATATATTTCTTGCCGATTTCTGGTTATTTTGGGCTCTAATAAGGGAGAGTGTGGAGCTCGTATCGATTAGTGCGCGATCTTCAATGTCGTTGCTGTGAATTGGAAGGAAGTATTGGGGAACAGGTTGTCTACCTTCGGTTATTTGTAATGTGCAACGACAATCTCTGGACATCACGCCGTCAGTACCACAGCGGGAACAGAAAATACGCAGTGGATTACGGCATTGCCTTCTGGTGTGTCCTCTCGCCTTACAGCGCCAGCAATGTGTAGATCGACCGTAAACGTCCAGCGCTGACATAATCCCCAAAAAATGGTTGGTATGGCCTTTCTCTTCATGTATTATCGCCTCATATTCATCTGTTAGCTCCATGAGCTCATCTAACGAAGTGAAGTGATTCCGACGTATATACAGTTTGTATTCGCTTCTGAGACCATAATAGATTCGGTCCGTATGATCCAATTTCCGTAGTTCAGGGTGATGATGTATGAGGGTTTGTATATCTAATATAAAATCTTTCGCCTTTTCCTTCGGCAATTGCTTCCGGCGGTATATTGTCTCTTCAAGATGGGCTAAGTATCGTTTTGGTAAAAAGAATCGATCGGCTTGTCTTTTGAACTCCTCCCACGAATGGATTTCATGCCGCTTGATACGATACCACTGAAGTGCTCGCCCCTTTAGTATTTCTAGAAGCGAGAAGAGAAGCCGGTTCTTCGGAAATGCGTAGCATTCGGCTACTTCTTCGACCCGTTCAATGAACTTCGTGTAAGTGCTACCACCATCATAGGTCAGATCCCATCGGCGGATTACTTCCATGATTTCGAAGTTACTGAGGCTACTCGCCGTTCTAAAGCTATCAAGATCTTGGTAATTGCTGTGTGCTGTACTCGCTCCAAGTTCGTTGGTGGTTTGGTTAGGTTTTCCACTAGGTGCGTCGTTGGAGTCGGGTCCCTGCTCGGGCGCCATTTGTGATGCAGTTTTGTCTGAGGCTGGGGTAAAACTCAGTTTGTCCAGGTTCGTTAAAGGTCTGCCTCCTTTGAAATAAAACAGCAATCGTTTCTTTTGTTCAATTCAATTGTACGATCCTGTATCGCACACAGTTTTATTTACCAAGATCTTAAACTACTTAAATTACTTATTTAATCTAATGACTGTTATTGTTTAAACGTCTTCGATGATTCGGTGCTCAGGATGATCTTCGGCAACTCTGGCAGTGGTTGCAGTTCCTCCCAACGTCGATAGCTCTGTCACTGGTTAGATATGATTAGGTATTGAACTAAGTATCTCACGAAAATAGTAAGCAGGTGAGTCGGGTTATTCCAGGAAAACGAGGATATGTTGTAAATACGATTAGTAAATATTTCTAAGTAACTCACGACAATAGTAAGCAGGTGAGTCGGGTTAATTCGGGGAAACGAGGGAATATGATAAATACGATTAGTAAATATTTCTAAGTAACTCACGAGAATAGTAAGCAGGTGAGTCGGGTTATCTCGGGGAAACGAGGGAATATGGTAACTACGATTAGTAAATATTTCTAAGTAACTCACGAGAATAGTAAGCAGGTGAGTCGGGTTAATTCGGGGAAACGAGGGAATATTGTAGATACGATTAGTAAATAGTTCTAAGTAACTCACGAGAATAGTAAGCAGGTGAGTCGGGTTAGTTCGGGGAAACGAGGGAATATTGTAAATACGATTAGTAAATAGTTCTAAGTAACTCACGAGAATAGTAAGCAGGTGAGTCGGGTTAATTCGGGGAAACGAGGGAATATGGTAACTACGATTAGTAAATATTTCTAAGTAACTCACGAGAATAGTAAGCAGGTGAGTCGGGTTATCTAGGGGAAACGAGGGAATATGGTAACTACGATTAGTAAATATTTCTAAGTAACTCACGAGAATAGTAAGCAGGTGAGTCGGGTTAATTCGGGGAAACGAGGGAATATTGTAGATACGATTAGTAAATAGTTCTAAGTAACTCACGAGAATAGTAAGCAGGTGAGTCGGGTTAATTCGGGGAAACGAGGGAATATTGTAAATACGATTAGTAAATAGTTCTAAGTAACTCACGAGAATAATAAGCAGGTGAGTCGGGTTAATTCGGGGAAACGAGGGAATATTGTAAATACGATTAGTAAATAGTTCTAAGTAACTCACGAGAATAGTAAGCAGGTGAGTCGGGTTATTTCGGTAACTCCGACCTTGTTGGCTTATTCGTGTATACTTCGCCGAAGGACGAAGTATAGTAAAACTCCAACTGGGTTCGGGTTACCTCGGGAACACGAGGAGATGTAAATACGATTAGTAAAATATTTCTAAGTAACTCACGAGAATAGTAAGCAGCTGAGTCGGGTTAATTCGGGGAAACGAGGGAATATTGTAAATACGATTAGTAAATAGTTCTAAGTAACTCACGAGAATAGTAAGCAGGTGAGTCGGGTTATTTCGGTAACTCCGACCTTGTTGGCTTATTCGTGTATACTTCGCCGAAGGACGAAGTATAGTAAAACTCCAACTGGGTTCGGGTTACCTCGGGAACACGAGGAGATGTAAATACGAGTAGTAAAATATTTCTAAATAACTCACGAGAATAGTAAGCAGGTGAGTCGGGTTAATTCGGGAACTTTAATCGGGCTGGCTTATTCGTGTATACTTCGCCCACGGGACGAAGTATAATAAAACTCCAACTGGATTCAAGCTCTCCCCTAGGCTATACAACTTTTCCCTTATAAGCAATACGTTCTATTAACCTAATAAGAATTATTAGAATATTTGCCCAGCCCAGTGAAAATATATTGTTGGTTAGGGGTATCAGCATTTCCATTAGGTATATGAATAAGTAGGCTATTTGTAACGGCACGTTACACAGGTCGCAAATATTAAGATATTTTGATGAAATTTGGTACGCAGACCTATGTTGGCCAAAGGACGAACAGGCTTGATTTTGGTGAACATCGGTCCATGTTTAGACCTAGTGCCCATATAAGGGTTCTACCAAAATTATACTCTTTATACGCTGCAGGTCGTAAATATTAAGATATTTTGATGAAATTTGGTACACAGACCTATATTGGCCCAATAACGCAGCCTATTGATTTTGGTGAACATCGGTCCATGTTTAGACCTAGTGCCCATATAAGGGTCCTACCAAAATTATACTGTTTATACGCTGCAGGTCGCAAATATTAAGCTATTTTGATGAAATTTGGTACATAGACCTATGTTGGCCCAAGGACGAACCCTATTGATTTTGATGAACATCGGTCCATGTTTAGAACTAGTGCCCATATAAGGGTCCCCCCAAAATGGGCTTGGTTACAAACTGCAGGTCGCAAATATTAAGATATTTTAATGAAATTTGGTGCGCTGACTCACATTATAGAAAATTTTGATACAAGCCCCATTTTAACCCATTCGAATTTCGGATCCAAACAATACACCAGAGTGGTGTAGGGTATTGTATAGTCGGCATGCCTGACTTTAACCTTTTTACTCGTTTTTTTCTATTTTTGTAAAATCAGAAATTAATTTTTGAAACGATTTAATTTTTTTTTTTTTAATTTTCTATTAATTTTTAATGAAATTTTATGGAAATATAAAAGTTCTAAATAAATATGTAATTCTTCAAATATTTTTTGTTAAAATACGAAAAAGGTAAATATTACAATTTTGTTTGTATTTAAAAAATTGTAATTTAAAAATCCATTTTGATAAAATATTTACTAAATATATTTAGAAACTAAATAAAACAGAAAAAGAAAAGTCCTGTAAACATTTTAGTTAGAACTAGTAAAAATAAGTTAAAAATTACCTTGCAGAAAAAACTATTTCTTATCTACTAATATGCTGCAAATTTTTTTCCGGATTTTATCAAGGTAATTCGTATTAAAAGTTAACTTAAATGTAACCAAAATTTTGTAAATTTAACAGTTTAATTTTTCCTTCTTATCTTACTAGTATTTAGCAAAAAACAATCTGCTAATATCAGCAGTTTTTTTGCAAGGTCATTTTTAATTACATAATTTTTAGTAGCTTTTTCTCCTATTTTTACAGCTTTATTTCTTTCTATGAGTGTATTATTTTTATAAAAAAAAAAACACTTCAAAAAAAGCAATTTTATATATTTTCCAATATATTATATATTTTTGTTAATAAAAATAGAAAGAAATAAATATAACAATTTACTGAACAAGACTGCTAATTGTCAGCTATAAGTTATAACAGCCATAGCATAAGGGGTAGAGCGTCTGCTTGAAATGGCAACGAGTGTGGGTTCAAACCCCACACGATGCATGATCTTTTTTTTTTTTTTAATTAAATTAAAATACAAACAAGTGAAAATGAACTTCCTTTTCATCGGTTAAAATATACATAATTTGTTTCAAAAAAGAACAACTTCCCTCCTATAACAAGCCAATGTTAAATTCATCAGTGAAAACCACAAATTATCACTACTCCCTATTCATCTGTTGTTATGTTTTTACTACTTCTTTTCCTCACTTTTTTTCCTGGGTCCAAATAAAATAACGTCCTGGCAAATTAATTTTAATGGTTTTGATCGTATTCCAACCAATCTTTTTCCTGTGTGTATGCATTAATGGCAATGAATTTGTCATTTATATGGTCCATTTAATTAACTAGTCCCAAGTATGCCTGATATAGATTATCTCTAATCTAATTCCCGTTTTCTTATCCAAATCATTATGTGTACAAGTTTGAATTGCAAACCCGTTTTTAGTCACAATGATATTAATGTTTGTGTAGACTCATGATGTCTGATGCTAATTTATTTGATTTATATAATTTTAAAGGCAATACGAATTATGACATTTGCGCATAAGGATGAAGTAGCACAAATAGGAAGTATTCTTATTCATTCAATTAAACACTTGTCCATCAATAATCTATTTTGATTGATGTTGAAATAATTAATAGTGATTTATTAGCATATCAAATTACTAACAAAATGAATATACAATTTGAAAATGTGAGTTTTAAAAAAATTAAGCAAATAGTTCAAATCGGGCTTAAACATTTACTTAAAAGATTCAATTTTAAAACTGTATCGAAAAATGTTAAGAAAAAACTTAGTTTGCACAACTATGATGTCTTAATTCCCTATATTTATAATTTTTTTAAATCGAAAAAAATGTTTCATTTGTTTTTAAAATTATTAGGTTTGTATAAATACAATTCTAGTAAAACTAGTAAAAGAAAAAATATTGAAACAGTTGTCAAAATATTCAAAAGTACCTACTCGAACAAAAAAATTTTAAAAATAGCAAACAAACAAAAAAAATTTAAGAAAATAGAAAAAAAATGTCCACGGTGTGCAAATTTTAATACGAATCATAAGAGTTAATTTATTAACCCTCTAATGCCCTAGGCCGCCTTTTAGCGGTCTTCAGATTTTTTTTTGGTTAAATAACAATATTTTATTAAACAAGTTGTATTATATCGACAGAAAACTTACCTGCCTACTTTTTTTGCCTTCAAACTTTTTTTGTGTAAGGAACGGTTTTCAAGCGAGAAGCATGTAAAGTGAAAATTTAGTAAATTTGAAAAAATTAAGTTTTTAAAAAAGAAAAAAATATTGGACAAACCGCCAAAAATACATTTACGAACTGGTGTATATTAATAACAAAGCTATTTTAAAGTCTCTAATTGTAAAATTAGTTAAAAATTTTTCTCCAGGACTCACAGGATAACCGCAGGATACGTTTTATAAATATCTCTCTAACTCAAAAACTAGCCAACATTATTAAACATAGAGCATATACATAGCGCATATACTCAGAGGTAGAAAATCGCCATAACTTTTGAAATAACAATTGATTAACAATTTTCGGTACGTAATTTTATTTTACTGATAGTGTTATTTATAGCAAAAACCGAAATTATTTGAGTACTGGGTTTCTAGATACGTCTTCAACCTTTGTTGTGCTATATCGCTTAAATAAAGCGATAAATTAAAATTTTAATATTTGTTCCATAGTAGATTTTCAACGCCAAATATATAGTTTAAATATTATTGTAATCAGAAGAAAGAGCATTAGAGGGTTAGTAACGATTCACATAAAAATGTGTTTAATTTTAGCGTTTGTTAAACAAAAAAAAACATATTACTAGTTTTAGCTTGAAGAAATTTTTCAAGTAAAAACTAGTAAAATATACTTTCAATTTTTTATTATTTTTTTCTTTTTTTTGTATTCGAACGGATTTTTGAGTGAAACTGGTAAAAATGGTAAAACGAGTACAAAAATAGTAAATAAACAAACACACTTATTATTTCCAATAAAATTTCTGCCCTTAAAATAAAACGTCTGTCAAACGGTTTTCAAATCGTTTGACTAATTTTTAACAAATTTTTTGTTGAAATACTGATTTAAACAAAGATTTTATTTATCTTCATTTAACACAATAATAAAAATCCTCAGTACTTTAACTAATTTTATATGTTAATCTTCGAAATTTTTTATAACTAATTTTTAAGAAGACATTTGTTAAAATTTACACAAATTATTGTTAAAATATAATATTTTTATATTTCCACTATTATGAGGTAGATAGACTATTAAAACAATGTGTCCAAAGTTTTAAAGATGGCGCTATTTCTTACCCTCCCTATTTTTAAAAATGGCCCATGTCTCAAAAATTCAAAGAGATAGAGCAAAATGGACGAAAATGTCGACTACCCCCAACTATGAAATACCCTCGTGGAAAGGTTGGTTATCCAAAAACGGACTTTGGCGTGGCCTTGGACCCTCGGGAATTTTGAATAAAAAAATTTCCATTTCAAAAAATGGCCCATATCTCGAAAACTAAGTGAGATAGAGGAAAACGGACAACGGACTCACATGCCCATAGATGATATGGAGGGGATCCGGGACACTAGATTTAAACAAATTTTAAGACTTAGTATAATTGCAAATAAAACTAGTTTTACTAATTTCTTACCTAAATTTAGATTTTTCAAATTTAACAAAAAATATTTTAAAATCAAAAAAATTAATTTTAAGCCAAAAAACAGTAAAAATTTTGTTAAAGTATGTTAACAAATTTTTCCGCTCAGCTAACTGACATATTGTTTCAAGTATGCCCAGTATAGAAAATCATTATACGATATGTGGTTATGTAATTATATCTGCCAAGTGTAGAAAATCATTGACATATCTGTGGTTATGTAACTATCCTTTGAATCAATTTTAATCCATTCGAGTTTGGATCCAAACATTAGTTGGTTTTCAACCATACTCGTGTAGTCTGCATGTCCAACCTTAACTTTTTTACTCGTTTTAAAATATTTTCGAATCTACTTTGCAGAATTGAAAGTTTGAAGCAAATTTCAGTTTATTAGAGGTCTAGTTAATGCTTATTTAGAGATTGATAAAATTTAGTAACAACTTTTTCGTTTATAAGGATAACCTTGAGAAAAGAAAACTGTCAACATTCAACTACCGGTAAGTTTACTAATCATGATAGATTAATGATTTTTAAACAAACAGTTTTATAAAACCTTGTTAAAAACTACCAAAAAATTAATATAGATAGAATCCAGATTTTAAAACAGACACGGTCCATTAAAAAAAATTTTTTCTTGGCAGATTCGGAATTCAGTGTACAATAATAGTTTATTGGAAACTATGTATTGCAGGATGAAATTCTTCAAAAATTTGTTGAGTGTTATTATTTAAGAGGCATGAGAGTAACTCTCTAAATTTTTTTTATTTTATAGATTTTCTTTTTTCCATTTTTTAATAGTTTGAACTTTTTTCTATATGCTGTAAAAATTTTAATGAAAATTTCTTTAGGATAAAAAATACATCACGTTAAGCAACCTCTTAATATGATATTTTATTCCAATTTATGGCAATGTCTATTGAAAATATTTATAAAAAAACTTTAAAAATAAATGCGAGTCGCGATACTTTTGCCTGAGTCAAAATTCACTCTCTTGCTAATACTAATCCCATTAATCGAGAATTATCTATAGAAGAAAAAAATTAGTAAAAAAATTTAGTTTACAAATTTTTGTTAGAAATTTTTACACACAGAAAACAGATTCGTAGTTCCAACCGAAGTTTTGTAGTTCCAGGGACAACCACTTTTATTTATTTTTAATACCATTGTAACTACCGAAATTTTTTTACAATTTTTTAATTTTTGTTCTGTTAATAGATTACTTTAATGTTTGTGGATATAAATAGAAAAACACGTTCTACAAAATTTATTTAAAAATTTAAATTTTTTTGTCGCTAACTGGGATCGAACCGCCGACCCTCCGCTTGTCAGCCCATTGCTTTCCTTCTAAGCTAAGCTCTATTTAAGTTTTTTTTAGTCAAATTTCAAATTTGAATTTCTCCAGGTTTGAATACTTTGTCTATAAATAAAATTATATCAACAACAGAAAATCAGTTGTCTTTTAATTTGAATAAAAAAAAAATTAAAAAATTAAAAAAAAGAAAATTTATATCGCGAACCGGGATAGAACCGGCGACCTTCCGTTTGTCAGCCCACTGCTTTTCCTCTAGGCTAAGTTCGACATAATTTTTTTTTGTAAAATTTCAAATTTGAATTTCTTCAGGTTGAGAATTTGAATATTTTGTTTTTGAATAAAATTATATTTACAACAGAAAATCAGTTGTGTCTTTTAATTTGAATCAATAAAAAAATTATTTAAAAAAAAAGTAATGCCTTGGTTGAGGTTTGAATTCAAATCTCTAAGGCTATAAGGCTGTGTCTCTACCTCCTACGCCACATTTAGTTGTTGTCTAACTTAGAATTAAAACATGCATATGTATGAAACGAAAAAATATTATAGGTTCCAAAATTTTATTATGATAAATAAAATTTCTGTTCCTTGTCTCAATATATTATTACAATTACCAAAATAATGGAAATTAATGGTTAAAACTACTAGTTTAAAAAAAAAATTTAAATTGATTGGAAAAACAAATACTTTCGATAGAGTGATCGATTTTATTGAAACACAACTGATATTAGATTTTTGCAGCCTATATTTTATTCAAATGGCTAAATCTTCGATGAATTGGTGGTTGTTGGTATTGAAGTTAATGTGGAAGTTGGTATTTTTTCAATTTTGGTTAGAAAAGTCAATATTTTGGATAATGTGACGGTGTTTTGGTTCGTCATATATATTTTCTGTTCACAAATAAATATAACTTTCCTGATGATGAATTTTAAATAACTGCAATTAAAATTATTGAATAATAAAAAAATTTCGTTGGTTTCAATAGAATTCCAACCAATTTATTTTCTGTGTGTACAGATTTCTTTTTAGGGAATTTTTGTAATATCAGCTTTTTTAAGTTTTTTAATAAAATTAACGAATTTTATTAAAATGCAATAAAAGTTTTTGCATTCATCCGAAACCTGAAGCTTCCCGGTGAAAAATGTTCATATACACTCGAACATGTTCATATATGGTTTATGTATGGACACATATGAACAAATATGGATTTTTTATGAACATATATGGATTTTATATGAACATATATGGAAGTATATGTGATTCCATATATGGAAAAAATTTCATATACAGACATATATGGAAGCATCTGTTATTTCATATATGGAAATGGCACTCATATATGGACAAATATGAAAGTATATGTTATTCAATTTATGCAAAAGGGACTTGTATATGAACATATTTCGAAGAATACATTTTTCCATATATGTGACGCGCAAAATAGAAAGGGACCTAAGGATAGAAAGGGACCTAAGGTCAAGAGAGCATGGGATCGGTCTCATTCGATGCTCAGATGTTGCCCACAAAAAAAAAATTGATTTTTTTACCCTTAAGTCCCTTTCTCTATGCGCTGTCACATATGTAAAAGGAACTCATATTTGGTTAAATATGGAATTATATTTAATGCCATGAATAAAAAAAGGAACATATGTAGCGCTTAATTTAAATGTCATACATAAATATCTATCGTATAAATTTATATCTATCGTACAACAACGTTCGCATATATTTAATAAATCTATATGTTCATATATGTCCATATATGAACATATACTTAGGTGTTACCTCATTTTTCGGATCCATACATATATGGTTGAACCATAAATGTTCATATATGGACATTTTTCACCGGGTTTATAACCCATGTGAAAATCGAAATATATATGAACATACGTGATCATACATTGGCTCGTATGTGATCATAGTTCAATGTATGACCATACATGATCTCATATATTTCCATATATCTTCGGATCCAAAATTTGAGGGTATATAGAGGTATATGCCCAAATATGATCATATGTGAGCTTATGTGAATCATATATGAACATATAAGGTCATATATGAACATGTACGGATCCGAAGATATATGAGCATATATGAGATCATGTATGTTCATACATCGAACTAGACATGAGACATGGACGTATATGACTATTTATGCCCATGCATGCAAGTCAATGTATGATCATGTGTGTTCATATATATTTCGATTTTCAAATACCAAAGCCAAATACTTCAAAAACCACAGAATCGATTCTTTTAGGATTTTCAGTGAATAAAGTACATAAGTAGGGCTAATTGTTAGGCTAACATTGTTTAAAGTTCTGTTTTCGTTTTTAAGTAGTAAAATTCACTATAAAATTTAAATTGCTTTTTCTCGAATCAACATATTGAAAATCTTGTGCCACTGTGCAGCTTAAAAGGGTGGATCGAAATTCTGCTCAGTTTTTTTTGCGGACTTAAAAGTGAAGTCCTTAACTTAGAGATATTTTGAAAATTTTAACTACTGGTTTTTGAAAAATAAGAAACCATAATGTTGTTTGTTGTATTTTTTCAATTTCTGAGTTTACACTATTTATATGCAACTCAAAAATGTAAATATCAATCCACATCAAGTATTTAATAAATTATTCGCCTGTTAGAAAGGTGTTCTTTTTTACTTTCAGATGATTACTCACAATAGCACCCGACTTTGCCTTTAAAAAATCTCTATAAAAAACTGCCCACCAAAGTTTCTATTGTTGTCCGAATTATAAATTTTAATTAAAAGGAATATATAGTGATGTGCCCTGCTGTCACAAAAATATTTTTTAATACACAATTTCTTTGTATATTTGTTTAAATATTGCTGTTTTATTGATATCTAAAGAGAATTTATTTAAATAATTTATTTATATGTTAAAAATGTTAACACACATAAAGTTAAATAAAAACTAACCACCGCATTTTAAGACTTCAAAGCAAATTTTTATTAAATGAAATTTAATACAAAAGCAAACAAAAAAAACCACATGGAACTCTAACCACTACAAACAAAGTTATCCACATTTTCCGGAAACCCTCCCATTAAGGCTTTTATGGTAGTTTATGTCACCTTTTTAGAGCAGCTGGTCCACCTACGTTTGAAATATTGCATGTTCTGGGAGACCTTTTTTGTGCCCTTTAATTCTCTTTTAACAAGAGCCCAATATCTCTCCACTGGCCTGAGCTCCGGGCAGTTTGATGGATTTGCCTCTCTTGGTACAAAAACCACATTATTATCATTATACCACTCCAGCGCTTTCTTGCTGTAGTGAAAAATGCTAAATCGGGCCAAAAGTAAGTAGATACATTGTGCTGACTCAAAAATGGAAGAAATCTCTTCTGCAAACACTCCTTGATTTAAATTTCGCTGTTTATAGAGCCAGATGTCACAAATGACTGGCTTCTTTGGCCGCAGCTACATATGGCTTGCCATACTAGGAATTTTTTATGGAATTTCGTTTGCTTTTTCGACCTAAATTTTTCCGCAACATTTCCTCGAACATCGGAAACATAAAATTCTTGACCAGGGAAGTGCGAAAAATCAGCCAGGACATAAGTTTCGTCGTTCATTACATAACAGTTGTATTTTTGTATAAAATTTGATTTCAATTTTCGAAATAGTTTCTATCGGGAACTTTTTGAACTTTGTAGGACTTTAGTCCTGCCTTACGTTTCACTTTACGTACAAAAAAGTCCGAGCATTGGGCTAACCGAGCTGTTTTTCTGCCAGATGCAGAAGGATGCTTTTAACTTTATATGCCTTACCAATGTTACGATAACCAGTCGTTGTTCCTGTTCCCGGCTTCCTTTCAATTGTTAGGTGTTCCAGATACTTTTTTACCACTTTTGAAACTGTTTGGCGCCATACATTAGTCTCTTTTGCAATTTTTTTGTATGTCCATGTTTGATTTTGTTGAAAATATTTAAGTATTTTTGAACGCACTTTTCTTTTATCGTCCATTGTGTAAAAACTTGCAAATTAAAACTCATGATGGAAATTAATTTATTAACTGACATATTTCTAAAATGTAAATTGCCGAAAAAAAAAATATGAGAAGCTTTAAACCAAAGTTATAGGCAAAAAGGTGTGTTAACATTTTTATGATCTCACTCCTTATTTAATGCTTTATATAAAGTTCATAAATGTTGCCTTTTTCTCAAGTCTGGTAATATGTAAATATTTTTTTCTGACCTATCTTAATACATAATTAACATACTTGAAATGTTGTTAAATAATTTGTGAAAGGAAAATTTTAAAATCCATCACGCCTCATCGGAATGAACTTTAACTGAAAGGTGCAAATACCATATATATTTCGGATGCCTCAGATCAATATTGCTATAGAAACTAAAACCTTAGATTCGCAAAAATCTCTTTCAAATTGGAAAACATTTAAATTTTTTAAACTATGTCAAAGCTATCACCTATATTAAACAAAACAGCTAAGATAAAAATTATTTCTCGGAACAAATACGATTAAATGTCGCACTCTAAAATTTTAATATTAATGAATATTCCGACTTTCCGAAATTTTTGTCCAAACAAAATTCAAAAGTCAAGTTTAAAATCGCTAATATTTGAGTGAGGAAAATTGATATTAAATTATATTAAATTAGATAGTTATGATAAAATATTACGCAAGAACAATTTTTTTACTCGGGTAATAAAAAAAATATTTCTGGTGTTCGTTCCATTAATGTCTACTTGTTTTCAATAAAGTGTTGATTTCGAAGTGCTGGAACAAACAAAAGATTTCCAAAAGCCGTCCGGAATGCTCATCAGGGATGATAAATGGAATTTTCAAAATAGTACCAACTTGCTTAAAAAATAGTACTTTTTCGACCTCCATAGTACCAAAAAATATTTTTTGTATTCTAAACCACTCTTTGGGTGTATGGAGTTGGTGCTTATGATGTCGGTTCGTCTGTCCGTACAAAATGAACGATCGGTCCTTATAATCAAACTACAGGTCACATTTTAAAAGATAATTTGACGAAATTTGGTACATAAGTTTCTACTGCATCGATTACTAACGCTATTGAGAAAGGTTAGAATCGGTCCATGTTTTGACTTAGTAATCATGAAGAGGTCCTATCTGATATGGAATGTATTGGTATTTAATGGTATAACCCAATCAAAGCAATTTTATTTGATATCTTTCACCGGACTTATTTAGTTTTATTCGATAGTGAAGTAGTGATCATTCCGGGCAAAGACCAAATTTGGCTCAGTTCCTCCCGGCTCTTTTTTACAGCGTTTTGTGCTCGAAAAAGTCCGAAAAATTAAAAACCCAAAAAAAATCAGGATAATTGTTTTGTTTTTTATTTATCTCGCTAACTGTCGAGCCGATATTTTCAACTCGGAAACTAGAATATTAGACGTAAGTAATAGATAGCATAAGCCCGGAAATACGATCCCTTCCACAATCGGAAAAATCGATATTTGAACTTGTTAAATGCGTTTCTATAGAATTATTTGGTATGAAATATAATAACTTTGTGCTGACGTTTGATTCAGATTTTTGTTTGAATGAAGTCCCTGAAAATCGAATTCAATTATGTTGTAAGATTAAAATTATTTTAAAGGGATTTAATCAATTCAGCTTATTTGATTTATTCAACTATTAAATTAAGTACCACCTCAATTAACATAACCCTCGATGAACGCAACTTCTTGGTTATCACAACAATTTAAATTTACGATTATTAAGCATTTTTTTAAATCATAAATACTAAATTTTCGAAAAATTTTAATTCACCTTATTTTTAATATTTTTGTGTAGGGTAGAGGGGGGATCCTTCGCCAGTGGGGCACATACACTAATCCCATTTTTCTCCGCTATTAAGGGAGATAAAAAATTGAAAAAAATATATTTTGTGCATTTTTCAATTACCTTTCCTTGACATCCACTTTGATGAATTTATATCACATGTGGTCGCAGACAGACGTGTTTTTGTGTTTTTTGGGGTGCCAAAAAAATAATAGGAAGCAACTACATTTTGCAATAACTTCCTCAAATCGTGTGATAAGAAAACAATTTTTCATTATGTTAGACCTACGATCCTAAGGTTTCGAAAAATAATAATTTGATTTTAATAAATGTTTAAAAAGTGTGAAAAAATATTAATTTTATGCTGGTGCCTGTCTGTGGGGCACAATCACCAGATGGCCCCTGGAGCTAAAAAGAGTTGGTGCATCCCTGCCTAAAATACTCTATAAGACTTTTCTATATATTTAAAATATGTTTAATAGTAAATTAGAACAATCGTGTTCATTCTTTAATTTATATTAATTATTCAGTTTTCTTAATTTTGAAGAATCATTATAAAGGGTTTTTCAATTAGAGCGCTACAAAAGTAAAAAAGTTTAAATAAAACAAAAACGGTTTTGGATATCAATGAAATTCTTTATTTCTGTGAAAGTACGTTCGATGCCATTATGTATGGAAATCGATCTCTTTTGCATGGCCACCACCGGCACGCTTGCAGAAGTCCAGACGCTGAACCCAATTTTCGACGGTTTTTAAGCATAAATCGGCCAATACTGCTGCATTTTCACGTTCGATATTCGTACGAAGTTCATCAATCGTCGCTGGCTTGTTGGCATAGACCATAGATTTGACGTAGCCCCACGCTCAATTGTTGATCTGCTAGGACGATTATGACGACCATAAATTAGACGTAGCGCTCTTAACGTTGAGGCCACTGACTCCGAATTTCGGTAGTAAATTTTAATAATTTCGACTCGTTGTTGGCTCGTATATCTTTCCATCATGAAATGGCAAACCTTACTGCAGAGAAATGTCAAAAGAGCGGCAAGAAATATGGCGTCGTTTGCTCTGCCTGTCTTTCTACTTTTGTAGCGTCCCTGTTGAACAACCCTTTATTATAGTTTTAAATTATTTTTTTAATGTAGTGGAGATTTATTGATTAAAAAGAATCACATATCTTAAAGAACTTATTATAAATTATTTATTTCAGTCATTAAAAGATTGACGTTGCTGTTTTAACAAATTTTTTTTGTTGAAATTGTATCTAGCTCTTTTGGCGAATTTACCCCAGGTTTGGTGCAGTTACGCCGAATTGAGTTACTTTGAAAATCATTAAAAAAAATAATAGAAAATATGCAAATAATTAGAATAAAAATCATAGAAATTATAGCCAAGATATGTAGGTTTTCAATTTGAAAGTAATTTTTGAAAAATAATTAGGTGTTAAGAAATGACTGTGCTTTGAAAAAAAGTGGCGAAGGATCCCCCCTCTACCCTACATATTTTAATAATTTGTTTCATTGAATTATTTACATATTTGAAACTCCGATAGTTAATTTGTTCATTTTAAATACAATAGTTGGTATGAAAATTAAAAAAAAAAAACATGAAAATTTGTAAATAGTACAAAATGAGTCATGGGAGTACCATAGTACTTTTGAGGTTCTAATAGTACCATAAAAAGTACTATACTACTAACTTTATGATCCCTGATGCTCATAGAAACTTTAAAGAGCGGTCTGTGAATACATTAGGCAGTTCATTTTAACAGCCCGATAAAATGTGTTGTTGATTTTTCTTTCTCTCTTTCTTTCTGAACTATTTTTAGAATATTCGAACTATTTATATCAATAATACTTTTCTAAGTTTTTCTTAGCATATATTTGCAATTAAGTTATTTTTGTTTTTTCTTCGGTTTAAATATTTCAATAAAAGTTTCATGGCATAGTCATGTTATTGCAATTTTCTGGAGAAATAATTTTGGTTTTTTTCAAAGCTTTGATAGTTTTCGAACGAATTCAAAAATATAAATATTTGGAAATTCGAAAAAATTCTTTCGCAAAAATGGTTCAATCGAAGAGACATCCTCAATTCATAACGTAGAAAAGCATTAATACACAGAAAAAAGGTAGGCACCAACAAGCACATTTTTTTTAACGGAAATTTTATTTCCAACCATTTTTAGGTTTGAAATGTTTTTAAGTAAATTGATATTTTTCATATATGTATTAACCCATTTTTCCCCGCTACCAGTTCCCGTCGACAGATTTTGATAAAAATGTATATCAATAAAAACGATGAAAATGTATATCAAAAGCTGGGCCTAATTAAGAAAATTCAAAATTTTTAAGTCAGTGAATTTTCCGGAAAATTACCCAGGTAGAAAAATACAAACGGCACAATGTGGGCCGCGTATTGGAGACGGTAGTACATGTACTGGCAATGCGTCGGATTTCCAAATTTCACTATACTGGCATGTTGTCGAAATGATAACACCAATAAACGTTTGGCCGTAGTTATTTCCCAATGTTGGCGCAGGCTTGGGATTTAATTTTTTTGGTATTATCCCAGTACATTTAATAACAAATTTAGTAGTTTGTTAGTACTTTACTGTCCTCTTATTGTACATCACGAAACTTCACAAGAAATTAATGGCGATTTCTCCCTTACATAAATAATTGTGTAATAAATGTAAAAATACATAAAAATTATAAAATTGTTAATTTTAATAAATTAAAAAAAGCTCGTTAATTTTCAGAAAACAGTACTGGCAAAGCACGTTTTAAGTAGTACTGCCATTTCGTAAAAACAGTGCTCTCCCAGTACAATTTTTGTTGTAACGTCAGCAATTTCTACCTGGGTAGTGGAGATTGTAATCACCATTGGCGGAATATGTATACACGACTGATATTTTTGAAGTGTAAATAAAAAGCGTTTTTATACTAAGTATATCATAAAAGAAACTGGACTCATACTAATTGATACAAAAAAATAAATTAAATAAAAAAACATTTTATTAGCAAGTTTTGAATAGTAAAAGTTCTGGTGTTATAATCACCGGTCGGCGAAAAATGGATTAAGAATGGTGTCGAAAAGTGTCAATTTTTGCCGACGGAGGAAGAAGTAAAAGTCGACTGCTGCTTTAATAACTCGACTGTACTGAACTCAAATATGGTGACTTAAATTCTCTAAACCCATTAGAAAACTCTAAAAATCGAGCTTTTTCATACGGCAGCTTATTTTTAAAAAGATGCCTTTTCGAAACCGTTTCTTATATTTTCAAAATACCTTCATATATGAATTCATACATTATTCCATATATAACAATACGTCCATATATGGAGGCATATATTTCTTTAATTTTTACGATATTTGATCTATATTTTACTGAATTAATATCTTAATGATTTTTTAAACGGAAATTAGTAAGAATATATCGATACCATAGATTCAATACTCTATATCTGCAAAAATACAATTGTTCAGGAGAGCAATAAAACTAATTCACTTGCTTATAAGCTTTTTTTGAATCAATCTGTCTTCTAGAATATTATTTAAAAATGGCAACTTATTCCTATATATACTTATTTTGAAATTATTTGCGTTATTTACGTCGCTAATGCAGATGTAGAGTTCTGAAACAAAATTTTTATATAATTTTATGACAATACTAGCAGATATGTAGTTTTGATAAATATAAAAATATGCATTATAAGGAACAAATGACCATGTAAATCTCTCTATACTTTTTGCGGAAAACAATATTATGTGCCTCCAAACATCAACGAACACAGAATTGTTAATCAGGGATGGAAAAGTCTCGTTTAATTGAAATTAATAATCCAACAACTATTATATCCATATCTTATTCCAAAAATGAATGGTTAGTTTGTAAAAAAATATTGGGAAAAAGAATTTTCCAAAAACGAAAAAGTTTGCATTATTATATTCGTTTGCAAAATGTTAATCGCTGATTAAGTTTCTTAATTCATTTTTTTTTTTTACTATAGACCAACACTCAGGGGATGCCCCCTACTAATGCAATGCATTGTGTTGATATCAGGAAAATAGGTTATGGGAAGGAGGAAAGAGGGAGTAATGTTTGTCAATGTTTGACTTGAATTTCCCTAAATTGTAAGTATCAGGAAAGACATCTGCGGGGAGTTTATTCTACATATGAACGACTAATGAACGAATTCTCTCTATAATGCGTTGTGCGACTAACTGGACAATCAACCACAAACGGATGAGATCTACTGTACAAGCGCGTGTTACGGCCAAAAACACGGGGCATCGGGATAAGTGCACTTATCTCAGCAGAACACCTCCCATGGTAGTAACGATAGAACAGTGTTACACAAGCCACATTCCGACGATGATCCAACGAGTCAATAGGATAGGATACCCTACTGTCATTAATGAGCGCCGACGCCCTCCTCTGTACACGGTCCAAAAGCTCCAAAATAGACTTTGAAGCCCCTGCCCATATATGGGAGTTGTATTCCATCTTCGGCCGGATATAGGTGGTATAAATAGAAAGGAGATCAGAAGAAGTGAAGTAGTTCTTACACCGGTTAAGAAAGCCAAGACACTTGAATGCCTCTTTCGACACTTGAATGACGTGATCTTTCCAACGGACACCACACAGGATTCTCATGCAGAACATCAAGAGCTTCTGATTCCTTAATATTGATACCACCCATGTATACAGATGACAATGATGGCTCCGCGGTTTTATGAGTCAGCAAACAACATTGGGTTTTACGTGGATTAAAATCGACCCTATTCACGCGACCCCACTCAGATATTGTAATAAGGTCCTGATTGAGTGTGTCATTCATAATCTGCCTCCTGCCCCCAATTTCTGCAAGGCTTGACCTATGATCGAAGGAATATGAATGGCAAATGTTGCTGTCATCTGCAAAAGAGTAGATAGGATTGGAAGTCTGACAGAGGAAGTCATTTAGAAAGATAAGAAATAGAGAAGGATAAAGAACAGAGCCTTGCGGTACCCCTGCATTCAACTGAAACTCATTAGATGAGACCCCATCTATAACAACTCTTATAGTGCGATCCCTGAGAAAACTCGATATAAATCGAGAGAAGTCATCACCAACACCAAAAGCAATGAGCTTTGACACGAATGCTTTATGCCACACACGATCAAACGCCTTGGAAATATCCAGCGCAACCACTTTGCTTTCACCAAATCTGTGAATAGACCGACTCGAACGTTCCGAAAGAAACGCCATCAGGTCTCCCGTAGAACGACCTCTACGAAAGCCATACTGTCGATCATTAAGAAGCAAATTGGATTCCAGATAATTAACAAGATGGTAGTTTACCATGCTCTCCATGACCTTCGAGAGCGCAGAGCAGATTGCGATTGGGCGGTAATTTTCAGGGTTGGTAGCCGCACCCTTTTTGGGGATTGGCTGAACATTGGCAACCTTCCAGCACGATGGAAAGATACCCATGCGATACGACGTGCTAAAGAGGGTTGCCAATGGACGCGATAGCGTTGAAGAGCACTGTTTCAGTACCAGTGCTGGTATACCATCCGGGCCCGCTGACTTATCTACGTCAAGATCCGTAAGAACCCTTTTAACGGCTCGTGGACGAAAAAATATCTTGGGCATAGTATGTGATACTCTTTCGAGCACGGGCAGTGGTTGATCGCTTTCCGGCAGAAAAGAATTTTCAGCGAACAGTTCAGCCAGCAGGTTGGCCTTATCAACCGGGTCAGTGAATATTAGGTCATCCTTTATAAGAGTTGGGATAGATGAACTGGCATTGTCCTTTACTCTTTTAACGAATGACCAAAAGGTCTTACTGCCCCGTGGAGCAGCAAGAACTTTAGCACGCAGACGTTGTTCGTGCAGAAACTTTTCACGTCTTAGTACTTTGGCACACTCAGTTCTCGCCTGTTTACGCAGCATGTCAGTATTGATGTTCTTATTCGCACGCCAATTACTGAAGGCTTCCTCTCTGGATCTGACTGCATTTCTGCACGTCTGGTTAAACCAACTCTTATGTTTGGACTTAACCGGAATGTACTTTGAAGGAATAAAAAATTTCATTCCAAGCAAAATCACGCGTTCTACCATTTTCGCAGCGGCATCAACATCGTCATCCAAGAAACATAGTTTCCAGTTGAATTGCCGATAAAAATCGTTAAGTTCGACCCAACGAGCCTTTTCATAAATTAGAACAGAGCGCTTCGCGGTTGTCTGTACAGAAGCGCTATGAAGCCCGGAGTATGAAAAGGATGCGGAAATGGTACAGTGATCCGAGTTACCGAGAGGTGCAAACGATCTCACTTCATACTTTTCAGGGTGTGAAGTGAGAAAAAGCTCGAGGGTATTCTGAAATTGCCCTTCAACACACGGAATGTGTGTTGGTTCATTCACCAACTGCACCAGGTGATTGAGTGCGGCGAAAAGCTCGACGTAAGTTCCAACGGAAGTCGTCCCGCTCGAATGGCGGAGCCATGAAGAGTTGTGAATATTGAAATCACCAGCAACCACGATTTCACTATTCGGACAACTCTCCAGGATTCCCGACATAAGTCCTTTTTTTCACAATCCGCCATTATTTGGAATTTTTTCAATGCGGTGTATTTTAATCCATAATCCAAGACTATTACACTCATATCTTGCCCAAAGTTTGGTCGTTAGTTTGCAAAAAAAAATGCGAAAAATATGTTGCGAAAAGTATAGTTTTTCACTCAATATATTCGTTTGCAGAATGTCAATAGTTGATTAGCTCTTCTAAGTCATTTCCTTCGATTTTTCGCATTCCGCCTTTATTTAGCAATTTTTTAAGTGCGATTTCTTAAAGTTTATAATCTAGGGATTGCAAAAAACCATGAAAAAAATTACAAAAAGGAAATTTTTTGCATTCATATATTTCTTTAGAGAATGGAAATCGCTGACTAAGATTTTTAATACAATTTTCGTACCATAAAGACTTTTTTTTCGCGTCCCGCTATTATTTTGCAAATTTTCGAGTGCGGTTTTTTTAAATTTATAATCTAGGGACTATAATACACATTTCATGAAACAAAGTTTGGTTGTTAGTTGCAAAAAAGAAAAAATTGCGAAAAATAAAATTAGCAAAAAGCTAAATTTTTGCATCAATATATTTGTTTGCAGAATGTAAATCGCTGATTCATTTTTTTGATTAATTTTTTGTACCATAAAGCCTTTTTCGCCCTTTTCCGCGATTATTTTGCAATTTTTGAAGTGTGGTTTTTTTTAAATCTTTAATCTTGGGAATATAATACCAATTTCTACACCAAAGTTTGGTTCTTATAAATAAAGGCAACAACAATAAAATTAGAAAAAAGTTGAATTGTGCTAAATTCGTGGCCACCACTGTATATAAGTTATTTGATCCTTTTATCACATTACATATCTCAAGTTCTGAATATATCGTCAGCAAGGAGTTGGCTGCATATGACCATCGGCATGATGTTTTATAGTTTTAAAAAAAATTTAGTGTTATAATCGGCTAAGTTTTCGAAAGGATTATATTTATTATCGCTAACATTATACCACATAAGTATATATAACTCATACGCACCCATGCACAAGTTTCCCAAAATACGGTACAACTACTTTTGTACCATATTCAATGTAAATTTTCTCGAAAACTAAGCCGAACACATCTCCAATTTTTTGCCTACCCATAAAAAAATTATCTGGAAGTTTTTTCAAAAATATTTAAAAAAATAAAAAAGTAGGGTGTTTTTTGATAAATTGTGTTTTTCATAAAAACACAAAAAATCAAAATTCAGAACTTGGTCTGAATATTTTAATTTTTTTCTTTCATTCAGAAAAGAGACCGTGAAAAACTCTAGAGATTGTGTTTAATTTTAGGCTCTTGGCGAATTTCAAAAAATTTTAACAAATTGTTTACTAAAAACATTTTTAAATTTGACAGTTGACCACGCCTACCTAACCCACTTTGTAAAAAAGTCAAAAAACAAGTACGGATTCTTTTTTCTGCTACACAGACCTATACATACAGAAAATTTGATATTGATAATGACATATGTTTTACAAGCTGGAAATTTGGGTTGGAATGCCTTATATATTAATTTTAAACTGCATTAGCTGATGCAAAAAGACATGGCATGAAGTGTAACAACCAATAAAGATATTTGGCAAAAACTCCATCTTTCATATTTTTTGTATGGCAACATGTCTAATATGATGAAATTTAAAATTGTTTTTACATAGCAAGAATGCACTTTCAGAAAGAAAAAGTTTGATATATCGCCTATATTAAGTAGTCAGAGGTTTCCAAATTTTTAAAATATAGACCTCCGGGAAAATTCATCTCAAACCCGAAGTAAGCCGAATATCGAAAACCCAAAATACCTCCTCACTTAAATATTATAAAGATCATTAAATATGACTTTGACCTTTAACCCTGCCCACATCCCCATACAAAACCACCTAAAATTTTGATATTTTGTGTAATGCCATTTATACACCGTTAAATAGGCTTCTCAAATAAATTTCGTTTGACACAAAATTGTCCCATAGCTACTTTGAAACAAATATAAAATAACCCGAAAAAACCAAAAATTGGGCCATTTTTATCCCATTTTTTAACCCTTAAATATGAGATTGGGCAGCTGAAAAAAAGATGTGTCCTTTAAATTTTTCTCCTCTACAACATATCCGAAACTTATTAAGATCTGCCGGTCCGCGTTGGGAGTCTTTTCTTGTAAGCCAATTTACAAACTAATCCCTCAATTCATAAACACTTTGTTAAGATATGGGGGGTTTACAAAACACATTTTTCATACAAAATGTGTTCAATAAACCTCCTATAACTTCATAAATTCCTACCATATACAAAATTTCATTAAAATCTGATGACTAACGACGAAAATTTGTGCACATTTGAAACATCTGATGTAGAATATTTTTATAAAAAGAAAAATTAAATATCAAATACCACATGATTCGTACATTCATATGATTCATATACACTCTAAAAAAATGCTTGTGAATTCACTACTATAAAATGAGTAAATATTAGTTTAAAATTACGCACAGTGAGTAAATATAAACACAAAATGCATAGATTTATTGTATACACACTTTCATATACAATAATAGACACATAATGTATTTATACCCGAATAAAAAAATTGATCTCGCACAATATCTAATTATATACAATTTGATATTGTTTAAGATCTGCTGTAATATCTAGCTGATCCAATTAGATCTCAAAATTGGGTGTATCCAATCATATCGTATTAGATCCCATTGTATATATGGGGATAAACTAAGATCAAGTTATATCTCAAAATTGGGAGGTCCAATGATATCTTTGGGGATAAACCTAGATCTAATTTGATCCGAAAAATGACGGATCCAGCTATATATTTGCGGATAAACTTAGATATAATTCGATCCGCCATTTTCCAGCTATACATTTGTGGATAAACTTAAATCTAATTTGATTTCAATTTTGGCAGACCGAATTAGATCCAGCAATATATTTGTGGATAAACTTAGATCTAATTTGATCCGAAAAATTGGCAGATCGAATTAAATCCAGCAATATATTTGGGGATAAACTTAGATCTAATTAGATCCCAAAAATGGCAGATCGAAAAAATGGGTTAATCTAATTGTATAAAATTAGATTTAATACAAAAAGTTGCATTTTATTTGATACCAGTAGACAAAAATAATTCATTCAGATATCGCTCAGATTGCATTAAATTGTCCATTCTATTGAAATTACTTCTTGATTATCATTATGTCACATCCAATTTATATAATTAGATAAACTCGTTTTTCGGATCGTATTTCATCATTTTCGATCCAAGGTGGATCTAAATTACTGCAGTACGATCCACCATTTTTGGATAAAATTTTATTTTGGCCGGCATTAAAAAAAGATATGATTGTATGTTGTACCTCATTAATTTTTTTAATAGCCCTAGTGAAAATGATTTTTATATAATCAGATATGATTTTTATATAATCATTTAAATTTAATATAAATAAATATCTTTTGATATAATCATATAAAAATATATGTTTCACAATACTCGACAAGTTATAATTGTATAAAAACATAAATGATTGTATAAAAATCATATATAAATATATAAAAATCATTTTTACTAGCGAGGATATCCACAAAAATGACAGATGAAAATAGATCCCGCATTATATTTGGATACTACGTAGATCTTCTGATTTTATAAAAATTACAATATTTTGTTAAATAAGGTTTAAACTCAGAAGGTCTCGAGTTCGATACCGTTCACGGGTAATTATTTTTTTACTGCAAAATTAATTTCTTTTTATAAAATTATAATTTTTTTCTATATATTTTTTTATAAAACTATATTTTTTTTAATAAATTGAATTTTTTTAATAAAATAATTTTATTTACATCTTTTTGACGCTCTACTCCATTTCCAATTGTATCAATTGTTTTTAATATTTATCAATTGTGTTTCAGAAATAATCAATTGTATTTCAGAACTTATCAATTATTTTTCAGATTTATGAATTGTTTTTCAGAACTAGTCAATTGAATTTCAGTTTTATCAATTGTATTTCAGAAATTATTAATTGTATTTCCGAAATTCACAACTGTATTTCACAAATTATCAAACTGTATTTCAAAAATTATCAATTGTATTTCAGAAATTATAGAATGTATTTCAGAAATTTTTCTCTATTAACTATGAAATACAACCAACAAATTCTGAAATAGATTTGATTATTTCTGAAATGCAATTAATAATTTCTGAAATACATTCGATAATTTCTGAAATACAATTATAATTTCTGAAATACAATTAATAGCTTCTGAAATACAGTTAATATTGTAGTTGCTGATGAGTTATCATATATGACAATACATTGTTTAAATGGTACCATATATGACAATATATTGTTTAAATGGTACCATACATGGTATGTTGTTTAAATGATACGATATATCAAAGTGTATGGTACTGTACAATATATAGTAGCATATATTATCATATCTGGAATTGTATAAAAAATGTTGTTCATGAGGTACCATATATGACCATATATTGTTGAAATGGCACCATATATTCATAACCCGTGAAAAAACGATTAGATTTGATCAAGTTAGGTTTGATCCAATTGTATCTATTCATATTAGAGAGTGAATAACAATGTATAAAATTAAATATGAGTTTATCTGCGATTCCGATTCTCAAAATTTTCTTATTCGTTGCCTTATGTAATCATATATTAAAATATCTTTTCTCTTATATCATTTTGCCATATACAAATACATATACTTGATGAAATTATATCTAGTTGAAGATAAATTTGTATATTGCTTCGAACAACACTTTATAAGACTAAATGTGACTCAAGAATATTTTACATAAAATTATTTACTATCTCGAATCGATTGATTTCAAAGCTGTTTCTATCTTAGTAAATGTTGTTTCTGTATGGTTTTAATTTTTTTCTTCTGTGTATTAACAACTAACTGGATAATGTATTATATAACCCACACATAGAGAAGTTTGCTGGACCAGTTTTAATGAAATTTTTTAGTAAAATAATAAAGTTTTCTTCACAAGGTAAATGAAAAATTTCTTACATTTGATGAAAAAGCTTCATATATTTTATGAATCTAGTTTTAATGAAGCTTTTTGATTAAGTGTATGAAACTTTTAATAAATAAAATTAATGTTTTGACAAGATTTTCTCAAAAATTCCATTAATTTAATAAAAAGTTTCAATGGACGAGGCCTAGTGAAATTCATCGGTTTTGTGCAAAAATTTATTAATATCATTCAGATAATTCTCTCAGTTAATTAATTGGTTGTTTTCCTACACTATACATATTCATATAAACAAACAAAATTTAATGCAACTGAATAAGACCAAAACTCCGATAAAATTGGATGAAATTATATTAATTCAAATACATTTTTTATTCGTTTATATACAATTTGATTAATCCATTTTCCGGATAAAATTTTATAGAATTTAGTATGACGCCGAATAAAAAAAGATATGCTACCGAATAAAATTTTTTCACGGGAATATATTGTTTAAATGTCACCATATATGGTAATATATTGTTTATCTAAATCTATTCCTAGGGACATTTCAAAATCTAAGTGGGTTATTTTGTAAAACGCAACGCCTTGCGTTGCGTTGATTTATGTGTAAATTGTTATTGTTACAAAAACAATTTGTATGGAAAACAACGCAACGCAAAGCGTTGTGTATTACAAAATAACCCCCTAAGACTTTTCCTATAGAAAAAAGTGCTCAGAGAGACTTTTTCAATGGAAAAATTGCTCAAAACCTAATGTATATCAAGAAAAAAATCTACCAAGAATCTGAATTATGTATTAGGCTTAAATAATATTAAAAAATTTATAGTTAACAATACATTTTTAAAATAACTTTAATCTTTTAATTTTATACACAAAAGTAGTAAACTTACACATATTTTTTTAAGTTTTTTCAATGTAAATTCACCAATTTTGTGTATAATTAACATACGCATCATGTATGTAATTTGCTTTATTTACGTACTAGGAGTAAATTTACCATATTTATAGTAGGAGTCCAGTTTTCTGTCATAAGTTGGGTAAATTTAAACAAAAAGTAATTAGAGTGTATATTTATTTTATCATTTAAACAATTGAGCTTAATTGAATTACGTGACAAAAAACATGTCAAATAAAACCTGTCTTTCAAACAATACCCGCTTGCTTTAACCAACTTTAAAAAAATAATAAAAACCACAGTGATTTCCTTTATAAACCCACAAACCGGATTTTACAATTGAACTGCACAAATTCAAAAGTTTATAAGAGTTAATAAGATGCGCGCATTCGGTGGAATTATTTTAATAATTTTCATTTTACAACAATTATCCTGGGGATATGCAGTTGACGATGAAATCTCATTTACAAGCAGTGCTAATGGAGGACAAGAAAATATACCAATTAATGTAGCAGGAGATAAAGTTAGTAATAATGGTCTAGCGACAAATGATGAAAAGGACAACAAACATAATCCAGAAAATTTAAGAGGATTGGGTTAAAAAAAAATAAAACAATTTAATTTATGTGTGTGCTAAAGCAAAGAAAATAATAATATTTTAAATATATTAAATATTGGTAACAACAAAAAAACTGTATAAATTATACTGTGACGTAAATTAAAAAATAAATATCTTTACAAGATTGAATTGTGTTTTGCTCCATATTTTATGTAAAGTTATATAAAAAGTTTGCATAAAATATCGTACCTTTATGGAAATTCATAACAATATTCAACAATGATTGTATTTGTTATTTCATCTTAAAATGCACTCACTGCCTTACATGTATAATAAAGCAGTAGTGAATGTATTATATAAGATATAAGTTGACTGTTGCATATTTATTACCACAAAGGTGTTGTTAACCCGGAAATTTTGTTATAACTTTTTTGTATAATAATTTCAATTAAATTCTGCATTTAATTGTTACAGCACGCATTTTTATCAAAAAAAATATATTTTGTAAGCCTTTAAGCACAGTAATTGTTCGGATTTCATGTGTAAACTGTTATACACTTATAAAAAAATGTTAGTACAAAAGTCTGTTAAACGTATTCTGGCGCAAATGAACAGATTTTTCTGTTATTTTGTCTTAAATTTTGGATTGAACTAATCTTTTGTAAATCCCATTTCGCATAACAATTACTTTTACCCGTATTTGAACTAACTTTGCATTCTAATTTTAGTAATTTCTCTTTAGAAAAACGTGTAAGTCCACGCAATGTAATCGATTTCGTGTACTTCACATTGTGCGTACTTACGATATGGGATACTTGTGTATTACAATTGTATATAAAACTAAAAATATTTGAAATTTTTAAAAAATTTTATAGAACTTACATGCCACTATACTTGTGTGTACTACGAAGTATATTGGCTTGTGAGCCATTACAATGAGGCCATACCCTGGGTAAAGTAAGCCAGCTTGTGTGTAGGGTTTGACAGTACTCAGGGATACTTGTGTGTACTTTAGGGGTGTTCTTATTTTAAAATATTTGATTTTTATATACCGCCGGCCAGATTCTTGTTTCTTTATATTAAAAAAATAAATAAATCAAATTTGGAGTAAATCCGATAATTTTAAGTGGACCGGGAAACAACTTGAAATATTGAACGAGTAAATATGGGCAAACTATCTGTTTTTATACATTTGTCAGTTTTTAATCACAGTTTTTCATTACTTTCTTCAAAAAAATATTGAAAGAAAAATTTATTTTAATTTTCTTCTCTTTACATTATTCAATATTATGTAGGGTAGAGTGGGGTAAAGTGGGACATGGGGCCTCAGATCATTTTTTTACTCGGGCATTTTAAAAAATTCAAAAAGATATTCGTGGGTATTTTTTTGGGCGAGACAAAAATGTGGTTCACTCTACCCTACTAAAAAATAATATATCTAATAATTAGGATGTCCAAAATATCATCGACTGCGGAAGAAGCACCAAGCTCTTCAATCGTTAGAACACGGAGTGGACTGAAGAAGAAAATGTTGTCAACCAGACCTTTGAAGAATTAATTCTTTAATTCAATTTTTCTATTCTGAATTAAAAATTCGATGAATTAATTCACAAAGCATCACATATTGAATGGAATTAATTCATATTTCTTTTCGTTCGATTTATTTTGTTACGAATTAATTCAATTGCTATAGTTCTTTCTATTAAATCAAACGAATTAATTCACTGGTGAACGCGTTCAATTTTATAAATCGAACGGAAAAAAGTAAATTAATTCCTTACGTTCAGTTAATTGAGAAAAAAAATACGTTCACTGTCAAAAAAAAGTACGTTCACTGAATTGAAAAAAAAAAAAAAATACGTTCACTGAACTCTAAGCATGTTTTCTGCCGTTCAGTAGAAGAAAGCATTTATTTACGTATATTATGCGAACGTAATTTTTTTTTAATTCAGTGAACGTATTTTTTTTTTAATTCAGTGAACGTAATTTTATTTGTTTTTAATTCACTGAACGAAAATGAAATTGAACGAATTCAGTGGTGAATTAATTCAGTAAGGCATTAATTCACTTTTTTCCGTTCGATTTATAAAATTGAACGCGTTCACCAGTGAATTAATTAATGTGATTTAATAAAAAGAACTATTGCAATTAATTCTTTGAATTTGTTGTTTGATGAACGCGTTCAGTTGAACGAATTCAGAGAATTACTTAAGAAAAGGAATTCATTTAATTCTAGAGAAAATTAGATTACGCGCTAATTGCATTTTTCTAGTGAAACTTTATATTAAAGTCTGGTTCAGATGTACTACTAATGTCATAGACGTACCGCTTCAAGATTTGACTTTTATTTAAGATGCTATAAAGTATTCAGAAACTAACCCAAAAATTTTAGCAGTAATTCTTAAAAAAATTAGCAACAATTTATGGTATATTTCTGAGGAAACAATAGCTCTAGACTTTTTGGATTCAAATATAAGTTTTAAAGAAGAACGTAAAACGGTTGAAAAACTTAAATTAAAAGAACCAATTGTAAAATTAAAAAATGGTCGATACTATTCGAATTTAATAGACTTTCAAAAATCAAAAAAATCATTATGTGATTTTTGTATCAGAGAAAACAAAGTATTCCTTAAGTCGGTTTAGGTTATCCCTGGGATTTCTAGATTTTGAATTTGAGGAAGGTTTTACATCCTGTAAGGACATATTTGTTGTAAATGATACTGCTGACAGAGGCGTTAAATTTATACAAGACCTTAACAGAATATTAACCAATGATGAAGAGAAAAAACAATTGTTGCTTCAGCTTGTTTAGGCTTGTCGACAAAAATATCTAACGTATAAAAAATCTCATCTAATATTATATCCTTACACTAATAGAAAAAAGTCCGTAAAAAATTTAGTTAAAACTACTAAAAATTAGTTAAAAATTATGCTGCAGACAAAAACTGCTAAATTAGCAGATTAATTTTGCTATATACTAGTAATATAGGAACAGCAAAAATAAAACTGTTAAATATACAGAATTTTTGTTATATTTGAGCTAAATTTTTGTAAATGGAGAATAGCAAATTAACTTGCTAAAATCAGCAAAAAATTTTGCTAAATAATTAGTAAGCGAAATAATCACCAAAAATTTAAAAAAGTTTTTTTTTTGATTTTTTTTTTAAATGCAAATAAAAATCGAGCCTTTTGAAAACAGCAGTTTACAATTTTTAAGCAAATATTTCTGCTGATTTTAGCAGAATAAACTGCTATTTGCATTCAACTAAATTGAGCTAAAAATAGCAAAAATTTTGTAGATTTAACAGTTTATTTTTGCTATTTTTAGTCTACAAATATTTAGCAATATTTTCTGCAGATTTTACAGTACAATTTGCTATTTTCAATTAACTAAAAGTTAGCCGTAATATCACTAAAATTCTATAAATTTAACAGTTTTATTTTGCTGTGCTCATTTTACTAGTATTTAGTAAAAAAAATCTGCTAATTTTAACAGTTTTTTCATCATTTTTAACTAATTTTTAGTAACTTTTTCTGCTATTTTTACAGATTTATTTCTGTGAGTGTAGTTTTAAGAAATCTAGATCTGGAAACAAATTATCTATTCCAATTTGATTTTTGTAACATGTATTCAAATTAATAAAAAAAAAAATTTGACAAATTCTAAACTATATTCACTCAGCCATGATTTACTTGTCAAAAGGAAAGTTTTTTTTGCCCTATTTAGAACATATTATTTCCACAATATTGAATTTCTGATAAAACGCGGAAAATTGCGAATTTCAAAAAAATCTGATACACGTGTTCACTTAAATCGTCTATAGATTATGATATGTAAGTTGGACATTTCAATCACAAATATCTCTGTACAAAGGAGTCAAAAATTTGTTTTTTATAGAATATCCTTGAAAATAGGACATGTCAGGATATGCTTGAACATGTTATATATACCGCTGGACGCGCCTCTAAAAAGCCTTTCATATGATAACCATATTGTCTTCAGCTAAGATGCAAATTTCTTACAAAAACTAAAAAAAAATACATTTTTTAAAAATGGTCCAACTATGAACTTATCAATCTTTATAAGCCACATATACTCCCAAAAATAAATATGGGTCTGTCTCGGGACAGATCCGTAGAGCACTAAAACCGAGACTGTAAGCGACATTTTAGCAGAAATTTGCAGTTAAAGCAGGTAATGTTTCTGTTTAATTTAGCTCAAATTTCTAAGGTAAGTTAACTAGAATTGTCTGTATATTTAGCAGTGTGTAAAATTTAGCTTACCTAAATTTAGCAGACCATAATTCTCAAATTCATTGAAAATTCTGCTGGCGCAAATACAGGTACTATTTCCTGTTATTTTACCACAATTTTGAACTATTTGTACGGGCTTTTTTTATGAGTGTAGGTTGAAAACATGTCAATCTCAACAGAAAAAAAGTGGCATTTTCGGACTTACCGCCTCCGATTTCAATCAAATTTACCACAACTGTCTTACATGATAACAGCTCAATTAAGCATAATTTTCAGAGCCAAGGATCTTTTGGTTTCTGAAATATAACGTCATGAAAATTTGAAAAAACGTTAAATTTGACTAAAGTATATTTAAAAAATCGACTTATCTTTTAAACTATGCAGGATACAAAATTCTATTTGTCTTATACCCAGCAAAATCTTTCATTACCAAATAAGTGGTTATATAATAGAAATTCATAGCTCCCCACAACTTATTTTTTGGACTCTAAACTCATTATTTTTGTTTGGCGTGGTCGTTTTTATAAGTAGTCACGCTTACCCGCTCGCTTACGAAAAAATAAGAAATAAGTAGTTATGAGATTTTGAATAATAAGTGGTTACACACATGCTTACAAAAAGTTTAATTATAAGTGGTTATCCGATTGCTTACTTGATTCTTAAAAATAAGGAGTTAGACGTATACTATTAGCTTAAGGAAATATATTCAGAAAAAGTTAAGTTTTCTCTATTGTGTAACTCGTCATAAAAATTTGAACATAAAACATATTTACATATAATAGATAAAAATGTATAAAATTTGGCTATGTAAAAAGTACTTATTTAAACTATTACGCGTAAGTCATTATTTGATATTTAAAAACATTGAATACAATAGGCTGTTATTAGGAAGTCATTATTTTATATTATAAAATAATGCAAAAGGTAATGATATATCGTTTTTGGTAATGCAGATAGTAATGAGGTGTCATTACCAATATTTTGCTGGGTATTTTAGGTAAGAATATACCAGCCAGCATATTGATATGCATATTGATTTTTTTAACGAAAGGCTGAAAGGTCGTTTTTTGGGGTCTTGAATCCAAATTTTCATACCGCATTTTTTAAAAATTCTAAGAAAAATTTATGATTATTATTAAACACTCTTTTAGAATTGTGGAAAATTTCAAGGTAGTATCTCGATTCGTCTCTGAGTTACAGCCAAAATCATTGTCATAGGTATGTTTTTTGTAAATTAATACACGTAAGTATATGAACAATTCTAGAACCTTTTAACATAGTTGGTATATTTTAATTTATCAATTATTTCTTATATCCGGATTGGAAATAGTAAATTTTAATTAACAGTAGTTACTAACAACCCTGTAGAAAAAAAGGAGTCGGTTGAATGCGAGGACCTATATAATTGAATATTGGCTTTCACAATTAAAAATTTAATTTAATATAAAGATAGTTGTCACAACCGCCCGAAATCGATTGGCAAGAAATTTGGTGGCCCCAACTGCGACTGTTTTTTGGGTGTAGAAATTAGTTTTCCTAATATTGGCATCAAATCGTCGATTGATTATTAAAGTGCCGCACGGAACAAAAACTATGTTTTATGTGACATTAAAATGTTGTTTATTTCAAATAACTTTATTTGCTTTTATTTTCATTAAAATAAATTTTAGTCTTTTAAATTAAAATATTTGTAAGATTAATATTAAAACTAAATAAATGAAATTAAATTTTAAAGTACATATTACACACAAATTTTGTTTATTTTAAAACTGGTGCGGTGACATGTCTTTTGGGGCGAGTTCTGTGACTTCTTCATTTGCGTTGTTCTGTGTTCATGTTCCTTTGCGTTAGTTGTGTGACCTGTTCTTTTGCGTTAGTCCTGTGACATGTCACAATGTGCAATTCACCCCTTCCTATGACAAGCCCATGTTAAAGTGACCGGTCCTTTTCATATAAAAGAACCGGGCCGAGGACCGGTCCCGGTCCCAATGGACCAGTCACGTGACATGTCCTGTGACAGGTCCGTTTCCCATAGGGACTATACACAATCAACCTGCAAAAACTAGGGGTTGCAAGTACTTTCGTTCAATAGTTATAAGCGCTCTAAATTGAAAAATGCAAAGAAATTGCTTTCTCTTTTTTAAGATTGTTTTATTCATGAAGGGGAGAGTCTCGGAGGGTCTTTCGGGCTCCCACTAAGTCCCGAGTTTGCCTGTGATCATTGTAACGTCGTGGCGAGCAATTGGCGCCAACCAACAAAACCAATATCCCAACCGACCATGGGCGGTATAACCCTATTGGCGCTTGGTTATAACACCAGGATCGGATACTTTAGCCCAATCAGCCATTCATCTTAAACAATACCTGATTACTGAAACCGTAATCGGCCCTATGCTCCTTGCAGGACTAAAAGGAACAAATATATATACATATATATAATTGTTTTACAAACAAGTATCTTAAAGTTATATGGTTTGAAATATGTGACACCATATTTTTCTAATTTTTAAATTTTTGCAGTGTTGGGCCAGGAAATTTGCAAGCTTTCATGTAATAAAAAAAAAATAACACATTTTTTGATACGTGCCAAAAATACGCATCGTTTGGGGTATATCATTATAATGTGCCCGAAACAGAGATGTAATAGGAGCACGACAAAATCAATGTATTCTCTTAACTTTTTAGCAATAAAAACACAAAGAACTGACTTTTTTAATATTAAAAACTAGAAGATCCCTTTACATTGAGCCATCAATATAAAAAATGTTAAGCTCTATTTGAAAATACCAATTTACTCTGAAAAAATCAGCAAAAAATGTTGTTGAATATTAGTAGTCTAGGAATATCATAATTAATTGTTAAATTCTCAGTCTTTTCGGGTTTTAAGGGCCATTACAATAAACAAATTTTGACTTATTTACGTAGAGAGAATTTAATTGGACGAGTTATAATGAAAGTTTTCACTAAACTAATGAAGTTTTTGTCACAAAGTTAATGCAAAACAAATTTCACGAAAAAGCTTTTTCATTGGGTGTATGCAATTTTCAATAAATACGAAATTTTTCATAAAACTGCATCAATTCAATGAAAAGTTTAGTACAGTGTTGTTTAAACGTCCTATAGACAGCTGCAATTAATATGCAATTTTATAATTTTTTTAATTAATAGGTTTGAAGTTAAGAAGAAAAATAAACCTTGTTCTCTAAAAATTATAAACACATTATAATTTTCAAAGCAGACTAAATTTAGTTTTTGCATTTCTTTTTATGGACAGGCATCGTCAGAGATTTTCCATTAAATTGTATTAATTATTTATATGTTTTTATTGTTAGATTATCTCTATGATAATTTTTTTCAACAACTCGTCGGCTGTAGGAATCGGACACATGCACCCACATTACAAATGTAACTATACTAAAGTGTGACAGTTTAACTATCTCACCCAAATAAGGCCTTGAATGCAATGTAACTACTTCGTTGTTTTCTTTCCCATTCAGCTTTCTGTTATTGTTTTTACTCAGAAGGGATAGACACATAAAAACATTCTATTTTTAGATTTTTGTTTATCTTTCAATCTCCTTAGTGTGTCGAAAGTGAGAGCAGTTTTTCAGCCTTTCAAAATTCTATGTTTGCAATAATTAAATTTTAAAAATTAATACGCACTGTTTTTGTTAAAATAAATATAAATAAAATCATCGACTAGAGGCTGCAAAATTTTAAAAGAATTGAAAACGAAATGAAAAATTGTCTATTGTATTTCCCAAAGCCTTCTGGAGCCAGACACATAGTGTTAAAGTATTTTTTTTACAAATAGAAACTTTGTTATTTTTTTAAAAAATACTCAAACAACTTTTATTAAAAATTAATTGCGATAATGTAAAACAAATCCGTTTTAAGAGTCTCTTAAAACACATGACGTGTCTCGCTGGTTCAATGTAGACTTGCTTCGAGTTGCTCAAAAAATGGTATCTTAAGGCTTCTGTATCAATCGATTTTAAACCAATTTGGTCGTATTTAGTTAATATTTGTTTTTTTTTTCTAAAGCACCGTAAGTTGTTTTTCACACTCGAACTTAAAATGCCTCAAAAGTTACTTTAAATTCGAAAAATTAATAATTTTTTATTTTATTAAAAAGATCCAATCACAATAAACACAAAATGACAATTTTTCACAAGAAAAATAATAGTCTTGAACATTAAATTTGCGTGAAAACAAAGTCAACACAATTTTCACGTGAAACTCATTGTCGTGAAAAATTATTTTCTTTATATGGAGTATAACAGTTTTTTCACGTGAAACTCAAACAACTTCCGGTGCTTAACCTTTTCTTGCAATTTTTAGCCAAAGTAAGAAAATGATGAAGTTTTGGGAAAAATAAAGCAAAAAATTACATATTAAAAATCTAACCGGTTAATCGACCTATTTTAACCGATTATTCGGGTCGAATAATTATTTGAGTTTTAAATTATTTGTTTCGATATTAACCGAAATAGAGGCGATTAATCGAGGAATCGGTTAATCGATTAACCGAATTGGAAACACTAAGTTAAATTAAAAAAAAAAATTTAGCGACTTTAGCGACCTCTAGTGTAGACAGAATGAGTTATACCAGTAAGGATAATATTTACAAGATTAAATAATTTTAGCATGTATACAAAAAAATATTTTCGTCGAAATCGGAGACACAATTTTTTTTTTGTCTATCAAAATCAAAAATGTTGTCTCAAATTGTGATTAAAGAAGTATTTTTTTAAAGATAAGAAAGTAACTCAAACAAATGTGAAAAAAAAATATTTGGTGTGATTGCTTTTGCCGCCAAGAGAGGACGCTAAATTCAAAGAATTTTATGCAAAAATTACTTAACAGAAAAATGGGTTTTAATTGTTTCACGAAAATAATTCTCAAAAATACATTTTTTTAAAAACTTGTTCGAAGATTTGTTTTTTAATTACTTCAATATATTTTTTGTTAAATTAAAATATGGATTTTTGTATATGTCAACAAAACGATTATTTTTTATTGTTCCAAAAAACACATTTTTTTTGTTGAAAATCCAAAAATTACTTAAGTTTGATAGAGTATAAAAAAATTATATAAAATTAGATATTTTTTTTTTCTTTTTTTTGTAAGTTTATACTGTTATATAATAGATCATTAAAAAATTAATTACTATTTTTTACCACAAATTAAAAAAATGAATTTTTTGAAATGCCTAAATTCATGATTTTTACACAAATTTCACGCATTTAAGAGTGTTTAGTATTGAAACCATGTGAACCTTCCATTTTAGGTATAGGATGTGTTGAGCAGACTTTTGTAAAACACTACGAGGAACATTTTTGTAAAACATTCTAACCCTCTAACTCTTCAATGAAAGGGAATTTTTCGGCCCCCTTTTTAAAAAGGGACAAAATAGACCCGTAAGTGAAAGAGTTAGAGGGTTAAAATGTTCCACAAAAATGTTCCTCGTAGTGTTTTACATAGGTTCAATAAAGACATCCTATACCTAAAATGGAAGATTCCCATGGTTTCTCCCTAAAATCCAGGTTTGTGGGACATTTGAGCACCAATTCTGAATAAGTACGAAATTAACCCTTAAACACATTTTAAGTTTTTACTTATTACTGGCACTTAAGTTAAATTTTCAATGCTGATGTCTTCAAAAACTTATAGTAGAATTTCATGACAAATATTTTTGCGGAACATTTTAACCCTCTAACTCTTCAACTTACGGGTCGTTTTTGTCCGTTTTAAAAAGGGGCCAAAAAAGTCCCTTTAATTGAAGAGTTAGGAGGTTAAAATGTTCCACAAAAATATTCCTCGTAGTGTTTTACATAAGTTCGCGGAACATACCCTATGCCTAAAATGGAGGATTCACATGGTTTCCTATTTTAATCCTTTTTAATTTTTTTTTTGTTTTAGAAAGATCATTTTAAGCGTTTAAACCCATTTTTTGTGAAAGGCATTTTGTTTTATTAATGAATTTTTACAGGATTTTTTCTATCAGTATAAGATTATATTATGGCAATGGTTTGTTTGATAATTCCGGATCAATTAAAAGAACAGAAAGGAACAGTTGAAATTTAACTTATTCGTGAACGCGAGAGAGTTCCTAACTCTAAAATTGAACAATATTTTTGGGGTTTCGCACCACACAGATATTTCAAGAGGCCATAACATAAAAAACCGAGCTAACTTTGCAAAATCCTCTGGAAAATTCCCACGGAGTCGATGTTTGGCAAAACATGGGTAAGACAACATACCTACTCCATATCGGAAACGGATGGGAAAAAATTTTAAATATTGACAAAAAAAAACTAAAATTTTTTTTAGTTTAACCAAAAAAATTAACCAAAAAAATTTTTAAAAGCCCCACCCGAAAGAAATTCCTAGCTACGTGCTTGGGTCGCAGGCAGACACACTTTGTGTTTTTTGGGGTGCCAAAAAAATAATAGGAAGCAACTACATTTTGCAATAACTTCCTCAAATCATGTGATAAGAAAATAATTTTCATTATGTTAGACCTACGATCCTAAAGTTTCGAAAAATAATAATTGGATTTTAATAAATGCTTAAAAAGTGCGAAAAAATATTAATTTTATGTTAGTGCCTGTCTCAATCACCAGATGGCTCCTGGAGCTACAAAGAGTTGGCGCATCCCTGCCTAAAATGCTCTATAAGAGTTTTCTATTAGGTTATTAACAAGGGGTGTGCTATCTGTTGTATCGTTGTATCTTCTTAACAAAAAACAGGGTTGTTGAAATTTTTATTTGGCTTTAACAACGATTTTCTTTTGGGTTTTCTATCTGTTAGCACACTCAAACATAGGACACTAAACATAAGTAAAAATGTTGTGTATCGTGTTATTCTAAAATGTTGTATTTTTTCAATTAAAATTTTAACATCTCTGTTTTTTGTTAGGACGATACAACGATACAACAAATAGCACACCCCTTGTGAACAACATTTATATATTTAAAATGTGCCTAATATTAAATTAGAACAATCGTGTTCATTCCTAAATTTATATTAATTATTCAGTTTTTTGTAATTTTGAAAAATCATTATATTATAGTTTTAAATTATTTTTTTAATGTAGTGGATATTTATTGATTAAAAAGAATCAGATATCTTAAAGAACTTATAATAAATTTATTTCAGTCAATAAAAGATTGACGTTGCTGTATTAACAATTTTTTTTGTTGAAATTGTATCTAGCTCTTTTGGCGTATATACCCCAGGTTTGGGGCAGTTACGCCGAATTGAGTTACTTTGAAAATCATTAAAAAAAATAATAGAAAATATGCAAATAATTAGAATAAAAATCATAAAAATTAAAGCCAAGATATGTAGATTTTCAATTTGAAAGTAATTTTTGAAAAATAATTAGGGGTTAAGAAATGACAGTGCTTTGAAAAAAAGTGGCGAAGGATCCCCCCTCTACACTACTCAAAATTATTTGAAATAAATAAAAAAATATTAATATTTCAAAACTTAAATATAAATATTTGTTTATTTACTTAAAAACATTTTTAAATAAGTAATAAAATACTTATACTTGAACTTTCAAATATAATTACGAAAAATATTTCAAATTGTTAATTTAACTAAATATTTTTAAGTAACTATACAGCTTTGGTTTTAATACACTGCGACATTTATATAAGACTTGTTAAAAATTCCAACAAACAAGGAAACTGAACAAATATTGTAAATAAAAATTAGTTCAAAAAAGTGTTGAAAAATATAAGTTCATGTAATAAATTATAAGAAACAAGTTATTTTCTATTTCTTTGTGGTTTATGTTAAATAACGTACTTTATTTCACAAACGGAGTGAAAAAATTTTAAATATTGACGGAAAAGCTAAAAATTTTTAGACAAGCACTTCACAGAGCGCAAAAATCTAAAATTACCTTAAATATAAATTAAGGGAGTATTTAAAGTATATAATTTAATTTAGAACTTAGAAAATGCGTTAAAAATTAAAATATTTTATTTCGGATGTTGGCAACTCTTAATTGTAATGCCCGAAGATTTTTAGCTTTTTACACTTCTTATAGAGATTTTTGTAAAATTTTCTTCACATCTGACCTTTTTTATAAAATATATTTTTTGTTATAAAAAAAATGTTTCTTTTAATTTTTTTATTGAAGTACGATATAACATAATATGAATCTTATCAATTCACGAATAAAAAATTACGTGTTTTTGTAACGGTTATAAATTTTCAATTCATTCAGGATCGAAAGTGTAAATAGTTTTGTAAGTTTTCATAAATAGAGGATACAAAAAAAAAACATGTACAGATAAAAAAAGTAATCATAACTTATATATATTCTATATATATATAGAGTTAAGCTTTGAACCTTAATTCTTAAAGTATCTCAGCTGGTTCTATTCAACTCTGTGTATGATTATCAATATTTAACCCATCAAGGCAAATGACACTGATGATTGCTCTGTAGCGAAAGCCGAAAATACGTATTCTGTCTTGCTGGCCTTATCGAATTCTTTAAAATTTTTTATTCTTTATAATTTATTTGTAAAAATTGTATCATCTCTCTTTAATTTGAAAAATAATTTAAACAGAAATTGATATTAATTTATGATCTAAAACCAAACTAAAAAAGACATTCATTTACCAAATAAAAGATCAACTATACATACCCCTCATTCTTTGAAATTGTTTACGTCAATTCCATATTTAAATTGCATTTTTCATAGTTTTCTAACATATACTTTTAAATATTTTACTTCTAATTTTTTCTTTTAGCAGAGTTATAGTTTTGTGATAAATATTTTAGCGGAGTCGCATTTTTATGTATTTTGTCCGTCCAAAATGCAACTCGTAAAATAACGATAAGTAGTTTCGAGTATCGAGTAATCAAAAAAAAAAAAAAAATACTCGCTACTTACTACTCATATTTTTACCAGCATTACTATATAACTACCCAGCAAAATCATGGCAATGACAGGCCATTACCGTACGGATTACCAAGTAATGATAGGTCGTTACCCTTTGCCTTACATTAAAACACCAAATAATTACTTGCTTACAATAAGTTATAGAAGTACTTATATATTCTATTAAAATAATTACTTATTGGTAATTGATTAAATAACTACAGATTTAATATTTTTTGTTCTATCCCAGCAAAATCTTTCATTACCAAATAAGTGGTTATAAAGTGAAACTAAAATTTTTTACTACTTATAATTCGGCGTCAGTACTAGTTATTTTTGTTAGGCGAAGCCGTTTTAATAAGCAGTCTAGCTTACGTGCGACTACTTATTTTTTTATAAAGATAATATGAATTTGGTAACTACTTATTATTTAACCACTAGTAAGTATATAAGTAAGTCGTATTATTTGACAACTTGTAAACACTTATTTTTTAATTGCGTATAAGCACACGAATAACTACTTATTTTGGTATCTACTTATTTTATATACTTTTGTATTGCAGCGGGTTAGCGGGTGCACTAATTTGTGCGTTTTTTCATGCAGCGAATATGGACAACTACCCAGCAAAACCTTGGTAATGGGTTGGACCTTTTTCACGCATTGCCTGGCAATGGGTACCCCTTTACCCTTGGTTTTACTAAGAAACTTAGAGTAATACGTTACTAATATTGTGATACATCAATACTTATATGGGAAATATGAAATAATGAGTTACTGATATAGAGATATATCACTACTTACTTGGAGGCTTTAAAATAATATATTACTGATATTGTGTTATATAATAAGGGTAAAAATAATAAGTTCTTGGTATTGCATTATATAACTACTTATTATGCGAAAGCACGATTTAATAAAAATTTATAATTTAATTGCATTGCTCGGATCGGTGTACTTTTAAACAAAGTCATTACTGGTAACGCCTGATTTTATTCTCTATATGTAACCAATGAAATATGTATTAATGTGTAACGACTTATTTCACTCCATACAAGTATGTACTTATTTTAGCTAACTAGTGAATTTAATATTACAAGTAACGAATTATTTCAGTACTTCCTTCGTAATCACTTACCGGTACGATTTAGGCAACCATTTACCCCCAATGACACCCCCATGTTAAAATAATGTGTTATGCGACCAAAGTGTAAGTAGTTACAATTTTTGGTTTCTTATTCCATTTCCCTTTACCTGGTAATAGAAGGTTTTGCTGGGTACTTACAAAAACGACCTTGTCGAACAAAAATAATGAGTTTTGACACCGAATTATAAGCAGTAGACCTTAATACTACTGCTTATTATTTAGATATTAGTAATGAGCACCCATTACTGAGATTTATAAAAACGACCACTCCAAACAAAAATTATGAGTTTAGACGCCAAAAAATAAGTTGTGCGGAGCTATGAATTTCTATTATATAACCACTTAATTGGTAATGAAAGATTTTGTTGGGTATTTAAAGAGTTAAACATTTTTCTTCAAGAAGTTCCAGCAAAAAATTATTTTACAATGTAGAATAACCTCTTATTCACTAACTTGTGGGTAACTACTTATTTCCTTACTTTTGGGTAACCACTTATACTTTCACTATGGATAACCACTTTTCACACTTTTTTTGCAAACCCGATATTTTTTGGAACTTGATTTTTTAATCATGTAGGTTTATAAACTGCTTTGGGTTTCTCTAACACTTAATATATAATTTGTTTACTCGTAGTACAAATTTTATTTATAAATAAAATTGAACGCGTTCACCAGTGAATTAATTTATTTAATTCAATAAAAAGAACAATAGCAATTGAATTCATTCGTAACAAAATAAATCTAACGAAAACAAATAAGAATTAATCCCATTCAATATATGGTGATTTGTGAATTCACCGAATTTTTAATTCAGATTGAAAAACTGAATTAAGGAATTAATTCTTCAAAGCTCTGCGTAGAACTTATATTTTCTTTAATCAAGGCGTAGTGGACCCCAGAAAGAAAAAAAATTGATTCCAGAAACTATTTCTGATAATATTAGAGCCAAATATAATTTTGATATGAATTGTCAAGAGTTTTATGAATATTTGAAGAAATGCGACAGTAATATATTGATTCAAATTAGAAGCGTTGAAAAATATTCATGAAACTCTTGATAATTCGTATCAAGAAATTATAAAAATGTACTTCCCGCAAATGTATGGAAAAAATTTGTTAATCGTTGTTTTTTTTTTTTTTTGTTTATTCAAGTACTATTTACTAATTTTAGTTCAGAATGATTTGTTATCTTTTTTGTGCAGTTTTTTTTAATCAAGGCCCAGTGGACGCCAGAAAAAAAATTTAATCCAGAAACTATTTTTAGTTATATTTCGGACATTATTAGAGTCAAAAAAAATTTTGATATCAATTTTCAAGAGTTTTATGAATATTTGAAGAAATGCGATAGCACTTAATATATTGATTCAAATTGGAAGCGTTGAAAAACATTCCTGAAACCCTTTACAATTGGTATCAAGAAATTATAGAGACGTACATTCCTGAAAATGTATGCAATGAATTGGTTAATCGTTATGTTTTTTGTATGTTTATTTATTTACCACTAATTTAATGTTCAGAATAATTTTTTGGTTTTTTGTGAATTTTTTAGTGGGAATAAAAATTGTTTTATTTATAAAATAAATTTTTATTTGTATATTTTATCGCATTGTTGATTTTTAAAAAAATAATTTATTAAAAAAAAATTGTCCTCTTTTTTAAGACAAATGTCCTCCTTTTTTAAGGTTGACTCTTTTTCCCAAAATGGAAATGGCAACCCTAGGCAAATCGAATACCATGACTACACAGAGAGAATTTTGATGGACGAGTTTTAATGAAAATTTTCAATAAACTAATATAGTTTTCTTCAAAAAGTAAATGAAAAATTTCATAAACATGATGAAAAAGCTTCATATATTTTATGAATATAGATTTAGTGAAACTTTGTCATTGAGGGTATGAAAGTTTTAATAAATAAAATGAAATTTTTTAAAACATTTTATGAAAAATTCAATTAATTCAATGAAGAGTTTCAATGGACGAGTTCCAGTGCAACTTCGTTATTTTAATGCAAAAATTCATTAATATCATGCAGATAATTCTCTCAGTATAGAACGGTAAAAAACATTTTCCTAAATATCTCTAAAATATATCTTGGAAAATTTTTATTCCACAACTCTAATAAATAGTCTAAATATGGACCAAATGGGGCCGTATTCATGGCAAATAATATTTTTGTATATAAGTTAACAGCAGCGCCACCTGTCGGCGAAAAAAATTTCACCAAAAGGTCATATTCATACACACATTAAAAAATGGGGGAAATGTTTTAGTTGATCTGTTATTTAAGTAAATGAATGTTATTTTAGTTTGACTCAAGATCAGGGCTGGCAAAACTATGACACGCGTGTCAGTAGTGGCACGCGAGTGGATTTTAGGTGGCACGCGATGTTTTGTTGGATATTTTCAAACAATTTAAACTATTTAAATGTTAAATTTCGCTACAAAAATGTGTGATTTAACTTCATAATGGTGAAATTTTTCATAAAGCTTGTAAATCGTCTTTTAAAATGAATAAAACTCTGCATTGCTACCATTTTTGTTTAAAAAATATGTTTAATACAGAACTCGCAAATTCGATTATCAGAAAATTCTGGTAAAATTTTTAAAATTTTAGATTGAAAGAAGTTTAAATCTTTCGATGAGAAAATGCCTCCTAATCGGAGAAATAAAAATTACCAGAAAATTGCGCAAAAATGGAAAACAACTTAAATAATTTATGGCGCCCATTAATTTAGATTTTTTTAACAAAATGAAGTAAGAACCAAAAATGGAATAACCCCCTAAAAAAGGCAATAATGTTCAAACTGTTTTAATTTTATTTAATTGGAGATTTTTTCATAATGAAATAATCTCAATATTTAAAGATTAAATAAACCCTCAAAAATTAAATAACCGTTAAAAATGTTTATGTCATTTCTTGGATGTTATTTAATTTTCCCCTTTGGGGGTTATTTCGTGGGGTTATCCGTAGCGCTGACAAATATGTACATCTGCGATGATATTTTTAAGAGAAATTTTCCAAATTTTTGAAAAATGACTTTTAAAAGACAACTAAAATTAAGGTGGCACGCGAGAAATTTTTACAAAAAAAAATTCTTTGTTTTTGGCACGCAGCGAAAAAAGTCTTGCCACCCCTGCTCAAGATCATAAATTAATACCACTTTCTGTTTAAATTATTTTCAAATCAAAGAAAGATGATACATTTTTTACAAGTAAATTACAAAGAATAAAAATTATTGAAAGAATTCGACAAGACCAGCAAGGTAGAATGCGCATTTTCGGCTTTCGCTACAAAGCCATCATCAGTGCCTTTCGCCTTTGAGTGGGTTAATATTTTGATAATCGTCTACTTATGTGACTGTTGAAAGCAAATCGAATTTGTTATCAACAACTCAACTTAGACTAACATCAACGAAATTTAACAATGATATTTTTATCCTTTTGTTATTATTACTCTTTTTTGCTTTGAACCTTAATTCTTAAGATATGTCAGCTGATTCTATTCAACTCTGTGTATGATAAACACAGATTTTTGAATTACAACGAACCGTTAAATTTAAATTTAAATTTAAATGTATATTATTAAATTATATTTTTGCACCGTGTCAATGTGTTTAAGATGAGTGGGGGAAATGTTTTAGTTGATCTGTTATTTAAGTAAATGAATGTTATTTTAGTTTGACTCAAGATCATAAATTAATATCACTTTCTGTTTAAATTATTTTCAAATCAAAGAAAGATGATACAATTTTTACAAGTAAATTACAAAGAATTAAAATTATTGAAAGAATTCGACAAGACCAGCAAGGCAGAATGCGCATTTTCGGCTTTCGCTACAAAGCCATCATCAGTGCCTATCGCCTTTGAGTGGGTTAATATTTTGATAATCGTCTACTTATGTGACTGTTGAAAACAAATCGAATTTGTTATCAACAACTCAACTTAGACTAACATCAACGAAATTTAACAATGCTATTTTTATCCTTTTGTTATTATTACTCTTTTTGCTTTGAACCTTAATTCTTAAGATATCTCAGCTGATTCTATTCAACTCTGTGTACTTTATGTTCGTCAACTGACAGCAAAATCGAAAACCGTAATATAAGTGGTTCAAAAACAAAGTTTAATACACTTTGTGCTATAAGTTTTCCACAAAAATTTTTAGATTTTTTATTTAAACTTTTATTATTTCAGTTAGTGTATGGGATAGAGTTGGAAAATTTACAACCTTCTACTTCAACAAACCTGGGGTTTCGTCATAATGCTATATTTTTCAACTTCTTTTTTGTCTTTTATTTAAAAAATAAATTACATATAAAAACGGATTTTCTATTACTGTTAGTATTTTCATTTAAAATGTTTTCTTAAAAAAATAAATCCTTTTAGATTGCTAGGTCAGTTCAAAAAACGAAATAAACTAAAATTTATTCTTACGAACTTTGTAGTTAATTTTTTGAAAGTTAAAAACTAAATAATGAAAAATCATTATTTTTTTAAGGATGTTGTAGTTAATTTATTAACATTTAAAAATAAGTGAAAAGTTCTTTTAATTTAAATTAAAAATTAGTAGACCGGTTTTCCAGTGATTTTTCATTTATTTTAAATTACATTTTCAGCTAATTTAAACTACAAATTATTTTGGGTGCATAAATATTTTTCTTCTTTCATATAACACGTCTTAAAAAACTCGATAAATTCCTTAATTTTTAACTCATCAAACTTCTTGCTTCTATTTAAATATTCATAAAAAAGTAATTAAAAATTTTGTTTATTATTCTATTAAATAATTTTCACGACCAATAACTTTTACATACATATAATTGACACCATTTTACCAACACTTAACCTCAATCAACACCTTTTGTTTCTGTATATGTACAAGGTTTTGTAAATGTAATCGTATTTATGTAAATTATAAGTAGTCTACTCATTTTGCCAAAGATGTGATACCATAAAACATAAAATACGAAAGAACCACAACAAAATACTTACTCAACCATAGAAGAAGTAAAAGTCAGTATTCATTGCCGCCGCAACCACCAATATAAAAAACCTTATGGAAAATACTGAAAAATCATTTGATACTCTACTCCGGCATGCCAACACAAAGGGAACATAGTGTGTAGTGGGGGTTTCATTTCAATTAGACCCGATTTGATTTTACACTTAACGATTTTCGCACTTAATTAGAAACGAATAACATCCCCTCACACTACAAATGTTTGTTTGATAATAAACTTCAACCTCAACAAAACCAACCCATCTTCATTTAAGCCACCCTCAAGAATGATTTGATTAAAATTGAAGATGAATTTTAATTAAAATCCTTTTTTCATTTTTCATCTTTTGCCATAGCATGTTTTGTGGAAACTGAAACTGTTTGAGAGGGTGTTAATGAGGCAGTATGATAATATTAACTGTTGAAGTTTTTTTTTATAATCTCTCCTAAAGCCTAAAGCTAAAATGTATTGTTATACTACCCAATAATGATACTGCTGCTTTTGCTTCTCATACTACATATTATAATTAATATAAAGTGAGGAAGGAAATACTGGTTGATAAGTAATGTTGATAAGGATATTAAATGTTGTACTTTGCATTTGCTGATCTTAAAATTACTTACTATTGTTACATTGTAAAGATATTCTCCAGATGCATTTTACAGGTTTAATCTTTTGTAAAAAATGCGGTTAAATTTTAAGTATTTTTAATAGATTACGAAGCAAAATAAATAACATTCAAAATCACACTGATCAACGACCAAACAACCTAATTTTTAAATATAATTTTTAATATACTTCAGTACTACACACATGAACATGTAAAAATAACAGAAAAAGCTACAATCAGAAAACACTACTACGAACTGCTACACTAGGGTGTCCCTTAAAAATAGATTTGTCATTACACCCCCCAATTTTATTGGAAATGGTTCCAACTGGAATAAATCGATTGAAAGTTGGAAGAACCGTGCCGAAAAATGGAAGAAAATGGTCCATTTTGGAAAAAAGTGTATTAATATTAAAAATACCCAAAATTTGGAAATTTAGAAAAAAAAATTATTTTTTATTTTATTTATTCATTTAATATAGTCAAAAGGGTTCAGGTATGAAATCTTGACTTCATCGGATTTCATTAACCCCCCAGCAAAAAAAAGAGATGCTGAAACAATAGAAAAAGCACTACAATTGATGATCCAGATGTACTTCTTTTTTAACATAAACACTAATGATTTTAACATTGAGTTGTCATAGGACAACATTCAACATTTTTTCAGTACTTTTTGAACATGTACAAAGGAAGCTCTTTTTCACCAATTAAAAATTAAAAAAAAAATTCTTCGCAAAAAAATTAAATGTTTTTTATTTTACAAAAGTTTTGTTATTGCCGCCACGACCTCACGATTGCTAGTCTAGCGCTCTACCGCTGAGCTATTCTTTGATATAAAAGTTGACTGGCATAAAAACACCATTTTGTTACTGCGAGATATTGTTCCTTCTTCTCTTCAATAAAAGTACTTATTAAACAAGTGTAAAAGGTGCACCGGAATTTAATATTATTTTCAGTACTATTTTTACAGGTGCATAAAAAGAAATTTCTCATCATTTTTTTATATATACATATTTTTAAAAATTAAAAAATATTGAATTTAAGCAAATTAGTTATAAATATTAAAACAAAAATGAATAAAATAAAAAAATAATTTAAAAAAAATAAAAAAGAATCTTGGTCCCACCGGGAATCGAACCCGGGACCCTCCGTTTGGAAATGAAAATGATACCAAAATCACTTTTTACGATGACTTTTAGAGCAATTACTCTTTAGAAGCAATACTTATGTAATTTTTTGGAAGTTGTTCAGAAGTAATTCTAAAAACTCTGAAAAAATATACTAACAGATACTTTGGAAGCAATGAAAGAAGTGATTTTTTTGAAGTTGTTTAGAATAACTTCTACAAAAGCTGAAAAATACACTAACTTGTTAAGTAGTGAAAGAAGTAGTTTGTAAAGCATTACTTCTAATTTTTTTTTGCTGGGCCACTATAGCCTGGAATCCAAAATGACACCACAAATTTGATAAAAATGCAAAAACGTGTTTTTTTAATTAATTTTAAAGATTTTTAAAATGCCTAATTTAGAGATGTCGATTGCTATTTGTACCACAACTATTAGATATTAAAGAAAAGAAAAAATGAATCAGAAAAATGATAATTCGAGTTTGTGTTTGGAAAATAAGCAGTTTTCGTAAAATATCTTGGAAAGCAGTCACTCCAAACACAAACTCGAATTATTATTTTTCCATTTATTTTTTCCTTTGATATCAACTAGTACATCCCAGCAGAAATTACTGCTTGCTTGGAAGCAGTTTTGTCAGGGAAAGTTGAGCAGTGAAGAGCAGTGATGATATCATGCCTGATTTTTATTCGAGATAGCTCGCGTGAAAGCACTTGTTTCGAGATCCGAAAAGGCATGAATTCACCGCTTTTAATTAGTGCTCCTGTTTTTCTTTTAAAATGTCGATAATTCATGCCTTCTCGGAAGTGCATATTATAAAGCTTTTCAGCTATTTGAAATCATGCCTTCTCAAAAGCACAATATTCCTGCATATTTTTCTGTGAAGCGAAAATGCCTCTTATTTTTAGTAAAACCTCTTATTTTTATTAAAATAACATTTTTCCGCATTTTAAAAAAATTTTGATAAAAGAACCGCAAAAATATTTAAGCAATCAAAATGTATTGCTCATTTCATGCGTTTTTGAAAAGCACAGCAAAAAGCGATGTAAACAATTAATCACCTGAGGCCTTTCATTAGTGCTGTTTATGAAGCTATATATTTTTAGAAGCGGTAAAAGTAGCAGTAAGGAAGCAGTAATCATGGCAGTTGACATCTTGAAATTAAGCAATTTAAAAAATCTTTAAAATTAATTAAAAAACACGTTTTTGCATTTTTATCAAATTTGTGGGCTATTTTGGATTACAGGCTAAAGTTGGATAATAATATATGATAAAATAAGAATTCCATATCTGAATCATTTTGACTAGGGATGTGCGATTAATCGATTAATAAAACATAAATAAACCATTAGAACTTTGATTATTCAGTTAACTGGTTAATTGAAAACCTTATTAATCAAAATTATGATTAATCGATTAAATTTAATTTTGATTAATCAAAACTTGAATAATTTTAATCAATATTGAAAAAATGTTTAAAAATAAAAAAATTACGGCAATTTCATCTTTCTCAGCAAAACCTTGGTAATATATGGGTACTACTATGCATGTGTTAGGTATAACAATATTTTTAATTTACCACTACATCGTACCAATTATGGTCTTAATAGCATTTTGACCCGCACGTTTATTCAACTGAATGATATTAATCATTATCAACAAATTCATTTAAAACCGCAATTAGAGTTTTGTGCATCAAAATCTGCCTTTAAGCAATACTTGTATTCTATTTTGATGGGTTTAAATTTGTAAATTAATAAAATAATGTGTAAATTAATATTTAGATTATTCTAAAATTGTAACATCATAGTGTGTAAGGAATTTTGTATCCATGGACTGAATAAATAAATGAAATAAAATGAAATATTACCTGGTAATATATCAAACCGCTTACCCTTGCATTACTTTGGGCCGTTACACCTTACCCTTGCATTACTTGTAAATACCAAATTCATACGTTTGGATGTTTTATTGGTATAAATAATTCTTTTTTCTCGAAAAATTTAGAAACTCTTTTTTTTTTTGTTAAAAACCTGTGAATTTAAAATTGATATTCGGTTTAAAAAATTAAAATTTAAACAAAATGTTTTCAAAAACTCCTTACCTGTAAGTTCAGAATAACATCTTTCTAGGTAAGGAGTTACATCGGTGGACATGCCCTTGTTAAAATAATAGGTCTAGTAATAGAAAAGTAAGAGCTGACCGTCTTCATCACAAAATGCTTATTTTTATAACCAAAAATTATAAACATTTCTTTTTCCAACATTTGTTGTTAATAATATGTAATTCTTAATTTAATAGTCAATATAAAACAAATTGAAATTTTAAGAAAAAAAGCATTATTTTAGGTTTTTTTGTAACTTAGAGGTAAGAGCTAAGCGCAACATGTAAGTTCAGAATAACATATCACTAGGTAAGGAGTTACCTTGATGGACATGCCCTTGTTAAAATAATAGCTTTGGTAATAGAAAAGTATGAGGTTACCTACCCTTATTTCTACTTACCAAAGTCATTACCGGGTAATAGAAAGTTTTGCTGGGTTGTTTTGTAGCGATGCCTGATGTAGCTCCAAATAAAGAAAATTAGACAGAGTATTTGCTCGCTGGTCAGACTTGACCAATGTCCATTCGTAAGTTTCATGATTTTACTTATATTGAAGTGGCGTTAAAAATGCGTGTTCAACGGAGAAAAACAAGACAAACAAGAAAAACAAGTATTCAATTATTCATAAATTTGATTAGTCAAAATCATGGTTAATCAATTAGACATTATTTTGAATAACCGAAATGACTGATTAATCAATTAATCACCGGTTAACTTTTGATAACTTTCTTCAGGTTTTTTTAATACTAACTTAAAAAATTCGATAATTTTTTTTTTTTGTATACCCGATTAAAAAAATTTATATGGGGGCTTTATACAGTCATATGTAATTTAACATGAGTCTTTATATAATTTTATCCGAGAACTGGGCCCATACAATTTCATAAGTTTGCATTTAGTTATAATTTGATAATGTCAGATATAAATGTATCCGAATAATGGCGCGATTTGATCAGATTTTATATAGTGGTAGAAAATTATAGCTGAAATGGTACAATATTATAGAAAATAAAATATTGTCTATGCACTATAAATTTCACTGAAATCCTAAAGGTTTACAGAAATAATACCTGAGAGTTTGTCAGACCTAAAACTTCATGAAAGCTATTAAACTTTTTTGGATTTTGACAAAAGGACATTTTACAGGAAAGCACAAACACCTTTACTGTTGCTTTAAACTGTTTGTATAAATTTTCTAACACTTTCTTTCCATTGCAAATTTTATTTTCTGGTCTCTGGAAAAATTGTCTCTTTTGTATAAAGAAAATTTTAAAAAAAACTTCGAAGTTGTTTTAGAAAAGAAGTTTTAAATTTTACAGAAATTTAAGAGCTTAAGGAGAAATAATTAGTTTCGTGAAAATGATTTATGATCTGAATGGTTTTTCTGGGTTTTATAATTCAAGTTTTGTCACAGGCTCCTTCATTTTTAGGTATTAAAAAAGTCAATCGTTTTCAGCTTAAAATAACTTAAAATTAAAACAGAAAATGTAAAATTTTGTTCATAAATTAAGTAACAAGAGATGTTTACTAAAGGTACAAATTCAAATATTGGATACTCCTTTCATCGCAGATTATTTATTAACGATATCGCGAAAAAAGAGAAATTTCAACTTTAAATTCATATGTATATAGGAAATTTAATCGCAGCTGTCCTAACGTTGCAAAAAATATCGTTATTGCTTTAAATTTTGTATTTTTTTACAAACATTTTATTAAAAAATTTAATTTTTCTACAAAAACGTTTTGCAAATATTTCTTAAACTATAACTAACTTTAAAGTTCTAGTGCCACATTCGTGATCTGCGTCCCAAAGTCTATTAGAAGTGATGTGTCCCAATCCCAATGCATCAAATTTTTCTTATTTTGTTGTACTGTGTAATTTTTTATTAATATCCCAGTATAGAAAATCATTACCAGATATGTGGTTATTAGGGCGGGTCGATTTAATAATCGCCCATGGCTCAGTGAAAATCGTATTCTAGGGATCAAAATAAAAAACTTTGCCGAAGGAACCATACCTCTAAAATTCTACTACCCCCCCAACTGTTGACTTTTGTCCCGTAGGGTCAAGTTTTGAAAAATCCCACTTTGACCCATTTAGAGTGCCCCAATCGAGTCCAAATGTATGACCGACCCCCACTAACTTTGGAGGGCCGATCCACCCATGCCAGTGGCACACCCCCTGGAACTCCCCTGGGGGGTTCCCCATACAAACATTTTAAAAAATCACCATTTTTGGCAATTTATTTTATTATTTTTTATTTATTTTATTTATTTTTATTATTTTATTTATTTTTTCTCTTTAGAAATTTATTTAGTCAGAACATATGTAAATGAAAAAATTAATTTAACTTAGTAATAGAAAAGAAAATAAAAAAAATTACTGTTTGAAGTCTTTTTTGCTTTCAAGTCTGGGCAATTTCGCACGGCTCTCTAATGTCGTCACCATAACAGCCTCTACATTTTCCGGTATAACTCGTTTGGAAACGCTAGCTAGCAATTGAACGTGTCGTTCTGTTGCATGTCGTAAAATAGGTTGTGTGGGTTTTTTAAGCCACCACAAGACACAGCTGCATGTCGTAAACTTACTTAAGCTAAATCGGTTACAGGTAGAATTGAGCATAAAATTATCATAAAGGATTTTCCAGAAGTAATAAAAGGCGCACTTGCTTAACAGAATTTGTGGTCAGCTTAACGTTTAATTTACATGTAAGTACTTTATGGGCAGTTTTGACAACAAAATCGGTTACAGGTAGAATTGAGCATAAAATTATCATAAAGGATTTTCCAGAAGTAATAAAATGCGCACTTGCTTAACAGAATTTGTAGTCAGATTAACGTTTAATTTACATGTAAGTACTTTATGGGCAGTTTTGACAACAAAATCGGTTACAGGTAGAATTGAAATTACCATTTCATTCTTATTACCTCGTCTCATAGACCATATATAACGCAACAGTTTTTGTGAATGCATTAAGTCGTTGTGAAGAACTCGAAGTGTGAAGTGCTAATTTGAGATAAAAAAATATTAAAAAAAAATCATTCCAAATCAAGAAGTTTACAATGAATCCACCATCCTCTACACCGCAAGATGAAGCAATAACAACATCAACAACTATCGAAAACCCAATGAGTCATATACCCAGGCATGATGTTACTGTTTTTGGTGTGTCTACTGATTTGACTGATCTTAATTTACCAACCCATCTGGATATCTTGAGATATTATTTTTACTTGAGCGAACAAAAAAAGTTGTCCTATAAAGCATTCACTATTCAAGTACAAGATAAGTTGATTGGAATTTGGGAAAAACTTGGTATGGAAATAATGCTGAAAAAAAGTGTATGTAATAAATTGAATAGATTGCTTGACAAATATCAAGAGCAAATCAAGAGAAGAAACAAACCCCAACAATTTACAGAGTATGTAAAATCCCTGGAAACAATTTTTTTCATTGGAACATGTAAATGCGATTTGAAGGCAGCTCCATGTGCATGCGGTTTGGTTCCCGAACGCCTCAAAGAGTTTATGCACGATCAACATAATCAGAGAAGTCTAACAATGGATGGATTTGCGATGGAAATTGAAGAGCAAGGAGCAACGTCTATGTCATCAATGCCAACATACCAAGATCCCGATGATTCAACATACGCACCGCCACCGGTTCAAGAAGATTTGGATATAAGCACAAGTTCACAATACACACAGATATACGATTGTTTTAACTTTGCCTTGGTATGTGACAGATTTGGCGTGCCTGATAGAGTAGCATCAGCAATGGGAACAGCTCTTTTCCAAGATTTTAAAATGAAAGATATCCATGGCAAACCTCTCATCATGGATAAATCGAAAGTTCGCCGAGAAAAAGAGAAATGCAGACAAGAAGTGCTTCGCAAACGGTTAGATGATACCAATTTGTTAGCATTTTCATTCGATGGCAGAAAAGATGATACTTTAACGAGAGATACAATTGATGAGAAGTATCATACTAGAATGGTAAAAGAACCTCATCTTGTTATTTTGAGAGAACCGAATTCTGAATTGATTGGTTACGTAAGACTGGAACATGAAACCGCTGAATACAAAACAACCAAATTAAATGATTTTTTCAACGATAAAAATATATCACTGGATGCATTAATTGGCATATGCACTGACGGTGAGCCAACAAACACTGGCCCAAACGGTGGAATTATACGACGATTCGAATTGCTGTTAAAAAGACCATTGCATTGGTTCGTTTGCCTTCTATACTTCAACGAACTTCCGTTTCGGCATTTGTTTGAAGCTTTGGATAAATCAACCAGCACTGGACCAAGATCGGCAACCGGAAAATTGAGCCGTCAAATCGAAACTTGTGAAACTCTTCCGGTAAGTTATTGCTATCACTCTTTTATTATAATTGTCAACCGTTTTCAATTGTTTTATTTTTATATATTTTCAGGTGGTGGACGGCTTTCAGAAAATTGAGTTGAAAAATATGCCCCCTGCTCCAGAAAAAATTGAATTTTCCACCGATTCCAAGTACTTATACGACATGGCCCATGCAATTTCTAGCGGCGTGGTTTCAGTGGATCTGGCAAACATCAAACCAGGGAAAATTGTACATTCTCGGTGGCTCACCAAGGCCGCTAGACTATTACGATTATATGTGACAACGGAAAATCCAGATGCAAATTTAAGAATACTGGTTGAATTTATAATTACATGTTATGTGCCAATGTACTTCAATATCAAGTATTACAGCTCTGTCGTGTACGGTAGTAGATTATTTTTCAAATTCATTAGTTGGTCAAGATTTCTAGAACCTCGTTTACGCAAAATTGTCAATAAAGTAATTACAGATAATTCATATTATGCGCATTCGGAAAATATCTTGTTATCAATGTTGTTTGATGATAGCAAAGAAAAGCGCGACTGTGCTATCAAGATAATTCTACGCTATCGAACCGATGTTGACAACCCAACGGGACTTAGAGCTTATAAAAAACCAGATATAAACTTTTATTGCACAAGTTACACGGAAATGATCAATATGAATGAAATAAATGACGTATTTGAACCACCATTCACGCTAAGCATTCCATACGATACTTTGAAAGAATATTTAAATCAAGATGATCCACCGTTTAATGATCCAAAAATTCCATCACACATACAAGAAACAGAACGACACGTTCAATTGCTAGCTAGCGTTTCCAAACGAGTTATACCGGAAAATGTAGAGGCTGTTATGGTGACGACATTAGAGAGCCGTGCGAAATTGCCCAGACTTGAAAGCAAAAAAGACTTCAAACAGTAATTTTTTTTATTTTCTTTTCTATTACTAAGTTAAATTAATTTTTTCATTTACATATGTTCTGACTTAATAAATTTCTAAGGAGAAAAATAAAAAAAATAATAAAAATAAATAAAATAAATAAAAAATAATAAAATAAAGTGCCAAAAATGGTGATTTTTTAAAATGTTTGTATGGGGAACCCCCAGGGGAATTCCAGGGGGTGTGCCACTGGCATGGGTGGATCGGCCCTCCAAAGTTAGTGGGGGTCGGTCATACATTTGGACTCGATTGGGGCACTCTAAATGGGTCAAAGTGTGATTTTTCAAAACTTGACCCTACGGGACAAAAGTCAACAGTTGGGGGGTAGTAGAATTCGTTTTAGAGGTATGGTTCCTTCGGCAAAGTTTCTTATTTTGATCCCTAAAATACGATTTTCACTGAGCCATTTTTTGCCTCCCCACAAATCGACCCGGCCTAGTGGTTATATAACTACATACTTGGTAATGGTAACTAGTTACTTTTGTTATTACATTTCTTATTACCTTTATATGGCGATGTCGCGAAAAATAATGAGTTGTCGTTACACACCAGCATACGAAAAATCAAAAAATATATCGATACCTACGTGCTTACCAGTACTGACAAAAATAATGAGTATAAAAATAGATTTTCTAAAAAATAAATTATATAAAAAAAAATTTTTTTTATTGTATTTTTTTTTTTTAATAAAATTTGCTGGTGCGGGAATCGAACCTGGGTCTACAGATTGCCAGTCAATAGCTCTACCATCTGAGCTATATCGACATGTAATATTTAATAGATAAAAACACAATTGACCTGCTGCACACAAGTAAGCTTACTCGCCAACATACAAAAAATCAAAAAATATGTGGTTACATATATCCTTACCAGTGTTTAAAAAATATTGAGTCTAAAAATAGATTTCAAAAAATTTTAAAAAAATTCTAAAAATTATTTTCTATTTGAAATAATGATAAAAATAAGTCATTATCAGTAACTCATTATTATATGTTTTAAAATAATACAGAAGGTAAGTGGGTGTCATTACTGGTAGTCCAAAAAATAATGATATGTCATTACCGTTTCTACACTGGGATATTATAGACATATTTTGACTCAAATACATTTCAACCCATTCGAATTTCAGATGCAAACATTAGTTGACACCAGACTGGTGTATGGTATTGTACGGTCGGCATGCCCAACTTTTACCTTTTTACTCGTTTTTTTATTATGGTAAGTCTAAAAATAGATTTCAAAAAATTTTCAAAAAAATCTAAAAAATGATTTTCTATTTGAAATAATGATAAAATAAGTCGTTATCAGTAACTCATTATTATATGTTTTAAAATAATGCAGAAGGTAAGTGGGTATCATTACTGGTAGTCCAAAAAATAATGATATGTCATTACCGTTTCTACACTGGGATAGAATAAAAGACACAGTTGATTTTCTGTTGTTGATATAATTTTATTCATAAACCAAATGTTCAAATTTCCAAACTAAAAAGATTCAAATTTGACTAAAAAAATTTAAATCGAGTTTAGCCTAGAGGAAAAGTAATGGGCTGACAAACGGAAGATCGTCGGTTCTATCTCAGTTTGCGACATAAAAAATTTTTAATTTTTAAATGGATTTTGTGGAACATGTTATTTTATTTATAGTCATAAATATGTTAAATCAATCAATTAATACAACAAAAATTCAAAAATTATAAATAAATTTCGGTTATTACAACGGTATTAAAAATAAGTAAATGTACCTGGAACTAAAAAAAATCCGTAGGAACACAAGGTATAAAAATTTTTAAAATCTCCTCCTCTTTTCCACAATACTAATATCTATGTACGTATAGTGCCAGTGGTTTAATTGATGCCACTTAATAGCCTTTTGCCCCAACGTGCATTGTCTAAGAAAAAATTAAAAAAACAAACGAAAATAATATCATTTTTCAATAAAGATCATAAATTGGGTGGTACCTACGATAACTCAAATGTATTGATATAAAATTTGTTAAATACAAGATACAAACAGTGTTTTATGGTCGATATGCAAATCTAATCAAAAAACCTTCAAAACAACTGGGAAATAGATAAGAAAGTTTAAATTTTCGGTAAAGAAAGTGGCAATTAGTATAAAAGGCTACATATGCTGAGAAAATTATACAATACGACTGGCGATGGTCTAGGGGAAACTATTGTATTAAAATAAAATGTTCTTCAAAATCGCTTTAGGAGTGCTGTTCTGCAGCATAGCTTCTGCATCTTCTGATTCCTACTGGGGGTAAGTTATAAAAATAAAGTTAAACAATAAAAAATGCTTATACTAATTGCAACTTTCCTTTTTATTACTTTAGCTACAAGATCTACGACATTAATGCTAAAACTAATTTCGAAAAGAATGTTCTATATCGTTTGTCTGTCAACGAAAACTATGACTTCTTTGATTTATCCAAGATTGAGGGCAAGCCTGCTCGCGTTATGGTTACACCTGAAGATCAGTCTGAATTTGAAGCAATTTTGGGAAAATTCGGTATTGATTTTACAGTAGTAAATGATAATTTTGGTGAAACAGTTAAATTGGAACGTGTCCAAAACAATTTCTTACGCACCGTTTTGGATACTTCTTCTCGTATTAGTTTCTCCAGCTACCAACGTTTCCCTGCCATCAATGCCTATCTTGAAGAATTGGCTAAGTCCTATCCCAACCGAGTTACTGTTAAAACCCTTGGAAAATCTTATGAAAACCGTGAAATGAAAGCGATTACAATTACCAATGGCGACGGCAGAGCCAACAAGAAAGTTATTCTTTTGGATGGTGGTATTCATGCTCGTGAATGGATATCACCCGCTGCTGCCTTATATATTATTAGTCAATTGGTTGAAAACTACTCTGCCAACTCAAACCTGTTGAAGAACTACGATTGGGTTATATTGCCTGTTGTTAACCCCGATGGCTATGAATACACCCACACTAATTCTCGTATGTGGCGTAAGACCCGCAAACCTTCCAGCTCTTATTGCTATGGTACTGATGGTAACCGCAACTTTGACTTCCACTGGGGTGAAGTGGGTACTTCCAGTTTTGCCTGTGCTGATACCTTCAAAGGCGTCACTGCCTTCTCTGAACCCGAAACTGAAGTTCTTCGTAATTTAATGCTTTCTTTGTCTGGTCGTGCAAAGTTCTACTTGACTCTTCACTCGTATGGCAATTATTTGTTGTATCCTTGGGGTTGGACTTCGTAAGTTTTAAACATGGTTTTGTGTATCTTTTATTTAATGTCCCGTGTATTTCTTTAGCGATCTTCCCACTAACTGGAAGGATATTGATGAAATTGCACAAGCTGGTGCTAGTGCTATCAGATCTTCTACTGGTACCCGTTACACAGTCGGTTCTTCCACCAATGTCTTGTATGCTGCTGCTGGTGGTAGTGATGATTATGCATTGGCTATCGCTAATATTCCTGTTGCCATTTGCATGGAATTGCCCGCTGGTGGTAGTGGTTTTGATCCTACTCCTGCTCAAATTCAACCATTCGTTGCTGAAACCTGGACTGGTATTAAGGCTATGGCTGAAAAGATTATTGCCAAGTATTAAAGTATTTATATTAGAGATAAACATGTAACCAAAATTTTGTGTGTTTCACGTGATTTAGGCGTGAGTGCAAGTTAAACCTTAATTTAATTATGTGAACTTGAGCGATTTCGAATAGAAAAAATGTTTCTGTGTGATTGTGGATTGTAGGAAAAAAATGTTGCATGCTTAGTGAGCGTTCATCGAAATTCACCAATTTTTTCGTATTTTAGTAAATAGTTTCCTTAATTATTTCGCCCACTTAATATTTTCGAGTTTCTAAAATATCAAATAAACGGCAAAACCATATATTTAAGCAATTTTTAGGTTAAAATTGACAATTTTTGTTCGTTGGTAAGATTTTATTTAGTGAATTTGCGTGATTTACATGAATCTTGTGTGAGTGAGTGTACGATTTTAGATGATTTACGTGAAAGTGAGTGAATAGATAGTGTTCATGTTTTTTCTCTCGTGCGAGTGGGTGAGTGTGGGTCATAATCTACTCGAGTGCTCATCTCTAATTCATAGCCTCTTATGACAAAATAAATTGAGATTAAAATATTACATGCAATACTTTTTCTTTATTAAACACAGTGCAACACAGGATTAACATTTTTATCACTTAAGTAGGGTTTTTCTTTTCCCGGACTTTTTCATTTCCCGGGACAGCGGGATTTTTTTATGAATTTCCCGGGATCCCGGGAATTCCCGCCCATTAGAAAATAACTAAATCCGACATGTGTTTTACTTGAAAAACCCGATTTATATTAAAACACCGACCGACAAAGTTCATCTTTTGGTTGCACACATGAGAAAATCTACTTATATTCTGAAACAAGGGCTAAATAAAAAATATTTGTCTTCCACTTTTTCTAGATCAATTCTTTTAACCGTTTAAACCGCGAACTAATACTTAGGTAATATATTTGTATGAAAGGCCGTCTTAATTTTACAAAATGCTCTTAGAAATATATAAAATAAATATTAATTCGCTGGTATTTTATTTTCAGCCCTACTTTCAGTATATATTGGAATTGTTAATGAGTGCAAACTTGTATTGGACGGTGAAATAACAGATTTATTAAAATGAAGTTTTAGAGATATATAAGAAAATATTTTTAAGACGTTTTTACAGGAAATTAAGGACCTTGTTTTTTTATTTTTTTCGTGAGCCCTGGTTTATGTATTACGATATAAAACGAACTTAGGGCCAGTTTTATAGTCAGAACGAAGATCGATTTTTTGCTTAAATATTTCTTAAATATGAAGCACAATTTTTTTCTGCATATTTTGGCTCTATGCAGATGCTCAGAAGAATACCTCTATAATTACAATATTTTTATAATATTTTAAAAGTTAGTGTTTTTCACACAAATTTTTAGTCAAATTCGCCTAAATGTTCTTATAAAAATAGACACAAAATATTATAAAATAGTTTTTTTTTTAACATTAATTGGTATTTTTTGAAAAGCAATTTTTTATACAAATACTTAAAAAGAAATTATTTAATTTTCATAGTTGCATTTTAAATTAACATACATAAATATAAAAAAAATCTAAAATAATTTGAAAAAGCATCTGATGCCTTATTTTAACAATATATAAAACTGACAAAATACAATTGAAATAAAGGAATAGCAATTGAAATTTAAATGGAATTATCTGAACTAACAAAAACAAACTTATATCAATTGAAAATCCGAAAATATGACTAACAGTATAAGCACAATGCAAAGGTCCACCCACGTTTTTTTCCATACAATTTGACAATTAAAATCGTGCAACGATTTCCGTGAGAGATAAAACTTATTTTATTTTCTCAACGGAATTTCTTATTCTCCTGTTTTTACTCTCAGATTATTTTACTAATGTTGCCAGATTTTCACACAATTTCAATCACAGTGCAAGTATAGTACGATTACATGGTTGATTTTTTCATGCACACGCATTAGCCCAGCAAAATATTGGTAATGACACCTCATTACTATCTGCATTACCAAAAATGATATATCATTACCTTTTGCATTATTTTATAATATAAAATAATGAATTCCTAATAATGGCCTATTGTATTCATTGTTTCTAAATATAAAATAATGACTTACTTGTATTAGTTGAAATAAGTACTTTTTACACAGTTAAATTTTTTTATTATATGTAAATATGTTTTATGTTTAAATTTTTATGACGAGTCCTAAAATTACACACTACAGAAAACTTAAATTTTTCTGAATGTATTTCCTTAAGCTAATAGTATTTGCTTAAATCCTTATTTTTAAGAATCAATTAAGCAATCGGATAACCACTTATAATTCAACTTTTTGTAAGCATGTGTGTAACCACTTATTAATCAAAATCTCATAACTACTTATTTCTCATTTTTTCGTAAGCGAGCGGGTAAGCGTGACTACTTATAAAAACGACCACGCCAAACAAAAATAATGAGTTTAGACGCCAAAAAATAAGTTGTGCGGAGCTATGAATTTCTATTATATAACCACTTATTTGGTAATGAAAGATTTTGCTGGGAGTAATATCAAAGGATTTAACGTTATACATTTAGAAAATATATAAAAAACACTAGTAAAACAATAAAACCTTCACAGCCTTTTATTCTAACTAATGTCAAACAACAACAATTCGTTGGAATGGGACAAGAAGAAAAATAGAAAATATAACCAACTTGACTTTCTATATGTTCTGTGTTGTAAAAGTAAGATTCCGTTTCCGTTGCTATTTTGTTTGTTTTTTTTTTTCGTCACGATTTAAGATTCCTTTTCCATTTGTATTGTGCTTCTTCTCTTACTTTCTAATTTTAATGCCGACCTTTTTGGAGGTATTTCGAACTGAAATTCTGATCTTGAAAAGTTGTATATATTACTTTATTTAAACAAAGATAATCATTTTAAATAAAAAATGTTTCCCGAATAATTTTTGTTAGTAAACTGGTAATGGCTGATAAAATTTGTTTTCGATTTAACTAAACTAAGTTCAACATCCGAAAAGCTCAGCCTCAATAATATTTTTTGTAATAAATTCAGTTTATTAAATTTTAAATCGCATTTTCTAATTTTAAATATTTTTTATTTAAATTAATTTCAAAATAATCAACGTCTTAAATTTAAACAGAGCTTGCAAGCTTGTTATATACTAGCTAAAATTCTTTAAAAAAAGACTTAAAAAAATCCCGGGAAATCCCGCACAAAATTCCCGGGATTGCGGGATTGAAAAAAGGCCGGGATTCCCGGGAATCCCGTCCCGGGAATTCCCGGGACATAAACCCTACACTTAAGGCATCTTTGCAGATAAATTAGGTATTAAAAATAATATCTGCGAAAAAGTGGACCGGACTGCGGACTTTTGTCCTATATTTCTTTATTATGCGAAGTATGTACTCTTATATTCAATAAATTCAAAAAAGCTAACTTCTCAAGAGAGCTAAAAACTAGTTATTTCGCTTATTATTGTAAAAACAAACAATGTACCTTCCATAAGCTGGTTTTAATAATCTTACTAATTTATACCTACGCAAAAAATTCATATTTTGCCCTTTTTTGCGTATTTTTTTGAATTAGCATATCTTAGAATATCAAAACACAAATATTTTTTCAGAGTTAGCATATTTTGTCGGAAAATAAAAATACCATTTTTTTGAAAAATGTTTATTATTTAAGCATTTTATGAGATGTTTTATTCCATATTAGATAGAAAAATTTGAGGTGGTCAACTTTGGCTCTCTCTAACTCACGCTGTATTGTAACAGGGTCACTCCAAATGTCCTATTTTTAAAGCTTATATCATTGACTATAATCGCCCATTTTTTGGCACCCTATGCTCCAGTAGGAGTTAGAGGAATATATAATCGCCCATACATAATATTTCAATACGATAAATATTTTAAAAGTTACATATATATTACCAATCTTTTTTTGTTTGGAACCAATATTTGCTAATATAATAAAAATTACCATATCTCGAAAACTAGCCATTGGCTATCAAAATCCTTTCCAGATTCATATTCAGCATGCCAAATATAATAAGATGTGAGGTAGAGTTATATTAAATTAATTTTTTTTTTTAGTTTGAAATTTACTATGGGAGTTAGCATTTATTTTCACCAAAAAAAATGTACTTTGAGATAGCATAATAACAAAAATTGATATAAAACGAGAACTAATTACACTGCATGACAAAATCTTCACTTTTAAAAATTAATAGAGCTCTGACCATCAATTCTATATATTTCGGGCATGCTGATTAAAATGGCGTACTGTATTTTTCGATCACTGGTACAGATTTTTCGCTAAATGTCTTTAAAGTTTGGCGGTTTTCCATTTAGTTTTTTATATACAAAAATTTTGAAATACGATCAAAATAAATTTTTTGTGGTGAAATGTAGGCACAGGACCTGTATTCATATTTAGGCTTAAAATTTGATGCATAAAACTTGATATCAAAACCACTGTTCGCGTTTTAGATGGATTTTTATGGTTTTTTAAGGTTTTAGCCAATTGAATAGCTGAAAGCAAAATCGACTTTAATAAATAATATGGCTTAGTAAAGAAGCAATTAAAAGGAAAATATTTCGCCAAAAAAATTTATTCTTCTATAGCGGCCTATAAGTTAAAACCGCAATTTTTCAAAAATTTTGTATGGCAGCATAGCTTTCCAAGATGTTGGAGAAAAAATGTGCTTACTTTACTATAATTACTGTTATCGGTTTTAAGTTATTTCATTTGAAAAATGATTGTCAATTCGATATTATAACGATAATTTTTTAAAAAATACTGACATATACGCAACAGTTTAAGAAATGAAACTGTGAAAACCTTTTTTAAGTATCTCGAACCATTTAGTGTTGAGAAATTTCCAAAGTCAAACATTTTTCGCTGATCGAAAAATTTAATTTATTTCTCGAAAAGAAGCTATCAATTTTTCACTTTTTACTGAGAAGTTATTTAATAAAAATTAATGTTTTATTATATATTCGTAGAGAATGGTGTTCTAGGATGATTTTAATCCAAATTTGAAGTCGGTCCGAAATTGGTCTAATTTTTATGAGAATTTTTGAGTTTCCGATCATATAACAAAAAAATCACGCCGATTTTGCTACTTTCTGAAATACTTATATAGCGCCATATATTCTGTTTAGATTTCAAAAATAAAAAGTAGCGCCAAATCATAAACGAATACAGAAAACATGATTTTATAAAAAATGGCAAATTTCCATACACCATAATTTTAATTGCAAAAACAGGATAGTTCGGTTTATTTTTTCAAAATTATTTTAATTGTTTTACATGAACAATAAAATAGTCTTTATTGCTGCAAAAAATCATTCACGTACCTTGGACAGTTTTTAAGATATTGACAGGCAAATTTCAAAGATGATTTTTTAAAAAATACACTTTTTAGTTTTCTCGTAGATTTTTCCCAGAGGTGTTTAAGGTTTTTTTGAATGTTACAAAAAAATTGAGAGTGCAATAAAGTAGACATGTTTTTCTTTTAGTTGATGTATTAAACATATATAAAAAGTATTGATAACAGGTAAAATTATTGCATTTAAAACACACACCTCAGGTCAAAAAATATAACCACATGCAAATATTGTGCAAACATTCACTTTCTTGTTTTTTCGTAGATTTTTCCCAGAAGTGTGTAAGGTTTTTTTAAATGTTACTGAAATATTAACACTAGAATAAGCTAGACATATTTCTCTTTCCATTCATGTATTAAAGGTACACTCAGAAAAGTTTGTCGGTAGAATCTACTGAAAATTACAGTTAAAACAAAGGTATATGCAGTTAAAAAGGCGACAAAGGCATTTACCTTTAAAATAACTAAAACTTTTGTTATTTTTAACTGTTGAAAAATAACTAACAAATGCATTAAAAAGAACTACCAATATCGTAAAAATAACTGATAAATTTTTACTACAAAAATTTCAAAACATCTGCCAAAATCGGTAAAAACAACTGTTTTTTACAGTCAATTCTATTTGTTTATGAAATATTTTAATTAGGGTTTTCCCGGACTTTTTCATTTCTCGGGACAGCGGGATAATTTTCTGAATTTCCCGGGATCCCGGGAATTCCCGCTCGTTAGAAAATAAATAAATCCGACATATGTTGTACTTGAAAAACTCGATTTCTATTAAAACACCGTCCGACAAAGTTCATCTTTTGATTGTACCCATGATAAAATCTACTTAATATATTTAGAAAGGAGGGCTAAATATAAAATATGAATGACTTCCACTTTCTCTAGATCAACTAGTTTAACAGTTTAAATCGCGAATACATATTTAGGTAATATATTTATATGGAAGGCCGTCTTAATTTTAAAATGAAATATATTAACTAAATATTAATTCGGGGTTGGAACGGTTAAACGAATAGATATATTAAAAAAAGTGAAAGACACGGGTATTTTAATTTCTTCCCTTCTTTCAGGATATATTGGAATTCTTGTCTCGGACCAGTTTTATAGTCAGAACTAAGATAGATATTTTGCTGAAGTATTTCATAAACATGGAATCCAAAAGTTTGTATTTGTAAAGATTTTGTTTCTATGCAGATTTACAGAAGTATTTGTATAGAATTATTTTATAAAAAAGTTTAAGTGAGTATTCTTCACACAATTTTTTAGGCAAATTCTCTTAAATATTTTTGTAAAAAGCGACACTAGAATATTATTAAATAATATTTTATTCATCTTAACACACGAGATATAGTGAAAAATATAATTTAAAAGGTATGCCTAATTGTTTACTATAAACATGGATTTATATTATAGGTTAATAAATAATTATAATATGCATTTAAAATTAACGATTCATTGTCGCTCATAAATCTGTGCTTCGTAAGTTGAATTCCATAGGAAGAAGCTGGATAAAAATATCATTGTAAGAAAATCGTTGATGTTAGTCTAATTGAGTTGTTTCAATTTGCTTATTTGTTTCAATTCAATATAAATAGATCATCATCAACTATTAAGCTATAAAGAAAAAGAATATTGAGAATGGGTTTGTAGCAGGACCCGAAAATACGTATTCTATCCTGCTGGCCTTATCGAAATTTTAAAATTTTTATTCTATGTAATCTACTTGTAAAAATTTTATCATATCTCTTTTAATAATAATTTAATAATAATAATAATAATTTAAAGCAAAATTAAATATTATCTGATTTCAAATTGAACGAAAAACATTCATTAAATAGTTTTTTAACTTTAATTGGTATCTTTTGAATAGAAATATGTATGTACAACTATTTAAAACGGAATTATTTAATGAATGGGGGAATATTTTAGTTGATCTCTTATTTTTAAGTAAATAAATGTCTCCAATATACACAAATTTGTTGTAATTCAAAAATCTGTGGTTATCATACACAAAGTTGAATAGAATCAGCTGAGTTATCTTAAGAATTAAGGTTCAAAGCAAAATATAGTAATAATCAGAGAAGATAAAATTGCTGTTTTTGCTTTTTATGCTTTGTATTGCTTGTTCTACTCACATTTGCTTCTTTTTGCTTTTTTGGTATTTTCCTTTTTTTTGCTTTAAAACAGCTTTTTCTTAAGATTTTTGAGCTTTGAATTGCTTTTTTTAAAGACTTTTTGCCCAAAAATAATTTTTTTTGCTCCCAAAAAAATATTTTTTCTCCTAACTTTCAATTTGTTTTTTAAAATCTGTTGTTTTTCCAAGTTTTTTTACTTTTGCTTTTTTCTTGCTTTTTTAACAATATTTTTTTGCTTTAAACATATCGAATTTTGCTTTTTTCTGTCTTCTAGCATTGTTAAATTTTGTTGATGTTACTCTAAGTTGAGTTGTTGATAAGAAATACGATTTTCTTTCAGCTATCACATAAGTAGACAATCATTAAATATTAACCTACTCAAGACGAAATACACTGATGATGGCTTTGTAGCGAAAGCTGAAAATACGTAATCTGTATTGCTGGTCTTATCGAATTCTTTCAAATATTTTTATTCCTTGTAATTTACTTGTAAAAATAGTTGACTTATTAAGTATAATCTATCATGGAGATAACATTAAAACATTATTCTTTGTGCGAGGTCATTTGGAAAAATCTCGGAGATATGTATATCCTTACGTGCGGGAAAAATAGCAAAACTTCTTGATAATATTCATCACACGTATGGTTTAAATATTACATCTGAGGGAAATATCAAAATTGAAAATTTGTATAAAAGTTATGAAAAGAAATAGGAAGCTAAGATGTCAAATACACGGTTTAAGGAGAAATATGATTAGTTAAATATGGAGCTCATTGTAGAGATCGGCGGAAAGAAATTAGGTCGGTCAAAAAAAGGATTACGAAAATGTTCAATAAAAGACAAAAAAAAATAAGAAAAGAAGCAGTCGTTAAAAATTTTTCTTCGAGCCAAATAAAGGATTCCTTCAAAGCAGTTTTAATACAAACACAAACAAAAAAAGCTGGAAAAATTGTAGACGTATTACCAACAGCATCGCCCGAGCGTATGGTGCAAAGTATTTGAACTCCAAAATCATCAAAATCTTTCACAGAAGAAGATGCTTTAGCTCTAATACTAAGCTTAGGATTATCGAGAAACAAGTATGGTATCTTGAGAAAATCACTGCAGGAAAAAGGATACGATATTTTACCAAACAGTCAGTCAATTAAAGAAACGGAAAACAAAATTGTGCCATCACCAGTAGAAGTAAACTCTAAAAGTGGCAGTGTTGAACTTTCCCAATTGCTAGATAAAACAGCATCGAGAATTATTTCTAATTTTAGTAAGGAAGACTTGGAAAAATGCCACAATTCTGAATTAACGTTGATATGTAAATGGGGCTGCGATGGAACGTCTGGATTTACTGAATACAAACAACAAACTACACGCAATGAAGAAGTTGATTATTCAAGTGTTTTTATGACATCTTTGGTACCGCTCAGAAAGCGGTTATTTAAGGAAGACACTTCCCCATCAACTTCCTCCGCATTAAATAAGAATTACGAAGACTTATGGGCAAATTTTACACCAGGTTCTAAGTATTTATGTCGGCCAGTGCGTTTTGAGTATGTGAAGGAAACTGTAAGCTCAACAAAAAACATAGTGGAGAAAATAGCGTTCGAAATTTCCTACTTATCTGCTTTGTACGTGAAAATAAATGGATGTATCCTAAAGATTTCATTTCAACTAGTAATCATGATGATTGATGGGAAAATAGCCAATGCCGTCATAGATACCGCATCGACCTGGAAGTGTAATAAATGCGCAAAGAAAAGCTCAGAGTTTCACGAAATAGTGAATGAAACTGTCGTTAATGAAGAACCTTTGAAATATAGAATATCTCCTCTTAATGCAAGGATACGATTTACGGAATATTGTTTACATTTAGCATATGATATAAAATATCGGCAAATTCAAGGAAATGAAAATAAAAGTGTAAAAAATAACACAGATTTACAAAACATGCGATCGGAGGAAAAGAAACGAATTCAAAATGAATTTAAGCAACAGTTGGGTCTATTGTGGATAAACCTCTTCACGGCTATGGAAGCTCTAATGATGGAAACACAGCCAGGCGTTTTTTTAAATATCCTGAGACAACATCTGAAATAACAGGTCTCGACGAAACTTTAATCAAACGTTTTAAAATATTGTTAGCGGTGATTAATAGCAAAAAGCGTATAAATTCTGATAAATTCCATATTTTTGCTAATGAAACAAAATCATTATTAAGTAGCTTGTATTATTGGCGATCAATAACACCAACCGTACACAAAATATTATCCCATGGAAAAACAATAATAGAAAATAGTATCCTTCCTTTATGAGAGCTAACAGAAGAAGCGCAGGAAGCTAGAAACAGCGACGTTAAACACTATTGGAAATTTAACATACGAAAACATTCAAAAACTGCCCAAATTCCTGATCTAATGCACCACTTACTTATATCTTCAGATATATTCTATTAGAACGAAATGGCTGCTAAAAATAAGTTTAGAAGATGATTTAGGAAAAATATTAAATGCAATAATTGCGCCTGTTACCAATATTTTTTATATACGTTTAATTCATCAATGGAAATGGAAATATGTCTAGTTTATTGTAGTGTTAATTTTTTAGTAACATTCAAAAAAACCTTAAACACTTCTGCAGAAAAATCTACGAAAAAACTAAAAAAAACAAGAAAGTGAATGTTTGCACAATATTTGCATATGGTTATATTTTTTCACCTGAAGTGTGTGTTTTAAATGCAATAATTTTACCTGTTATCAATACTTTTTATATACGTTTAGTACATCAATGAAAAGGAAAACATGTCTAGTTTATTGCACTGTTAATTTTTATGTAACATTCAAAAAAACCTTAAACACTTCTGGGAAAAATCTACGAAAAAACTAAAAAGTGAAAGTTGATTTTCAATATCTTAAAAACTATCCAAGGTAAGTGAATGATTTTTTGCAGCAATAAAGATTATTTTATTTTTGAAATCTAAACAGAATATATGGCGCTATATAACTGTATTTCAGAAAGTAGCAAAATCGGCGTGACTTTTATGTTATATGATCGAAAACTCAAAAATTCTCATAAAAATTAGACCAATTTCGGTCAATGCTGTACGTAGGGTGAATGTTTTATCGACTTAAAATTTGGATTAGAAGCATCTTAGAACCCCATTTTCTACGAATATATAATAAAACATTAACTTTTATTCAATAACTTCTCAGTAAAAAGTGAAAAATTGATAGCTTCTTTTCGAGAAATAAATTCAATTTTTTCGAACAGCGAAAAATGTTTGACTTTGGAAATTTCTCAACACTAAATGGTTGCCCAACATATTGGGCAATTATTGAAAGAGCTAAACGGTCCAAAAGCTATTTTACTTTTGAGGTGGTCTACTTTGTCGCCCAATAAGTCACCCTGTGATAACACAGGGCAACAACGAGTACAAAATTTAGAAAGCCTGGGTCCTCCTTAACAATTATCTCATACATACTGATACAATCGGACTTATAGTTTAGAAGATGCAGATTTATTACCACTTTTTTGTGTTTCAAATCACTGTGCACCGTGATTACCCAGTGTTATGCCAGTGATTGATTTTTTGTACCACTGGCGATTTCTGACTGGGTAGGTTCTCGATATGAAAGATCGGAAGCACTTTGTTCAGAAAATTGACGCTTTCCCTTTTTATATAAAATTAAGTAATAACAACTAAAAAAGTAAAAAAGCAAATGAATATATCAAATTTTATTATTTGAGTGTTTTTTTTTTGGGCAGTTTTCAGCAATTTTTGACTTTTTAAATATTTACTCAAAAAAATAGGTTAGTAGAAAAATTAAGAAAAAATGTCTTGCATATCAAGTGTACTAGTTTTCAGCAACTTTTTTGCTGAAATTGTATTTTGAGCAAAAGTTTTAGTAATATTTGTTTTAGCACAAAATTAGTTTTCTACTATTTTTTTACTAATTTATTTTGCTATAAAAATTGTGCTCAAAACACATTTATAGTCAAACACATGTAGTCAACAACCAGACAGACGAGATGTAAATGCCACAGATTAGACATTAGATGTAGTGCGGACAAAGAAAATGATACTTAAACACAGCTTTTCTAAGACACATAATAAATACAACAGTGAAAGATCTTTGTATCTGTGGTTCATACATAAAACAAAACGTCGCCAAAAGATTGCATATGCATACAGATATAAGACAATAAGATAAAATATGATTTAAATTAAATATTTAAACTTAAAAACAAAATGTTTATTAATATTGATTATGTCAAATACAAGGACAGACATTTCTTTCAGTAGTTTAAATAATTTTTTTTGTGTTCCCTTTCGTTTTTTTAAAGAAGATTTTTATAATATAAAAGCCATGGTTTATTTCCTTTTTTGTTATTTAGAATTGCCTACTAATGTGGAAGTCTAAACATTTTTATATATTACGAATTTTCCTAAATAATGTTGGAAAGAATAACAAAAACACAATATTTAGACTTAAATTTTCAGCAAATAAATTAACAAAATTACAATTTCTGTACAAATTTTTTGAGTTTTTTTTTTCAATCTGCTAATACTCAGCAAAAAGTTTTATTGATTTTAGCAAGGATCTTTTTCATTTGCGATCGACTAAATGTTAGCAAAACTTTTGCAGAGATTACTATTTTTTCGGTAAAAATCAGCTCACTGATTTTAAACAAACTACTTTTGCTGAAATTACAAACTTTTTGCAAGCACGCTATATAATATGTGACCATATATGGTGTAGGGCTCAAATTTCGGATCCGAATATATATGGTCATAAGACCTAATGTGGTCATATATTGTTCCATATATGATCATATACGAACCCATATATGATCTCAAATGTTCATATAAGATCCCATTTTTACTTGGGTTATTTTAGCTAAAGAAAAATCTCATACTTATAAAAAATATTCATAAATAAAAAAAAACATAAAGATTGTCATAAGTTGACAACTCATACCTAAAATTAGTTAAGAGCATGCCAATCGGCATGATCTTTTATAGGTTTTAGAGTGATATTCGGCTTAATTTTTGAAAAAAATACATTTATTATCGCCAACATTATTTACCACACATATATTACTCATACGCACCCATGCACAAATTTCCCATACAATTACATTATTCAATGTAATTGTATGGGACCATATTCAATGTACCATATTCAATGTAAATTTTCTCTAAAACGAAGACGAACACATCCCCAATTTTTTTTTTTGCCAATAGAAAATTATCTGGAGATTTTTCTAAAAATATTTAAAAAATTAAAAAGGTTGGGTGTTTTTATATAAATTGAGTTTTTCATAAAAACGCAAAAAATCAAAATTCAGAACTTGTTCTGAAAATTAAAATTTTTTTTCATTCAGAAAATAGCAGGTAAGAAACTCTATAGATTATGTTTAATTTTAGGCTCTTGACATATTTCAAAAAATTTTAACAAATTGTTAACTAAAAACGCTTTTCAATTTTTTCAACATTTGACCACGCCTACCTAGCCCACTTTATAGAAAAGTAGAAAAACAAGTACGGATTATATTTTCCACTACACAGATGTATATATACCGAAAATTTGACATTGATACGACATATGTTTTACAGTAGCGGGGCAGTTGGTGTGTAATGCCTCATATGTCGGTATAAAGAGCCTAAAATAATTAAATTTTTTTACAAAAGCATCTTAAGAACAAAAAAGTGCAAAAAAAAGTACCGTTGGTAGTCCCTTGAAAATCTCGATCCGAAAATATTTCTATACATACTTCCTTAGAAAAGAATAACAAATAAATTTTAAAAAATAGAAAAGGAGGTAATTTTTGACCGCCCCTCTTAACCCCAAAAAATCCCCGAGGTGACCAATAATCTCAGAAACCCCAACCTTAGAATTATTTGCTCTTTTATTTAAAAAATAAAAAAAAAATTACTCGATTAATCGCGGAAAACTCGAATAATTATTTAATCGCTTACCTGGCACAGAAAAAAATCCAAATAAGTGAGGAGAACTCTCCCTACATTCCAGAGTATACAAGTGTACAATATGTAATAAATCTCTACCTAAGAGTCAGTTATTGAAATTGACGAAATAATTAAAAAAGCTTATTTTCTGTTAATCTAACAAGGGAAGTACTTCAACCTAATCACTCCGATTTTGATGAAATTTGGATATGTGATAGATAAAAAAAATCTAAGATCGACCTGTCTCAGCTTATCGGCCACCTCGGAATTTTAAAGGTTCAAAAATGGGCTTCTTTTGGTTTTTTTGCTTTTTAACCCTTTGGCGAGTGGCGTACATTATAATGTACGTCGACTTCATCAACTCCTCACTGATTTGAACTGATTTGAAACGCTATTCATTTACTGTTATCGGTTCGTTATTTTGTTTTTATTAAAATTTTATGCAGGCTGTGAAATTTCAAAACAACATGAGAGCAGTAGAGTGCGTTTTGTCTTGTGATCATCAGCGCTGCTGAGAATGTGTTTAAATTTAAAAGTTCAAAAACAGCTAAAGTTTAGCCTCAAAAATTGTGTGATAAATAAAATTCAAAAGGTTTTGTGTAGAGATTAGTAATAGGAAAAATATAAAATTAAAATTTAAAAACAATTTTAATCCGCTCGGAGTCGGCAGCATGTTAATGTTTGAATTTTGATTGCAAATATCTCCACTAGGGGGCGCTGCAAAGCCATAAAAGTAATAAGCAATATTTCTTGGGCATAGATCTACATTTCCACGAATTTTGTTCGGAAAATTCGTAGCCATTAAAATTCCCGTGTCAAAGGGTTAAGGTATTTCGACCAAAGGAACAATACGCAAATGTGATATTGCTGGAAAGGGATTTTTGAGGGCTTTTCATCGGTACCTTTTTTTTGGTACTTTTTTGCTCTTTCCAATTTGCTGTTTTAAAAAATTTCAAAATTTTGGGTACTTTATATGGAGGAGTATACTGCTACACGGAGGAAAAAGACGTTTTTGTGTATGTTTGGAGGTAATCAATGTATGTTTACAAACTACCATATATGTATTTGCAGTGTGCTTCCAATTATATTGTTTTTATAGTTACTATACATATATAATTATATTTGTGGATACAATTAACATATATTTGGAAAAACGGCGAATTTCCATTCTTGATACATATAAAGTTGTATGTAGCCATTATAACTTTTGTAGTTGGTAATAATCGTTTAGTTTAGTTAGACTGCATCTAGTCAGAAAATTTAGTGATATTTTTGCTGTATTTATTAATTTTATTGTGAAAGATGTGAAAAAATAAAATAAATTAGTATAAATAAAACATAAAATTGTGTTAAAAAGAAAAAAAAAATTAATTGTGTATATTAAAGTATTAACTTATTATAAGAGTTTTTAATTAATATTTGTTAATAAAAATAAATAAAAAATAAATGAAGAGATTGTAGTTATTGTTTTTCAATGAATGTATTAGATGTAAAATTCAATGTGATTTATAATATATTTAGTTATTAAATAATCGCCAAACAGTAGATGTATTAATTTTACTTTTTATGTTTTTCCATTAAAATATAGAGAAATTTGGAGAGTAGAATAAATACGCCTATTGTTTGGTATATATTAATAATTGCTTTATAACTAAATATATTATTTATATATAGTATTTGCATGGAAACATAATCTATTTATGACACACATATTATATGTTTGCTGCCAAACATATAATATTTGTCGATAGCGTCATTTCATTTCATTTCATCCAAACATTATATATTTACAGGCAAATATAATATATTTACTTGCAAATATAATATATTTGCTTGCAAACATAATATATTTGCATGCAAATATATATTGTTTCAAGTAAAAACACGGCGAATATGTTTAACAATTTCTCCAAATATATATATATATTACCAGCAAAAATATGTTTGGGACAGGCCGTTTTTTTCAGCGTGTATGGCTGTTAAATTCACATATGTTATTCCTTGTTAAATTTAAGCCGACACGTATTTTTGTGTTTTTCAATTCTCTCTAAACACCTCTTTTGGTATATTTAAGGCGGCTTTTAATGATAAAGATAGGAAATATATATATTAAACTTCATATTTTGAAGGACACATTAATTCTGTGGTATAGTTTTTTTTAATTTCGTAAATTTAAAATGTGCTCCCATACAAAAAGTTTAAAAAAATAGGTTTTTTACATAAACCATTTTTTTATATGAAATGTTATACTTATTTCTACACTTAATCATATATCTTTTTATAAGCGTTCCAGTGATATATAACATGATATATTTATATAACGTACGTTAGCCAAAATAAGGGAATATATATATTTAAGTTATGCTCTCTTACAAAAAAGTACCAAAGGGTACTTTTTATCGACGTACATATGTTTTTTTACAATAGTATTACCATTTCCTTTGCATAGCATAGACTATATGCACATAACAAATATTCTGTTGAATAGTAGATTAATATTTAACCCTTTCACTACCGACTTTTTGTTTGCGGATATATCGTTATTTTCACTTCAGATTCTTGTTAAGAGTCCTCAAATTAGAAAAAAATATGTAACATATTTGCCTCATCCCCCTCCTACCCAACAAAAATGACGTTCGAGTAGCCAAAAATCCTTTGATTGGTTTTCTTCTCGTCATAAAACGAAGCTATATGCCAAATTTCAATGATCTATCTTCATTAGTTTAGGAAAAACTCCAAAACCCCCTTTTCACGGAGATTATGATATATTCAAAAAATTAGACTTCGTTAACAAATATCGCGACCATATTACCATGTTGAACTGCTTATACATATAATGATTTTTATTTGAAGTCCAAGATCCTAACAAACTTATTTGTAAAAAGTTTAAAGTTTTTTTGCACTATTAAATTTTATATATCCTTTTAAAGATGTGTACACTGTAGTCAGAGATGGGAGTAATTAATTACTTTGTAATGACCATTGCGGGTTTTCATTACCATTAAATCTATAAAATGAAAATTAAAAAAAAAATTCATTACCATTACAAAATGTAATTGCAATGAAAAAAATGTTAATTTCGTTTGTTTTCTTTACATGTAATGAAACGTTTTTATAATTTTCATTACAATACGCAATGGTAGTAAAAACAAAAAATCATTTTCATTTTTTCTACACTAGGTAGACAAATGAAATTTCATTACCATTACTTAACATAATGATGTAAAGAACGTTTTGTTCTTTGTTCTACACTAAAAAATTTTACTTTATGAAAATTTTTTTTCGCAATTTTTTTTTTGGCAACTAGCCACCAAACTTTGATGTATGTCTCTAGATTATAAATTTAAAAAAACCGCACTTAAAAAATAGCAAAATTATGGCGGAGCGCGAAAAAAGTCTTTATGGCAGAAAAATTCAATTAAGAAACTTAATCAGCGATTAACATTCTTCAAACAAATATACTGATGCAAAAAGTTTCGTTTTGGCAAATTTTTTTTCGCGATTTTTTTTTTTTTTTTGCAACTAACAACCAAAATTTATTATATGAAATAGGCATTATAGTCCCTAGATTACAAATTTTAAGAAACCGCACTTAAAAAATTCAAAAACAATGGTGGGACGCGAAAAAAGACTTTATGGTAAAAAAATTTAATCAAAACACTCATTCAGCGATTTACATTCTACAAACAAATCTATTGATGTAAGAATTTTCCTTTTTAAAATTTTTTTTCGCGATTTTTTCGCGTTTTTTTTTTTTTTTAACTAGCTCCCAAACTTTCTTGTATGAAATGGGCATTATAGTCCCTAGATTACAAATTTTAAGAAACCGCACTTAAAAAATTCAAAAATAATGGTGGGACGCGAAAAAGACTTTATGGTAAAAAAATTTAATTAAAACACTTAATCAGCGACTTACATTCTGCAAACAAATCTATTGATGTAAGAATTTTCCGCGATTTTTTTCGCGGTTTTTTTTTTAACTAGCTCCCAAACTTTGTTGTATGAAACGGGCATTATAGTCCCTAGATTACAAATTTTAATAAACCGCACTTAAAAAATTCAAAAATAATGGTGGGACGCGAAAAAACACTTTATGGTAAAAAAATTTAATCAAAACACTCATTCAGCGATTTACATTCTGCAAACAAATCAGCTGATGTAAGAATTTTCCATTTTAAAAATTTTTTTCGCGATTTTTTTCGCGGTTTTTTTTTTAACTAGCTTCCAAACTTTCTTGTACGAAATGGGCATTATAGTCCCTAGATTACAAATTTTAAGAAACCGCACTTAAAAAATTCAAAAATAATGGTGGGACGCGAAAAAAGACTTTATGGCAAAAAAATTTAATTAAAACACTTAATCAGCGACTTACATTCTGCAAACAAATCTATTGATGTAAGAATTTTCCTTTTTGTAAATTTTTTTTTCGCGATTTTTTTCGCGGTTTTTTTTTAACTAGCTCCCAAACTTTGTTGTATGAAACGGGCATTATAGTCCCTAGATTACAAATTTTAATAAACCGCACTTAAAAAACTCCAAAATAATGGCGGGACGCGAAAAAAGACTTTATGGTAAAAAAATTTAATTAAAACACTTAATCCCGATTTACATTCTGCAAGCAAATATATTAAGGCAAAAATTTTACTTTTTCAATTTTTTTTGTTTGCGATTTTTTTTTTTGAATTTTTTTTTTTCAACTAGCCACCAAACTTTGTTGTACGAAATGAGTATTATAGTCCTTAGATTATAAATTAAAAAAAAACCGCACTTACAAAATTGCAAAATAATGACGGATCGCGAAAAAAGACTATGGTACTAGACTTGAATTAAAAAACTTAATCAGCCATTTATGTTCTGCAAATAAATATATTGATGCAAGAATTTTCCTTTATGCAATTTATTTTCGCGATTTTTTTTTGCAACTAGCCACCAAAACTTGGTATCAAATATGGATACCACAGGCCTCGGATTATTAACTAAAAAATGCTTTTAGTAACTTGTAAACCTAATATTTTTAAATTAAAAAACTTCGACAAAAACGGCATGTAATGAAAAACAAATGGGTGTTTCATTACTATGTAAACATTAGGTAAAAGTAATGAAAATTAAAAAAAGATTCATTTTAATTTTCAAAACAAATGAAAATTAAAAAAAATATTCATTACCATTTTTTAACGCAATGGTAATGAAAAAAAAACATTACCATTTCTTAAAAAAATGGTAATGATAAAAAAAGCTCCATTACCATTACATCAAGTAATGGTAATGAAAATGTAATGGTAATGATTTTAGCCCATCTCTGAAATCCCTTGTACACTACAGACAAGGGTAGTGAAAGAGTTAATTCAAATAATTTTTAAAACACTATTTGTTGCAATACAAAAACCTATGTACAAAATGTAGTAATGCTTAATTTATTACTGTAAATATAGTTAATAATTCTTTTATATAAAACCATACTTTGGATTTTATCATTGGCATTGAAATTTTATTAGCATTAGTTGACTAATGCTCATGCCAAAAAATGTCCTTACCATTTAATGCTACTGAAATTTTTCGGCATTAGAATTTGTCCTACTAATGCTAGTGAAAACGCACTAATGCCTTAAAAACTAATTAAAATTGAGTAAAAAAAAGCATTTGTTTACAAAAAAAGGGGATGGTTAGATTGTTTATATTGTAATAAATACTGAATTCTTTGGGATCTCTCACGGACATGACCTATTTTTATTATCGGAAAAAATTTGTTAAAAAATTTAATCAGCGATTTACATGCTATGATCAAATATAATAATGTAAAAATTTTCGTTTTTCCAAATTTTCTTTTCGAGATTTTTTTTTTGCAAACTTAGCAACAAACTTTGCTGTTATTATGATATTATAAGCTCTAGATTATGATTTAAAAAAAAAAACACTTAAAAATTTGCAAAATAATGGCGGAACGCGAAAAAAGGCTTTATGGAAAAAAAAATGCAAACCATAGACATAGACCAGAAGACAAATTTGCATTTTTTAATTTTTTTTTCTTATTACTAGTTTTTCCATATCAACTTTTGCTGGGTTATTTAAATGATAGGCATTTTTTCTAATCTTTTCATACAAATATTCATATTTTTGCAATAAAAATATTAAAATGTTTTTGATATTAATCATTTTTTTAATTACTACAACTTTCTTATTCAACTCTTAATATAGACTAAAACTTTCTGATAAAATATCGGTAAATTAAATGAAAAATATCGGTAAAAGCAACAAACACTTTTTAAAGCAACAAAAACAATTATTTGAAAAAAAAACAAAAATATTGAAGAAAGCTAATATTAAAAAAGATTAGAAAAAATGCCTATCATTTAAATAACCCAGCAAAAATTTTTATGGGAATAAGCTCAAAAGTTGATATGAAAAAACTAGAAATAAGAAAAAACAATTTAAAAAAAATGCAAATTTGTCTTCTGGTCTATGTCTATGGTTTGCATATTTTTTTTTTCCATAAAGCCTTTTTTCGCGTTCCGCCATTATTTTGCAAATTCTTAAGTGTGTTTTTTTAAAATTATAATCTAGAGCTTATAATATCAATTTCATACAGCAAAGTTTGTTGCTAAGTTTGCAAAAAAAAAAATCTCGAAAAGAAAATTTGCAAAAACGAAAATTTTTTCCATTATTATATTTGCTCACAGCATGTAAATCGTTGATTAAATTTTTTAGCTAATTTTTTCCGATAATAAAAACAGGTCATGTCCGTGAGTGATCCCATAGGATTCCGTATTTATCTATATATATAAAACAGTGGCGTGAGTGAGTGACTGACTGACGAACTCAACATCGCCCAGCCCAAACCGCTGAAGCTAGGAAGTTGAAATTTGCTATGTAGGTTCCTCTTTCAGCGTAGACGTCTGCTAAGACGGGATTTTTTGAACTTCCTACCCGAACGGGCAAAAAGGGGTAAAGTCTCCTCCTTGACGGCCTACCAAAACCCCTTTGGCTAGAAAGCTGAAATTTAAGATATGTGTTCCTTGGAGTAGGGGCTAACTTTTCTGGAAAGTACTTTCTAGAATTTTGGACAGGGACGTTGTAAAAATGGGGTTGAAAAGGGGAAAAAAGCCCCCCTTGACGGCCTGCCAAACCGCTGGAGGTAGGAAGTTGAAATTTGGTATAAAGGTTCCTCCACTATCGTAGACATCCACCAAGACGGCATTAATGGAAATTTTTACAGGGAGGGGCAAAAAGGGGAAAAAGTCTTCCCCTTGACGGCATGCTCAAACTGCTGGCGTAGACGTCCGTTGAGACGGCATTTTTGGAAATTCTTATCGGGAGGGGCAAAAAGGGGATAAAAAAAAGTACCTTTTTCCTAAAAAAGTACCTTTTCCAAAAAAAGTACATTTATCCAAAAAAAAAGTGCCTTTTTCCAAAAAAAAGAACCTTTTTCCAAAAAAAGTACCTTTTCCAAAAAAAAGTACCTTTTTCCAAAAAAGTACCTTTTTCCAAAAAAAGTACGTTTTTCAAAAAAAGTACCGTTTTCCAAAAAAGGTACCGTTTTCCAGAAAATAGTACCTTTTTCCAAAAAAAGTACGTTTTTCAAAAAAAGTACCGTTTTCCAAAAAAGGTACCGTTTTCCAGAAAATAGTACCTTTTTCCAAAAAGCTCTTTTTTCCAAAAAAAATTTGCCTTTTTCCAAAAAAAAGGACCTTTTTCCAAAATAAGTATCTTTTTCCAAAAAAAAGTACCTTTTTCTAAAAAAAATTTACCTTTTCCAAAAAAAGTACCTTTTCCAAAAAACATACATTTTTCCAAAAAAAATACCTTTTTCCAAAAAAAATACATTTTTCCAAAAAAAAACCTTTTTTAAAAAAAGTACAAATAAAGTACTTCCCGAGTAAAAATACTTATATATTGTTATATATAATGTGATTGGGTTATATCTGACAGTGAATGGAGTCACATTAAGACACATATCATTATATACAACTACATCTGATATTATTTTTTCAATGAATTTTTTGTACGGTAATTGATGTTATTACATATCCCCACATCTGACTCCATATATAACTACATAAGCCATATAAAACTAATCAAAATATATGTAGTGACCGATATGATTATATATGGTTCGATACTAAGTTATATAACACTGTATATATCGTCATACTAAAAATATATTCTTGTAATTTTATATAACTTTCTATATGATCTCATACAAATTAATATAAATTCAGAGTTAATTTCTCCACAGCTAAATAATTTTCACGTGATTTTTTGCATATAAAATTTATATTAAAAAATGATGGGTACGATTTAGAAGACAAAAGCATTCAAATTTTTATTTTATGTTATAAAATTTGGGACTTTAAAATTGTTCAAGCTATAGAAATTTCAATATCAATTTAATAGCCGGTATGCATAAAAAGTATACTTACTATTAGACAATGTTATATAAAATCAGATATTTTTATATCGAATTAGATGTAATTTGATGTGCTGCATATGGACAAATCTCGGATCAAACTGTATCAAATTATATCTTATTTGATATAATTAGACACAAGTAGATGACCCATTTTTCGGATCAAGTTGTATGTCGTTGTATGTGGGGACTTATCAAATAAGATATAATTATATATGACATCATATTAAGATTTTTACCCGGGTTTGTAAAAACAAAGTATCTTTTTCCGAAAAATTTCGCTTTTTGCAAAAAGTACCATTTAAAAAAATATAATTTCAAAAAAAGTACTTTTTTTCCTCCCCCCACGGATATCTCCACTAAAACAAGGTTTCTTGATATTCGGCATAGGCGTGCGTTAAGACGGGATTTTTGGAATTTCCCACCGGAACGGGCAAAAAGGGTAAAAGTCTCCCCAGAAACAGTCCCACAAATTGGAAAAGTGCCTGCCAAAAATACTGGAGGTAAGAAGTTGAAATTTGGTATAAAGGTTCCTCCACCGTACTAGACATCGACTAGGTTTGTAGTTTTGGAATTCCTTACAGGATATCCCAAAAGGAAATTCGGTATGTGAGTTCCTCCTTCTGTGTAGGCGTCCGCTTAGACGGAATTTTTGAAATTGCTATCGGGAGGGGAAATAAGGGGAAAAGTCTCCTCCTTGACGGCCTGCTCAATTCCTCTTGGCCAACCTAAAATTTCAAATATGTATTCCTTTGAGTGGACTAACTCAACGGCAACGTAATTTTTCTATTTTGGAACTGGAACATAGTAAAAATGGTGGTTGAAAGGGTAAAATGTCCCCAATAACGGCCTGCCCAAACCGCTGAGGCAATGAAGTTGAAATTTGGTATCAATGTTTCTCATCTATCGCAGATAGCCGCGAAGATAGAATTTTGGTAAATTCCTAAAGGGAGGGGCAAAAAGAAGAAAAGCCTCCCCTTGGTAGACTGTAAAAACCCCTTCGGCTAGAAACCTGAAATTTAAAATGCGGGTCCTTGGAGTAAGGACTAACTTATTGGAAATTTTTAAAGTTAAGTTTTTTTAGATTTTGGACAGGGTCGTTATAAAATGGGGGCTCAAAAAGGGAAAGTGGCCCCTTAACGACCTGTCCAAACTGCTGGAACTAGGAAGCTGAAATTCGGTACTTAGGTTCCTCTTCCAGCCTTATTCCAACCGGGAGGGACAAAAAAAGAAAAAGTGTCCCCCTTGACAGCCTGCTCAAACTGCTGGAACTAGGAAGCTGAAATTCCCTGTCGATGGATTTTCGGAAATTCCTACCGAGAGGGGCACAAATAGTAAAAGTTGGCTAGAAACCTGAAATGTAAAACATATGTTACTTGGAGTATGGGCTCACTTATCGGGAAGGTGCTTTTTAGAATTTTGGACAGGGACATTGCAAAAATGGGGATTAATGAAGCGAAAAGTGCCGCTTAAAGGCCTGCCCAAACCGATGGAGGTAGGAAGTTGAAATTTGGTATTAAAGTTCCTTCTCTATTGTAGACATCCGCTAAGATGAGATTTTTGGAAATTTCCACAGGTAGAGTCAAAAACAGGAAAAGTATCCCCCTTAACGGGGAGCTTAAATTCGGTATTTGGGTTCCTTCTTCCCTAAGACGGTATTTTTGGAAATTCATACCGGGTAAAAAGGGAAAAAACTTCCCCCTTGACGGCCTGGCCAAACTGCTGGATATAGACCCCTAAAATTATGTATGTAGTAGGTTCCTCCTCCAACGCAGACGTCCTCTAAGACGGAATTTTTTGAAATTCCTACTGGGAGGGATAAAAACGGAATAATTCTCCTCCTTGAAGGCCTAACCGAACCCATCGGCTAGAAACCTGTAATCTATAATATGTTTTCCTTGGAGTGTGGGCTAACTTATCGACAAGGAATTTTTAGGACTTTGAACAGGAAAGTGGTGAAAATGGTGGTTCAAAAGGGAACCCAACCCTGCTTTACGTTATTTATTTTCATTCAAAACACAAATGAACAAAACGACTTACGGGTCTATCTACCTAAGTTCGCACTTTACCAACTTATCTTGACATATACACGTATATTGCAATTTGTAATGGATTTATTACTAAAAATCCACTTTCATGAGAAAAATTGATCAAATATTTATTTATTTTAAACCTTTTGTTGTGTCAGAATTATTTATTTGTGCTGGCTGGGTGAAGGCTTTTATTATAAAAACTGTACTTTAAATAAAAAGCGAATTTAAAAAAAATTAAGAGGGGGGGGGGGCGCAGCCGAATGATTTATTTATATAAAAATGAAGAGGCAAAAAATAGTATTTGTACTTAAACATTACAATCAATTTACCTTAACAATTATTTTACTTTAACAACAAATATTGTGTTTTATTTTATCTAAAAGAAATTTAATTCTAAACTTTAAGGCACGCTAACAACGTTACAATATAAACAATCTAACCATCCCCTTTTTTTGTAAACAAATGCTTTTTTTTACTCAATTTTAATTAGTTTTTGAGGCATTAGTGCGTTTTCACTAGCATTAGTAGGACAAATTCTAATGCCGAAAAATTTCAGTAGCATTAATGGTAAGCACATTTTTTGGCACTAATGCTAATAAAATTTCAATGCCAATGATAAAATCCAAAGTATGGTTTTATATAAAAGAATTGTTAACTATATTTACAGTAATAAATTAAGCATTACTACATTTTGTACATAGGTTTTTGTATTGCAACAAATAGAGTTTTAAAAATTATTTGAATTAACTCTTTCACTACCCTTGTACACTACAGTGTACACATCTTTAAAAGGATATATAAAATTTAATAGTGCAAAAAAACTTTAAAGTTTTTACAAATAAGTTTGTTAGGATCTTGGACTTCAAATAAAAATCATTATATGTATAAGCATTTCAACATGGTAATATGGTCGCGATATTTGTTAACGAAGTCTAATTTTTTGATTATATCATAATCTCCGTGAAAAGGGGCTTTTGGAGCTTCTCCTAAACTAATGAAGATAGATAATTGAAATTTGGCATATAGCTTCGTTTTATGACGAGAAGAAAACCAATCAAAGGATTTTTGGCTACTCGAACGTCATTTTTGTTGGGTAGGAGGGGGATGAGGCAAATATGTTACATATTTTTTTCTAATTTGAGGACTCTTAACAAGAATCTGAAGTGAAAATAACGATATATCCGCAAACAAAAAGTCGGTAGTGAAAGCGTTAAATATTAATCTACTATTCAACAGAAAATTTGTTATGTGCATATAGTCTATGCTATGCAAAGGAAATTGTAATACTATTGTAAACAAACATATGTACGTCGATAAAAAGTACCCTTTGGTACTTTTTTGTAAGAGAGCATAACTTAAATATATATATTCCCTTATTTTGGCTAACGTACGTTATATAAATATATCATGTTCTATATCACTGGAACGCTTATAAAAAAATATATGATTTAGTGTAGAAATAAGTATAACATTTCATATAAAAAAGCGGTTTATGTAGAAAACCCATTTTTTAAAACTTTTTGTATGGGAGCACATTTTAAATTTACGAAATTAAAAAAATCTATACCACAGAATTAATGTGTCCGTCAATATATGAAGTTTAATATATATATTTCCTATCTTTATCATTAAAAGCCGCCTTAAATATACCAAAAAAGGTGTTTAGAGAGAATATTGAAAAACGCAAAAATACGTGTCGGCTTAAATTTAACAAGGAATAACATATGTGAATTTAGCAGCCATAGCAGTATACTCCTCCATATAAAGTACTCAAAATTTTGGAATTTTTTAAAACAGCAAATTGGAAAGAGCAAAAAAGTACCAAAAACCGATGAAAAGCCCTCAAAAATCCCTTTCCAGCAATATCACCTTTGCGTATTGTTCCTTTGGTCGAGATACCTTAAAAAGCAAAAAAACCAAAAAAAGGAACATTTTTGAACCCATTTTTGAACCCTTAAAATTCCGAGATGGCCGATAAGCTGAGACAGGTCGATCTTAAATTTTTTTTCTCTATCACATATCCAAATTTCATCAAAATCGGAGTGTTTAGGTTGAAGTGCTTGTAAGCTAAATTTCAATTTTTGTGACAAGAAATCGTGGGGACGGAAATGATTCTACGAAGAATTCTAAGCAACTTTGCCCTAGAAACCATATGTCTAAAATGAATTTCGAGCTTGCGGAAATTCCAAAATATGTTTTCAGTAGTGCTTTATGAGTTTAAATAATGAGTTGTATTAATTATACCCTTCACCATTATTTGGACAGGGTATAATAAGTTTGTGCTTATGTTTGTAATTCCAAAAAATATTGGAACTAGACCCATCTTTAATTATACCGATTGATTCCGAATAACAGTTTGTTTCGATGTAACGATATACGTCTCTCAGTCCGTCCGTCTGTCTGTCCATATATTCTTGTGCGCATGGTACAAATCGAAAATATTAAGATATTTTCACAAAATTTGGTACACTTACTTATTTTGGCCCAGGGACAAACCCATTTGATTTTGGTTAAAATCGGTGCATGGTTAAACCTAGTGCCTATATAAAGGGTGCCCCAAAATTGAATTGTTTGTACACTACAGGTCGTAAATACGAAGATATTTTAATGAAATTTGGTACACGGAGTCAAATGGGCTCATGAATAAAGCCTAGTGATTTTATATGGAATCGGTCCCTCTTTAGACCTAGTGCCCGTATAAAGGTCCCCTAAAAATGAGCATATTCGCAAGCCAAAGATTGCAGATATTAAGATACTTTGATAAAATATGGTACACAGACTTATAGCGGCCCAAGGACGAAGCTAATTGGCTTTCAACCAGACTAGTGTAGGATATCGTATAGTCGTCATGCTCGAGTATATGATACCCTACAACAGTCTGGTTGAAAGCCAACTAATGTTTTGATCTGAAATTCGAAAGGCTTGAAATGGAGTTGTGTTAAAATTTGTCTGTAAAACGATAAAAGGTTAGAAACACGGTAAGATTTGATTTTGATTATTTTGATTTTATCTGTTAGATGTATTTAAGAAAAATCGGAAATATAGTCAAATCAATGTACCATATTTCATTAAAATATCTTCCTATTTACGAACTGTAGCATGCGAAAAATCAATTTTTAGGTGACCTTTATATGGGCACTAGGTGTATCCATGGACCGATTTTAACCGTAATACATAGCCTTCTTCTTTGGGACAATATAAGTCGGTGTACCAAATTTCATTAAAATATCTTAATATTTGCGAACTATAGAGTGCGGATATTCAAATTTTTGGGGGACCTTTTTACAAGCACTAGATCTAAAAATTTACCAATTCTAAAACAGATGAATAAGCTTTGTCCGTAGGCCCATGTGAATCAGCGTACCTAATTTCATTAAAATTTATTCATATTTGAGACCTGTAGCGTTCAAAAAAGTAAATTTTGGGAGAAACCTTTATATGGACACTAGGTCTAAACACTGAACGATTTTAACCATAATCAATAGGTTTCGACCTTGGGCAGATACACTATAAGTCGATGCACCGAATTACAATAAAATATCCGATTTCAACCAATATGGACTGATTTCAACCAAATTCAATGTGCTTCATCCCTGGGATGATATAAGTCGGTATACCAAATTTCATCAAAATATCTTAACATTTCCAACCTGTAGCCTGCGTGCATTTTTAGGCTGATTTATGTCATCTGCTTAGCAGTTAATCAAAAATGTAAATATTTTGAGATTTTTTTCTTATAATAAGGAAAGCCGATGAAGACTCTTATCTAAAAAGTCAAAAACTATTATCATCGTTCATAATACTTACATGTTAACGCAAATTTTACACAAACATTGAAGTGGGGCACTACTCAGAACATATTTTGAAATTTCCGCAAGCTCGAAATCCATTTTAGACCTATGGTTTCTAGAGCAAAGTTGCTTAGAATTCTTCGTAGAATCATTTCCACCCCTACGATTTTTTATTATTTTTGCCTCCATACAAATTGACCCGCCCTAGTATACGTATTTACAGATCTCCAAAATTAAATGAGGGACATTCAAAATTTAATTTTGGTATAAATTTTGACACCTTAAACGCTTAAAACACCACTAATGGTCATGAAAGGGTTGAAAGTTTGTATAAAGAAAATGTTTGCCTATTCCTTATGGAAATAACAACTATATCTGTGTTTTCGATTTAACTATATCCGTTAACTCAGAAAAAAACTTAAAGTACACAAAAACGTTTTTGAGACAAAATCTAACATAACATTAAATTTCAATGCGGATAATTATGAACGTCGAAAACTCAACGTTTATACATTTTAGCATCTAATATAACTTCTTAGCGTTACTTCCTTAAAAGTTTTGCTGGCGTATGTTCGATTACACCGCGAATAGTATAAACATTAACTGTTTAAAGTTTTTCTATACTTTAATCGATTAAATGTATAGTTGCTTTAAATACTTAACGTTGATAGGTATGACTGAAAATACAGCTTATGTAACTTAATGACCACACAGAGAAAACAGATTCGTGCTTACAACCGAATTTGTTGCCAATCGAATGGTTCGGTTGCCGTAACCGAATTTTTCAGTTGAGACAACTGAATATCAATGAAGTGAATAGTCATTTGATAATGGCAACAGAATTTCTATTGCCTCAACAATAATTCGGTAGTCACAACTGAAAAATTCTGTTATCACAACCGAAGCATTCGATTGGCAATAAATTCGGTTGTAATTTTTCAGTTGAGACAACTGAATATCAATGAAGTGAATAGTCATTTGATAATGGCAACAGAATTTCTATTGCCTCAACAATAATTCGGTAGTCACAACTGAAAAATTCTGTTATCACAACCGAAGCATTCGATTGGCAATAAATTCGGTTGTAAGCACGAATCTGTTTTCTGGGTGTAGAAACTTCTAGTTTAATAGTTATAGATGGACAAATCCGACAAAAATTTTTAAGGTAATTTTGGGGTGATATATGTATATAAATCTAACTTTTGCACAGATCTTATTTACTCTCAACCTATAAATGCGCGGGGAGCTGGAAAACTAACACCGTTGCACAGAAAGGTGCTCTACTGTATATTAGGGGTATAGCTTTTTTTGGGGTGCAAGCTCCCAAGGCAAAACAAAAGATAATATTGTCCTGATACTAAGAACAGTATCTTTAAATGACTTTGGTAAAAAAAAAACTCCTGCATCGAAAGCAATTTCTAAAATTTTCAAATATTGCATTAGTATCGCGATTTGGTAAAATTTTCTTGTCAAAATGGTGGGAAATGATTTATACTTATGTCTGTATTAGTGCTGGTAAAAATATGAGTAGTGGGTATCGAGTATTTGTCTTTTTTTTGGGTACTCGATACTTAAAACTATTACACGATATTTTCAGAGTTGCACTTTGGACGGAAAAACATACAAAAACGTGACTCCGCTAAAATATGTAATACAAAAATGTGACTCCGCTAAAAAATTTAAAAAAACTACAACTCTGCTAAAAGAAGAAACTAAATATAAAATATTTAAAATTATATATAAAATTTAATGAATAGTTGGTAAAAAAGTTTAAAAATATGTTTTTAAATTTAAGTATTGAATCAACGTAAACATTTCCAAAGAATTTTATTAAAAAATTTTAAAAAATTTAAAATTTAAAAACCGTTAAAAGTATCGAGTAGTATCGAGTATCCAAATTAAAAATATCGAGTAGTATCGAGTATTGGAAAGAAACCGAATTTAACAGCACTAGTCTGTATTATTGTAGAAAATTATAAAAGCTCGCTAATTTGGATTAAAATATTACTTTTTTCTTAAATTAAAAAAAAAATGCATTTATATAAAATTTCAATGCCTTTGGTGCGGGAACTTTTTTAAAGATCGCGAAAAAGTAAAATCATCGTTCCTAATATTTTTCCATGCTCTACCTAATTTTGCCTTGGGAGAAATGATATTTGCAAGAATTGCAAGAAGTTATATCCCTACTCTACATATATCTTAAAAAACACCGATAGCTTTCAGTCTATTCAGTATCATGACTTTATCGCATAGTGGGAATTTACCAAGAATATGTTTTAATTACACACGCTTTGGTTCTAAATTCGCAAAACAAATTTAGTGGTCATGGCTTTCCTTTAATGAATTTTTTTTAATAATTTTATCTAAAAATTTTTATTTTTTTCACAAATTACGTGAGTTACCCAAAGGCAAAGTTGGGTAACTTTCGGGAGAAAAAAAGAAACACAAATACACTCTCTTTAGCACTCTCATTTACCCTATCTTCGAGTATGGAAACGGTTTTTGGTAAGATTGGGATCCCGCCAATTCACGCGTTAACATAATATGTAATATTTTTAATGTAATAAATAAATATGTAATATTCTTTAGTTTAAATTTAAAGTGCCCTAACGATATGTTATTAAAACATCTGAAAAATGTTGCCGTTTACAGTTTTCAAAACATTGAAAAGAAAAACCTTTACATCTCATTTTAAAACTAAATGGTCTCATGACTAGGGTGACCTTTTTTATATAAAAAATTTGTTTCGATTAATCGCTTCATCTTTAAATTTTGTTCGATTAATCGGTTAGGAAAACACCCAAATAATTATTTGCACCATTAATCGATTACAATATAAAGTCGCTTAATTGAATACCCTTATTAAGACGTTAGATAATTAAAAATATTTTAAGCAGAACTTAAACTGCAACCAAAAACTAGTAGTTTTTAAAATCCTTAAGTTTTCGATTCAAAGTAATTTTCAAAACATACTAGTTTATATTAAGTATAAGTGTGGTATTATAGACAATTTTAAGTTTTTGTGAACTTTTTTCTAACAAAACCCCTCAGATTCTAGACACTTTTTCTTTCCCGATATTTACATAAAAATATACAGATTTCAAGCGCTTTTTCTACGAAAGTTTTTCAGCTGATGATGATTAAAATTTTTTTTTTGTTTTTTTTTTTAACAAAAGAGTAAAAAATTGATTTTAAATCACTCAACGGTAAAAATTTGATTGAAGTCACTGAAAGGAAGATTTTTTTTAAATCACTGAACGGGAAAATATTTTTTAAAACATTGAACTGTTGAGTGAAATTTTCCGTTCACACTAAACGGTTTATACATTGAGCGAATTCTTTTTTTTTTATTATTATAAAAAATTAACTCATTCGTCATTTAATTTGATAAAAAAGAACTGTTACAACTGAATTAACTCTTAAATCATTATTGCCCAGCAAAATATTGGTAATGACACCTCATTACTATCTGCATTACCAAAAATGATATATCATTACCTTTTGCATTATTTTATAATATAAAATAATGACTTCCTAATAACGGCCTATTGTTTTCATTGTTTCTAAATATAAAATAATGACTAACTCATAATATTTTAAATAGGTACTTTTTACGCAGTTAAATTTTATACATTTTTATTTATTATATGTAAATATGTTTAAATTTTTATGACGAGTCCTAAAATTACACACTAGAAAAAACTTAAATTTTTCTGAATGTATTTTCTTAAGCTAATAGTATTTGCTTAACTCCTTATTTTTAAGAATCAAATAAGCAATCGGATAACCACTTATAATTCAACTTTTTGTAAGCATGTGTGTAAGCACTTTTTATTCAAAATCTCGTAACTACTTATTTCTCATTTTTTCGTAAGCGAGCGGGTAAGCGTGACTACTTATAAAAACGACCACGCCAAACAAAAATAATGAGTTTAGACGCCAAAAAATAAGTTGTGCGGAGCTATGAATTTCTATTATATAACCACTTATTTGGTAATGAAAGATTTTGCTGGGTGCAGTTCAATGCGGTCAATTGAATGAATTCACTTGATTTGGATAAAAACTGAATTAATTTAATTTAGACAAAAATTTAATACGATTTAACGGGGACTCAATTATATTTTAATTTGTATTTCGATTTTTCTTATTAAAAAACATAATTTTGTTTAAGTGGGTTATTTTGTAAAACGCAACGCCTTGCGTTGCGCTGATTTGTGTGTAAATTTTTGCTTAAATTAACAATTTTTATAGAAAATAATGCAACGCAATGCGTGGCGTTTTAGAAAATTGCCCTGTAAATGTTGAAAATCAGTACAATTATTACAAAAAATCGATACATGACTTTTTAATCAGTACTCGTGACCTAAAATCAGTACACATACTGATGAAATCAGTACGAATGGTCACCCTACTCATGCCACTTTCAAAATAAATGATTCAAATATCATAAATTCAGTGGTATTCAAAAATTCTAGTGGCGATAACTCAAAACTATTGATAAATAACATTCCTTTAATACGAGATACAAACAATGATTTGTGATCGCCATGTGGAGTTAATCAAATAACCTTTCAAGAAACTAGCAAATAGATAAGAAAATTTAACTGGCTATGGAAAATTGTCAGGTAGTATAAAAAGCTGTATATGCTGAAAAATCAAACAATACGACTGGTGACAGTCTAAGGGAAACTATAAGGTGTAAATAAAATGTTATTTAAAATCGCGTTAAGCGTGCTGTTTTGCAGCATAGCTTCTGCCGCTGCTGACTCCTACTGGGGGTAAGTTAATGAAATGATAAGAAACACAAAAATCACGTATTAGTTTCTATTTTTTTTTAATTTCTTTAGCTACAAAGTCTACGATATTAATGCTAAAAATACTTTCGAAAAGGATGTTCTCTATCGCCTGTCTGCCAATGAAAACTATGACTTCTTTGATTTATCCAAGATTGAGGGCAAACCTGCTCGCGTTATGGTTACACCTGAAGATCAGGCTGAATTTGAAGCAATTTTGGGAAAATTCGGTATTGATTTTACCGTAATAAATGATGATTTTGGAAAAACTGTTGAAATGGAACGTTCGCAAAACAATTTCTTACGCACTGTTTTGGATACTTCATCTCGCATTAGTTTTTCTAGTTTCCACCCTTTCTCTGACATCAATTCCTATATCGAAGAATTGGCCAAATCCTACCCCAAACGTGTTACTGTCAAGACCATTGGAAAAACTTATGAGAACCGTGAAATGAAAGCTATTACCATTACGAATGGTGATGGTAGAGCCAATAAGAAAGTTATTCTTTTGGATGGTGGTATTCATGCTCGTGAATGGATTTCGCCCGCTGCTGTCTTGTATGTTATCAATCAATTGGTTGAAAATTATTCTTCCAACTTCAACTTGTTGAAGGACTATGATTGGGTTATTCTACCCGTTGTCAACCCCGATGGCTATGAATACACCCATAATAAATCTCGCATGTGGCGTAAGACCCGCAAACCTTCCAGCTCCTCTTGCAATGGTACTGATGCTAATCGCAACTTTGGCTTCCACTGGGGTGAAATTGGTGCTTCAAGTCGTGCCTGCGCTGATACCTTTAAAGGTGTCACGGCCTTCTCTGAACCCGAAACTAAAGTTCTTCGTGATCTAATGCTTTCTTTATCTGGTCGTGCAAAATTCTACTTGACTCTACACTCTTATGGCAATTATTTGTTGTATCCTTGGGGTTGGACCTCGTAAGTTTAAAATGTTTTCATTTATGTTTTTAATATTTAATGTCGAATTAACTTCTACAGAGATCTTCCCACTACCTGGAAGGATATGGATGAAGTTGCACAAGCTGGTGCTGCTGCTATTAGATCCTCCACTGGCACCAGTTACACTGTCGGTTCTTCTACCAATGTCTTATATGCTGCTGCTGGTGGTAGTGACGATTATGCATTTGCTGTCGCTAATATTCCTGTTGCCATTTGTATGGAATTGCCAGCTGGTGGTAGTGGTTTTGATCCAACTCCTGCTCAAATTCAGCCATTCGTTTCTGAAACCTGGATTGGTATTAAGGCTATGGCTGAAAAAATTATTAATAAATATTAAATTATTTTACAGTGTAATAACGAAATAAATTGAGATTATTATTATATATTCAATTCGAATATTGGTTGCAGTTGTTTCATAATTCTGATGAAACTTTTAATCAGACATGCTTTCCCCCTTAAATAAATAATGATGCAATTTCGCAATAAACAGTCTTTAAAAAACCCGTTGAAGCACAATGGGCGAGTAACTTATTTCCAACATAACCATGGATATTAACCGCAGATATTTCCATATAAATTTGGCAATCATAACTACACTCACAATAACTTCACCGTAAAAGTTCAATAGTTGTTTAAAAATTAAATCAGTAAAGTTGTTTCAATTGAATAACTAGCTAAATTGTAATGAAACATATTTTTTAACTTTTTCTATCAGTCATTCAATAAACAAAATACACAAAATACGGACTTTCGGTATAAGTTAAAATATTGAGTCAAAATTTTCTGATAAAAACCATTAGTTGTTATAATAAAATTAATTTTAAAATAAACGAGAAATCTATTATTTTTACCGACTTTGCCAGTTAAGTAATTAACAATTCAAAATGAACGACAAAACACAATTGTTTTAAACGAAAAGTGCGTAGTCCGTTCTTTAATTTATTTTTAATTGTTTTAATGTATATATTCGGTAGATTTTAACGAAAAAATATTGTGAGTGTTTATGTTGAGATAAGTTAACAAATCAACATCCCAGCAAAAACTTGGTAATGACTGGTCATTACTACATGCATTACTTAGATCTCATATCTCCTTACCCTTTGAATTACTTTTATACTAAATGTAATGAGTTACCCATAATTATACCCCACACATTACTAATTCACAATAGCTGAAACAAAAAATATATGTTATAAATCATTAAAAACCATAACTATGGCGTAGCCTAGTGATTAGCGTTTTTGCCTGACAGACATAAGATTCGCTGATCAATTCGTGTATGCTTCCATTGTTTAGTTTTTTTTTTTGTAATTTATATTAAACATCTATTTATAGAAATGTTGATGTTCATTAAGCAGAATTTAATAACAAGTTTTGTGAAAAATAGACATGTATAACAGCTGCCACAATAAATGTGTACATACGTTAAGCATTAAAAATCATAGCGATGTAGTAGTGTAATGGGTAGAGTGTTTGCCTGACAACCGTGAGGTACGCTGATCAATTCGTGTCAGCTCCTATTAGTTTTTAAATTGTTATACTTTTTTAAATTTATATTCAACATCTATTTATTGCACAGTTGATACACTACTTACAGGTAACATCAGTGTAATGACTTTCCTCCAATGACATCACCATGTAAAAATAAGTAGTTCAGTAATTAAAAGGCAACTACTGAACTCTTAAGATTTCAATACCTAAAACTCATTACATGGTAATGAAAGTTTTTGCTGGGATGTTTTATATTTTTATTAAAAATAATAAAGCAATCCCAGCAGAAAAGTATAAGGCTATAAATTATGTTCTACAACCGGATCTTTTTATTTGGAATTTAATCTAGAAGCAATAGGTCCTTTTCTCTCAAACTAAAACAGGTTACCATAGAACCGGTTCCAGAACTAGTTATAGAACTGGTTTTGGGGTAGTAAATCGTTACATTTTGCCTTTCGGAAATCAGTTGTAAAACCGGTTCCATAGAATCGGTGGTAAAAGCACCTCTTCTGGAATAGATTCAGAGGTAACCGGTTCTAAATCATTTACTGGGATATATAAGGCCCTGTATTCAAAAGTCTACATTGTCAATTTTGGCCAAAATGGGTTTTTAGTGGCAAAATCATTGGTGATGTTAAGCCAATCTTTGATATCAATTTAGGAGAAAAATATCCATATTTTCCTACGTTTTTAACATTTAAGTTTTTTTTTTCATATATGCAAACAATTTTTTTTTCAAATTCACACCCCTATATCCACATATAAATTTAAATTATCTTTCAATTTTTTTTGTTTTACTCTACCAAACTCAAGCAACTTTGGGAATTCCAATCAAAAAATGTCTAAAGTTTCCGATGCCACCAAATATTATTCTATAAAAAATTTTCAATTAAAACTATTTCTACTTATTACAAATATGTTCAGGCTTTAGCTCCCTGTGCTATTAACAAGAAGAGGAGATACTGAATTCTTTTTGCGTATTTATTTAGGATATTATGTTAGCTCTTTAAAAATTCATAATTCACCAACATTCGCGACACATATTTTTTTTATTTTGACTATGGTACGAATCACTGTGCCCCGCTTGCCAGCGTGTCAAAAGCACTTTTTTTATGCAAATAATATTTTATGCCAGAATGTTTAACCGATTTTCAAAATTCTTTTTTTGTGTTTGACTTTACCAAATACCGCACATATCTATCATGGCCGATTTTTGAATTTTAGTTTCTAAATATTTTTTTTAATGTGGATGTCGAAAAAAACTCATTTTTTTAAATCTTTCTCAGAAAAGCCAATAAGATTTAAATGATATGTATCTTTAATTAAAGATATTTTAATCCTCTATCGGTACCCCGAACAAAAAACTTTAATATTTGTGTCTCCTATGATCAATTTAATTTTCAAAAATTGGCATCTTCGTTTTCTTTTATCTTCCTTATCTGGTATTATACTCCACTCGAACTTTTTTTATATGACAACTACTACTTCCTTATTAAACGTTAATTTTCTTAAATTAAATTAAGAATATTATTTCTAGACCTAGAAAACTAATATCCGCTCATGAATACCTGTTAGATTAACGCGTTTAAAAAAATTAAAGTCTCCTAAAATTTGACTTTTACATTAAACCTTGCACATGGGCAATTTAATGAATTTCTATTTTGCCCTAATTTTCAGGATTGAAGTAAATATTTAATCCTGTGTTGTTACATAGTAAAAATTATTGCCAATAAAATTTCAATTAAAATTTTATTTGATTTCAAATTCAATTAAATTTTTAATTGATATACTCATTATAGTGTCGAAAAAATATTTAGTCTACCGTACTATTGGCAACATATTAAAAAAAAACGCTTATGTCATATGATTTGCGTAAAATCATAATATTTTGTGTTATTCAGATTTTGACTTTTATTGCAGATATAAAAAATACAAAAGTGTGTCAAAATTCACTAAAAAATTAGTAATATTTTTAACATTACGAATTTTAATAAAAGCGCTATAACTGAATTTATTTCCAATTAAAGTTTTAATTGATATAATTAAAACTGGAAGTGAAAATTTTGATTATTTTTGATTAAATTTTTAATTGAAAATTTTGACGATTTTTGATTAAATTCTTAATTGATATAACGATTTTCTCAATTGGTCCGAATTCAATTAAATTTTTAATTGTATTTACAAATATTTTAACTGAGCTCCGGCCAAAATCATATGGCATTAAAGGAAGAAAAAAAAACTTGCATAAAAGCTAAATAAGTGCCAAAAAATCGTTGTTTTCTCGAAATCCGCTGAAATAAAATCTCTGCCCTAACCAAATGGAAAAAGGAATTTCTACAATTCTTGTAGTTTTTAATCTCTAATATGTTCTTAATGAAACCTTAAAAAGTCAAATCATTGATTTTTTTAAATTTCTTTAAAAAAAATTTTAAATTGTAGATTTGAAAACAGTATTTAAAAATTCTGATCTTTCTTTGAACTTATAAAAAAAAATGTTTCTGTAGTAGATTATTTCAATAAATTTTAAAATTTGGACCCGAATTTCTTGATTAACTTGAAAAAGAGAATTAACTATAAATCACAATTCTTTAATATTTTTAATTCGAATTAATTTTAAAATATAAATTTTTTGTGAAAATACACAAAAATTTATATTTTTTCCTTGCAATCCGTGTTCCTAATATTCTATTATCCTAATTTTTTGGAGGACGTAGTTTTACATCCAAATAAATATTTCCAAACGGTTGCCCGGTCAATAACTCAAAAAAAAATTTTTCGAGAACCCTAATCTTCATATTTCCGACCTGTAGTGTACTAAAAGAACAATTTTTGGGGGACCCTTATATGCGCACTAGCTCCAAACATGGACCACTTTAAACCAAAATAAATGGGCTTCATCCTCGGGCTGATATAAGTCGGTGTACCAAATTTCATCAATATATCTTAATATTTGCGACCTATAGCGTGCGCACAACAAAAACGAGTAAAAAGGTTAAAGTCGGGCATGCCGACTATACAATACCCTACACCACTCTGGTGTATTGTTTGGATCCGAAATTCGAATGGGTTAAAATGTGAGTCAGCGCACCAAATTTCATTAAAATATCTTAATATTTGCGACCTGCAGTTTGTAACCAAGCCAATTTTGGGGGGACCCTTATATGGGCACTAGTTCTAAACATGGACCGATGTTCACCAAAATCAATAGGCTTCGTCCTTGGGCCAACATAGGTCTATGTACCAAATTTCATCAAAATAGCTTAATATTTGCGACCTGCAGCGTATAAACAATATAATTTTGGGGGGACCCTTATATGGGCACTAGTTATAAACATGGACCGATGTTCACCAAAATCAATAGGCTTCGTCCTTGGGCCAACATAGGTCTATGTACCAAATTTCATCAAAATATCTTAATATTTGCGACCTGCAGCGTATAAACAGTATAATTTTGGTAGGACCCTTATATGGGCACTAGGTCTAAACATAGACCGATGTTCACCAAAATCAATAGGCTGCGTTATTGGGCCAATATATGTCTGTGTATCAAATTTCATCAAAATATCTTAATATTTGCGACCTGCAGCGTATAAACATTATAATTTTGGTAGGACCCTTATATGGGCACTAGGTCTAAACATGGACCGATGTTCACCAAAATCAATAGGCTGCGTTATTGGCCCAATGTAGGTCTGTGTACCAAATTTCATCAAAATATCTTAATATTTACGACCTGCAGCGTATAAACAGTATAATTTTGATAGGACCCTTATATGGGCACTAGGTCTAAACATGGACCGATGTTCACCAAAATCAATAGGCTGCATTATTGGGCCAATATAGGTCTGTGTACCAAATTTCATCAAAATATCTTAATATTTACGACCTGCAGCATATAAACAGTATAATTTTGGTAGGACCCTTATATGGGCACTAGGTCTAAACATGGACCGATGTTCACCAAAATCAATAGGCTGCGTTATTGGGCCAATGTAGGGCTGTGTACCAAATTTCATCAAAATATCTTAATATTTACGACCTGCAGCGTATAAACAGTATAATTTTGGTAGGACCCTTATATGGGCACTAGGTCTAAACATGGACCGATGTTCACCAAAATCAATAGGCTGCGTTATTGGGCTAACATAGGTCTGTGTACCAAATTTCGTCAAAATATCTTAATATTTACGACCTGCAGCGTATAAACAATATAATTTTGGTAGGACCCTTATATGGGCACTAGGTCTAAACATGGACCGATGTTCAAAAAAATTAAACTTGTTCGTCCTTGGGCCAACATAGGTCTGCGTACCAAATTTCATCAAAATATCTTAATAGTTGCGACCTGTAGAGTGCGCACAAGATTGCATGGACAGACAGACAGACGGACGGACGGACGGACAGACGGACATCGTTAAATCGAAATAAAAAAAAATTCTGAACCGATCGGTATACTATAAGGTGGGTCTACGACCAATATTTTTTGGTGTTACAAACATCAGCACAAACTTATAATACCCTGACCACATAGTGGTGTAGGGTATAACAAACAAGAGAACAGACTAGGGCATTCAATTAATCGACATTTTAATTTAATCGATTAATCGTTCAAATAATTATTCGGGTTTTTTTCTTAACCGATTAATCGAATAAAATTTTAAAATTAAAAAAAAACAAAAATAGTTTCGGAAACTCTTCTAAAATTCATAAAAATAAAAAATGGTATAATTGAGATCATATTTTGTAAAAATTTTTATTACTTCTGTCCTCTCGGTAATATATTGAAATTTTATCCAAATCGGGGAGAACCACACCGCAGACCTTTCTTTAAATTTAGCATTTTATAAAAATTAGCCAGACGTTTATATATTATACATAGCGCTCTATAATATCTTCAATGAGAAGAAGAATAGAACAACTCGTAGATTAATTTGTATCTATTTCGTATGCATTCAACTCATAAAACACATAAATGTAGAGAGACATTCTGTTGAGAATTGATTTTCCCTCCACGTTTACGTCCCTCCATTTAGCAACTATTTCGCAGGGAATTTAAAAAAACCTTGTGATTAATTTTGAAAAAGTTGTTTCTAGCAAAAAGTGAAATTTCAACTTCCCGATTTTGGTATCTCTTTCGTGGAATAACAGATATATGTTCCAACTGCAGTGTTGCCACCGGTAAAACAAAAAATTACACAGCTGTAGGTCAAAAATTATCCAAAACCGTATGCAATTACACAAACAATATATTTTTCATATTATTTCAAAATAAACTCTCCTGGGCACAGTGGAGAAGAATACAAATATTTTTGGAAAAATTTCACCGACTGATATGAAATTTCACACTGTAAGTTTTGGTTGGCCAAAACTGCGGGAGCTATGCCATTCACTACAAAGTTTTGCCATTTTTCTATTACAAACCGATTTTTACAGACGTAAAATTTCTATCATCTACAAAGTGCAAACGTTATTTGCATTTTAAAACTACAATTTAGCATTTTTGCTATAACCCGGTCCCTGTTTTTGCCTTCTGAAAAAGCAAATCCAGGCCAATTTCTCAGAAAATATTATAAGGAATTATTCTATTAACTAAAGGGAATTTCAATGCAATATCTTTTTCAGGATTAAAATAGCGTGCTTTTAAATTTGAATATTAAAAAATTGGTATTTTATCCATATTAAAAGTTTCTTTCAGAACAAAGTATTTATGTTTTTCAGAAAGGCTACTTCATTTAGATGCATTGCGTGCAAAAATATTACTTACTTGCTAATTATTCTCTCCCATACTCCTCAAAATTTAACCCTTTCTATTTAAATTAAACCAATTTTTCTCTGAGTGCATAGCTGGAATTTAAAAAAAAAAAAGCTGGAGTAGATCCTTCAAGGCGTCCGTAATGTGATGACATAAGCCCTGTTCAAACCTGGCTTTAAATGCCGGCAAGACAGGGAAAATTTTAAGAATTCCGTATTTTACTTGTAAAAATTGTATCATCTTACTTTGATTTGAAAATAATTTAAACAGAAAGTGATATTAATTTATGATCTAGAGTCAAACTAAAAAGAACATTCATTTAGCTCCGGGACTTTTAAAAATTTACGGAATTTTCTATAAAAAGTGAAATTACACAAAAACTACACAAAATATCATTATTCAAAAATTATCCAACGAATGTGTAAACAGTACTGTTTTTGAATAATTATTCAAAAAGTGGCAACACTGTCCAAATGTAATTGGTTTGTAAAAACAACATATCTTGCTCTACAAAAAAATTAAAACCGATCCTCACTGGCTCTGTCCAAATTTTAACGAGGGCCGTTTAAAATAATTTCTTAATACAAATTTTTACTTTATCCGCTTAAAACACCACGATAAGTAACACTTAGACCAAAAATTAATACGAAGAAAGTGTTTGTCCTTTTATTCTGTATAACAACACTTATATAGTATTTTTGGGAAAAACGTCAAATTTAGAAGTTATAGCGCAAAAAATCTGTGAAGTGTTTTTAGTTCATTTTTAAGGTCAAAAGTTCAAACTGACTGGCCTGTATGAGCCCGAGAGATCCAATTGTTGCACACGTATTATTTTTTATGTCCAAGCTATCGGAAACTGCCGGTGGAGCAAACAAAAAATACTTTTTGAAATTTGGGTGGTCTAGTAATCAGCTTGTTCAGCAGATAGTTGTAAAACTGTTAACTTTCAAACTGTATCTGCTGACCGTAACCATTGTTAAGTGGGTAGAGACTTTGTACCTGTACTGTGCGACTAAAATATTCTAATTAACCATCTAACCGGCAAGCCCGCCTCCAGGCGGGGTATATTTAATCGACCACAAATGTGCCAAATGAGTATTTTATAATATGGAATTAAGCTTTTTTAATAGAAAACAAAATTTATATATTTTTTGTAAAGAATTTTTTTGTATACAGTGCATGGTTTTGAAACGAGAAAGCATCAAAAATAAAATTTCGTAAAATTTCCAAAAATAAATATTTTCAAACAAACAAAATTTTCAAAAATATTAAAAACATATTTAAATTGACTAAAACAATTGATAATGACCACAAAAAAAGATTGAAGCTTAATATGTTGAAAAAATTGCTTACTTTGGTCCTTCGAAAAGAATGAACGGATTTTTCTGAAATTCGGTAAACAGAATATATTTGGTATAAGTAGCAAAGCTTATAAGTTTGAATAGTATATATTGAAGTTGTGGTTTGTTTTCGCTCAATTTCGCATTTTTCGAAAAGCGAAAATCGCTATATCGTCTTAAGTAACAGCACAAATAATGTAATGTTTTTATTGTAGTTATAATAATATAATTTATGTTTAAACCTAGTAATTTTTATGCGCTAGTTTTCGAGATTCTCTCTTAACCTATTTTGGCCCATATCGCCTAAAGTAGGCAACGAAAAAAAATGTTGTAGAAGAACTTATTGTTTATTTTTCGTGGGGAATACTTGGTGAAAATTTCATTACAAAGAAGCTTAGGCCGGTTAGAGGGTTTAGAAGCATTTGATTCATACAAATCTCCAGACCTTGGTGTAGGATTTTCGTGCCTTTTTTTTAATTTCTAAATATTTTCATAAGAAATGTTCCTCTAAAAAAATAATTCAGCTGATAATACATAATTCCCCACTGTACTCGTGTGTATATATATCCCAATAAGCATTTAGAAGATATATGTATCACCCAGAAAATATTATGGAAATATCATACATTTATCATTTTGAAGAAAATCAAAATAGTATTTTGAACATATCTTCCTTTTAATAGTTGGAAGATATATCCAGAGACTATTAATTATAGAGATAAGAAATCAAAACTTACATCACTTACCGATAGAGAGCGCTGAAGTTTAGTGTTACCTGATATTTAGTATCAGTTTAGTATCAGCTGAGCCTATATTTAAAAACTCAAAAATTGCTGAAAACTGCTCAAAATAAGGAAAAAACTAACGCGGAAAATATTTCAAACATTTGTTTGTAGTTTTTCCTTTGTTCTTTGTTATTATAAAAATTTAAATAAAAAAAGAAAATTGTCAATTTTTTTTACAAAGTGCCATCTAGTGATAACGATTTTTTTATAACTTATTTTTTTGGTGATGCCATACCCCTGGATATATCGACGAAATAAAAAAATGTCAAAAATAAATTTTTGTTCAAATAAAAAAGAATACATCAGAATCAGGGATGATAAATGGGATTTTCAACAAAGTACCAACCTGCTTAAAAAATAGTACTTTTTCGACCTTCATATTACCAAAAAACATTTTTTGTATTCTAAACCACTCTATGGGTGTATTGAGTTGGTGCTTATGATGTCGGTTCGTCTGTCCATATAAAAGGATCCATCCTTATAATCAAACTACAGATCGCACTTTTAAAGACAATTTGACGAAATTTGATACATAAGTTTGTATTGCATCAAGGACTAACGCTATCTAGGCTAGAAAACCAATGTGTAAAGTTAAAAAAAAAATACCATTTTGGTTATCTCACTAACTGTCGAGCCAATATTTATAATTCGGAAACTAAAATATCAGACTTAATAGATAGCAAAAGCCCGGAATTACGATCCCTTCAACTATCGGAAAAATCGATATTTGAACTTGCTAAACACGTTTCTATAGAATTATAACATGAACTATGAGGTATGGAGTATAATAATTTTGTGCTGACGTTTGATTCAGATTTTTATTTGAATGAAGTATCTGATTTAGGGATTTAATCAATTTAGCTCATTTGATTTATTCAACCACTAAATTAAGTACCACCTCAGTTAATATAATCCTCGATGAACGCAACTTCTTGGTTAAATAAAAATACGAAATTTTCCAAAAAATTTAAATTCACCTTATTTTTAATATTTTTGTGTACTTAATTTAATAACTGGTTTGATTGAATTAGGTTTCTCTCAATTTTTAAATCTTTTACTTGGGTTTATCAACACATTTTTTATTTTAAACTCCGATAGCTAATTTGTTCACAAATATAATATTTGGTATGAAAATTAAAAAAAAATTAAATATGAAAATTTGTAAATAGTACTAAATGAGTCATAGGAGTACCATTGTAATTTGGAGGTTCTAATAGTACCATAAAAAGTACTATAGTTCCAACTTTATCATCCCTGATCAGAATTCATATAAATATTGGAAAAAAAACCAGTTAAGAGCTATATTTGGGATAACGTTTGCAAATTGAATCGCAGAAATTGCGGTAAGCAATATATATTTAATTCATATGTATATTGCAAATTAAATTTTTGTTTCTCCAGAGAAGTACGGGCGGCAATTATTGAAATTGAGAGAAGGCTGGTAAATGGAATCAATTTAATATCGGTGTAAAGAAGAAGAAATTGCAAGATGAATAGTTAATTATAAATTTTACCTATGTTTTTTTATAATAAAGAATTAGAAAAATATAAAAAAACATATTTTATCATCTGGGAAGTTTTCCAGCAATATCTTCTTTTTGACTTCCAGAAGATATATCGGCGATATTTGCAATACATTTTTATATCTTCTAGATGATAAAAAAATCAGGGTTGGCAGGCAATACCGCTAAAATGCCGTTATCGATTCAAAACCCTTTCAATTTTTCTTCAAGGCAATACGATTGGTGAATAGTTTTCGTATTGCTATGTTTACTGGGATTTAAATTAAACAGTACAAAAATATTGCGTTTTGTTTACCTATTTCACCGATTGAAAAGTTTTATGTTATCTATATTGAACACACAATTCAAAAGGGTGTTCATAATCTAATACGTAAATACTTAACAAGAAATGACATACTTTATAACCGGTGGTATAAAACCCGATGTTATCGTGAAACTACAGGTAGTTGATTATTATTTGAACAAATCGTAAATGAAAAACACTTTCCTATTGCATAAGTCTAGTGTAGGTAAATACTTCAAAGATAACGTACTTAATTTTATTGTTAAAAAGAAACAATGTTAAAATTCATTTAAACATTTATTATTTTCATTATACTTCAAACTTGTTTTCACTTTTAATTAGCTAAGGGATACTTTTCAATGACTTTTTGACCCATAGCTTTAATACCAACCCATGTTTCCTTTACCAATTCATCGATCATTGTAACAGGAGGGTCAAAACCAGTAGAACCGGCACCTGGTAGTTCCATAGTAAATGATATAGGGAAACCAGCATTAAAAGCATAATCGTCACTAGCACCAGCAGCAACATATAAAACATTTGTCGAAGAACCTATAGTATAATTCGTGCCTGTGGCCTCATATATGGCATCAGCTCCAGCTTTAGCAACCTCATGTAAATCTTTCCATGTATCGGGCAATTCACTGTAATTAAAAAACAAAAGAGACAAAACGCGTGAGATTTAACTTTTGGTCTACGACTTTGCTCATTTTTAATTAGCAGCACTAGCAAAGGAATCACCCTAACGATTACACGCCGATGTGAATAAAACTCGGATATGTAATTAAAAATCAAAATTCAAGTCTGGACGGTCTTTTATGTGTCATCTCGTAGGGTTAAGGTTAAAAAGGGTGGCAAAAAATTACCCAATTTTTGGATTTATATTTTATTTGTTTTTAAGGAACCCTAGGCAAATGTGGTACAGATGGAAAGGTATTTCCGAAACGAGTCCACTTACACATTATTTTAAAATTTTGTTTTTTTGTTACTGTTGTAAAAAATGTACTAATTTAACCTTCAAAATCGTATGGAAAAACAGAACGTGGCCCGATTTTGTTTCCTCACAGCTGGATCGTTATGTATATGTTTTAACAGCAATCTCTGTACCAAATTTCAGAGAATTGAATGACGTTTAGACGTCCCTAAAAATTGCAAGTTCTTTAATTTTTTGTATGGAAATTTTCATAAAAATTTAAAAAAAAATAAAAGCAAATTTGTTATAATAATGTCCTTCAGAATTTCTGCATAAATTCTGAATAGCAATTTTTTTATATTCCACCAATATCAAAAAATATATTTTTTTTATTTTATAAAAGTTTTGTATTGCCGCCACCGGGTTTCGAACTTGCGACCTCACGATTGCTAGTCTAGCGCTCTACCACTGAGCTATTCTTTGCTATGAAAGTTGACTGGCAAACTCACAATATATTTTCCATAACCGATTGAGGTGTATTTAAAAAGTAATAGGTAAAGTTTGTTTTCAATTGAAGAATCAATTAAAATGCATTGAAACATATTGTTTAACTTTTTTTGTCAATCAATAAAAAACTAAATAGAAAAAAATATGTATCGTCTGTAGGAGTTGTTATCTTCAGTCAAATATTCTATTTTTAGATTTCTATTTTTAGAAAAAAGAATTTAAATAATTTCGTTGTTTTCTGTTTTAAAACAAAAAATTCAAATATTTTCGGTTTTCCTTTTTGTTAAAATAGTTTCTTTATATACAAAATTATTTCAATTCAAATTACAAGAAATTCTTTACTTATATACACAAACATAGCTAATAAAAATATGAACGTGTGTGTTTGTGTATGGTGTAGTGTTTTGAAAATTAAACAAAAAAAACTTTCAAATATGAAAAACCAAACCACAAAATCGTTTTTTTTTTACGTTTTGTCAGTTAAAAATTGATGATTGTTTTAATAGACTTTTCAATTATTTTTATTTCTTTTATAGATTGTTTAACCAATGTTTGAAAATAAATAGCAAAATGGTTTGAATATAATGAAAAATCAGTAGTCCTTTTTTAATTGTGTTTTCAATTAATTCAATATGTAGTTTAGGTTCTTTTTAAGGATAAAATATTGTGAGTGCATAAAAACACCACTTTGTTGCTGCGAGATATTGCTCCTTATTCTCTTCAATTAAAGTACTTGTTAAACAAGTGTAAAAGATGCACTTCAATTCAATATTGTTTTCAGTACCTACTATTTTTATAGGTGCATAAAAAGCAATTTCTCACCATTTTTTTATATATATGTACCTACATATTTTTAATAAATAAAAAAATATTGAATTTAAACAAATTAATTGAAAATATTTAAAAAAAAAATTTAAAAAAAAAAATTGGTCCCGCCGGGAATCGAACACGGGACCCTCTGTTTGGAAATGCTAAATGATACCAAAATCACTTTTTACGATCACTTTTAGAGCAATTACTCTTTAGAAGCAATACTTAAGTGATTTTTTGGAAGTTGTTCAGAAGTAACTCTAAAAAATATACTAACAGATACTTTGGAAGCAATGAAGGAAGTGATTTTTTTGAAGTTGTTTAGAAGTAATTCTTAAAAAGCTGTAAAAATATACTAACGGATACTTTGGAAGCAATGAAAGTAGTGATTTTTTGAAGTTGTTCAGAATAACTTCTGAAAAAGCAGTAAAAATACACTAACGGATACTTGTGAAGTATTGAAAGAAGTAGTTTGTAAAGCATTACTTGCAATTTTTTTTTGCTGGGTTAATAAGAATTTCTTGTTCTCGTCCAGGAGCGTTATTTAATATTTAAAATATCATAGGACAAAAGAACAACAAAAAATGAATTACACTACAGGAATTAAATATGTTAAGATCCCAAAACTTATTTAACAAATTGTGAAAAATACTCGTATTCTGATGGAGGCATTTGCCTATCCGGATTTCATTCTTTCCAAGAAACATTTTAACGCACTCTCCGATATGTACGGAATCATCAATCCGGTTTTTAAGGCACGTACGTATACGGAATAACAACGGACCGTACTTTTGGATTTTCGAATATAATAAGTTTTGAATCCTTTTTGGTATATCCGATTCCGCACCGTTAAATACGGACTTCGCCAGTTTTCACCACTTTGAACTCCGTAGCTAAAGGTGTCGTTTTTTAATATGAGTCGCACAATTGATACAATTGATAATTTCTGAAATACAGTTTGATAATTTCTGAAATACAGTTGTGAATTTCGGAAATACAATTAATAATTTCTGAAATACGATTGATAAAACTAGAACTCAATTGACTAGTTCTGAAATACAATTCATAAATCTGAAAAATAATTGATACAATTGGAAATGTAGAGCGTTAAAAAGATGTAAATAAAATTATTTTTTTTAAAAAATTCAATTTAATAAAAAAAATATAATTTTATAAAAACATTTATAGAAAATAAAATTATAATTTTATAAAAAGAAATTCATTTTATAAAAAAAAAAATGCATAGCGGTGAACGGTATCGAACTCGAGACCTTCCTTATTTTAACAAAATATTGTAATTTTTATAAAATCAGTGCTCTGCCAGTGTATTATTTTTTGAACTGTTGTCAATATCTGTCTGGGATCTTATTTAATCCCAAATAAATGGAGATCTTACATAGTAACCAAATATAATGCGGGATCTAATTTTATCTGTAATTTTTGTGGATAGTTTTAACACCGAAATAAATTGCTGGATCTAATTCGATCTGCAATTTATGGGATAAATTAAGATCTTACCAAATCCCCAAATATATCACTGGATTTAATTCGATCTGTAATTTATCGGAAAAGTTAAGATCTTACGCAATCCCGAAATATATTACTGGATCTAATTTGATTTGTCATTTTTTGGATAAATTTAGATCTTACTTAATCCCCAAATATATTGCTGGATCTAATTCGGTCTGCCATTTTTCGGATCAAATTAGATCTAAGTTTATCCACAAATATATTGCTGGATCTAATTCCATCTGCCATTTTTCGGATTAATTTAGATCTAAGTTTATCCCCAAATATATTGCTGGCTCTAATTCGATCTGCCACTTTTTGGGATCAAATTAGATCTACTTTTATCCAAAAATATATTGCTGGATTTAATCCATCTGCCAAAATTGAGATCAAATTAGATCTAAGTTTATCCACAAATATATAGCTGGATCTAATTCGATCTGCCATTTTTCGGATCAAATTAGATCTAAGTCTATCCACAAATATATTGCTGGACCTAATTCGATCTGCCATTTTTGAGATCAAATTAGAACTAAGTTTAACCACAAATATATAGCTGGATCTAATTCGATCCGCCATTTTTCGGATCAAATTAGATCTAGGTTTATCCCCAAAGATATCATTGGACCTCCCAATTTTGAGACATAACTTGATCTTAGTTTCTCCCCATATATGCAACGAGATCTAATACGATATCATTGGATACACCCAATTTTGAGATCTAATTGGATCAGCTAGATATTACAGCAGATCTTAAACAATATCAAATTGAATATGATTAGATATTGCGCGAAATCAATTTTTTTTACTCGGGTGTTTATTAGGTTCCGCCTTCTGGTCCGTATACGGATCCAGAAAACGGTACGTAAATGGAATAGGATTCCGTTTCTGATGAACCGAAAACGGGGTGTAAACGGAACGAATTGTTTGTTGGGTTTCCTAAGAAAAACATCAGGGGACGACGTTTCTAGTATTACTACTCTGTTATTTTCACAGATCTAGCAATGTAGTTTATCCTGATAAAAATTTGAAATAACAAATATGAAGGTGCGGGTGCAAATTTAAATGCAACCGACTTTTATAGGAAACATACATTCACAATCAGAGCTGTAAATGAATCATTCATTTTTGATTTCAATTCATTACGAATTTGCTAAATTTTAAATTAATCTTTTTCACCAAATTTGAATCAATTCAAATGAATTTGGCAAAAATGAATTTGGCAAAATGAATTGCAATTCATTTCCCATTCAAATGAATTGATTTTGGATTAATTCAAATGAATTAAAAATGAATTCCAATCAATCAAAGTAAACGTGGTGTTTGGAGTTTATTTCTTCAAGTATTACTTATTTTGGTTTTGACATACGCTGAATGACAAAAACACATTAAATATTCAAGAAGCAATTAATAATTTCATTGCAATTCATTTTTCTAATTAATTTGAATTAATTCAAAATCAATTCAAATGAATGGAAATGAATTGCAATTCATTTGAAGTAGAAATGAATTTAAATTAATTTTTGCCAAATTCGTGTGAATTGTTTCAAATTTTATTCAATTCGTGATTTTTGTGAAAAGAATTAATTCAAAATTTTGCTAATTCAATACATAAATTTTTGAATTAATTCAAAAATTAATTAATTCAATTACAGCTCTGCTCACAATATTATTTCGTTAAAAACAACCTAAAACACATTAAATTAATTGAAAACACAATTAGAATGTGGACTTCTGATTTTTCATTATATTCAAACCATTTTGTTATTTATTTGCAAATATTGTTTAAATAATCTATAAAGGAAATAAAAACAATGGAAAATCTGTTAAAACAATCCTTTATATTTAACTGACAAATGTTAGAAAAATAAACTATTTTGTGGTTTGATTTTTTTTATATTTGAAAGTTTTTTCTTATAAATTTTCAAAACACTAAAACACACACAACACATAGATTCATATTATTATTCGCTATGCTTGCGTACCCAGCAAAATCTTTCATTACCAAATAAGTGGTTATATAATAGAAATTCATAGCTCCGCACAACTTATTTTTTGGCGTCTAAACTCATTATTCTTGTTTGGCGTGGTCGTTTTTATAAGTAGTCACGCTTACCCGCTCGCTTACGAAAAAATGAGAAATAAGTAGTTATGAGATTTTAAATAATTAGTGGTTACACACATGCTTACAAAAAGTTTAATTATAAGTGGTTATCCGATTGCTTACTTGATTCTTAAAAATAAGGAGTTAAGCAAATACTATTAGCTTAAGAAAATACATTCAGAAAAATTTAAGTTTTTTCTAGTGTGTAATTTTAGGACTCGTCATAAAAATTTAAACATAAAGCATATTTACATATAATAAATAAAAATGTATAAAATTTAACTGTGTAAAAAGTACTTATTTAAAATATTACAAGTAAGTCATTATTTTATATTGAGAAACAATGAATACAATAGGCCGTTATTAGGAATTCATTATTTTATATTATAAAATAATGCAAAAGGTAATGATATATCATTTTTGGTAATGCAGATAGTAATGAGGTGTCATTACCAATATTTTGCTGGGTATATGAGAATTTCTTTTAATTTGAAATAATTTTGCATAAAAACAAACTTTTTGACCAAAAAACCAATAGATATTATTAGAATTTTTGGTTTTTAAACAGAAAACAATGAATTTTTTGTCTAATTTTGTACACCGCGGTCTTAAAAAAACAAGTACTGACAAACCACTAAATTTGGCCACTTTACCAACGTTGGAAATGGGTGACTTCCCAGCGCTTGTTTTTCTAAAACATTATTCCCTTTTTGAAAAAGAGGCTCCGAAAAGGAGTGGATATTTAAATAATTTTTGACTCCACAATATAATAACTTAAAGAATCACCTATTTTTAAGTGATTTAAAATTCTTCAGTGATGAGGGCTCATAACTTCGTGGCAGGGAAAACACTTGATTTTTGGTTTCTTGCTGCTATGAATCTCAATACTTTGCAAAGCATTAAATAGATCGGTGTTATCATTTGGGTGTCAGGAAAGCACTTTAATTTTTCATTTGGGCGTAGGGAAAGCATTTGATTTTTATGTTTTTGACTGCTTTCCCATTGCTTTGTGAAGCAATGGAACGGTGTTATCGTTTCGGAGTTGGGAAAGCACTGTTAACAAGCACTCATACCACCCATTTCGGTGCTTTGCCAGTGCTGGCCCCTTTGTAATTTTCTACCTGGGTAGCTTCATAGAAACGATGAAACTTTTTTTGTTCTAAAATAATTCGTTAATTTATTTTTAATTAAATAAGTGAAAGATGTCTTTGGCTGAAAATTATCTCAATGTGATGGAGTATGGTAATTAACATTTAAATTAAGGCACAACTGGACGAAAGAAAAAAAATCAAAAGCAACTGTTAAGGTAAAAGCAAAAACACTCCAGATTAGCCAAAATAATTTAAAATAGAGCCATTTAGAGGTGGTTTTTTTCTCTCTTGTATAGTTGTGCCTTAATAGTGATAGAACTTTTGATAGTAAAATATTTAAAATACTCACTTGATCCAACCCCAAGGATAAAGTATTAATTTTCCTTGCGAATGTAAAGTTAAATACATTTGACCCCTCTCACTGAACGAATGTATCAAATCTCTAACAATCATAGCTTCGGGTTCTGAAAATGGTTTTGGACCAGCAAATGTATTTGAACATGGATCGGACGAAGCACCTTCCTCATTCCAGTGAAAATCAAAATTACGATTTGGATCAGTACCATAACATATACCACCTTCATGGAACAATGGCTTACGAGTTTTACGCCACATTCGTGTTTCCGCTGATATTTGAGTATATTCATATCCATCAGGATTTACTACTGGCAATATAACCCAATCAAAATCTTGTAATAACTCTTTGTTTTCATCGAAATTCTCCACCAATTGTTCAATGGCATAAATAACTGAGGCTGGTGATATCCATTCACGGGCATGAAAACCACCATCAACAAAGATAATATTTTTATTAGCACGTCTATCGCCATTGGTTATCGTTAAAGTTTTAATCAAACGACGTTCAAAAGACCATCCTACATTTTTTACAAATACTCGATGTGGATATCTTTGTGCCAAATCTTCTAAATACGCATTGATTTCACCTTGACTATAATAACGTTCGGTGCTTAGACCTCGTTGACCTCTATAAGGTTTTAGAGTTCCCATCAAACGATTCAATTCGAAATTTCGAGATATACTTTCTCCAACATTTTCATCTATTTTTTGAAATGACAAATCATAATATTTCATAATATTTTCAAATTGTTCAACATTTTTGGGATTGACAACAACTCTGTCGAAATTCAAGAAGTCATAATTATTTTCGTTTAAAGATAAGTTTTTTAAAACCTTAAAGTGTTTTTCATTCGCAGGTGTCAATTTATATAATTTATAACTGTGAAAAATGAATTTACATTAGTATTTTCAATATAGTTTGCAAACAGAATAAAATTACCCTTCATAACTTTCAGTTCTATTTAATGTTAAAATACTTAAGATTATCACTACAATTGATATTAGAGAATACTTCATATTTTTGAGTTGTTCGTTCTTTACTTAAGCACTGTCCAAATTAAACTATTCAAGTTTAATTTTAAGAATTCAACCTAGCAATTATGCATTTATCATACAAATTGAATTAATATTGAAAATCTAATCAGTCAGTAATTAATAGTTAATCACTACAATTTAAAAGCAATTCAAAAATAAGTAATGTCATTAACTGATAATATAGTTAATAACGTGACAGTGAAAAGTGTTGAAAAAAAATTTGTCATAATATTTGGAGTGTTTTAGTTGAACCAGTTGCGTACTAGTTTAATACGATATATTTATAGACTGTTTAAAAAAGTTAACTAAATTAAACTAGAAGAATTGAAATTCCTATTTTGTTGCAGGAGATTAAATTTTAATACGAGTTTTTAAATTCTAAAACACTAATTTTTTTTTATTTTGATTGGAAATCATAAACACAAAATACTTTAAGTTTAATTTGGTGAATGGACCTAATTATCTCAAAAAGGAGGAAACTATTTGTCTAATCTACTATTTGTTTCAAAGAAACCCATTTTGTTTCTAATCTACCATATATAATTTATTTCTTAACCAAATGGTGCAGTACAATTTCCAAAGAACAACTCCAGAACTAGTTCCAACAATAGTACCAATTTTGCTCCCTATTTTTCGTCCTTAAATTGTAATTTTTAAACTAGCTCTACAACTGGTTCAAAAGAGGGAGTTTACCTTTCATTCCCCCATCCCTATGACATATCCATGTTAAATTATATATGTAGTTGTTTGCAACCAGGGGCGGTACTACTTAAATAAACTAGTACATAATTGGTTCTAAACTAGTTTTTTTTTTCTACTGGTATATTTCTTATAAAATTAACCCTCTAATGCCCAAGGCCTCCAAAAAGAAGTCTTCAGATCTAAAGTAGTTTTTGTCTCAGTAACCATTTTTTATTAACCGAGTTGTATTATATCGATAGAAAATATAATTAAATTAACTACATACGTCTCAGGCTTCAAACTTTTTTTACGACGATCAAGCGTAAAGAGTGTAAAGTCAAAATCTCGAAAATGAAAAAAAAAATAGATTTTTAAAACAGAAAAAATATTTAAAAATCGTCAAAATAACATTTACGATCTGGCATACATTATAGATAATAACAAAGCTAGTTTAGAGTCCCTATTTAAAAAAACTAGTTATTATTTTTGCTCCATTATTTTTATCTAAATCAAAAAGTTGCCGACAGACCAGGAAAAAAAGTGAGGAAAAAGAAGTAGTAAAAACATAACAACAGTTGAATAGGGAGTTGTGAAAATTTGTTATTTTCATTGATGAATTTAACATTGGCTTGTCATAGGAGGGAAGTTGTTCTTTTTTGAAACAAATTATGTATATTTGAACCAATGAAAAGGAAGTTCTTTTTCACTTGATTTTAATTTAATTTAAAAAAAAATCGTCATGCAAAGTGTGGGATTTCAACCCACACTCGTTGGTATTTCAAGCAGACGCTCTACCCACTATGCTATTGCTTGTTATAACTGATAGCTGACTTTTAGCAGTTTTGTTCAGTAAATTGTTTTTATCTTCATTTCTTTAATTTTTTATTAACAAAAATATATAAAGCGGCGAATACGAATACAAAATATATAACATATTGGCAAAGCTGCTATATAACACTATAAAATATTTGAACAATTTTACAAAACATTTAACAAATTTCTCAAACATTCAAAAATAGGCTTAGAAAGTGGCTTAGTTAAAATATCTGCCAATTGGTCCTTTGTATTTACAAAATATAGTTGAAATTCTGCATCATTAAATTTTTCCCGTATAAAGTGGTATCTCACATCAATGTGTTTTGTTCTCCTGTGATATTCAGGATTTTTAATAAGCTTTATTGTACTTTGATTATACAAGTACAAATAATTAGATTCAACTTTATCTGAGATTTCATTCAGAAAACGTTTCACCCAAACTATATCCTTTACAGCTTCACATGCTGCAATATATTCAGCTTCTGTAGTTGACAATGTAACCGTGCGTTGTTGTTGTGATCTCCAGCCTACAGTACAATTTCCCAACTTTGTTACCATCCCAGATGTTGATCTACGATTTTCTGTATCTCCAGCATAATCAGAATCGGCAAAAGTTTTTAAGATAAGTTCTTCTTGACTTGAATATATTAAACCATAATCCATTGTTCCTCTAAGATATCTCAAAACTCTTTTTGCTGCATTTATATTTATTTGACTTAGATTTTCCATATATCTGCTAAGAACTCCAACAGCATAAGATATATCTGGTCGACTTACAATTGATAAATATATTAAAGATCCAACTAATTCCTCGTAGGGATATTTCTGATATGACTTTTCATTTAAATTATTTGTTATCCAACCAGGTTCTAATGGTGTAGACACGCTGTTATATCATTCATATTAAATCTATTAAGTATCTTCTCTGTATATTGATATTGATGTAAAACTAACGAACCAGAATTTAAAATTTTCATTTGAAATCCCAGAAATTTGTCTATCTTACATTCTTTCATTTCAAAGTTCTTTTTCAAATGTGAAAGTAATTCATTAGCTAATTTATCATCATTATATATCAACAAACCATCATCCACATAAATTGCTAATATAAGTTTTGATCCTTTGACATTTTTTATAAAAACGCATGCATCAGATTGACTAATTTTCATGTCAAATTTTTTTAGTATTTCACAAAACCTTCTGTTACCCGGTGTCTTCAAATGCAATAAATTATATGATATGAAATGTCAAAACCATTGCAGCGAAACGTAAAAATGATATCAATTGCAGAGTGGTGGAGAACACTTGACTCGAAAAACACCAAATTTTATGAAACATTAATGTTTACCGACAAATAATAAAAAACTAAACACTTTTCCATTCCTTTTTACCAAATTTTTTGTTGTTTTTCTATTACAAAATTAAAATGAAAACTAAAAGTGACATTTGATCTCTGGCATCATTGCAAGATCCGATGGCATGTTAGCAATATCATGATATTGCAATAAAATTGAAATTGAGAGTCTTCACTTGAGATGAGAGCATTTTGACAATTGCTTGCTATCATTTTATTGCATGTCAAGACACTAGGTTAAAGCATCTCGGTGCTTGTTTAAGCCCGTATAGACTTCTTTTAAGCATACACACTTTGTTAGGATCTTTATTGTATCCAACTGGTTGCCTCATAAAAATTTCTTCTTGTAATTCACCATACAAGAATGGTGTTTTAATATCAAATTGTTTTATTGACATACCTTCAGACACTGCAATAGCCAGTATTATTCTTATTGAATCGTACTTCACAACTGGACTAAATGTCTCCTCGTAATCTGACCATACTCTTGAGTGAAACCCCGAGCCACAAGTCGTGCTTTATATCGTTCAAAGGGACCATCAGAATTTGATTTTATTTTATAAATCCATCGACAATCAATTAGGTTTCTTCCTTCTGGTAAATTTGATAGCACCCATGTTTTGTTTTTAATAAGTGATGTATATTCTTCGTTCATAGCCTCTTTCCATTTCTTAGCATTTTTAGATTTCATGGCTTCTTCATACGTTTTTGGCTCGTCTTCTTCAACAACAGATAAAAATAATTCATCAAAATTTATTTTTCTTCTAGGATTTGGTCTTAGATTGTAGTTCGTTTTCTCATCTCTTTTAACTTCATTATTATTATTATCGGAAAAGGGATTTTCTGATGACCCACTTTTTTCGTTAAGTTCAGAACTATTATCTTCAAATGTTGATTCTAAAGTAGTTTGACCAATAAGTATATCGTCTTCCAACTCTGGTTAACTTACAATTAAACAATCGTCTTCTACTTCAAGTTCATAACTTTCCACATTTATATCATTTGTTTCATCGTTTTCAAAAAAGATTTTTAAATCTGCATTACTATTTTCGTTATAACCAGTATTGTATTTGACTTCAAGTTCATTACCAAATATTACAACTCTATATACTTCAATTTTATTTTCTTTATCAAAATATATACGATATCCTTTTACATTGGTATCAAAACCAACAAAGATTCCTTTTTTGCTTTTTGCATCCCACTTTTTTCTAGTTTGTTTTGGAACATGTGAAAAAACCTCTGTACCAAAAACTTTTAAATGTTCTATTTTTGGAACTTTATTAAACCACAATTGAATAGGCGACATGTTTTTAATTGAACTAGATCCTGTTCGATTAAGCACATAAACAACGTGATGAACTGCTTCTGCCCATAGCATTTTATGTAAACCTTTGGCCTGTAACACACTTCTTGCCAATTCAACTATAGTACGCATTTCACGTTCAGCTGCTCCATTCTGTTCTGGTGTGTATGTTACTGACTTCTGATGAATTATTCCATTATTCTTAAAAAACTGCTTAACACTTGTATTTATGAATTCACGACCATTATCAGATCGAAATACTTTTTGATTCTTCATAAAGTATACAAAATCTTTAATTTTTTCAATGATATCATTTTTATGTTGCAGAAAATACACCCATTTAAATCTTGAAAAATCGTCTTTTAATAACAAGAAATATCTAGATCCTCCAATAGATGACTGCTCCATGGGTCCACAAATATCAGCTTGAATTAACTCACCAACAGCTTTTGCTCTATTTGTACTTGAAATAAACGGCATAAGATGTTGTTTCCCCAAGCAGCATCCTTCACATATTTTATTCGTATCATCATTAATTTCTTTATGATTTATGTTGTAAAGTTTTACAACATCTTTAACATGTTTCATGTTTTGATGTACTAAACGCTGATGCCATATCTCAAGTGACTCAGCAGTGGAATTTGCAACGAAATTTTTGCAATTTACCTTCAAAACTTTCATTTCCATTTCAAAAAGATTTCCGTTACGGAATCCCGAAGCTTCAACTTTACCATCTCGAATAAACTTGCAAATATCTTTAGTTGATTTCATTTAATAACCCTTATCCATTGCTGTTGTTGCTGAAAACAAATTTACCTGCAGTTTTGATACAAATAAAACGTTTTGTTAAAATTTCTGTTTCCATCCTTCTGAGGTTTTCATCATCACATCAATATTCCCTTCACCTTTAGCATTTAGAATTGATCCATCACCAATTTTAATTTTGGAAGGCTCTTGAAAATCTTTATAAGTAGTAAACCATTCTCGATGTGACGTCATATGTTCTGATGCACCGAAATCCAATAACCATTTATCTTCAGTATTGATAACATTTTGACTATCGCTCATAAAAGCATTTGATTTTGTAAACTTTTGTTGCTCGTCATTATGTTTTTTATTATTCTTCTAACGCCCGTGTAAAAAAGATCAGATCTGACTAGATCTCATTAGATGTGATTGTACCGGATCTAATTAGATCTCAAAATTGGGGACAACTTTGAGATCTAATTAGATCTGATCAGATCTAGGCAGACCTGGCTCATCTTAAATAATCAGATCCAATTTAATCTTGCCAATTTTCCATATATTGGTTTAATAGAACAGATTTAATTGTTAATTAAACACATATTATAATATTTTTTAAAGTAAAGCACACGTTTAATGTTTTTAATATCAATCAACTGGGAGAAATTATTTACAAAAAAATTTTGCTATTGATGACATTTTGAAAGTTTGATTAAAATTATTTAACTTTTATTACTGCATTAGCATATTTATTTAATTAAAAGGAAAAATAAAAGCAAAAGTGCAAGGATAATTTGAAAAAATTTTAATTACATAAAAATCCCTACAAATGCATAATTATACATACATAACTTTTCTAAAGGGTTAAGAAACTGCTGTTTATGGGGACAAACAAGACAAAGAAAACGTTCCACCACTAATTTAGTCCTCCAAATGATCAAAAATTTAAAACAACGTGTGCCTGTGGCTAGCCTTTTTATTGGTGGTAGAATGTTTTTATTTACATGTCCCTACGAACTGAACTTTGAACGGGGTATAACACGAATCCACAAATCATAGTTAATGCTGCATATATGCGTTCCTCCAATACGAACGAAAACACAAGTCATCTATTCTTTGAGCTTCAATATCTGTTTTCCAAAAAACATCTTTATCGGCAGCTGTATATTGCAATTCTTAAAAAATCCAAAAGTCGGCTAAAAAAGATGTATTTTGCTAGATCAATTACAAAATACAAGGAAAATTAAATAAAAGTCGCCGATACTTAACTTTTGCGGATTTCATAACCATAGATTTTCATAACTGCTCATTTGACTTTTTTTAAAAAATGCTTAACAATGGCCAAGCAGCTGGAATACCCTCTATTTTTCTCCTTTTTATGCAACCTGTTATAATATGCAAAAAAGATTATTGCGCACAGCTTTTATTCTGCCACAAGCTTTTATTTATTTCACAATATTTAAAAGACAACACAAAATTTTCTCCCAAACTTTAAGTTTTTTGTAATACATTTGTTCAATTTTGAAAGAAATTTCAAATTTGAAAAGTTGATTTTGTTTTTTATTTTGTTTAGATTTGGTACCAGATCTGGCATCAGGTCTGGTACCAAATCTGGCCAGATCTGATCATATCTGGCCGAAAATATCACCCAATTTTCCAGATCACTTTAGATATGAACAGATCTGGCACTAGATCTAATCAGATCTGGCCACAAAGTGTATCACATATGCCATATCTGATCATAATTGATCTGATCTGGCACAAGATGTAATTAGATTTAATCATATCTAATTAGATCTAAACATATCTGATTAGATCTAATATTTTTTACACGGGCGGGCTTAAACAAGCACCGAGATGCTTTAACAGGAGGTTTTGTGAAATACTTAAAAAATTTGACATGAAAATTAGTCAATCTGATGCATGCGTTTTTATAAAAAATGTCAAAGGATCAAAACTTATATTATCAATTTATGTGGATGATGGTTTGATATATAATGATATTTTTTTTAATTTTCTTTTGCTGTAAATTTTGTTTAATCGTAGCATTTAAAAAATAAGGCTTTGATATTTGCCCGAAAATGCGTTTTTGCAAATATTTTTCCGCGAATTGTATTTTGCAACTAGCCACCGAACCTTGTTCTATGAATTGGCTTTTATAGTCCCTAAATTATAAATTAAAAAATAAAACGGCACTAACAAAATTGCAAAATATTGGCGGAACGTAAAAAAAAGAATTTGTATTTAAAAACCTTATCAGCGATTTTCATTCTGCAAACAAATATACCCAGGTAGAAAATTACAAAGGGGCCAGCACTGGGAAAGCACCAAAATGGGTGGTATGAGCGCTTGTTAACAGCGCTTTTCCAACGCCCAAATGATAACACCGTTCCACGGTGGTGCCAATGTTTTACCAAGCCCTGGGAAAGCACCCATAAACATAAAAATCAAATGCCAACGCGCAAATAAAAAAATTAAAGTGCTTTCCTGACAGCCAAATGATAACACCGATCTATTTAATACTTTGCAAAGTATTGAGATAGCACCAAGAAACATAAAAATCAAGTGTTTTCCCTGCCACCAAATTATGAGCCCTCATCACTGAAGAATTTTAAATTACTCTAAAAATAGACGATTCTTGGAGTTATTGTATTGTGGAGCCAAAAAAGATTTAAATATTCACTCTCTTGGAGTTTCTTTTTCAAAAACAAAGTAATGTTATAGGAAACAAGCGCTGGGAAATTTTGGCGGAACGCGAAAAAAGACTTTATAGTACAAAAATTGTACTGTCATTCTGCAAAGAAATATGCTGATGTTAGAATTATCCTTTTTGTAAATTTTTTTTCCGCGGCTTTTTTCCCGATTTTTTTGCAATTAGCCACCAAACATTTTTATATGAAATGGGTATTATAGTCTCTAGATTACATATTTAACAAAACCGCACCTAAAAAATTGCAAAATATTGGCGGAACGCGAAAAAAGACTTTATGGTAAAAAAAATTGTGTAGAAAAACCTTATCAGCGATTTTCATTATTCAAACAAATATACACTGAACCAAAAACAGTTGTGAAATCAACTAAAATCCATATTAAATTGATGATACAACTAACAACTAACAAAACCTGCCCATCGATTTAACGCATTGTTTAGTAGATTTATATTTTGACGTTTAACTATTTTATGTGGTATTATTTAGACAAAATATTGTCAAATGTGTTAACAAAAATTAGTTGTCTTAACAATTATATTTAATTAAATTGCATAATGATTTTGTTGTTTTACCAATGCATTTTATTAAATTCAACAATGCATTTTATTTAATTAATTAATTTTTTATCGATTTATTATTAATTTTTAGACTATATTTCATTATTTTTTATATTTCACCAATTTAAAATTTTTTTAAGCAATATACATACAATGTATTTTTTAAAATGAATTTGATAAAATATAAAAAATAATGATATATAAAATTGAAATTATAATATAGCACATACTAAAAACTCTTTATTTAAAACACATATACCATTTTATATACAAAAACATATAACTTTATTTAAATTAATAATTCAAATACATTATATAACATTCATTAATAGTTTGCCTTAATCAAAATAACAAAAAGATAGATATCAAAATTAATGACAGAAATTTAAACGATTTAATTGAGAACGGTCAAAATTATATACATTTATTTAAATTAAAATTAATAAATCTTCAAATAGCAATTCACATCAAGTCACTGTATTTGTTAATTATCTATACTTTGAAAAACAAAAGCACTTAATGTCAATTTATTGATATTTCCGACAATTAGAAATACACATGCTAGCACGAGTAATGACGCGACAAAACTATCCTCACTAAACTTTTTTTCCACAGATTTAATACTTTTTTTTCAAATTGAAGAAAAATTATATCAAATTTACGTTATTGCCTTTTTACAAAATTTTTTAGAGTTAACAAATTAAATTTTGTTTAAAAATGGACAAAAAATTATCACAACAATAATTGTTTTGTAGAGAATTATTGACGGAAATAAGTTGTTCATTTAAAAAAAAAAAGTAGTTGATTTATAAAAAACACATATTAATTTGAATAAAAAATATATTGTTTTAACAATTCGTTTCATCAAAAAGTAACAAAATTTTTATGTTGATTTCACTTACGACTTTTGGTTCAGTGTACTGATGTAAGAATTTTCCTTTTTGTAAATTTTTTTTCTGCGACTTTTTTCGCGATTTTTTTGCAATTAGCCACCAAACTTTGTACTAGTTATGAATTGGGTATTATAGTCCGTAGATTATAAACGTAAAATTTTTGCATCATTAATTCGTTTGCAGACTAAAATTTTATAAATTGATAAATAAAAACTGTTTTTCTTAATAAAGAAAATTTTTTTTCTACAAAAACAAAACTTTTCTTTTTTTTGTACAAAAACTTTTCTTTTTTTGTTTGGAAATTTGTACAAAAATATCATTTGTAAATTTTTTTTTCTTTTTTTTATAAAGATAAATATATTTTTAATTTTGGATGAATATAAAAAAAAATAATTTAGAAATTTACTTTATTTTGAACAGAATACTTTTTTATTTCTTGATGAAAACTTAAAAATAAAGTTTTTTGTTTGTAAAATCCGGTGCCTGGCAGTAACTAAAGAGTAGTAAACGGTGAATTTTTGATTTCCTTTCATTAGCATTTTATTGTCACATTCACATAAAGTGACGGGAAATTATGTCACGTGGGGAATCATTCTAAAGGTTGTACAAAAAACGAATGCAAATATTTCACTATGACAACTATCACTATAAAGGTGGGTTTACAATGATGGAGTACTCCAATCTGTAGCAAATTTAGTTTTTTTCTCTTTCATATTAACACATTTTTGTATTTTACTATCTCTTTTTATTCCACTCCAGAGTAAAACTTGTTTGACTCTGGAGTACAGATTTGACCCACTCTAGAGCTAACATTGTTCTGTTAAGTGTTTAACATGACAAATATACCTAAAAAAACCCATCACTAATTTGTTCACATCTCTAATTGTCAACAAATTAAAAACAATTTTTTTTTAAATAAACAAAATAAAACGAAATTTGTTTAGTAAACTATATAAAAAGTATAAAAAAAAAAATTAAATACGAGAATAAATTGCGGTGGTGGCATAAACTATGCGAAAATATAATGTAAGTATTTAAGTGTCATACATTTTTGAAGTAACTCTACTCTGTATTTTGAACAGTTAACATTTCAATATGTGCTGCAGAGTAGAGTCACTCTATCATTGTAAACGCGCCTTAAAGCTACATTATTCCATTTTAGTTTACAAAAAATTGCTTTAAAAAATTAAAAAGAAAAAACAAACACTACAAGCAAATAAAAAAAATGGAAAAGAAAAAAAATAGAAAAGAAACCAAAACTAACATACACACAAATATAGTGGAAGTGCCTTCAGTATGCCCCCGATTGACCAGTCACGGGATAGGTCCTTTAATGGCAGTTGACTCGTTTTTTGCGTTTGCCATAATTAAATTATAAAATCAATTAAAAATTTGAAAATTACCTCAAAAACTCTGATAAAATAAATAAACATTTTAAAAATTGCCATTAAGTTAAAAAGAAAATTAAATGAAATACCAATTGTTAAAACTAAAACAGCTTTAACTAGAGTTTGCTGTTCGGTTTTAATCGAAACCGAAACCGCGGTTTTCCAAGCCTCAAAACCGAAACCGAAAACCGACAAAAATAAGTCGGTTTTTAAAAAATACTTTAACTAATTAAAATAATTAATTAAATTCCATATTATTGAATCTTGAATTTCAGAAAGGCTCAGCTTCTATTTTACAAAATTTTGTATTTAATTGTAATAGACATTTTTTACATTAAAAATTGCTTTAGAGTTTTTTGTTTTTGTTATTGTTATTACGGATAACATAAACTAAGACTTTTATAGTCGTATTCAAAAAAACTTACAACAGATTTTCAAACCGTTGTTAAGCAAAATTCCCTAAAACTGTATTCACAAATGATTATTACCTTAAAATACCTTTTGTAAACCATTATTAAATCTATTCATTTTAATGTTGCTTCGACCCTACTTTAAACCTTCTGTAAAGTGACATTTTTATTTTTTGCTTTTTGTTTGTTTACATTTTGCAAAGCACATTTTTGCGGAAGTTTTTAATAGAACAAAAAAATAAAATAAATTTTTAAATAAATAATGGATACATTAAATTTAATCAAAAGAATTGGTAAGAATCATTGTTTTTTTTAAGAAAAATAAGATTTTAATTGTATACCATCTTTAATAGAAACTATTTCTCAAATTTCAAACTACCGTCAACCAAGAACGTACAAAAAGAGGATCGACCCATTTTCCGTTCCGGATAATCAATTTAAGCAAAAATACCGTTTCAATAAACAAACGGTAAGAAAAATTATTAATTTAGTACGAACGGATATTTCTTTAGACCGTAGAGGATGCGGAACATCGCCAGAACTGCAGGTTTTAGTAGCTTTACGTTGTTGGGGGCGAAGAGAAGTAAGTTGAGTATTCTATTATAGTAATGTTGTATCTAACCATACTTTTAGTTTCAGGATGATGCTGGTGACCTTCATGGCCTTTCACAACCCACGGTCAGCAGGATTTGTGCAAAAGTTGCTCGCGCCCTGGCCAAGCACGGAAAAAATATTATTAAAATGCCAACGTCTGCTGAAGAAGAGGTTAAGATAGCGAAACAATTTAAAGAAATTCGTAACTTCCCTGGAGTTATTGGCGCTATTGATGGGACCCATATTAAAATTAAAAAAAACTGGCGGAGATTTAGCGCAATATTATATAAATAGAAAGGGATTTTATTCGCTGAATGTTCAGGCAATAACAAGTTGAAACTATAATTTTAAATTTTATTTATATATTATGTAGGTGGTTTCTGATGCCCAACTTAAAATTTTGGATATAGTGGCAAGATGGAGGGGCAGTACTCACGACTGTCGGATTTTCAATGAGTCTACAATAAAAGAGCGATTTGAGAATGGTGAATTTAGAGGCCGTTTACTTGGTGACTCAGGCTACAAACTAACGCCGTACTTATTCACTCCATTACAACGACCTCAAAATGAAAAGGAGATAAAGTACAACGTTGCACACATTGCAACCCGAAATCCTGTGGAGCGATGTTTTGGCGTGTGGAAGCAACGATTCCGATGTTTACTTGATGGAATAACTGTTAGTTTTTCAAACGCTAAAATAGTCATTGTAGCTTTAGCTGTTCTTCATAATATCGCCATAGAAGAGAACGATACTGCTCCAGGTAAATCTTATTATTAACAGAATTTATAAAGCATTTTTAAAAATATATATTTAAATTAAAAATAACCATTTTAGATGATTACAACTCGAATGAAGAGATCCTAATTGAAATGCCAGAAAATGATTTACGTGGACAAGAGACATCAACAAGGAGAGAAAGTATTATCTTGAGAACTTTCATACAAAAATATTTTTAATAATTTTTTAAATTATCTTATGGCCTAGTAAAATAATGTCACAAAATTACGACTCCTTTCCAGGACTTTTATGAAAATTGATTATTTTGTCAAAAATTGTACATAAGGGTTAAATATTTTAAAAATAAAAAACATAATTATAATCTAATAAAACGTTATTGATATTTTTCGGAAAATTATGGAAAATTTGTTGAAAACAGCCAAGTTCTGTTTTGACAAAATAATCAATTTTCATAAAAAGTCCTGAAAAAAACTTCCTCCGAACACAAAACGCGAATTATAATTTTTTAAAATTTTTTTCTTCTTTAATTATAACTATTGCATTATAAAAATTCCTACACTAATAGAAAAAAGTCCGTAAAAAATTTAGTAAAAACTACTAAAAATTAGTTAAAAATGATGCTGCAGAAAAAAACTGCTAAATTAGCAGATTATTTTTGCTATATATTAGTAATAGAGGAACAGCAAAACTAAAACTGTTAAATATACAGAATTTTAGTTATATATGAGCTAAATTTTTGTAAATGGAGATTAGTAAATTAACCTGCTAAAATCAGCAAAAAATTTTGCTAAATAATTAGTAGCCTAAAAAATCACCAAAAAATTTAAAATTTTCTAAGTTTTTTTCTCGATTTTTTTTTTAAATGCAAATAAAAATCGAGCCTTTTGAAAACAGCAGTTTACAATTTTTTATTTTTATTTTTTTTTAGACTGCTATTTGCATTCAACTAAATTTAGCTTAAAAATAGCAAAAATTTTGTAGATTTAACAGTTTATTTTTGCTATTTTTAGTCTACAAATATTTAGCAAAATTTTCTGCAGATTTTACAGTACAATTTGCTATTTTCAATTAAATAAAAGTTAGCCTAAATATAACTAAAATTCTGTAAATTTAGCAGTTTTAATTTTGCTGTTCTCATTTTACTAGTATTTAGTAAAAAAATCTGCTAATTTTAGCAGTTTTTTCTGCAGCATCATTTTTAACTAATTTTTAGTAACTTTTTCTGCTATTTTTACGGATTTATTTCTATGAGTGTAATAGTACTTCGAAATTAATCATTTAGATTTTGTTTTTTTTAATAATTAAAAACAATACGTTTATGCATTTGTATCTACTGATTTAAGTTTTTATATATAAAAATAAAAGACATTTTTTCATTAAAATTTCATTTATTTTAAGCAAAAAACGGTTTTTAATTTTATTACAGTTTAATAAAGCAAATTAACAGGAAAAATAACAATCCTTCAAATAACCTCTAATAAGACTAATAATAATAATAATAATAATAATAATAATAATAATAATAATAATAATAATAAGCATGTAATTATTAGTAGCATGTAATAAAATAAAATATACAGTGCTGTGCAATATAATGGGCACATTCAAATTTTTCCTAATTTTATTCTCGTTGTCTTTATTTTTAACGATCAAAATAGTGGATAAATTCACCCCAAAATGCGAGGAGATTGTTCAGAAAATGGTACAGAATTTTAACGTGATGTCTGTTTTTTTATTTTGTCACTTGTTTTAGGTAGGCGTGGCTTTTTTATTTGTATAGATCCGATCAGTGCTCGCTAAATTTTACTATGTAATTTGATAGAAGGTCGATATCGCTTTTTTTCATTAAAAGCCACGCCTACTTAAAACAAGTTACAAAATAAAAAACAGATATCACGTTAAAATTCTGTACCATTTTCTGAACAATCTCCTCGCATTTTGGGGTGAATTTATCCACTATTTTGATCTTTAAAGATAAAGGCAACGAGAATAAAATTAGAAAAAATTTGAATGTGCCCATTATATTGCACAGCACTGTATATCGTATATACTAATGTTTAAATTCATAAATGTTTTATATATACTTTATATTTATAAAGTCACACTTTGTATGAAAAATTTGTTTTGTAAGCCTCTTATAACTTTATAAAGCATTTATGAATTTACACATAAAATTTTAATAAAATAACTTAAATATAATCTTGATTTTTTTTGCAGTCATTTAAATATTTTTCTTGAATCTTGATCAATTTTTAATATTATCTGTAAAGAGTGTCAATTTGATATTAAGAATATCCAGAAACATACAGTAGTGCGAATTGGAAAATATGGTAATAAATCTAAAATTTTAAAATTTTTTTGCCCAATTGTTACAAAAATTGTCTAAAATAGTGTACATAAAAAATACTCTTAAAAAACTAGAATTTTAAAATTGTTACTTTTTCTGGTCTTAAGAATTTTTTCACAAATATATAACGAAATTACACCATATCAGTTTTAATAAAAAAAATTACTATATTATATTACAAAGTTAATCTTAAAATTTAATATTTATAACCATTTTCAATCAATTAGCCCACTGTGAGTTGCAAGAAATAATAATAGGTTTGTTTTTTTCGAATTTTATATATATATCTTAAACTACTTGTAAAGAAAACGAATATACCTGACTATACCTGAAATTAATTTTTTTTCTTACTGTCATTATTAAGCGTGTTCGTTTACTTACTACAATTTACTACTTTTACTACAGCTGGAAAAAATCAATACAAAAAATAAACAAAACTTTCTAATTGTAGTAAAAGTAGTAAAAAATTTGAGTAAACGAACACACTGATTGTTTAGAAAAACAAGTTTTTTTTTATAAATACATACTTACCAAACGATTTGTTTTCATAAAATTTAATTTTTGTTTCGATGAGGTCATATTCTCTATCTATATTCCTTATCCTTTTCTTTTCTGCCTCTATTTGCAGCTTATGTAGTTCTGCTCTACATTCCATGTCAAAGTCTGTTAACTTCTGTATGTTGTCGTCCGTTGCGGTTTTTCTTTTTATAGGTTTTTTCTAAATAACACAAAAAAATTGTTTAGAGCTCAATAAAATTAAATCTGCATTATTAATACTCATACAAACCTTTTTCAATTTAGAAGTTGATTTTGGAATATTTTCTGGGATTTTCTCCACTGCTTCATCTATTTGCTGTTCGTCCATAAATATTTCCTCATCATTTTCAGATGCCGTGATTTTAAAAGCTTCTTCCACAATCTGAAAAAATATAGTGTGTAATTCTAATGTATAAGAAAAAAAAATTAAGTTTGATCTCTAATAACTTTGTTGTTTGTTGGGTCTAAAAGTCGACCTATATCTTGAATAAAAGGTGTAAGTGTCGACAATAAAATAAAAATTATATTAAGCGCATTTTTTAATCACCTGGATTTAGACTTTTTCATACAAAAAGTTGATTTTTTATTAAATCCAAAGGAACAAGTTGAGTTTAGGGGCACAGCTCCGATTTTTTGATTTTTTTCCCCAGGTCGTACTTTATGGGCATATCCCAATTTAATAAAAATATGATAATGTTATTCTGTAAATTTCCTAGTGGGTATTTTTTTTTATGAAAAGTGAGAACATTAACCCTATATGGATCAAGTCACTCAAAATAATAATTTATATCAAGTGGAACATTTTTACTTATTCATTCAAAGTGATATTTTTCCGAAAATTATGAAAGGTATTATTCTGTAAATTTCCTAGTGGGGCGTTTTTGGCCAAAAGTATAAAAATTAACTGCATATGGGTCACGTTTCATAAAATAATTATTTTTATCCAGTTCAGATTTTTTTTTATCAATTTAATGGCTTTACAATCTCGTAGTCATAATTAATATTAGGTTTCATGGGTCTTTTCTAACCCCAGGCCACTAAGGGTTAAAGAATTTTAAACAAATGTATAGATAATTCTAGTCTAACCAAATTTAAGTGATATTTTTTCGAAAACTGTGTAAAATTTTCTCAAAACATTAAAATTTTGTTAAATTTTTGACAAATGAACAATTTTTGTGAAATGTCCTGGAAAGCAGTCGCTCCAAACACAAACTAGAATTATCATTTTTCCAATTTATTTTTTTTCTTTAATATCAAATATTATGTGGTACAAATAGCAATCGACATCGCCAAATTAGGCATTTTAAAAAATCTTTAAAATTAATTTTAAAAAAACATGTTTTTGCATTTTTTATCAAATTCGTGGGTCATTTTGGATTCCAGGCTAAAGTGGGTTAATGATATCTGATGAATTCAAAATTCCATGTCTGAATCAATTTGAGTATAATAAATGAATAAATGCAACAAAATTTTTCAAAATTTAGAATTTCGGGAATTTTTAATAATAATACACTTTTTTCCAAAATGGACCATTTTCGGCCGCAGCTCGGCACGGGCAAACGTTTTCCAAAAAAAAAAATCGATTTTGTTAATTTGGGAACATTTGTAAAAAAATTGCGTGTCGAAAATCGACCAAACACTTTATAAGGGACACCCTAATGAATACCATTGGAAAGGTAATTGAAATGGCTTCAATATGCCATAATATTTAATATTTATTAACCCATTACGAGCCGGTTCCGGTTTTTTAAATTTTTCGAGCGAGTTTTTCGGGAAAAACCTTTGAATATCAAAAAAGTGCTTTTATAATGGTATGATTTGCTTACACAAAATTGTATGTAAGATTACATGCTTTAATTTGAGGTAAAATTTTTTGCTTTTAACCCTTATACGGGCAAAGCTGTAAGGGGTTAAAGTTAATTTTTTTTTGTTAGATAAAAATTGAAAGAAAAAAGTAGTGAAATAGGAAAAAAGTAGTGAAAGATATTTCTATAAATCTATAACTGACATGAATTTTTTTGAGTTAATATAAAAGAAAAAAAAAACTAAAACTTTGACCCCCAATAACTTTGTTGTTTGATGGGTTAAAAGATCGAGCTATATCTTGAATGAAAGGTGTAAGTTTCGGCAATAAATTAATAAGTACAAATTATATTGTTATATACGCAATCTAATGAAATAAAACCTTTTTTTGTTAAAATGAACCTTTTAAAAATTAAAAAATTGTTAATTGGGCCGCAATGGGTTAATTGGTATAAAAATTTTTAACGCCATATGAAAGATAATTTAAATAACTTTCTAATGGTGTGCGTACTGTCCAAATCCGATCACAAATCACGGAGTTATAAGCAAGTTCAATTTCTAACTTTGAACCGAAATAACTCCCGAGATAGGTCCAACCTACAAAAAAAAAAAAGTTGTTGTGGAATCCCAATAAAAAGTTTGAACTGTGGTAAAAATTTTGACCTGATCAGAGCTGTGCCCCTAAACTCAACTTTAACCAAAATTTGGACCTGATCGGAGCTGTGCACTTAAACAGCTTAAATTCAACTTTAACCAAAAGAATTATTAAGCGTTTTCATATAAACTCGCCTTTTACTCGTAAACGGTGTAAACCTGGTATGTTTATGAGTTTAATGTCACACTCCATACATAAAAATATGGTTTGTATTTAAACAAGGTTTACAAGGAATTTGCTAGTTTATATGAAAACCCCTATTGTATCTTAAACGATTTAATTTAAGCAACCGACACAGGGGAATATACCTTGTGTATTAATGACGGATACTTTACCAATACAACTAAACGTACCTCAGCACTTGCCTCTTTAAATACGACATCTGAATCGAATTCGTTGGAGTCCACTACGAATTCATTTGGTAGCCAAACAGATATATCATTACTGCTGACAGGTATTTCTGGAGGCTGTGAACCTCCGCCAGTTTTTGAAAGCTGTTTACGGTGCTCAGCAGCTTGCTTCCTTGCAACAATTTTTGTGGCCATCCATTGTATTTTTAACTGAGTTACAGTTCTTTGGCCACCCGAGCATAACTCGTTGAAACTAAAAAAAGTAGTAAATGATTACAAATTTGTATTGCAAAGAAATTATAGAAAATTAAAAATGCAATATAAAAACCTCTCTTCAACTTCCAGCCAAGCTTTTTTCTTTGTCTGGTTGGTGTTAGTGTCCGTGTTCTTATTCTCAATTTGGTGTACCCTCTTCCTAATGAGTTCCTTCAGTAGCACCTAGAAAAGTGAGGTTTATTATAAAACAATTGGGGAAAAAGTTTAAAAAAAATATAGTTTTTCACACAAGTACTTACCTTATCCTCTTCGCTCCAATTTTCAGATCGTTTACGTTTCAATTCTTCTTTTTTTTCCATATTTAACTTTTTTTCTTTTAATTTTAACTCACAAAATAAAGTAAAGTGTGCAAAATATTCTAGTGATGTGTAAACAATCAAAACAAATATAAAAAGCTCGTTATTCAAATACTTTTTTTGACTGTAATAAAAAAAGTTGTCTAAATTAGTCTTTTACTTAATCTTTTGTAGTTCTTTTTAAATTAATAGACAAATAACCATATTTTTTATTTTATTAAAACATTTATTTTCCTAAAAAACAAAAAAAAAGATTTTTAGATACGACTACTCTATAAACTTATAATCGTCTTTATGCAACATTAAGATTTAAGTGACAATTGAAAATGATAGTGTTGCCAGCCACGAATTGCAAAATTCATTAAAAGATGTATTAGTTAATATACTGTTTTTGAATACGTTTTCTTAACAACGGTTTATTAGCCTAAAAGTCTTTATTAACTAATGTGTACTTTAAATCATAATTAAGATTTTTTTGTGAATACGGCTGTTAATGTTTAGAAAAAAAAATTGTACCAAAAAGTCAAGTGGTTTAAGAGATATTGAGTTTCACATATTCAGTTCAGATTTTCACCGTGTATTTTTCAAAAAGCCTTATTTCGTATTCCGCGAAATTTATAAAATTTTAACTTTATATTGTTTAAATTTAAACTCTTTAAAATACAGCTTTAGTTGCCGAAAAAAAAAATTAATTTATAATGGGTTTATTTCTTCTTTCGTGTTTATTTCTTCTTTCGGAAAGGTTTCGAAATGGAGTTATTGCCTTTAAATATTCGAGTGAGAAATTCAATCGAGTTTTAAAAGATATTTTGGAGGTATTAAACTATTTAATTTTTATGCATATTTAATTATCATATATTTAGTTAGAATTATGTTATATTTAATTGTTTTAAAACAATTCTATTATATCAGAAGAAAACCGAAAAATAACCGAAACCGCGGTTTTTATAATTTTTAAAAACCGAAACCGCGGTTTCCAAATTTTGCGGTTTTTAGCAAACTCTAGCTTTAACATTAAAAAAAAAGCGTTGAAAATACAAAACTTTAAATTTTTTAGCAAAAAATTATAAAAATTTAAAATTAGAGCTAAAATAAGCAAATCGTAAAAAATAAAGTTCAAAATAAATAAAAGTGTAAAATAAATCTACATTATAGCCTAGAGAGGACCCCATAAAGACAATCTGATGATAGTGAGCGGTGTCACTTGAAAATGCATTAATTGTCAACCATTGGTTCTAGGAAAGGTTTTTTTCATAAGTTTTTCTCTATTGGTTGTAAAATAAAAATTGTAAATTCTGTTTAGAATTTGTAATATTTGATCTTAAACTGAACAAAAATAACACCCATTGTAAAACATCTTCAGATCAACTAAAAATCTACAATAAAATACCCACAGACCAGGTACAGTCCAAATTGTTAAGTAATATTCCTTAATTGCAACATGTTAGTATTTATACGGCATGTTGTGTTAGGATGTTATACACAAAAATAAAACAACCGTGTAAAAGTTTCTTTGATTTAGTTCTAATTTCTATAAATAGAATTAAAAGCTTGATTGTTGGAAAGCACGAATCATTGCTTTACATATTGAAGGAACTTCAATGAAAAAGCACAACTACAACATAGGGAAAAATAATAGCTTTGTTAAAGATATGTGGTTTTCGTTAGTTATAATAATGAAAAATGGATAAGTAAAAATGTTTGAATTTACTTCTCAAAATGCATTTCTTTGAAATTGAACATATATATACAAAAAACTAAAATCTACATTATAGCCTAGAGAGGACCCCATAAAGACAATCTGATGATAGTGAGCGGTGTCACTTGAAAATGTATTAATTGTCAACCATTGGTTCTAGGAAAATTTTTGCATAAGTTTTTCTCTATTGGTTGTAAAATAAAAATTGTAAATTCTATTTAGAATTTGTAATATTTGATCTTAAACTGAACAAAAATAACACCCATTGTAAAACATCTTCAGATCAACTAAAAATCTACAATAAAATAAAAAAATATTTTAAAAAAAATGCCGCGAATTTTGATTTTTATTTCGGTATCGGTCAAGTTTTTTAAAAGCAACAGTGAAAGTAACGAATCAGAAAATACTTAGAAAAATAATTCATTCTCTTTGGTTCATATTTGTACTAATTTAGTAATATGCTTTCGGTTGACAGGTCACGGGATGGATCCTTGGAGGGCAATTGACTCCTCATTCCCCGTAGGGTGGAAACAACAAATCGACAAAACCTACCTTTTGCACTAAACATAGTGCTCCTAAAATGCTATCAAAAATAGAAACAAGAAAAAACATTTAAGATTTCTTTATTTCTTTTCACTTCAAATGCGTACGAATGTCGCGTTGGAGACCCTTACCTTATTTAAAAGAAATTTATATTACCTTTTCAACAACATGTGCGTTGTTCTTATCTCATTACTATTTTGGAAAATAAGGACTGTTGTTGAAACAATTCTCCAACACGTAATTCTCAAAATCTGCTGAACCAGTCATTCAATTTTAAAAATAATTATTTTAAAGCTATATAGATATGTAGATCTATGCCAAAGAAATATTTTTTATCATTTTTATTGCTTTACAACACCCCCTAGCGGAGATATTTGAAACGTTAACATGCTGCCAGTCCCGAGCGGGTTAACATATTTTTTTATTTCATTTTTATATTATTTCCAAAACTAAACTCTACATCAAATTTTTAGGATTTTTGAATTTTATTCATCACATATTTTTTGAGACTAATTAAAACAAAAATTTTATTTTGCTTTAAACTATAATGTGAGAACATTTGTGTGGGCCTCGCAAATGAACACTATCAACGCCTGCTATATGAAATTATACACAGGCACTGTGCAACTGTAATGCTACTGAAAAAAAAAAATCATTATAAAAAAAATGTAACGGGAGTTATAGGCACATAATATCAATGTTGCCTATAAAAAGTATCACATTCCATTTTCGTATCAAATGCTTTCAGATACTAATTGACTAATTCTGCGATTTTCATAATTTTTATTAACAAATTATGTTACCAGGGAATCAGTGGAATTTTAGATATTTTCCATCCAAAAACACAAGATTCTTTTATAATAAAAAAAGACAATGGTGTGGTACTTTTTGCCATCAAAATCATTGTAAGAATTATAAGTAGATATTTTTTTAATTCTGGGGTGAGCACAAAGCAGTCTGGGGAGGGCAAAGCTACAGGCCTAAGTCCATCATTGATGTACGACTAATAGACGATATTATTTAAAACAAAACGTTATTATTTTCAGAATATTTTTTATTTAAAAATCCTCTGGTCCAATAAACACCATAAGGAATATTATAAGGTAATCGGAATTTTCTAAACTTCAGCACCCAGAAAACACATTCGGTGCTGAAAACCCAATTTGTTGCTAATCGAATGGTTTAGTTGCATCAAATGAATTTTTCGGTTGCTACTATCGAATTAATCTTGATACAACTGAAATTTCGTTGTCACAGTCAAATTAATCCTATATCAATTAGTTTTCTGTTGCCACAACTGAAAAACTCGGCTACCACAGCCGATCCATTCGATTTGTAGGCAAATGCGGTTGTCAGTATCGAATCTATTTGCTGGGTCAGATTATCAAATCTTCAATCTTTTTTATTATTTTTTTAATATTAGATATGAAACTTACTTAAAGATACAGACTATTATACCGAAATTCATAAGAACTCTGCTCTTTCAGCTGGATATTTTTCTACAACTTTTTTGGCCATAGCCCGAATACCAATCCAAGTTTCCTTAACAAATCCGTCGATACTGCATGCAGGAGGATCAAAGCCAGTAACGCCACCACCAGGTAATTCCATAGTTATAGAAATGGGGAAACCAACAGAAAAGGCGTAGTCATCACTAGCACCAGCTGCAATATATAAAACATTAGTAGAAGAACCGACACTGTAAACAGTACCAGTAGCTTCAAAAATAGCATCACCACCAGCACGAGCAACTTCATCTAAATCCTCCCAAGTTTCGGGAAGATCACTAGAAAAATAAATTTTTGAAAATTTTGTTAAATTCTACTAACAACTCTTTAGAAAACGTGTAAGTCCACACAATGCAATCGATTTTGTGTACCGCACATTGTGTGTACGCGATATGGCATACTTGTGTATTAGACCGTACCTCAAAAAAAAAGTTCGCCGTACACCCTCCAATATGAAGTATTTTTGGAAGGTGATTTCAAAAAAAAAAATTTTTTTTTGCCGAAAGTAGGGGTCGCCTTTTTTAATTTTTCGTTATAGCTTTGGCATTTAAAGTCGGATTTTTTGCCTCGACGAGACCAGTCTTTTGCTATATAGTAAAAATCCAATTAAAAAAAATTAAAAAAGGCGACCCCTACGTTCGGGGGTCGCATTTCTACTGGGTTTATCGAAAAACTCCCTTAGCAAAAGTTTAATGATTTTTTGCGAGCTTTAATTTTCTGACATTAGGGTGGTACATTAGGGTGGTAGCAACTGAGATCTGGTGGGTAACTACTAGAAGGGGATACTTGAGGTCAAAATGCCCTTAGAGCAAAACACTGGCCTCATCGAGAGAAAAACATCGATGTATCACACTTTAAGATCCGACTGCATATGCCAAAGATATAAGGAAAAATGTAAAATGACGACCCCTACGTTCGGCAAAAAAAAATAAAAAAATATTTTTTGAAACCTCCTTGCAAAAATACTTCATATTGGAGGGTGTACGGCGCACTTTTTTTTTTTTGCCTGTAAGGTGGTACGCTCTATTGTGTATGTAACTTAAAGTATTTGAAATTCACCAAAAATGTTGTCTAACTTACATACCACTAAGCTAGTGTGTACTTACGAACTATATTGGCTTGTGGGCCATTACAATGCAATTATACCCTAGGTAAAGTAAGCCAGCTTGTGTGTAGAGTTTGAAAGCACTTGGGGATTCTAATAAGTACACACAAATATCTCCGAGTACTTTCAAACCCCACACACAATAGCCCACAAGCCAATATACTTCGTAAGTACACGCAAAATTTTAATTATTTTAAGTTTCATATACAATTGTTATACACAAGTATCCCATATCGTTAACACACACAATGTGAAGTATACGAAATCGATTACATTGTGTGGACTTACACGTTTTTCTAAAGGACAGTTTTTCAAGCTCTACTTACGCAGTCCAACCCCAAGGATAAAGAAGGTAATTGCCGTAAGAATGAATAGTCAAATACATAATACCACGACCAACTAATGAATGCATGAGATCACGTACGATAATTGTTTCAGGTTCTGAGAAACCCTTGGGACCAGCATAGGTATCCATACAAGGAATAGAAGAAGCACCTTTTTCGTTCCAATGAAAATCAAAATTACGATTAGGATCAGCACCTAAACATGTCAAACCAGCATATTTGTAAGGTTGACGTGTTTTACGCCACAAACGAGCAGAACTACTAGTCTGTGTATGTTCATAACCATCAGGATTAACAACTGGCAAAATAACCCAATCATAATTTAACAAAAGATCCGAATTTTTTTCGAAATTCTCGGCTAATTGCTCGATGACATATAACACAGCAGCTGGGGAAATCCATTCACGAGCATGAAAACCACCATCCACAAAGATGACATTTTTATTGGCACGGCCATCACCATTGGTAATAGTTATTGTTTGAATATTCCGACCAAGATAAGATTTGCCAACCAACTTGACAAAAACACGAGTTGGATAACGTTCAGCCAAATCTTCGATGTAAGCATTAATTTCATTATGAGTATAATAACGTTCAGTACTCAAACGACCTTTACCGCTAAAAGACATGAAACTACGTCTTAACTTATTCAGTTGGAACTCTTGTTCAATACTGCGACCAACATTTTCATTCACAACTTTATGGCTAAGATCATGCTGAGCTAAAGCATTGATGAAATTTTCTTCTTCCTTTGGATTAACCATAACACGAGCAACATGATGGGGAAGTTTACTCAAAGTAAAGAAATCATAAAACTCTTCATTTGCTGATAACTTAGAAAGAAAATCAGCTTGTTCTAATGTTTTAGGAATTACCTCAAAGATTTTGTAACTGAAAGTTAAATTATTAAATTATTCCAAACCTCCTGCAGTTCGTGTTTTATAGCTCACCCATCATATCCTACAGCATTGGATAATAATAAAACAGTGCTTAGCACCAATATAAGAATTGCTAAACGTAACATGTCTTTCGTCTATTCTTTTATGAGAGTTCTTTAGAACTAATAACTTGTTGGATATTACAAATGACACAATACCTTGGGTTGGTAAAATCATCATTCATTTTTTAAATCTTATCATCACTAAATTAATTAAATATCTAAAATAGTAGTAGGAATATATTATAAATAATTTTCTAATCATATTTTAGCGGAATTTTCTTAAAAACAGTAATATAAATTAAATATTTATTAGATAAGCTATTTAAAGATAAGTTAATACGCTTTCCATGAATTAAATGTGGGTACGTATTCTATAAGAAAGTTTGTTTGTTTGATAGGGCGTAATTTACTATGTTAAGAAATTTTATTGAAAATTACTAAAAAACCATTTTTTAGACGTTTATCAGAACCGAAATATTAAAAAAAAACGTTGGCATAAACACCTAAACGTTAACTACACAAATTGAGCTATTCAATCATATAAATGTAATCCCAGAAGAGATTCGGAAGTGCGAAAAATGATTTCTGCTTGTGGTAAAAAAATCAATAGAGCATTGCTTACTATACTTTATCGACCCACGAAAGCACAAAAGAATGGCAATGATAAAAAAATTAATTTAAAAGCAATGAATTTATTCATGCCCCTACCCAGCAAAATCTTTCATTAACAAATAAGCGGTTATATAATAGAAATTCATAGCTCCACTTAACTTATTTTTTGGCGTCTAAACTCATTATTTCTGTTTGGCGTGGTCGTTTTTATAAGTAGTCACGCTTACCCGCTCGCTTACGAAAAAATGAGAAGTAAGTAGTTATGAGATTTTGAATATTAAGTGGTTACACACATGCTTACAAAAAGTTTAATTACAAGTTGTTATCCGAGTGCTTACTTGATTCTTAAAAATAAGGAGTTACATAAATACTATTAGTTTAAGGAATTTAAGTTTTTTCTAGTGTGTAATTTTAGGACTCGTCATAAAAATTTAAACATAAAACATATTTACATATAATAAATAAAAATGTAACAAATTTAACTGTGAAAAAAGTACTTATTTAAACTATTACGAGTAAGTCATTATTTTATATTTAAAAGCAATGAATATAATTTTTTGGAAAAAAAATTTTTTTTTTTAATTTTCCATACACTACTTGTTGGACGATTTTGGACTCCGCAGCGCAAGGTTAACGATTTTATGAGCGACGCTTTAGGTATAAAAGACAATATATAGTCCAACGGAAAATTCTAAGTTATATTTTTCATCAAAAACTTTAATTTTAATTTCATTAAGTTAAACTTTGAAAATTTTACGAAAAACGTCGCCGGAGTCTGAAAAGTTCTAAAAATTTGATTGAGATGATTACAAGGATTTAACTCAGAGATTACTTTTTAACAACAATACAAAAAGTTAATATTTCCTGAAAAGTTTTGAAATTATTTTCATTATATTTATATTCACTTTATTTATTAGAAGCTGATTTTTTATACTTCAGTTATAAATTTTAACTAAAAACTTCTAATATTTAAAAAATTCTTGTTTTTTACAGCGATTAGGGACGCTCAGGGGTTCGTTATCAACATTTGGAAAACTTTGTATAATTAAATTTTCATATCGGTTTTGGTATAGCTGTGTGAGTCAGATGTCGTTATTAACAAAAAGAATTACTGGCCAATTTTGCTTTGACGCTACACCAACATTCCGTATTTTAAAGCTAAAACACTTTGCAGGTTGGGAGGAAGTGCAGGATCTAACGCTAGTCAATTACTCGCAGGCAATCAAAAATTGAGTATTTCAAAAGAAATTATTTCAGGAACATAACTATATACTCTACGATATCAACATGTATACTCAGGATTTCCGAAAGACAGACTGGAATAAGTTCAATACGATCCTTTGGAAAGACCTAAAAAAGAACTCCACCATATCTTTCCGAATGAAATTTGTAGAATTTCAAGTGAAATTAATTGTGAATTCTATTTGGAATTTGTCAAATTTGATCTTAAATCTGAACAAAAATAACGGTAATTAATTGTTTTCTTACAATATTGAGAAAATTTTAAGAGAAATTTCGATTTTTTATTTCGAAATGAGAAAATTCTAAATTCTTTTTCCCAAAAGCACCGTAAATGGTTTTTCACGTCGAAAAATTTTACTCGAACTTTAATTTTACTCAAATTTTAATTTAAATTATAAAAATTAACAATTTTTCAATTTTATATCAAAGATACAATCACAATACACAAAAAATGTGATTTTCCCCAAGAAAAATAATAGTCTTGTACATTATATTTTTATATGGAGGAGTATAACAATTTTTTCACGTGAAATCCGAACAACTTACGGTGCTTTACTATCAAACAGTATTTTACTTTTAAATTTGACTTTATATTTAAACGGCTTTGTTCATTTTGTGTATGAAAATCCTAAAGAAATATTTACATTTTCAAATATTTTAATTGGTTGAAAATAAATTAACCAATCGGAATGCTCCAAAAATAAACTAGGTCAAAGCATGCTGCCACCCAAAATTTTAACTAAAGTCAACAAAAATATACATTTGGAAAATTTAAATAGTAAGGGGCTTTATTTTTATTTAAAAAATTTTCAATTAAAATTGGAATCTAATTTCAAATTTAGATCTTTTAACTACATTTCTCCACAAACTCTAATTTTTTTATAATCAAAATTATCAGTTTTTTAATGAATTTGTTAAAATATCTATTGCGATTTGTTAAATGACGACTGGTTAAATGAAAATAAGGAAAAAATTTTATATTTCATATTATTATTCATAATAAATTTGTATTTCTTTTACTTTATCCTTTTTTCTCTCCTTTTTCCCTCTTTTTCCTTTTTTCTCTTCTTTTTTCTCTCCTTTTTCCCTCTTTTTCCTTTTTTTTTCTTTTTTTTTTCTTTTTCGATTTCGCTGAGGAGGGAAATTTCCCTATTCCCCCCCCAGTGGAGCTGCGCATGACCAACAGTGATGCCAACTTGGTGCTTAAGCACTATTTATGGTGCTTTTTGATGACCCAAAACGCCAAAATTCTGTTCATGGTGCCAAAACAAAAAAAAGTACTAAACTAGTGCTTTTTTATTTTTTGGTTAGTACTTTTTTAACATTTTTAGAATCAGCTTGTCTAAATCTATAAAAATGTTGTACCAAAGTTTAAATCCCTGCAAAAAATTCATTTTGTAGAGCTGTGTAAATTAAAAATTAACCTAGGTCCAACTTTTGTTGGTTAATTGTTTTCAACCATAAACATATTTTTCACGCAGCCCTGAGAAGTATTGTGAATCACAAAAACGGGATTCGGAAAGAACAATTTTCGGTTTTTAAACGCTTTTTTATAGTTTTGTGAATTGGATGGTATTTTTAATTAAAGAAAATATTGAAACCTTTGTATGTGAACTGTTTATTTCTGTTTTTAGTTTTCAAATTAAAATTTACATGTACATTACTTTTTTAAAATTTGTATAAATTTATTTAATTTTTTTTTTTTTATTAAAAAGGCATATTGTTTTCTTAAGATTTTTAAGCAAAAAACAACGCCTTTTACGCTTTTTTGCAAAACATTTGCGCTTTTTACACTCCAAAAGTTGGCACTACTGGTGACCAAAGCGTATTTTGGCTCTTTGTTGTTTTACAAAGAAAAACTAAAAACAAGTTTTAATTACAAAATTGATTACATGAATAAAATTTTTTATTGATTTTGCATCTATCACTCAAATGATACTATTAATTACCAAAAATTGTATACGATTAAGGGTCATTAAAAATAAACAAAATAACCTAAAGTTTGAGCTAACTTAGAGTTACAGATGTCAAATTCCTTACAAATTTGAATTTTTTAACTTTCAGTTGTTGTTAACTTTTGTTTATTGTTAATGAGGTAATTGAAACAAAATTCGATTAAAGTAGTACAAATATTAATTAAAACATTAATTGAAAATGAAAAAAAAAGTATTGTATATCGTCACCGAAAATGCAAAAGGGCGTAACAAGTATTTTTATTTTTTTACACTTTAATTCCCCAAAACCATGGGAAATATCTGTAGCTTTTTCATACTGTAGCTTATTTTTAAACAGCTGTCTTTTTCAGACCGCTTTTTATATTTTCAAAATTCCTTTTGACTTAAGTTTTGAACAAGTTCAGAATTTTAAATTATATTTCATTTCAAAGCTCATGCGAAAAATGGACCTGGAATTTACGAAAATGGGTCAAAGATTTGCGAAAGCTCTAAAAAATTTTAGTTTTGAATCGTATATGTCGTTAGTTACTTAAGATAATATTACAGAACTATTTTAGTTTTATTAACAAATATATAGATCAAATGAAAAATGCCACTTAACCTTTTTCAGCCCAACATTAAGTTTTATTTTCTAGTTAAGTATTTGTAACCGTCGCATAGGACAATCGTAATTAATATTAGAATTAATTACTAAAGAATTTTTTCTAGAGCTGATTTATAGGAAGAAGAAGTAACAAAAATTTTTATTGAAAAATTTAACAGACAGAAGGGAATCATCAGACTGCCGCAGCTTCGTCTCACCCAAAGATTCGTCAGTGGTTAGTTTATGTGTCAACTGATCAAAGTATATTTTTTTAAAACTGGGGAAGTTTATCAAAAAACGTCGGAGTAAAGATTTTTAATTGAGTTAAATGTAAAATATAGCGATAAAATAAAAACTAAAATATACTAGCAAGTTTTAACAATATTTCTACGGCCAAAATCTCTTCAGTACAAAGAAAGTTGTCGTAAAAAAATTAAGCGAAAATTCCCAAAATTTGAGTAGTTTATTTCTTTTGTGGCTTCTGCATCACTAAGGCAAAAAAAATTATAGCTTCTTTAATGTTGTACATATTTAATCAAATTTGATAAATTTATAATTAAAAATGATTCCAGAGGGGCAATTCTGTAGCTTGTTAACGACGAAATTCGGTAGTTAAATTGACAAGTTTTCATAGTAAACTGACAACCTAACTACCGAATTTTATCGTTAAAAAGTTAGAGAATCCCTCAACAGATCCCACAATATAAAAATATAATTTTTTTGATACCTTACTTATGTAACTTTGAAAAACGGCTATCACCATTAAATTCAGCGTACTCGAATTAGCTTTACCAGTAGGGTGCCCAGCTTGTTAAAATTTGCGACTAGCATTAGTAGTAGCTTTTATTTTTTTTTTTTTTTGATTTATTAATACTGAGGTTAATTATTTCAATTTGCATTGACATTGAAGTTGGCATTACTTGATCTCAATGTCAATGCCAAAAAATGTCATTACCATTCAATGCCAATGAATTTTTTTGTTTCAATTGGCATTGGTTAAGCCAATGGTAATGAAATGCACACCAATGCCTCAATGGGTTTGAAAAAACAACACTTTACTAAAAAAATAAAGAGGCCCTGTTGGCAGTCCGTCAGTACGTAAAAACCATACTTTAGTGTGGCAACATTTGCGAAAATGTGACACGGAGGAAATAATAAGATAAACAAAAAATCTAAAGTATGTTTGTATATGTCTGTTTGATCACTTCTGAAAGTATTCATATAGAGACAATCTGACAACAAAAATATAAACAATAATATAATTTAATGGAAAATCACTGATGAAGCCTGTCCATAGAAAAAGGCAGAAACTGGATCTGATTTGCAAATTTAATGTGTTTATAACTTTTGAAGAAAATGTTTATTTTTCTTCTTAACCTCAAACCTACAAAATTGTTTTATAAAAAAGAAAATTAAGGTAAAATTGTAAAATTTCAGAACCATAAACATATACATAAAAATTCGCTATTTTATCAAGTTGTATCAAGCAGCCAGCCTCTAGTAATATAAACTTGACGAAATAGCGAATATAAGATAAGAAATACACGAATTTTTGATTTTTTTTCATAATATGTTTTTTCATCAATTATAATTAGGCATTGGCATTGAACAATGCCTATTGAAAAAATTTCATTGGCATTGATCAATTGTAATGCCGAAAAATTTCATTGGCATTGGTCATTTGTAATGCCAATGAAATCATCAATTAATTGATCCATTCAATTAACTAGTCCCAAGTATAACCCGGTGCCGTTTGCGCCACTTACAGATCACAATATTGTCCTGTATTAAAATACAATATCTACTTGCAAAAGAAACAATAAATTAGTTAACGTTTCATTGATTGAGTGTATCTATTGTCAAAATTGTGTGAACAAACATTTTGTTACTACGGCCCTGTGCGAGGTGGCTAAATAAATTTTAAACTAAATACATATCGACAAAAGGGTTTAAAATTTTATTTAGTTTAGATTTTATTTAGCCAGTTCGCACCAACCTAAACAACTAAAGGTATCAGTAAAGATTTCACATTTGCTTACGCGCCAACAAACGATTTTGATAACTACCACGTGTTGAATTTCATAAATCTTACCATCTTATGTATTTATGTGACTTGTTTAATGTATGTTAGGACGGATCCATTCTATTGCCACTAATTCATCGCCTCAATAATATATTTCAGCAGCTGAACGGCTGAGCTGCACTTTTTTTAAATTATTTAAATATTTTCATTATAAAAACGAGTAAAAAGGTTAAAGTCGGGCATGCCGACTATACAATACCCTACACCAGTCTGGTTAAAAGCCAACTAATGTTTGGATCCGAAATTCGAATGGGTTAAAATGGGACTTTTGTCAAAATTTTCTATAATGTGAGTCAGCGAATCAAATTTCATTAAAATATCTTAATATTTGCGACCTGCAGTTTGTAACCAGCCAATTTTGAGGGGACCCTTATATGGGCACTAGGTCTAAACATGGACCGATGTTAACCAAAATCAATAGGCTTCGTCCTTGGGCTGATATAGGTCGGTATACCAAATTTCATCAAAATATCTTAATATTTGCGACCTGCAGTTTGTAACCAAGCCAATTTTGGGGGGGGGGGGCCCTTATATAGGCACTAGGTCTAAACATGGACCGGTGTTAACCAAAATCAATAGGCTTCGTCCTTGGGCCAAAATAGGTCGGTGTACCAAATTTCATCAAAATATCTTAATATTTGCGACCTGCAGCGTATAAACAATATAATTTTGGTAGGCCCCTTATATGGGCACTAGGTCTAAACATGGACCGATGTTCACCAAATCAATAGGCTTCGTCCTAGGGCTGATATAGGTCGGTGTACCAAATTTCATCAAACTATCTTAATATTTGCGACCTGCAGCGTAAAACCATATAATTTTAGTAGGACCCTTATATGGGCACTAGGTCTAAACATGGGCCGATGTTCACCAAAATCAATAGGCTTCGTTCTTGGGCCGACATAAGTCGGTGTACAAAATTTCATCAAAATATCTTAATATTTGCGACCTGCAGCGTATAAAAAATATAATTTTGGTAGGACCCTTATATGGGCACTAGGTCTAAACATGGACCGATGTTCACCAAAATCAATAGGCTTCGTCCTTGGGCCAACGTAGGTCTGTGTACCAAATTTCATCAAAATATCTTAATATTTGCGACCTGCAGCGTATAAACCATATAATTTTAGTAGAACCCTTATATGGGCACTAGGTCTCAACATGGACCGATGTTCACCAAAATCAATAGGCTTCGTCGATGGGATGACATAAGTCGGTGTACCATATTTCATCAAAATATCTTAATATTTGCGACCTGCACCGTATAAAAAATATAATTTTGGGGGGACCATTATATGGGCGCTAGGTCTAAACATGGACCGACTTTAACCAAAATCAATAGGCGTCGTCCTTGGGCCGACATAAGTCGGTGTACCAAGTTTCATCAAAATATCTTAATATTTGCGACCTGTAGAGTGCGCACAAGAATGCATGGACAGACAGACAGACGGACGGACAGACGGACATCGTTAAATCGAAATAAAAAAAATTCTGAGCCGATCGGTATACTATAAGGTGGGTCTAGGATCAATATTTTTTGGTGTTACAAACATCAGCACAAACTTATAATACCCTGACCACATAGTGTTGTAGCGTATAATGATCACATATTGGTGTAGGGTATAATGACCACATAGTGGTGTAGGGTATAACAAACTTATATTGCTGAAGTCCGTATTTAACGGTACGGAACCGAATACACCAAAACGGAGTTAAAACGTATTGTGTTCGAAAATCCGATTGCACGGTACGTTTCGTATACGTACACACAGAAAATAAATTGGTTGGAATTCTATCGGAACCAACGAAATTTTTTCATTATTCAATAATTATACCCTACACCACTATGTGGTCAGGGTATTATAAGTTTGTGCTGATGTTTGTAACACCAAAAAATATTGGTCGTAGACCCACCTTATAGTATACCGATCAGTTCAGAATTTTTTTTTTATTTCGATTTAACGATGTCCGTCTGTCCGTCCGTCCGTCTGTCTGTCTGTCCATGCAATCTTGTGCGCACTCTACAGGTCGCAACTATTAAGATATTTTGATGAAATTTGGTACGCAGACCTATGTTGGCCCAAGGACGAACAAGTTTGATTTTTTTGAACATCGGTCCATGTTTAGACCTAGTTCCCATATAAGGGTCCTACCAAAATTATACTGTTTATATGCTGCAGGTCGTAACTGTCAAGATATTTTGATGAAATTTGGTACACAGACCTATATTGGCCCAATAATGCAGCCTATTGATTTTGGTGAACATCGGTCCATGTTTAGACCTAGTGCCCATATAAGGGTCCTACCAAAATTATACTGTTTATACGCTGCAGGTCGTAAATATTAAGATATTTTGACGAAATTTGGTACACAGACCTATATTGCCCCAATAACGCAGCCTATTGATTTTGGTGAACATCGGTCCATGTTTAGACCTAGTGCTCATATAAGGGTCCTACCAAAATTATACTTTTTATATGCTGCAGGTCGTAAATATTAAGATATTTTGATGAAATTTGGTACACAGACCTATATTGGCCCAATAATGCAGCCTATTGATTTTGGTGAACTTTGGTCTATGTTTAGACCTAGTGCCCATATAAGGGTCCTACCAAAATTATACTGTTTATACGCTGCAGGTCGCAAATATGAAGATATTTTGATGAAATTTGGTACATAGGCCTATGTTGGCCCAAGGACGAAGCCTATTGATTTTGGTAAACATCGGTCCATGTTTAGAACTAGTGCCCATATAAGGGTCCCCCCAAAATTGGCTTGGTTACAAACTGCAGGTCGCAAATATTAAGATATTTTAATGAAATTTGGTGCGCTGACTCACATTATAGAAAATTTTGACATAAGCCCCATTTTAACCCATTCGAATTTCGGATCCAAACAATACACCAGACTGGTGTAGGGAATTGTATAGTCGGCATGCCCGACTTTAACCTTTTTACTCGTTTTAATTGCAGTTATTTAAAATTCATCATCAGGAAAGTTATATTTATTTGTGAACAGAAAATATATATGATGAACCAAAACAATGTAACATTATCCAAAATTTTGGCTTTTCTGTATATTGAAAAAATACCAACTTCCACATTAACTTCAATACCAACAACCACCAATTCATCGAAGATTTAGCCATTTGAATAAAATATTGGCTGCAAAAATCTAGTATCAGTTGTATTTCAATAAAATCGATCACTTTACCCAAAGTATTAGTTTTTCCAATCAATTTAAAATTTTTTTTTCAACTTTAGTAGCTTTAACTATTAATTTCCATTATTTTGGTAATTGTAATAATAGATTGGAACAGAAATTTTATTTATCATAATAAAATTTTGGAATCTATCATATTTTTTCGTTTCATACATATGCGTGTTTAAATTCTAAGTTAGACAACAACTAAATGTAAGTATCTGTGGCGTAGGAGGTAGAGACACAGCCTTATAGCCTTAGAGATTTGAGTTCAAACCTCAACCAAGGCATTACTTTTTTTTTTAAATAATATTTTTATTGATTCAAATTAAGAGATACAACTGATTTTCTGAGACAAAATATTCAAACCTGAAGAAATTCAAATTTGGAATCCCGAGTAAAAAAGTTTTGATATAATCATATATTATTTTATGTAATTGCATATAGTAACTTATAGTTACATATGGCCACATATGCTTTTAAATTCAAGCATATATACTTTTATATAGTCATATATTAGATATTTTTTCCTCAAAGGTTTTAATATGGAGACATATGTGATTTTATATTATTACATACTGGCCTACATATATATGTACATATGTGCTATATATAAGTACATAAAGTAACATATAAAAGATATAATTACATATACGTTTATATATAATTTAGTATGACACTATACATAATAATATAAAACTATGTGGATCCATATAAAAAATATTTTATAATTTGTGTTAGTTATGATTATATATTGACGAATATGAACCCATATATAACTTATAACGTTCTTTATAAAATCATCTATAATTATATATCATCCCATATAGGCAATTTTTTCAAAGTGATTTTATATAAAAATATATAAGGTCCATATAAAACCGTATTATATTATATTATTATATTATATATTTGTTCCATGTTATCAATGATTTTGAACTAGTTTTAAATTAAGTAATTACTAGGGATTGGCGCGTGACACGAAATGTTCGTGAGTCACGTTATTCACACGTGATCGTGAGTAATAATTACTATATTTAAGTGATTCGTGCGTGAGTTTATTTTTTGCATCATATGTTTTTAGTAATTTTTACTGTCTTGCGTGAGAATTTTCTGAATGTAAGTTTTTAATATACTCATGTGTGCTGAGTAAGAAACGAAATGCTAGTGCGTGAGTAATTTGTTTTTGTTTAGGAGCATGAGTCAAAAATGGCTTACGCACCCATAACATTAACAACACTGAAGCTTTAATACGAAATTCTCTATACTATAACGTACACTTGACTGATTTCTTATATCTTGGTTGTATATCATATACCTATTAACTTTAAAATTTCAGTGTTGTTAACTTTATTTTAAAATTACTAAATTAAAAGAAATTTTTTTTCATGTTTATTGCACTGTCATGATAAATCTGTATAAAAGTAATGGAAGATTTATCAAAATTATAAGATCTCCAGCAGACCTAGGGTTAATCATTACATTTTGTAATTAATTACACATGCAATTACACAATTACATGTAATTGTAATTGAAAAAAAACTCATCTACAATTACATATTATTTGTAATTGCAATTCAAAAAAGAACAATTACAAGTAATTAAAAAAAAAAAATTATTTAAAAAAATAATTTTTGTATATTATTAGATACCCAAATTTGGTCCTATATAATATGATAAAAAGTATAAGGTTAATATTTAGATATAATTGTATCAAACTATGTCCACTTTTATAACATTTTATATAATTTTATACAAAAAGATATAATTTGATGTAATTGGATGAGGACAAAATTCGGATACAATTGTATCGATTTGCATAAAATTGTATCAAATTGTACCAAATTGTATACAATTGTATACAATTCGATACAATATGATACATTAAGACGTTCTCATTTTTCGGATATAATTATATCTAATTACGTAAAACCCAAATATATTGCTGGATCTAATTTGATCTGCCAATTTTCTATTCAATTTATATCCAAGTTCATCCACAAATATATTGCTGGATCTAATTCGATCTGCCATTTTTCGGATAAATTTAGATCTAAGTTAATCCACAAATATATTGCTGGATCTAATTTGATCTGCCATTTTTCAGATCAATTTATATCTAAGTTTATCCACAAATATATTGCTGGATCTAATTCGATGTGCCATTTTTTGGATCAAATTAGATCTAAGTTTATCCCCAAATATATAGCTACATCTAATTCGATCTGCCACTTTTTCGGATCAAATTAGATATACGTTTATCCACAAATATATTGCGGGATCTAATTTGATCTGCCAAAATTGGGATCAAATTAGATATAAGTTTATCCCCAAATATATAGCTGGATCTAATTGGATCCGCCATTTTTCGGATCAAATTAGATCTAAAAATATCCGCAAATATATAGCTGGATCCGCCAATTTTCGGATCAAAATAGATCTAGGTTTATCCCCAAAGATATCACTGGACCTCCTAATTTTGAGATATAACTTGATCTTAGTTTATCCCCATATATACAATGGGATCTAATACGATATGATTGGATACACCCAATTTTGAGATCTAATTGGATCAGCTAGATATTACAGCAGATCTTAAACAATATCAAATTGGATATAATTAGATATTGCGCGAGATCAATTTTTTTTACTCGGGTAACCATATATTTTTATATATTGTCTTTTATAAGATTATATATCAACCACATATTCTATACATAATGAGATATGACAGATCTATTGTCACATATGATCACATATGGTTGCATATAAGCCATATATTTTGAGATATAATAATATATGCCCTCTTTTAAAAAATTGTTCGTAGTATGATGTAAGATATTTTTATATGTGATTATATATTATGTTAAATGCTGAAAGATATAATTATATATGATTCCATATATGGTGCAAGATTAACAATATAATTTGAGATATGATTATAAATGGTCCCACGTCAATAATATTTTCTATGTGATTTAATATATAATTAATATAGTTACATATAACCTGAGAGACCCTACTATCGAATCCCAGCTCGGGCAGAAAAAAATTTTTGTTTTTACTTTTTTAACTTAATTTAATTTACTTGTAAATATTTTTTTTACAGATCTTGAGAAAATTATCCCATTTTCTGCCAACAGCGACTAAAAGTTATGTTTACTGAAACTTGGGATTAATAATATTTTAATATGTAATTATATATTGTCATATATAACCCCACACATAATAACTGAGATCCTATTATCGAATCCCAGCTCGGGCACAAAAAAAATTTTTTTAAATTTTTTTAACTCAATTTGATTTACTTATAAATATTATTTTTTTTTATTCATTTACTTCATTTCATCTACTGAATTAGATTCTTACACCCAGAAAACAGATTCGATGCTGACAACCCAATTTAATGCCAATCGAAAGGTTCAGTTGCATCAAATGAATTTTTCGGTTAGAACTACCGACTTATTCTTGATACATCTGAAATTACATTGTCAAAGTCAAATTAGTCTTATCTCAATTGTTTTTCTGTTGTGACAACTGGAAAACTCGGCTACCAAAATCGAATCATTCGATTGGCTACAAATGCGATTGTCAGCACCGGATCTGTTTTTTGGGTCTACAGATTACTATACAAAAGAAAATCTTAAAAACTAGTTAAAGTGATCAAATAAAAATAACTTAAACTTTTCCTTATTTACATTAAAATTTAAAATTGGAGAGAAACTATTGCATAAATGCATACATCTTGCAATCGGCACAATTTCAGCGTAATTAGATCTATGAACAGATTCCTCGAATCTTTTGTAGGGCGATACAATATAAAATGTTCACTAATTTCAGAACAGCTTATTTCACCCTTATTTTTACAGATCTTAAAAAGATTATACGATTTTGTGTCAACAGCATCTGCAAATTATGTTCTCAATTAATAGTATTTTAAATATATAATTATATATCGTAATATATAATATCTTCTTTAAAGTTCTGAATTTGAGTTCTTCCAGAGCGAAAATTATCTTTTTTGTAATATTTCTACATAAAATTTTGGCAATATTCTTCCCCCTCAATTCATAAATGCTTTGTAAAGTTATAGCAGGTTTACAAAACGTCATTTTCATACAAAATTTGTTCAATAAACCTTCTATAATTTTTCAAAGTGTTTATGAATTTAGGAGTTAGTTTTTACTCCTACTTTTAACCCTTCTTTGCATGATTTTTTCTTTTTTTGTGAAAAAATCACTGTAATGTATTGGGTGATAAGTTTAAAACTGCTACTTGGTAATGAAGCTTACTTTAATTTTTTGACAGATGTGATCCAATTGAAACAATTAGACATGTAAATTGTTGCTAGCAACAAAAAAATTAAAAATTACGGGTTTGTGGTCAAGTTTTTTTTCAATAAATGTTATGATGGAAATTTGCATCATCATGCAAAGAAGGGTTAATACCAACAAAATAATTTGTGAAAAAGTGTTGGGAAAGAATAATTTTTTCCAAAGGGTTACTAAGTTTATACATGTTATACCTCATTTAAAAGACATTTATATTACCTTTTCAACAACATCTATATTGTTCTTATCCCATTATTAATTTCACAAATACAGACTGTTGACCCATATAAATCGTGCCCTAGACCCTCCAACAAATATTTTTTTTATCTTCTTCATCAAAAAATTTCCGTGAGTGAAAAACATTTAACATTTTTAATTTTTGTTTTTTTGCAATAATGTTATTAATTAAATTTAAATTAAATAAATTAAATTTATATAAGTATAGATAACGCAATGACACGAACAACGTTGTCTCATTGTCAGTGTGTGGCTGAGTCAGTTAAGTGACCGACTACAACTCCAGAAATGTGGATTCGAATCCTGCCGACGGCGTTTTTCTTTATGAAATAAGTACACTGTGAGACAAATGGTAGATGTCAGTAATCGGGAAGGGTTCAAACTACCGGGGAAAGTTATATCGGTAAAAAAGAAGTTATACGTGTCCCGGCGTTTCGCTGGGTCACCCCTAGGAATCGAGATATATCGATTTGACCTTTGGTGGTCTTTTTTTTTTACATAACTCGAGAACCACTAGTCCGATTTTGCTCAAACAATTTTAAAAAAATTAAAAATTACAATTCCTTTAATCTGTTCATATAACGTTTTTCTATATACTCAACAGTTTTGCCGGTAAAAATAAATGTATGAAGAAAAAGATTTTTTGCCTAAAATATTAAAAAAAAGTAATAAACAAAAGGTTATTGATTTTTATGGTAGCGGTAACAAACATTTATTTTTACCGGCAAAACTGTTGAGTATATAGAAAAACGTTATATGAACAGCCCAGTGTAGAAAATCATTACCAGATATGTGGTTATGTAACTACATACTTGGTAATGGTAACTAGTTACTTTTGTTATCACATTTCTTATTACCTTTATATGGCGATGTCGCGAAAAATAATGAGTTGTCGTTACACACCAGCATACGAAAAATCAAAAAATATATCGTTACCTATGTGCTTACTGAGTCTAAAAATAGATTTTCTAAAAAATAAATTATATAAAAAAAAATATTTTTTATTGTATTTTTTTTTTTTAAATAAAATTTGCTGGTGCGGGAATCGAACCTGGGTCTACAGATTGCCAGTCAACAGCTCTACCATCTGAGCTATATCGACATGTAATATTTAATATATAAAAACACAATTGACCTGCTGCACACAAGTAAGCTTACTCGCCAACATACAAAAAATCAAAAAATATGTGGTTACATATATCCTTACCAGTGTTTAAAAAATATTGAGTCTAAAAATAGATTTCAAAAAATTTTCAAAAAAATCTAAAAAATTATTTTCTATTTGAAATAATGATAAAAATAAGTAATTATCAGTAACTCATTATTATATGTTTTAAAATAATACAGAAGGTAAGTGGGTGTCATTACTGGTATTCCAAAAAATAATGATATGTCATTACCGTTTCTACACTGGGAGATTAAAGGAATTGTAATTTTTAATTTTTTTTTAATTGTTTGAGCAAAATCGGACTAGTGGTTCTCGAGTTATGTCAAAAAAAAGATATATCTCGATTCCTAGTGGTGACCCAGCGAAACGCCGGGACACGTATAACTTGTTTTTGACCGATATAACATTTCCCGTGGGTTCATCCCATCCCGATTTTGACTGTCGCATAGTGGTATTTTTTTAATAAATAAATATTTTTTTTTTAATTTTTTGTGTTATTTTTTAAATTTTCTCAAATCTCAAATTATCCAATTTGATCTGCCAAAATTTGCCTATCCATTTGTATCTAATTAGATGTAAATTAATCCCATGGGATATTTTGAGATCTATCAGGATCTCAATTTTATATTATTGGATATTATTGGATCTCCCAATTTTGAGATAAACTTGGAGAAGATTAAATATATTTGAGGGATCTTATTGGATATTACTGGATACCCCAATTTGGGATGAACTTGGATAAGATTAAATGTCGATATATATCCAATGGGATATGAGTACATATGCTAGATATAATGATTTTTGATCGGGAAGTGAAAAAAGTACAACCATACTTACATATCAGCGAAATCAATGACAAAATGTCAAAAAGATTTCAAAGTCATCGATTGTCTAGATTGTTATTTTCTTGTTTCTAGCTTTTTCCCGTGTTTGTAACGATTTTTAATAATTTTTAACGATTTTCCGTTGGAACAGAGTGAGTATCACTGCTTATTTATTTACAAATTGTATTTTTTATTCTCTCTAATATTTGTTGTTTCCTTTAATCAATCCTATATCAATTCAATACAAAATTAAGCAAGTGTCCAACGGGCTTAACTCATTATTATATGTTTTAAAATAATGCAGAAAGTAAGTCAGTGGCATTACTGGTAGTGGAAAAAATAATGATATGGAATAACTAGCGCAAATCTTAAAATTCTCAAAGGCTAAAATCGATATTTGTTGGGAAAAACAGAAATTAATTTTATACATATCGTCGTATAAAATCAAAAAAGCCCTAAGTTACAAAAAAGTCAAAATCGACTTTTTGATTGATTATAAGCTTGTTTGTTTACTTACTACAAGTTACTACTTTTACTACAGCTGGAAAATTTTAATACAAAAAGAAAACAAAACGTTTCAATTGTAGTAAAAGTAGTTAGAAATTCGAGTAAACGAACACACTGTATGATGCACCGTATCAAAATACATATTCCTGCAAAATTCTACACACGACGATTTTATTTACAAAATTCTAAACAGCCCCAAGTGTAAGAGCAAACAATTTCAAAAAGTTTTTTGCTTCTCTTGTAAAATTTTTTAAATGTAACTTACGGCTTTTTTGATTTCATATGGCCATATACTCCTATTTATGCTTTAGAAATAATCTTTAATAAGGAATAGTTATAATTTCATTTATTTAATTACAATTATATAACAGTTAAATTATAAACTATGTACATGTGCACAATATAAAAAAACAAAAAATTTATTGTAAACGGTTTGCTTACAATGTTTATTTTCTAGTTTTTTTTAACTATGAAGTTAACATGCATTACATTTGTGAATGCAGGCAGTATGGATGTTTGTTATGTAAAATTATTAGCTAATATGGACAGAAACTTAATATAAACTAACATGTCTAATAAATTCGATAAATCCAGCAAATGTCTCTTTGCAAATGTTAACGATGTCAGAGGTGGCAACTTGGAAATTCTCACCAGGTAGCTCAAGTGTAAACGACATAGGAATGCCCAGATTACCATAGGCAAAATCATCAAGACCACCGGAAGCCTCATATAGAATGCCAGCTGATGTGCCAACTGAATAGCGGGTACCACGATATTTGGCAATTTGATTGGCAGCACGAGTAGCAACAGAATGTAAAAAGTTTCTTGTGGGTGCATGAGCATTTCTGAATGAAAAAGAAAAAGAAGGAAATTGTAAAAAAAAAATTTAATTGATATTTTCCGATTGTTTTTTATTGAACAAAATAGAAAAATATAAATGATTTTTTTTTAATTTAGCTCACCTGGAATAACCATAAGGATAAAAAATGAATTTGCCAAATGAATGAACATCTAAACTCAATTTAATACGATGACTATTGGCTGTGAGATAACGGACTATGGCAGAAGTTTCTGGCTCTGATGCTGGTGTGGTACCAGAGAATACTTCAGAACAAAGCTAAAAAGGATAAAAGACAATTGCTATTGATTAAGGAACAATTTTAATACATATTTTTTTATAATTTCAATTACATTTTGACTTGCACCACGATAATTCCAATTATTGGCAAAATTACGATTAATGTCAACACCAACACATGAACGTCCACTATAACGATGTCTATTTTTACGCCAAAACCGATCCTAAATTGATAAATAAAATAAAATTAATTAAGATAGAGATACAAATATATTTCCATTTCCCATTGGAATTTAGAAAATTGTAAATTAATTCCAAATTGTAATTTTGTTACAGTTAAAATGTTTGTTTTTATAATTACCGTAGTGAATGAATATTCATAACCGTCTGGATTTACTAAAGGAACCAAATATACTTCTACATCACTAAGAACACGTTGGAAAGCTCTTATATTTGTTAATAATTCATTAGCAAAATATAGAACAGACAAGGGTGTAATCCACTCACGACCGTGAGTAGTAGCTTGGATATAAGCCACACGCCGTGGACGTGATCGTGGATTTAAAGAAATTGATAAAGCAGCTAAATGACGTCCCTCACTAGAACGACCCAAAGCTTCATAACGACAATATTGTGGATAACGGGCGGCTAAGGCACTCATATAATTTAAAATCTAAAAGATAAAATATATATTGAGTTAAAATTTATTCTAAACTTAAGCTGGGTTCACAACGATGGCGTACTCCAATTTACTGGACTGTACTAAAATAGAGGTGTCATGATAGAAAAAATTGTGTATGTGCGAAGAAGAAAGAAACAAAATCCACTCTGCAAAATGGAGAATTCCATAATTGTGTACCCAGCTTTATAGTTTATTAATACAAAGATTTACCTCACTATAGCGAGGGAAATGCGTAAAGAAACCTCTTGCTTGTCTCCTCGATCTACTATGTTCACATTCTGATTCTTCGCATATTTCGCTTCCTATTGTTTCATTGAATCCACGCATTTCTTCCATTAAAGGTTTAGCTTGATATGTTACACCCAACTCATGTAAACGTTCTTCAAAAATTGGCTGCATTACTGGACTTACAGATACTATTGACACATTGCGTGACAATAGCCAAAAGTCTAAGTCGACATCTTGTGTTTGTAATTCGACCATATAATCGAAGGTTCTTTCATTATCATGGAATACAGTATATTTGTTATAGCTGAAAAAGCAAAATTGGTAATAATTAATTATTTTGTAATAATCATTCACTGTTTTCATTGGCATAAGTTACATGAAATGGAAATTTTAAAAATTAATTTCCATTTCTTTAAGCAATGGCAATCACTAGGGCACGGAATTTCATAGATTTATAATCGTGTTTTATGTATATAAAATAAATATTTCAAATCTAAAAATATGCATTTAAAATGTTAAAATTGTGCATTTGTTATTAATCTTTTAAACCTTTTCAGTAATATCAATTCAATTTTAGTATTATTTTTTTTATAAATAGTTTAAACTTTGAACATTGCGGTTAATCGTCGTCAGAAAGTTAGTAAAGCTTGAGATAACCAAAATCCAACAATTTTTAAACTTGGTTATCTTAAAAACTATTTAACTAATTAAAATAATAATTATGATATAAGGAGTCTATTCATCTTATGTAAATAAATAGATTTTTAATATTTTAAATAGTTTTAATATAATACAACGAATATAATAAAAATAAGTGTTCAATACCAATTATAACAAAAAAAGTTATTCCACGGTTATAAAAGTGATAGAAAACTTAAATGACCATTCGTTGTTTGCCGTGGTGATACTCCAGATCGTTGTAAAAAGAAAATCAAGTCCAAATATCCTAATAAAACACCTGGTTTGCCAAGCAATTTATCCTTCTTGTGGAAGAAAATCGAAAACATTCTTTACAACTGGTACAATACATGGTCAAATTTGTCGGGAAGAATACTTAAAAACGCCTGTTACCATTTGTAAGATCTCACAGCACAAAACCATTAATTTGGCCGGATCTCGCTAGTTATCATTATGCAAGAGACACAACTTACTGGTACAAAAACAACGAAATCGATTTTGTACCAAAAGAAAACAATTCACCTAATTGTTCAGAATTGCGACAAATAGAAGAATATTGGTCAATTATAAAAGGAACTTTAAAAAAGACAGTTTCGGCAGTGCCAACTATAGAAGAGTTCAGAAGTCAGTGAGTGGAATGTGGCAGCCAGAAAAGTGGATGAAAATCTCTGCAAACACTAATGGGATGAATTCGAAGAAAAGTGCGATGTTTTGCATACCAATCAACTTCTGATTAATTTTTTTGCATTTCTATAATTACTACTAAGTAAAAAATAAAAAAAAAAAATTAAAAGCTTTCTTGGATCTTCTTTTATTTCAAAAACAAATTTCTTCGATTTTGGTTATCTCAACATTTAGTTGCATTGTTTTGATATTTAAGTCGTCGTGATAGAAAAAGAAATTAAAAAAATATTTATAAATTTGAAAAATATTTTTATTTATATCGAAAAGTATGCTTAAAGACATGCACTTTTAGAAAAATATACCAAAAATTCGCATTTATAGAAAAATATGTAACAAAATATGCATTAAAATATGGGTTTGAAGCAAACTATGTAAAATTATCAAGGTTGGTTACCGTTTCAGTTTTAATATAAAGGTAATGGTCAACCACGCCGAAACCAAACCCCATATGAACGTTTTAAAATGCTGATACCATTAAGAGTAATTATCTTTATATTTACCCGTTCTTATTTCGATATTTTATTGGTTCAATTGCTAAAATGCCAAAACAGCAAAGTATAACGGTTATTTGGGAAAAATAAGAAATTGAACCAGGAAACCAAGAAAATAAAAACGCCAAAATATAAAGACAATTGTCCTAACTGATATCGAGGATATAAAATACTTAAATCAATTTTAGTATCGGCATGGTAGATAATTACCGTTATTTTAAAAAGGAAACGGTAACCAACCCTGAAAATTATGGATTTTCAGAAAGAAATATCGATGCTATTTTGTTGCAAATTTGTTGATTCGCAAAGACATTTATTTAACACTGTTCTCCAGCTTAGGACAACAAACATGTATTTACATAAAATTCCGAGCCCTAGTGATTACATTTTCATTAAAATGGAGTTTTCCTTTTTTATATTTTTATTGTTTATTTAAAAGCCTTATACTAGACCGTACCTCAAAAAAAAGTTCGCCGTACACCGTCCAATCTAAATTATTTTCCCAAGGAGGTTTCAAAAAAAAATTTTTTTTTGCCGAACGTAGGGGTCGCCTTTTTCATTTTTCGTTATAGCTTTGGCATTTACTGTCGGATCTTAACCCTTAAATGCATGATCTCTTCAATTTTGACCATTTTTTTATATATGATTTCTAAAGGCGTGTACATTACAAGAAAATTGGAAAAAAATTTATTTTTAAGAAAAAGTTGATTTTTATTGAAAAATATGTTTTTTTGCCAAAAAGCTAAATTGTGATTATTTTAACGGGTATGAAAAAAAAAATATACCCTATTAAAAAAATTTAATATAAAGCTTTATATGGTAATATATAATTTAATGTGATCCATATACCATATCATCCGAAAAATGGCCCGATATAATTGTGTCAGTTGGTTATCACTTTTTATCTAATTGCATCAGTTTAGATCTTAACTGATTAGATTATATATTAAACAGATGAAATTTTATCTGATTTTTGACCTGATACAATTTTATGGGTTTATGTCGCATGGTATTAGTTTAGATCCAAATATATACATTTCTATACAAACTTATATAGTCATATCTGAATTTTGGCCTGATGCAATTATATCTGCTGTAAAACTTTGATACAATTATATAAGGCAAATGTCGGATACAATTATATTTTATTTATATAAAATTGTACCAACTACGATCTAAACAGATACCATTAGATATAAAACGTTAAAATTGTATCAGGTCAAAAATTGGATATAATTTCATCTGATTAATGTATAATTTTATTAGTTGAGATCTGAACTAATACAATTAGATAAAAACTGATAAACAATTGATACAATTATATCGGGCCAGTTTTCGGATGAAACAGTATATTTATACAGATAACTATAATTTATACATTTTTTGTCACCAAAATAAATTTTATTGCGAGAATACCACTTTAAATACTTTAACAAACATTGTTGAATATTACACTTTTTGTAAAAAAAAACGCGTGTTTTAGTTTTTCACAAATATACAGAGCAAAACCAAAATGTTTACTCTAACTGTTTAAAAAATCTGCGCTAAACTATAGGAACACTATGTACAGAAATCCACTTGTGCATCAAGTGGATTTTTTTATTAAAAAACTGGTATGTTGCCAAATGGCTACACCATGCTTTTTAAGGGTTAAAATATGATATATAGATGTTTTTCTCTCGAGGGGAGTCAACAATGACGGTGTAACAGAATTTAAAAATTAGAAAATTAATTTAGTAGGTTTGAGGTTGAGAAGAAGAATAAACTTTTTTTTCAAAAGTTATAAATACATTATTAATTTGCAAATCAGACTAGATCTAGTTTCCTTAACCTTAACCTCAAACCTACTAAATTAGAATTAATAAAACTGCATATTAAATACAATATTAATTGCAGTTGGTCTATATCAGAGCTTTGAAGAATTATTTCTTTTTTTAATGAATTCACTACCAATCGAATTTAATTTTCTTTAGAATTGAATGAATTCCTTTTCTTAAGTAATTCACTGAATTCGTTCAACTGAACGCGTTCATCAAACAATAAATTCAAAGAATTAATTCCATTGCAATAGTTCTCTTTATTAAATCAAATGAATTAATTCACTGGTAAACGCGTTCAATTTTATAAATCGAACGGAAAAAAACTACTAAATTAATTAACCACAGAATTCGTTCAATTTCATTTTCGTTCAGTGAATTAAAAAAAAATAAAATTACATTCAGTGAATTAAAAAAAATAAAATTAGTGAATTAAAAAAAATAAAATTACAATCAGTGAATTAAAAAAAATTAAATTACATTCAGTGAATTAAAAAAGAAAAAAATACGTTCACTGAATTGAAAAAAAAATTACGTTCACTTAATTGAAAAACAAAAATTACGTATGCTGAATTAAAAGCCTGTTTTCTGCCGTTCAGTAGAAGAAAACATTGTATTGTAAAAGCGTATACATGAAATACGTCATAGTGAAGCATCTACATTTTACTGGGAAGCATAATTTTGAAAAATTAATAGTTATATTTTTTACAAATTCATCTCTATCTGAAAAGTTTTTATTTTTAATAGTAAAAGGCTTTATTTTTTAATCATGTAGGATGATAAAGTGCATCGGGTTTCTCTAACACTTAATATATATGTAATTTGTTTATTTTCACTAGCAAACGCTGTAAAATTGCTTAGTTGCAAATTTTATTTGTAAATAAATGTTTTCTTCTACTGAACGGCAGAAAACAGGCTTTTAATTCAGCATACGTAATTTTTGTTTTTCGATTAAGTGAACGTATTTTTTTTTTTTCAATTCAGTGAACGTATTTTTTTCTTTATTAATTCACTGAATGTAATTTAATTTTTTTTAATTCACTGAATGTAATTTTATTTTTTAATTCACTGAATGAAAATGAAATTGAACGAATTCAGTGGTGAATTAATTCAGTAAGGAATTAATTTACTCTTTTCCGTTCGATTTATGAAATTGAACGCGTTCACCAGTGAATTAATTCATTTGATTTAATAAAAACAACTATAGCAATTGAATTAATTCGTAACAAAATAAATCGAACGAAAACAAATATGAATTAATTCCATTCAATATATGGTGCTTTGTATATTAATTCATCGAATTTTTAATTCAGAATTGAAAAATTGATTTAAGGAATTAATTCTTTAAAGCTCTGGTCTATATCACGCGTTTGAAAAAACAACACTTTACTATAAAAATTAATTTTAAAGTTTTCAATTATAGTGAGCCTTAAGAGTATTTTTGTTCACTTAAGGGAGAACCATGTCAAATCATCACGAAAAAATAAAATTTTCGGAAACTCCATCTTCGACTTCGATAAAATTCACCATAAATGTCCGATATTACTAGCATTCAACAAAACTTGAACTTTCGGATCGCAGACCCTTTCCGTCTCCCAAATATGACAGCATGAAAATTGGCAAAAAAAAAATTAAAAAATTCTCTGAAGTGTCCATATAAAATCGGTTATAACTTTTGAAGGTAATTTTTGGGCGTCTTGTGTATAAAAGCACATATTTGGGAAACTATATATTTGAAATTCTTATATCATATCCCAGCAAAAATGTGAAAGCAGTAAAAACGTTTACTACTTCCTTACTGCTACTTTTACCGCTTCTAAAAACGTATAGCTTCGTAAACAGCACTAATGAAAGGCCTAAGTTCATTAATTGTTTACATCGCTTTTTGCTGTGCTTTTCAAAAAGGCATGAAATGAGCATTTCATTTTGATTGCATAAATATTTTTGCGGTTCTTCTATCAAAATTTTTTAAAATGCGGAAAAAAGTTATTTTAATGAAAATAAGAGGTTTTACTGAAAATAAGAGGCATTTTCTCTTCACGGAAAAATATGCAGGAATATTGTGCTTTTGAGAAGGCATGATTTTAAATAGTTGAAAAGCTTTATAATATGCACTTCCGAGAAGGCATGAATTATCGACATTTTAAAAGAAAACCAGGAGCACTAATTAAAATCGGTGAATTCACGCCTTTTCGGATCTCGAAACAAGTGCTTTCACGCGATATCATCATGATGATATCATCAATAATGCAATCGCTTTACTGCTCAACTTTCACTGACAAAATTGCTTCCAAGCAAGCAGTAATTTCTGCTGGGATATGTTAATTAGAAAACTGTCTTCTACGCTTATAGAACAGTTCAAGGTGGAACCTTAATTGGTTTTTGAGTTATAGGTCAAAAGGTGGCCTTAAGTACATTCACAATATATTTTCCATACCCGATTGAGGTTTATTTGAAACAGAGCTTTGAAGAATTAATCCTTTTTGGAATGAATTCACTACCAGTCGAATTCAATTTTCTCTAGAATTGAACGAATTCCTTTTCTTAAGTAATTCACTGAATTCGTTCAACTGAACGCGTTCATCAAACAATAAATTCATAGAATTAATTCCATTGCATAGTTCTCTTCATTAAATCAAATGAATTAACTCTTGAACGCGTTCAGTTTTATAAATGGATTGGAAAAAAAAGTGAACTAATTCCTTACTGAATTAATTCACCACAGAATTCGTTCAATTTCATTTTCGTTCAGTGAATTAAAAAAAAATAAAATTACGTTCAGTGAATTAAAAAAAATTAAGTTACGTTCAGTGAATTAAAAAAGAAAAAAAAATACGTTCACTGAATTGAAAAAAAAATTACGTTCACTTAATCGAAAAACAAAAATAACGTTCGCTGAATTCAAAGCCTGTTTTCTGCCGGTCAGGTGAAGAAAACATTGTATTGTAAAAACGTATAAATGAAATACGTCATAGTCAAGCATCTACATTTTACTGGGAAGCATAAGTTTTCAAAATTAATAGTTATGTTTTTTCCAAATTAATTTATATCTGTAAAGTTTTAAAAAAAGGCTTTATTTTTTATTCATGTAGGTTGATAAAGTGCATCGGGTTTCTCTAACACTTAATATATATATGTAATTTGTTTATTTTTACTAGCAAACGCTGTAAAATTGCTTAGTTGCAAGTCAGTGAACGTATTGTTTTTTTTTTTTAATTCACTGAACGTAATTTTATTTTTATTAATTCACTGAACGTGATTTTATTTTTTTTTTTTCAATTCAATGAACGTAATTTTATTTTTTTTTAATTCACTGAACGAAAATGAAATTGAACGAATTCAGTGGTGAATTAATTCCTTATTATGAATTAACATAATAAGTACTTTTTTCAAAAACTGCTCTTTTTCTTCATCAGGATACTCTCCTGACAAATACTTCACAGAGTTTTTGCTTTCAAAAACCTCTACACTTTCAGGAATGAAAAGACGATCGTTTCGGGGATTTTCCAGGCCCCCTTCATGAGGTTTCTTTACAAAGTGGTGGCGGTAGTGCAATGCAATTTGAAGCATCAAAATCTCATATTAAATGTAGTCTGCTACGTCAATTTTTTAAAAAATTAAAACCCAACATTTTAACAATTAAAAGTTTTCTTTGAGTTTGATTATACAAATATACAGGAAAATTTGTTGATGATTCTAATTTTTTTTTTTAATTAACTAAAATTTAGCTGAAATATAACTAAAATTCTGTATATTAAACAGCTTTATTTTTGCTATTTTTATCTCATTAATATTTAGCAAAGAAAATCTGCTTCTTTCTGCAGTTTTTTATGCTAGGTAATTTTTAGCAGCTTTAGCAAAACTTTTTACAGGCTTTTTTCTATTAGTGCACTTACTTGATCAACCAATCCACTTTATTCAACTTTTGAATATAGTTTTCATAATTTATTTTTTCTAGAGTTCCCAGCCAGCAAACGAGTCCAAAAAGGAATTAGAAAAGTGCTCAAAATATATTATTAAACTTTCACTTGTATGAAAGTGCTGCATTAAGAAGGGCTTTTTTTATTAAAAAATCACTCAAAGAAATATTTAAAAAAATTCGTTAGGCTAAAAAATTAATTTTTTTGAGTCGTTTTTGAATTGCTCACAATATGTTCAAATTAATTTATATTTTTGAGTCGTTTCTGATTCACCTTTGGATTTAAAAATTTCCCTCAAATATTTGTGCCTTTTATGATTTATTTTACTAAGACTGACTAACGAGCAATTTTTCACAAACAAGTTTAAAATTTAAAAAATATGTGCGTTTTTGAATAATTTTTGATTTACAGAATAAGAACCATAAAGGTATCCAAATTTTTAGGCTAGGTTATGAGTCTTGTGATTGAAATTTTAAAATTTAAGAATTATCCCTGGTTTATGTATCATGAAAATGGTCTAAACGAAAGCAAAATAACGAAAATTTGTTTTTGTTTCCCATGTAATTTTGTCGAAAGTAACTGTCAATTTCTATCGTTTAGACTTAGACAATGCCTTAATTTAATGCAATCAGAGCCTGAGAGGTTTGATATTTGTTACATTTTCGATACGAAAATGTTGTTGACCTATGAGTTTTAAATATCATTTACATTCACATTTTCTATATGAAAACGCTACCTGTCGAATTCTTCACGAAGGACAACTAAGCAACAAAATAAACATTAACTCCGGTGTACGTCAAGGGTGTGTATTATCACCATTGCTTTTTAACTGTGTGCTTGACGTAGTAATGAATAAGGCAACATCCCATAGAAGAGGAATTACTTGGGGTCTCCAAGGCAGACTGGAGGACCTTGACTATGCTGATGACATTTGTCTACTTACCCACACCTTTTCAGACATGCAATCTAAGTTATCACTAGTCCAGGAAACTGCATCACATGTTGGCTTAAGAATAAATATCGGCAAAACAAAAATAATGCGAGTAAATGTAAATAACGAGCAAACATTAACCGTTCAGAATCAATCGCTTGATGAAGTAGAATCATTCTGTTACCTGGGAAGCATATTGGACAAAAGTGGCGGATCCAAAGCCGATATATCTAACCGTATAAACAAAGCCCGGCAAGCTTTCGGCCAACTCAAGTCAGTGTGGAACTCTTCACATATATCAAGAAGGACGAAGCTAAGGATATTCAACTCCAATATAAAATCCACACTGTTGTATGGATGCGAGACGTGGAATGCAGCACCTCGCGACTTACATTCCATACAAGTTTTTGTGAATAAATGCTTAAGGAAGATTCTACACATATTCTGGCCTAGAACAATTTCAAATTGCCGACTCTGGTCAGAAACTGGTCAACAACCTATCCAAATTGAAATCCGCAAACGCAAATGGAATTGGATTGGACATACATTACGTAAACAACCCAATGATATTGCTAAACAGGCTATAGACTGGAACCCGCAAGGCAGTCGACGTATAGGAAGACCAGCACACACCTGGAAACGGCAAATTGAAACCGAAATATCCAACTTACACCTTCGTTGGAATGAAATCAAACACCGTGCATCAGATCGAACGTATTGGGATAATCTTGTTGCGGCCCTATGCTCCTTGCAGGAGTAAAAGGAACAAATATATATATATACATTCACATTTTCGATAAAAATTATATTTTTCCACGTTTTGTATCAAAATTATGTTCGCCACTTATTTATTGGAATGTGTAACAAATTCCAATAAATAAAACTAGGGATCAAAATCCATTAAGTAAATTTAAAAATATTTAAAAATTGAAAACTATATTTTCGAAGATTAATTCGACAAAGTTTTTTGACTTCAGAGGGGTTACCGCGTAACTCGATTCGAATAAAAATTATCGAATTCGTAAATTTTCTACCTTTCGTAAAAAGGAAAGTTTAAGCAAAAATCTTACTTTTTGAATTTTTATGTGTAGTGTAAAAGTTTTAGGATAAAAATAAATTAAAAAGTAGAATTTTTATACAAAATTATATTTTTAACAATATTTGCAAGATTTACGAATTCGAAAATTTTTTAGAATCGAGTTATGCGGTTACCCCCCAGATTCGCATTGAGAAGGGCAATATATTTGGATCCAAAATCATAAAAATATAAAAGATTTTGATGTACTTCTCCGCAATATTGACTCATAAAGTATTTCCCTGGGTGAGAGAATAAAAAAAGAAAGACCCACAACTCGAAGGCTATTCAGTGGACCTTTTTTGACTTTAGATCCGGGCTTAGGAAACCAAAATACTCAAAAAAAGGTTTTAGCAGAAGGCTGAACAAAAAAATAATTTTTGTCGAGTAATGTATTAATTGGTGCGGCCCTCAGTAAGTTTGTGAAATCCCAAATTTGGCCCTTCAAGCTATTTATGTGCCGATACCTGGTCTAGACCATTAGACATTGATATGTTTTTAGTTTTGAGGTTCGTGATTCAGATCGCTGTCACGGCGAAAATATTTTTTTTATTTCTAGATTTACTTATTAGGACGTGATACTGACAAATAGGCAGTTAGCCATCACAAATAAGAAACAAATTATTTTGATGATGCCAAATTGCTAGTTAGTCAGCAGGAATTAAGTATAAATGCCTGCGATGCTGACAAAAAAGGCAGTTTGTCAGCGTCACTTAAGAAAGAGTAAAAAAGTGCAGACATGTTTTTAAGACGCCTTTGGTAAATGTCTGTGCCTGCTGACTTGCCTTTAGCACACATTTTCCAGATGGGAAGATTCTGTTTTCATTTGATACCCATATTGACATCATAGAACAGATAAAAATATTTAAAACAGAATTGTATTAGTGCTATATTTGAGTGTTTAAAAATCCTTTCACACGGATATCATATCAGAATTTAAAAAACTGTGAACATATCATGCATTGGTAGGTTAATGAAAAATTTAGGTCTTGTAAATGAATTAATTAGACACATTTTTATTTATTTTACTAACTACTTAAGGTGGGGGTCATACTTCACATTTAAGCATTAACTAATAGTTAACTCAAAAATGTGTTGTTGTTTTGTATACAAATTTTTGACATTTTCTTTTGGTTAATAGTTAAATTAAAGGGAAACCTACAGTATGAAACCCACCGCTAATAACAAATATTTTAAAATTATATTTATTTTTGTATAAAATATACAATTATGTACATGGCGCCACAGAGCTACTAATAATAAATTCGTCACATTTTATGTTTTTTTTATTGCAAAAATTTTTTAAAAAAATTATAAATATTTTATGTTAGTTTGAATTTTATTATAATTTTTTGTAAAGATTTGAAATCATTTATCAATGCACATTAAAAAATTGATTTCCCAGCTAAAAATCGACATATATGAATCCATACAGGTTAAATGTATGTGCGTGCATGCTCATAAACATGCATTCATGACCATACATGGATACATAAATCTCCATACATGAATCATATATGACCATACGTGTGCATTAACGAAATTTGATGTAATATTATAACCTGCCCGATATAAATGACTGAACGGTAATTAAACTGACTGGTCAGCACATTCCCTATATCGTGTTTTAACATTAATTTTATGACTCGTGGAGACGTCAAGTAAACCAAAATATGGTTTGTAGACCACTTTAAGCGTGGTGCCTTGTACAAAGCATGCAAAGTTTACCACACTCTCAATGAAGGACTTTTCATTTTTTTGTGTTCTGTGATTTAACTATTTTTTTATGATTTATTGAAAAAAAGCTTACAGCTAAAAATGTCTTTTTAGTAAAAATCCTAGTTATTGCAAATATTCGTTTTTTTCAAATCAAGAGTGGCCAAGTTTTAGAAATATTCATTACATTTTGTGGTGTAGTGGTTAGCGCGTTGGACTATTACACGTTAGGTTGCGGGTTCGATCCCCAATCAAGGCAACATCAATTTATGAAAAATACGAATATGTATGAGTTTTTCTATCCCTCATACATCGCAGCGTCCTCCTTCGGTGTTTCCATAGCACTAAACACCACCGAAGTAAAATAATATAACAGGGCTATGAAATAAAAAAAGTTCGCCAACTCTTGATAAGATGGCGCGCAGCAACTGTTCTAATATTCGACATCTCGCGCAATTACAGTGTTGCCATATTTGAAGCCCTTCATCTTTCACCACCTTTCACTTCTTCTCTATCCCCTTTCCAAAGGAAGCAACACGTTAATTAATAGGAAGAATTTCTTGAGTGTTACTTCTCTTTAAAAAAAAATTGTATTCCATGAATGAATATTAAAAAACATATAAATGTTGAAACTTACACACCTTTTGTAATTTTTCGTTTCTCGTAAAAGGCAATCGCGATTAAAATCGGGATTTTTTAGAATAGAAAATAAAAATGGCAGTCTTTAAGTGGGTACACAGAGTTCCAGGTTAAAAAATATAATTAAAACAGAAATCCAAAGGTCAGATTTTGTCGTGGAATGGTCGATATATATTTTTTTTAATAGTAAAGATAAATTTGATAAGTTTTTTCTAAACCAACTAAAATAATGCATACTTAATCTGACTGAATGTGTTCATTTTAATGTTTTTATATTAGTTTAAGACTATATTAATACTTTCTTGAATTTATTTATTTGAAAATCATTATCTCTAATATTAACAAAAAAAATTTAATTTTCAAAAAAATGGGTTTTTTTCAAATTCGTATTAAAAACAATATTGGGGAAATATTTGGGGATTTCCAAATTTGTTTTGGGGATTTCAATTTGTCAAATGGGGATATGAGCACAAACTTTTCTGGCAACGCTGCTTGTACCACCTGTTAAAGTACCAACTTTGTATTTTTCTGACTGGGATAATATCCCTACGGGAAATTGTAACAAACTGTCACCGAACTGGCCCCTTTATATGAAATAGACTGGTCACTTTTACATGGCGTTGTCATAGGAGGGGGAAATTGACCCCTTGTGACATGTCACAAGACAAATCCTACACTCTAAAAAATGTTTGTAAATTTACTACTATAAAATGGGTAAAATTTTGTTTAATTTTACGAAAATTCGGTAAATATAAACAAAAAATGCGTAAACTCTTTTTGTACACACTTTCATACGCAATAATACACACACAAAGTATTTTTAGACATTATGTGCTTATAAATAAACACATTGTGCCTAAAATTACTATTGTTTTGTTAAATAAAATTTTTACGCACAAAGTTGGTAAATATACTATACAATAATAGTAATAAATACTCTGACATTTCAAATTGGAAAAAATTGAAAAAAAATTATAAATAATAAAAAGAAAAAGCGAAAACGGATTATTTTTTGTGAATTACAACATTTCCACAAACACATTAGAGTCAGAAATAGCAACATAAGCATGAAATTGTTTTTGGTAATTATTATTAACGCATGTGGTAGTCTAAACCTCATTTCAAAATTGAAAATGCCGTAAGAGAGACACGGCCTACGCAAGAACTACTGGGTACAATAACTCCTGCTCAACAAAATGCCTTTTTTGCAAGGGAGGCAGTCAACCAACAACCGTCAACAATAACGGGAGAAAACGCCGTAAGAGAGATACGGCCTAGGTAAAACAACTGGGTGCGATGACTCCTGCTCAACAAAATGCCTTCTTTGAAAGGGAGGCAGTAACCGTCAACAATAACGGGAGAAAACGCCTTAAGAGAGATATGGCCTACGCAGGAACAACTGAGTGCAATGACTCCTGCTCAACAAAATGCTTTCTTTGCAAGTTAGGCAGTACTTAATGAATACTGACTTTGTTGAGCAGGAGTCAATGCACTCAGTTGTTCCTGCGTAGGCCATATCTCTCTTAAGGCGTTTTCTCCCATTATTGTTGACGGTTACTGCCCCCTTTCAAAGAAGGCATTTTGTTGAGCAGGAGTCATCGCACCCATTCAATAGTTATAACAAATTTTTATATGAATTTTATACACATGCCTTAAGATCCCAAAACGACTAATTTGGACATAAACGATTATGAGAGAATGACTCGGATATTATTATTAATAAAATACGTACTAAAAATTAATTATTTTATTTAAAAAATTTTTGGGTGGTGCTTAAAGTTAGCACACCTGTTGTAAATGTACGCATTATATTTTATTTTTACGCACTTTCTGTGGATTTTTGCGCATTTTTTGTGGATTTTTACGCATTTTATGCGTACATTTACACGTGAAACGTGCTTTTTTACACACAAATTTAGTAAATTAACACACTAATTTCAAAATTTCATTTAATATTTACGCACTTTCAATGTAAAATTACAAATTATTTGTGCACCAACTTAAACACAATGTGCGTATGTTTTTTCAATTACGCACATAGAGTAAATTTACCCAATTTATAGTAGGAGTTCAGTTTCCTACTATAAGTTGGGTAAATTTCAACAGAATTTAATTAGAGTGTAGGACAGGTTACTGAACTCTCATAAAAAACAAAGTTCAGCGACCTGTCCTGGGATTTGTCTTGTCACATGTCACAAGGGGTCAATTCCCCCCTCCTATGACAACGCCATATAAAAGTGACCAGTCTATTTCATATAAAGGGGCCAGTTCGGTGACAGTTTGTTAAAATTTCCCGTAGGGATATGAAGGCCTGCACTTAAATCGAATTCGCTTGGAAGAATAAACTGCTAAAATAACAAACAAACTTGACTTTTCGCATGAAAACTTAATAATGTTTACCAAATTATAAAATTGTTTGCAAAGTCTTTGCATATTTTACCCCTAAAAAATCTACTTAATTTCTAATTTTACCAATATCTTGGCATCAATTTCTTGTAAATATGAGAAAATTTATGGAAAAACGTCGGTAAACTAAAATTTCTCACTTTGTTTATTTGCGTTCATATTAATATTAATAAATAAGAAAATCCCGGGATTTTGGAGAAATAATCCCGGGATTGGGGATTTTGCCAAATCCCGAAAATCTCGGGATTTCGGGATTCGGGATTTCCCGTTTGGCATCCCTAGTGCCTACACCCTTGAACAAACATTTTTTTTATCTTCTTCACCAAAAAAAAATTCCGTAAGTTGAAAAATTTAAGATTTTTAATTTTTGTTTTTTTTGCAAGAATGTTATTAATTTATTTTTTTCTAAGTCATCTAAGTATATTTATAAATTTATATAATTATACATAACTGAGTAACACGAACAATGTTGGCTTATATAGTCAGTCATTTTGTATAGCAGTGTATAGCTGAGTGAGTTAAGTGATCGACTACAACGCCAGCAACCTGCCTACGGCGTATTCTTTTTTTTTTATTGCAAGAAATATATTTTAAATACCCGGTTAAAAATCGACATATATGTATCCATTCATGGACATGTGTGAACTCACACATGCTGGTATATGTAGTCATACAAATTCATACATGTCCATATACTTCCATATAGGATTCATATGTGTTCATATGTATTCATATGTGATCATACATGAACATATTACCTCAATTTTTGGTAAATGTACACACATGATCATGTATGGAAACATATGAAAATGTATGATCATGTATGTAAATATTACCTCAAATTTCGTTAATGCACACATATGAACATATATGGAAATTCATATGAGCATATATGAAACATTCATGCCCACATATGGATCATATATTGATGCATATAGGCATGCATGAATTATATGTGCTCATGTATAATCGATTTTTAACAGGGTAATAAATATTTTTTTTTATTTTTTGTGTTATTTTTTAAATTTTATTAAAATTTAAATAATTCCAAAAATATAATTGGATAAACTTTGATCTCAAATTATCCAATTCGATCTGCCAAAATTAGCTTATCCGTTTGTATCTAATTGGATTTAAAGTAATCCCATAGGATATTTTGGGATCTATCAGGATCTAAATTTTATATTATTGGATCTCCCAATTTTGAGATATATTTGGATCTAATTTAATCCTGTAACATATTTGAGGGATCTGATTGGATATTACTGCCCAGGTAGAAAAATACAAACGGCACAATGTTGGCCCGGTATTGGAGGCGGTAGTACATGTACTGGCAATGCGTCGGATTTTTAACTTTCACTGTACTGGCATGTTGTCGAAATGATAACACCAATACACGCTTGGCCGTAGTTAGTTCCCAACGTTGGCGCAGGCTTGGGATTTTATTTTTTTTGGTATTATCCCAGTACATTTAATAACAAATTTAGTAGTTTGCTAGAACTTTACTGACCTCTTAGTGTACATCACAGATTTTTAATGTATTCTTTCGAAACTTCACAAGAAAAGAATGGCGATGTCTCTCTTACATAAATAATTGTGTAATAGAGTAAAAATACGTAAAATTTATAAAATTTTTAATTTTAATAAATTAAAAAAAGCTCATTAAATTTCAGTAAACAGTACTGGCAAAGCACGTTTTAAGTAGTACCGGCATTTCGTAAAAAACAGTGCTCTCCCAGTACAACTTTTGTTGTAACGTTGGCAATTTCTACCTGGGTGGATACCCCAATTTTGAGATGAACTTGGATAAGATTAAATGTCGATCTATATCAAATGAGATATGACTACATATGCTAGATACAATGTTTTTTGATCGGGAATTCAAAAAAATCTTAAAGTTTACCTCTTCTTTTTTGAATTTTTCAACTCCCCTTACATCTTATGAGCATAGATGTTCTTGGATTTCCTTGAAATAATTTGAAGCTCGTAGCAAAATTACGGCTTTATTATTTTTGCTCGGCATTTTCTGTGGTGTAATTGATTGTCCCGATTTATTGCATTTAATTAAAATTATAGTTCCGCAGAAAAGACTTAGGGGAAATAATTTCTTCCATATAGATATTCATAGAACTGATATGCTTCGAATGAACCAATTACTAAGTCAATGAGGTTATTCAATAATCTTTGTTAAATATTTCTAATTTTTAGTTTCAAACTCTTTTAAATAAATTGTTATAAATAATTAGTTTTAGATATAAGTTGCTAGTCTGTAAGGATAATATTGTATCCATAGACTGAAATAAAGAATAATAATAAATTCCATATTTTTTATATGTGTATTCACAAAAAACTTTGTGTCCTATTAAAGGCTAATTGAAGGATTTTTGTTGTTGTTTTGCATGTTAATTTGTTTTATTAAACTCTAATAAAATTAAAAACATTTTTGTGAATACAAGCCTTAATTTTTACTGTGTGTTTTTATAAAAAGAATCAGGCGAATTCGTTAACAAATTTGTGTGAAAAACACTAATTTAAAAACGGTTTGCTTCCAAGATTTTTGCACAAATTTGTTAGGGCTTCCATCTAGAACAAATGATGAACGACATGGGATATTATTGCAATTAAAGTGAAAACTTCACTTATTTTCCTATTTTCTAAATCTGATAAAATCCATCAATTGGATTTGAAAAATTTTAACACGGGACGTTAATTCATATTCCTCTAAATTCATTTCATCGAAAGAATCACAACTTTTGCATAAACATTTGCATAAAATTCAATCTGAATTACAGATTTTAGATTTTTTTCATTTCAAATTAATTTTGTATGAATTTACTACGACAAAAGGAAATAAAGTACATTTTTGAACATGCTTATTTTAAAATTGTTTGTTTTTAAGAATTTGCACTATAATTAATTTTAATTTGTTGGTATCTATTAGAAAATATGTCTGTTACATGTTTGAGTAGTTTCATCAAGTTTTACAACTTGAGATTTGTCACAGCCATCTCAATTTTTAGATATTAAAAACATCAATATCTTTAAGTAGCTTGTAATCTTTACAATGGTATGAATTAAAAAATTGGATTATAGATTATTATTTAACGTAGATTATTTATTAACGAAATCGTCGAAAAAAATAAAATTCAACTTCACTATAGGGAATATTATCGCATCGGTCAAAACGTGCAATATATCAAATTAAAAAGGCATATTTTATCATATTAAAATGTTGGAAAAAAAGGGGTTCTTTCTTTCAATTCTGTGCTCTTTTGCAATCAAAACCATATTGGGTATCTTTCCCGCTTTCAGTTTTTAAATTTCGGTGGTGCACTCAGAGAAAAAAGTATTAAAATTGAAAATTGAATTAAAAAATGCTCCAATTCGAAATGGTCTGGGGGAAGAAAAACTGACAGAGGGAGAATATTTTTTCGATTAGGCACATCTCAAAAAATATGCTTTCAGAAAAATATAAATACTATGTATGTTCTTAATCTTCCGTTAGTCGCAATCATTTTCAATCGAGGTTAGTCGCAATTAGGGATGCCGAACGCGACTGGTTTTTATAAATCCCGGGATTTTGAAAATTGAAATCCCGGGATTTTTCTCGGGATTTTCTTGTTTTATTATATTTTTAATTTTAAAACTAAATAGCTGAAATAAACCAAAATTTAAATAATTCATTATAAATTTTAATTATTTATTTCTTGCAGTATGAAAAAATAAACAAATTAACCCGTATTTACAATGCTGGAATACTCAAAGCTGCAGAGTGGAGTGGACTAAAATAGAGATGGCATGATACCAAAAATAGGTAAGTGCGAAAAAGAAAGGAACAAAATCCACTCAGAGTGGAGTACTACAGCATTGTGAATCTGGCTTTAAACGAAAACAACACTCATAGAAATAAGTATGTAAAAATAGCTGAAATAGTTAATAAAAATTAGCAAAAAAGGTTCCGAGATAAAAACTACTGAAATCAGCAGAACTTGTTTGCTAAAGAATTGTTTAATTTCCAAAATAAAAGTAATATACTTTTAAGTAAATTGCAAATTACAATTTACCCCTGAAAGCTCTGAAAAAAACTTTTTAACTAAAAGTATCAAAAAACAATGCTATATATACAAATTTTTAATTGATAGATATAGCAATTAAATTAATTGATTGCAAATAAGTACAAACTACTCTGTTGAATTCACCAGAAATATTCAATGATTATTAATATTTGCTTTTTTAAGTCTTCTAATATAAAATATTAAGCATATACCTCTGCTGATTCCAGGAAAGTAGATTGTTAGATTTTAATAAATACTTTAGAAAAAAAAATTTGCTGTTTTTAGTCTACCAACATTCGGCAAAATAAATAAAAACAAGTCGGTTAAAAGATTAAATAAAGTTGAATTACGATTTTTAAAAGTTTCAAAGCTGAATAAAAGTTTTTAAATTTATTAAGGTTTTTATTCAGATCTATTTAATCTGTAATCTGTTTTAATCTATTATTTATGAATGGGGAAAATTAGTTCTTTAATAACATTTAATAAGATATTAAATTTAAGTGATTTAGGTCGAATATAACAATAAAAACAAATACAAAAATTGATAAAATATGCCAAATAATGAAATCGGAAATCCCGGATTTTTTCAAGAATAATCCCCGGATTTTCGGGATCGGTATCCCTAGTCGCAATGTATCAAATTAATACAATTAAAGAATAACAAAGAAAATGTCGCTTTTGAAAATAATTTCTTCACTTTTTATTTCATAAACATAAATCCAATATTAATTCAAATATTTAAAAAAGCAATAAAGATTCAAAAAATTTCATCTAACGGGAAAAATTGACAATTAAATTTTTTTTGCTTGTATCAACCAGATCAGTTGCGGCCATGGCAAAACAATAACTTGTAGACCCATTAGAGAGCATGTTCTCTCGATTACAACAAATATTCATACAAAAAGTAAACAAAAAACCCCACAATTTGAAATAAAAAACGCAATTTTTGCGACTAACAGAAGGTTAAACAAACTTTTAATCTGGAGGCAAATGAGTCTTTTCTTTTTAATTTTCAAGTTTAAAGACGCGCCATTTTAAGCGTGAAAAAGATATTGCATTGAAGTTTTCTTTGTGAAATAAAACATTAAGTTTCAAATATAACTGCAATTTTTTAAGATTATTGGGCTTGATTTGGCTTTGTCATTGGCAAAACACCGGACTAGGTTAACGCAAAATTGCAATTTTAAAATGCGAAAAACTTTTATATTTTAAGAGATATCAAACATGTGTCACCTTGTAGGGATTTACTAGCAGATTATAAAAATAATTATGAACCTTTTTTTTAAAATTGGTTCATAAATAAAAAAAATTGAATTCTCTCAAAAAATGTTACATCCTCGAGATGCCCTAATTTGGAGTCCAGCAGCGTAGCTCTCGGTGGATCTATTGGATCGACCGTCAAAACTTAAGCACAAAATTACGATTGCTATGGTTGTGTGAAGTTTCATCTGAATCCGTCCTACCAATAAGAAATGGCTGAATTATTTCCAAAATATTTCGAAAACTCATTACTCTGCTCCAGGGGTATGGCATCACCAAAAAAATAAGTTATAACAAAATCGTTTTCACTAGATGGCACTTTGTTCAAAAAATTGACAATTTTATTTTTTTTATTTAAATTTAAATAATAACAAACAACAAAGGAAAAAAACAAATGGATATCTAAAATTTTATTATTTGAATATATTCCGCGCTTGTTTTTTCCATATTTTGTGCAGTTTTCAACAGTTTTTGACTTTGTAAATATAGGCTCAACTGATATTAAACTGATACTAAATAGCTGCTCAGGTAATACTAGATTTCAGCGCCCTCTATCGGTGAGTAGTGTAAGTTTTGATTTCCTATCTCTATAATTAATAGTCTCTGCTCTGCTCTGTTAGTTTTGGTTGTCAAAATAAATATTTTAAATGTAGCAACAAAATTTTTTAAAATCAGCATATTGGTTGTAAAAAAATTAGTTAGAAACTTCCAAGTTGGATTAGTAACCCTTTTATTAATTTTCCTACTACTTTTTTCTATGGGTGTACACAACGTACCAATTCGAAAACTAGAATATCTTTCATAACAGACAGCATGGGCTATTTTGTGTTATACCCAGATTAAAAAAATATTTCACAAAATTTTAAGTGACAAAAGTAACACAGTACAACAAAATAAGAAAATTTTGATGCATCGGGATTGCGACACATCCTTTTTAATAGACTTTGCGACGCAGATCACGAATATGGCCCTAGAATTTTAAAGTTAGCTATGGTTTACGAAATACATCCAAAAACGTTTTTGTAGGAAAACTAATTTTTTTAATTAACTTTTTGCAAAAAAATACAAAATTGAAAGTAATAAAATTATGAAATATGACATTTAATTTGATATATCGCAGGTTTTGAATATTATATTTGCATTTCAAATTAAAATTTCTGTTTTTCCACGTTTTCGTTAATAATTAATCTGGGATGAAAGGAATATTAAATTTTTTAATTTATACCAATGTTAATTAAATATTAAAAAAAATTCGCACTTTTTATTTTAATTTTAAGTAAAAATTGACTAAAACTGAAAAAGATTGATTTTTATAATTCCTAAAAATTAAGGAGTCTATGAAGAATCTAAACTTGAGAACTCAGATAAAACTATTGAAATATGTAACGCACATATTTTCTAATCAATTTCAACAAAGTTTTATATAATTGAAGTGCAAATTTCTGAAAACAACGATTTTAAAATATGCATGACAAAAAAGTCTATAAAGGAGCATTTTTAATCTAGTCGACTTTATTTTTAAACATACGGTTCTGTTCGTTTTGTGTATGAAAACCCTACAAAAATAAATTTACCAATCAGAATACTCCAAATATAAACCAAGTCAAAGCATACTGCCAGCTAAAATTTTAAATGAAATCCTTTAACTTTAACAAAAAATATACATTTGGAAAATTAAGATAGTAAGGGCGATAAAATTTGTATTTCAGATTGAATTTTTGAATAATAAATACAGCATTTATTTACTTCAAATTACATAACCCAAGCCCAGGGGGCCATATATGATTAATAAAAGCTACTACAAAAAAATAATTTAAATAAAGATAATAAAAATAAATAATAATAAAAATAAATAATAATAATAAAAATAAGTAAAAAATATAGTTAAACTATCATATAAAAAAATACTGAAAACATTATCTTGAATAATATAAATAGATATTTAAATAAAAATAATACAATCACCAGATTTTCCTAAGTGCAGCGATAATAAAAAAAGAAAAGGTCGAGAGAGATAAAAATAGTAGCACAAATAAAAAGCTATAACTCATGAATAGCTACATAATCCTTAAGCTTTCGCCTAAAGACCTGGGGTGAAAAAGCAAAACCTCTCAGGTATAGAGGTAGATCGTTCCATATTCTTGAAAGCCTAATCTGAAATGATCGCTCGAACATAGTAGTATGATGTGTTGGATAAGCCAGTTGGGGGTTTCTGAATTTTCTGAAAATGTAGATGCAAATGTTATGATTTTTTTGATAAAATGAATTTAATGGAATAAGAATTTACGTCTTGTGTTAAGACTTTGCAAATCCGATTAAGGGATTTTACTAGATTTGCAAAATATGAAAATAAGTAAAGTTTTCATTTTAATTGCAATTATGTCCTAGATCAGGGCTGGCAAAACTATGACACGCGTGCGAGTAGTGGCACGCAAGCCGATTTTTGTTTTTGGTACGCAACGAAAAAAGTCTTGCCACCCCTGTCCTAAATCCTTCACCTAATCAAAATAAGTTGGTATGGTTCTAAAAGCCCAAAGTCTATACTTTTAAACCATATTAAAATTTATCCGTGGTTTAGTCAGGTATATGAATAAATAAGAAATTTTAACGAAAAAACTGACTTCTTGCTAAAAGTTAAATTTGCAAATATTTCAAAAACTAGAGCTTATTTTCAAATTTAGTGTTCACATTCGTGGTATTTATACTAAACTCTATCAGAATTGGTATATCGCATGCCCGATGCATTTTTAGTGTTGTACTGTGTAATTGTTAAACTTAAATTTTTATTTCAACAACATTTTAAACCTACCGAAAATCTGTTAAGTGTTAAAATTAAAGTAAAAAGAAATTAATCTTTTAACAAAAAGTATAAATTGAAGAAAGGTGAACAATCTAACAAGAGTCTTGTTTGTACACACAAAATCGATTGTAGGCTCAATTTCGTTTAAAAGTTAATTGTATTTTCAAAAAGTTTATTTTCTTAACAAACTATTTTAAGGTGTGTATATTAATTAATTCTTTCTATGCATAAGACGGATTTTTATGAAATTCTGCAGAAAAAATATATCGTCATATGAAATCAAAAAAGCCGTAAGTTACATTTAATAAATTTTACAGTAGAAGCAAAAAACTTTTTGAAATTGTTTGCGCTTACACTTGGGGCTGTTTAGAATTTTGTTAATAAAATCGTTGTGTTAAGTCGTAGGAGTGTAAAACTTTGCAGGAATATATATTTTAATACGGTGCGTCATAATCGGTCAAAAAGACGACTTTGAATTCTTTGTAACTTACGGCTTTTTTGATTTTATAGATTTAGCGGCGTGCCTTAGGCCTAGTTTTTGGGATGTCAGTTAAACCGAAACAGAATTTTGTCGTATCGGGCAAGCCCGCTACGTTGTTAGCGTACCTTAAAGTTTAAAGCAGCGGTTCCCACTAAGTTTTGTTTCACGGATCCCTTGAGGTATTTCTACTAGCTCACGGACCCCCAAACCAGTGTTGAGCGTGAGGTACTTTATAAATTATGGGGCAAAATGAATAAAAGCACCTGCTTATTTTAAATGATGGCCAATTTTAAGCAGGAATAAGGAAAAAAATATTTTTCAAATCAATTCTGCTACGGACCCTCATTTGGGAACCGTTGGTTTAAAATGTAATTTGTTTTGTATAGGAACTAAATATTTTTATGAAAATAAAATACTTACAATGTTTTTTTATTAATGTGAAAATCTTCAAAATAAAAGCCCCCTTCGATGAGAATGCTTATTAGGAGCTTATATAGAAAATAAATAAATTCAAAAATTATTATTCAGAGGAAGCTTAGGTTAAAACAAATTTTCTACTTTTTAAGAAAAATAAAATCAAATAGACACACTTAATAATTAACAATAAATATCAATGACGATGTGAGAGCTATGGTGTAATGGTTAGCTCATTGAACTGTTACACATGTGGTTGCGGGTTCGATCCCCAGCGACCGCAACATCAATTTGGAAAAATATTGTGTATGATTTTTTTATCCCTAATACAGTGTCCTCCTTTACTATTCCCATAGCACTTAACCCCACCGAAGTAAAATAATATAACAGGGCTATGAAAAAAACAGCCTCAACAAAAGTTCGCCGACTCACCATCAAACGGCGCGCAACAACTGTTCTAAAATTCAACATTTCGCGCAATTATAGTGTTGCCATATTTGAAGCCTCTCATCTTTCACCACCTCCTATCTCTTCTTTATCCCCTTTCCAAATAAAGCAACACGTTAATTAATAGAAAGAATTTAATGAATGTTGCTTCTCTAAAAAAAAAAAATAAAAAATTCGAATATCAAGTCCAAATTTCAAATTGCTCAAAAGCATTGTTGAAATAAAATAGATGTTTTTTCCTTAAAAGATTTCCACGTTTAACTTTCAATATTAAAATTTTTACATTGCATATTTTTGCTTTATTCAAAAAACATATCTATACATTAGCCCGGGTCGATTTGTGGGGAGGCAAAAAAATGGCTCATGGCTCAGGGAAAATCGTATTCTAGGGATCAAAATAAGAAACTTTGCCGAAGGAACCATACCTCTAAAACGAATTCTACTACCTAATTCTCTACCCCCAACTGTTGACTTTTGTCCCGTAGGGTCAAGTTTTGAAAAATCACACTTTGACCCATTTAGAGTGCCCCAATCGAGTCCAAATGTATGACCGACCCCCACTAACTTTGGAGGGCCGATCCACCCATTCCAGTGGCACACCCCCTGGAACTCCCCTGGGGGGTTTCCCATACAAACATTTAAAAAAATCACCATTTTTGGCACTTTATTTTAATATTTTTTATTTATTTCATTTATTTTTATTATTTTATTTATTTTTTCTCCTTATAAATTTATTTAGTCAGAACATATGTAAATGAAAAAATTAATTTAACTTAGTAATAGAAAAGAAAAAATAAAAAATTACTGTTTGAAGTCTTTTTTGCTTTCAAGTCTTTCAAGCAATTTTGCACGGCTCTCTAATGTCGTCGCCATAACAGCCTCTACATTTTCCGGTATAACTCGTTTGAAAACGCTAGCTAGCAATTGAACGTGTCGTTCTGTTTCTTGTATGTGTGATGGAATTTTTGGATCATTAAACGGTGGATCATCTTGATTTAAATATTCTTTCAAAGTATCGTATGGAATGCTTCGCGTGAATGGTGGTTCAAATACGTCATTTATGTCATTCATATTGATCATTTCCGTGTAACTTGTGCAATAAAAGTTTATATCTGGTTTTTTATAAGCTCTAAGTCCCGTTGGGTCGTCAACATCGGTTCGATAGCGTAGAATTATCTTGATAGCACAGTCGCGCTTTTCTTTGCTATCATCAAACAACATTGATAACAAGATATTTTCCGAATGCGCATAATATGAATTATCTGTAATTACTTTATTGACAATTTTGCGTAAACGAGGTTCTAGAAATCTTGACCAACTAATGAATTTGAAAAATAATCTACTACCGTATACGACAGAGCTGTAATACTTGATATTGAAGTACATTGGCACATAACATGTAATTATAAATTCAACCAGTATTCTTAAATTTGCATCTGGATTTTCCGTTGTCACATATAATCGTAATAGTCTAGCGGCCTTGGTGGGCCACCGAGAATGTACAATTTTCCCTGGTTTGATGTTTGCCAGATCCACTGAAACCACGCCGCTAGAAATTGCATGGGCCATGTCGTATAAGTACTTGGAATCGGTGGAAAATTAAATTTTTTCTGGAGCAGGGGGCATATTTTTCAACTCAATTTTCTGAAAGCCGTCCACCACCTGAAAATATATAAAAATAAAACAATTAAAAACGGTTGACAATTATAATAAATGAGTGATAGCAATAACTTACCGGAAGAGTTTCACAAGTTTCGATTTGACGGCTCAATTTTCCGGTTGCCGATCTTGGTCCAGTGCTGGTTGATTTATCCAAAGCTTCAAACAAATGCCGAAACGGAAGTTCGTTGAAGTGTAGAAGGCAAACGAACCAATGCAATAGTCTTTTTAACAGCAATTCGAATCGTCGTATAATTCCACCGTTTGGGCCAGTGTTTGTTGGCTCACCGTCAGTGCATATGCCAATTAATGCATCCAGTGATATATTTTTATCGTTGAAAAAATCATTTAATTTGGTTGTTTTGTATTCAGCGGTTTCATGTTCCAGTCTTACGTAACCAATCAATTCAGAATTCGGTTCTCTCAAAATAACAAGATGAGGTTCTTTTACCATTCTAGTATGATACTTCTCATCAATTGTATCTCTCGTTAAAGTATCATCTTTTCTGCCATCGAATGAAAATGCTAACAAATTGGTATCATCTAACCGTTTGCGAAGCACTTCTTGTCTGCATTTCTCTTTTTCTCGGCGAACTTTCGATTTATCCATGATGAGAGGTTTGCCATGGATATCTTTCATTTTAAAATCTTGGAAAAGAGCTGTTCCCATTGCTGATGCTACTCTATCAGGCACGCCAAATCTGTCACATACCAAGGCAAAGTTAAAACAATTGTATCTCTGTGTGTATTGTGAACTTGTGCTTATATCCAAATCTTCTTGAACCGGTGGCGGTGCGTATGTTGAATCATCGGGATCTTGGTATGTTGGCATTGATGACATAGACGTTGCTCCTTGCTCTTCAATTTCCATCGCAAATCCATCCATTGTTAGACTTCTCTGATTATGTTGATCGTGCATAAACTCTTTGAGGCGTTCGGGAACCAAACCGCATGCACATGGAGCTGCCTTCAAATCGCATTTACATGTTCCAATGAAAAAAATTGTTTCCAGAGATTTTACATACTCTGTAAATTGTTGGGGTTTGTTTCTTCTCTTGATTTGCTCTTGATATTTGTCAAGCAATCTATTCAATTTATTACATACACTTTTTTTCAGCATTATTTCCATACCAAGTTATTCCCAAATTCCAATCAACTTATCTTGTACTTGAATAGTGAATGCTTTATAGGACAACTTTTTTTGTTCGCTCAAGTAAAAATAATATCTCAAGATATCCAGATGGGTTGGTAAATTAAGATCAGTCAAATCAGTAGACACACCAAAAACAGTAACATCATGCCTGGGTATATGACTCATTGGGTTTTCGATAGTTGTTGATGTTGTTATTGCTTCATCTTGCGGTGTAGAGGATGGTGGATTCATTGTAAACTTCTTGATTTGGAATGATTTTTTTTTAATATTTTTTTATCTCAAATTAGCACTTCACACTTCGAGTTCTTCACAACGACTTAATGCATTCACAAAAACTGTTGCGTTATATATGGTCTAGGAGACGAGGTAATAAGAATGAAATGGTAATTTCAATTCTACCTGTAACCGATTTTGTTGTCAAAACTGCCCATAAAGTACTTACATGTAAATTAAACGTTAATCTGACTACAAATTCTGTTAAGCAAGTGCGCCTTTTATTACTTCTGGAAAATCCTTTATGATAATTTTATGCTCAATTCTACCTGTAACCGATTTTGTTGTCAAAACTGCCCATAAAGTACTTACATGTAAATTAAACGTTAATCTGACCACAAATTCTGTTAAGCAAGTGCGCCTTTTATTACTTCTGGAAAATCCTTTATGATAATTTTATGCTCTATTCCACCTGTAACCGATTTAGCTTAAGTAAGTTTACGACATGCAGCTGTGTCTTGTGGTGGCTTAAAAAACCCACACAACCTATTTTACGACCTGCAACAGAACGACACGTTCAATTGCTAGCTAGCGTTTCCAAACGAGTTATACCGGAAAATGTAGAGGCTGTTATGGTGACGACATTAGAGAGCCGTGCGAAATTGCCCAGACTTGAAAGCAAAAAAGACTTCAAACAGTAATTTTTTTTTATTTTCTTTTCTATTACTAAGTTAAATTAATTTTTTCATTTACATATGTTCTGACTAAATAAATTTCTAAAGAGAAAAAATAAATAAAATAATAAAAATAAATAAAATAAATAAAAAATAATAAAATAAAGTGCCAAAAATGGTGATTTTTTAAAATGTTTGTATGGGGAACCCCCCAGGGGAGTTCCAGGGGGTGTGCCACTGGCATGGGTGGATCGGCCCTCCAAAGTTAGTGGGGGTCGGTCATACATTTGGACTCGATTGGGGCACTCTAAATGGGTCAAAGTGGGATTTTTCAAAACTTGACCCTACGGGACAAAAGTCAACAGTAGTAGAATTCGTTTTAGAGGTATGGTTCCTTCGACAAAGTTTCTTATTTTGATCCCTAGAATACGATTTTCACTGAGCCATGGGCGATTATTATATCGACCCGCTCTACTATACATATATATAAAAATAAGTTGGTATATATTCGTCAAAAAAAGTTTACACAGAAAAAGTGTTTCCACAAAAAACGTATTTCCACAAAAAAAAAGTTTCCACAAAAAAAAACCGTGTTGCCACCAACGAGCATATAATTTAAAAGAGGTACCAACTCTCCCTACCCCTTTTAAGTTAGTCTCTTCTTAATTTGTATCGAAAATTCAGCCATAAGAATCACACATGTCTGCAAAGGATAACATTTTCGATACAAATTCTCAATGTTCGAAAGAGGCGATGAAAACCGCCTGTTGCCACAAATAAAAAGTTTCCACAAAAAAAGTGTTTCCACAAAAAAAGTGTTTGCACAAAAAAAAAATTTTTTTTACACAAAAAAAAAGGTTTTCACAAAAAAAAGTGTTTCCACAAAAAAAAAACAAAATTTCTATAAAAAAAAAAGTTTCCACAACAAAAAAAAAATTTCCAAAAAAAAGTGTTTCAACAAAAAAAAAATATTTCCAAAAAAAAGTGTTTGTACAACAAAAAAGTTTCCACAAAAAAAAGTTTCCCAAAAATAGTTTCCAAAAAAAAAAAAAAAAAATAGTTTTCACAAAAAAAAACGTTTCCACAACAAAAAAAAAAGTGTTTCAAAAAAAAAAAAGTTTCCACAAAAAAAAAGTTTCCACAAAAAATAAGTGTTTGCACAACAAAAAAAGTTTCCACAAAAAAAAAGTGGAAACTTTTTTTGTTGCCTTTGCAGACGTGTGTAATTCTTATGGCTGAATTTTCGATACAAATTAAGAAGAGAGTGACTTAACAGGGGTAGGGAGAGTTGGTACCTCTTTTAAATTATATGCTCGTTGGTATTAGTAGCAAAGCCTTTCAGTCTGAACGAAATATATTGAAGCTAAGGTGCGTTTTTGCTTAATTTCGCATTTTCCGAAAAACGAAAATTGTTACATCCATACATTGTTATTTAACAGCACATAAAATATAATTTTTTTATTGCAGTTATATCTTGGTAAAAGGAATGTTTTGTGCATAAACCTACTAACTTTAATGCACTAGTTTTCGAGATTAACTCTTACTATATTTTGGTCCATATCGCCTAAAGTAGGCAACGAAAAACATTTTTTAAGAACTTATTGTAAACTTAACTTAAACTGTATTGCAAAAAATTGTACCCCGGTTAGAGGGTTAAAAATGCAAAGTGTTTTAGGATGCAAATTAAATTTAAAATTAAAAATTTTGTTCGGTCAAAAGCATACTGTTTAATAATGATATTTATTTATTTTAATTAAACAAATTTTAAAACAAAAAATTTGTTTGTTAAAAGATTTATAAATTTTAATTAATACTTCAAGTTAACAAGATGTATAACAACAAATCATCACGTGAGTTGGAGGTATCATAATCATTATAATCAACTTTTAACACCGTCTGGTTATTTTTAACGCCAGTAGTGAATGGTTGTTTGTTATGTTAATTTATCTTTCGGTGAATGATGAATAAATTCAAATTAATTCAAAATATTTTACAAAGTATTTACGCTATTTACGCTTTATTTAAAAAAAATATCTTAATCGTCATCTTTTGTTATAAAAAATATAAAATATTTATTCCCTGACCTTACCTTCAAAAATTTTAACAATATTATTATATTAACATTTAACAATAACAGTGAGTTGATAAAAATACTTTGGTTTTAAATTTGCAATAGAAAGGCGGAAGATTATTACGATTTCTTTGGTTTTATTGTAGTTCTAATTAAAATAAAAACGATTCAAAAAATTTAACATTTGACATTAATCAAAATTTTCCACTATAGAAACGGCAATGACATATCATTACTTTCTTGTCTACAGCACCGACACGATTTACTTTTTACATTATTTTAAAACATGTAATAATGTGTTTCTAAAGGCAAAAGCTCGAAAATTCATGCATTTTATGTACATAAAATATATATTTAAAGTTGAAAAATAAGTATTTAAACTTAAAAAAAATGCATTTATAATTGAGTTTTTCTACTTTTTAAATTTAATATTAGATTTTATTTATTTTTCCGAATTGTATGTCTATATCTACATTTAAAAAAGTTTGACAGTTACTATTGTAACAGTAATTTTACAGTAAACAGTTGTTTTTGGTAGTTATTTAAAACATAAAAAGTTTCGTTGTATTTCTTTTAAATTTAAAAATTCTTGTTTAGTTTATATTTGTTGATATATTAGTTATTTTTCAAAGGTATCATAGCGATTGATTAACATTGTTATTCAGCTAACGACAACAAATATGTTTTTATATGCAGAGATTTATAATATAGAGACGCGACTCGTCGATAACTTTTTAAACAAATTGTAGATGTCGCTAACATGTAAGGAATTTTGGAAATTTTGTCAAGGGAGGATTTTATTTTGAGAAATTTTTTCAACAGTGTAAATAAAAAATTGTAAATTTTAAAGGATTTAGTTTTAGACCGAAATAAGAAGCATTTTCGGATGAATTATATGCGTATTATTTTAAATTAAAGTCGATCAAATTGAGTATGTTTAAGTATTTCAAAATTTTTCTAAAATATTTAAAGTATTGAAGAAATGTTTTACACCTACTAGATTTACACATAACCAAAAACTAGTATTTTTTGAAAACTACTTGACAATTCTATACAAATTTTGGAAAAGAAAAGATTTTTCACAATATTGAGTTTTTTGTGAAAATTGTATAGAATTTGTTCTCTCGAAAATTTAATGTACAAGATTATTATTTTGAAAAGTGTCATTTCAGATTTATTGTGATTGTGCCTTTCTTATAATAAAAAATTGTTTACTTTCACAATTTAAACAAAGATTTGAGGCATTTAAGTTCGAATGTAAAAGCAAGTATTTCTTTATAAAATATTCAATATTCCATTTTAAATTTATTATTTTGTTTTCAAAGAAAACAGAACATGTTTGTTCCAACTTTAATCAGTAACGCCTTCCGAAACAGACTGTCTGTCCTGTTCGCAAGAACAAAATTTTGGGAAACTAATACGCACGGTTTTTTTTAATAAAAAATAAAAATGTTGAACTAGGAGCTGAAAAATAACGACTCTCTCTCTAATATTTTATTTACTTTGATGAGTCATTTCTTAATAATGTTCTAGACTTATTTGTATTTTTTCTTTTAAATTGGGTTTTTGTTTAAATTAAAACGAATTGCGTACAAAATTGGGGATTTAAACTTTCAAACTGGGAATGGGCTAAAACTTTTCGGACAACACTGCTCCCCCGTAAACAGAGCAATATTGCCAGAAAAAACAAAAGATCAGTCAGCGCCATCTATTATATTAAAAACCGGTATTATCTTAATTCAGGAACAATTAAAACCCCTTTTTATATGAACTTTCGAGCCCTAGTAATAACTAAAAACTTTTGCCATTATTTCAAAACAAAAAATAATGCATTACCATACTCATTGAAATAAATCTGTAGAAATAGCAGAAAAGTTACTAAAAATTAGTTAAAAATTACCTGTCCCAAAAAAATGCTGAAATCATCAGAATCTGTTTGCTAAATATAGGGTTGTTCAGCAGGGACGCCACAAAAGTAGAAAGACAGGGACAGCAAACGACGCCATATTTCTCGCCGCTCTTTTGACATTTCTCTTCAGTAAGGTTTGCCATTTCATGATGGAAAGATTTACGAGCCAACAACGAGTCGAAATTATTAAAATTTACTACCGAAATTCGGAGTCAGTGGCCTCAGCGTTAAGAGCGCTACGTCCAATTTATGGTCGTCATAATCGTCCTAGCAGATCAACAATTGAGCGTGGGGCTACGTCAAATCTATGGTCTATGCCAACAAGCCAGCGACGATTGATGAACTTCGTACGAATATCGAACGTGAAATTGCAGCAGTATCGTCCGATTTATGCTTGAAAACCGTCGAAAATTGGGTTCAGCGTCTGAACTTCTGCAAGCGTGCCCGTGGTGGCCATGCAAAAGAGATCGATTTCCATACATAATGGCATCGAACGTACTTTCACAGGAATAAAGAATTTCATTGATATCCAAAACCGTTTTTGTTTTATTTAAACTTTTTTACTTTTGTAGCGCTCTTATTGAAAAACCCTTTATTAGCTAAATGAAAATATCAAAAAATGCTGTTAAATTTACTAAAAATCGTATTATGTATTATAAACAGAGACCCAAAATAACTGTTATATTTTTAAAAAAGTCACCACCCAAATTTATTTAATGATAATATTTCAATAATGCACTACATTTTATAAATCATATTGCACAAAAAATCACAAAGTTTGGCAACGATTTTAATTTTTTCAATTTTTATATTTTACTCTATAAATTTTTGTTGTTTTTTTTGATTTTTATTTTAAAACTTTTTATAAAAGTTACAACATGAAGTTTTTGAAAAAATTAAGCACTAACTTTTTTATTTGATAATAAAATAAAAATTAAAAATTGACCTAAATTGAATGCCGGAAGTTGCTGGAATATAAATATTTACTCACTTTAAATCACTGTTCAATCTTTTATTAATACTAGTTGACATCATCAGGATATTATAATTTTTGAAGTCATTGGTTCTATGGCTTTTGATTTATATTATTAACGCTTATTTTTTGATAAAGAAAAAAAATCACAAAATAACTTTTATTATTTTTGAAAAAATAAAAATCGTTTTTGGATTGTTTTTGTTTGAATTAAAAACAAAAATCAAACAGAGCAAATAAACAGAAAATTAAAAATAATCAAACAAGAAATAATTGTAAAACAATAAGTTTTTTGAATAAAAGTTATAACTGTTACGTCCCTGATTATAAATGATGAAAAAATAATATGCAGAGTTGTTTCTGTACATCATTATCCCTTTATTTTGTATATGTAAATCAGTGTTGCCAGAAAACTTTTAGCCCATATCCCCATTTCGCATATTTAAATCAAAAAAAATTCCATCAGAAATTTTTAAATCAGCAATTTCGTTCCCAATTCATTTTAGTTTAAAGAAAAACTTATTTTATTAGAAAAACGAGTAAAAAAGTTAAAGTCGGGCATGCCGACTACACCAATCTGATTAAAAGCCAACTAATGTTTGGATCCTAAATTCGAATGGGTTAAAACGGACTTGTGTCAAAATTTTCTATAAAATGATAAAAGAAGAGAAAATCGAAAAATCGCCATATAGGCGATAGGTCCAAATATGGACCGATCTTATCTAGAATCAATAGGCGTTGTCCTGGGGACTATGTGAGTCACCGAACCAAATTTCATTGAAATATCTTCATATTCGCGACCTGCAGCGTATAAAAAAGCCAATTTTCGGGGACCCTGATATGGGCACTAGGTCTAAACATGGACCGATTTTAACCAAAATCAATAGGCTTCGTTCTTGGGCCGACGTAGGTCTGTGTACCAAATTTCATTGAAATATCTTCGTATTTGCGAAGATATGGATAAACATGGACCGATTTTAACCAAAATCAATAGGCGTCATCGTAGGCGTAAGGCGGTGCACCAAATTTCATCAAAATATCTTAATATTGTGCGCACAAGAATGCATGGACAGACAGACGGACATCTTTAAATCGAAATAAAAAATTGATCCTGAGACCGTCTGTATACTATAAAGTGGGTCTAGGTCCAATATTTTTTGGTGTTACGAACATCAGCACAAACTTATTATACCCTCTCCACGTAGTGGTGTAGGGTATAAATATAAATTGTTGTTCATAATAAACTTAAAAATCGTTGGCTCTTTAGAGGTATAGATGTAATTTTACTAAGGCTGAAACTACTTTTGGCATTTACTTTGTATAAATTACCCAGCAAAAAAGAAATTGGAGTAATGCTTTACAAACTACTTCTTTGACTGCTTCACAAGCCTCCGTTGGTGTTTTTTACTGTTTTTTTTTTTTAGAATTTATTCTGAACAACTTCAAAAAATCACTTCTTTCATTACTTCCAAACATTGGCGGACTTAGGCCGGTCTGGGGTGGGCGAAGCCCACCCTAGACTGCTTTTTGTTCTATGATATTTTTTTTTTTTAATATCAGTTAATCCTGTGTTTTTGATTGGGAAAATGTCTTCTAGTTTCCTAGGAAGATAATTTGTTGGAATCTAAGGGTCAGTTTTACAGCCAGAACTAATATCGATTTTTGTCTTGAATATTTCTTAAATAAGAAATGTTTAAAAATTCTTACTTAAGAAATATTTAAGAAACAAATCGATCTTAGTTCTGGCTATAAGAGAAAAATTTCTTGGATTTGTTAGTTTTTTTAAGGAATAATTAGTTAATATTTCACTCATAGAAATATATATATATATTATGTCCTATGGTTCCATTAGGAACAAAGGGCCACAAATAAATCTGTAAAAATAGCAGAAAAAGCAATTAAGAAATAGTTAAAAATTATGAAAGAACTGTTTTTTTTTTGCTAAATACTAGTAAAATAAGAACAGAAAAATAAAGCTGTTAAATTTGCAGAATTTTAGTTATATTTAAGTTAACTTTTAGTTAATTGGAAATGACAAATTGTATTGTAAAATGTAATGAAAATTTTGCTAAATATTAGTAGGCTAAAAATAGCAAACAAAAACTGTTATATCTATAATTTTTTGTTATTTTTAAGCTAAATTTAGTTATATGGAAATGGCAGTCTATAATGTTAAATTAGCAGAAATATTTTATAAAAAAAAATGTAAAACTTTAAATTTGACAGGTTTATTTTTGCTGTTCTTATTTTACTTGTATTTAGCAAAAAGAAATCTGCTCAGTTAACAGTTTCTTCTGCAGAATCATTTTTAACTAATTTTTAGTTACTTTTTCTGCTATTTTTACAGATTTATTTCTATGAGTGTACACTTTTGAGGAAATTTCAATATGTTGCAGAAGCAAAAATTTTACGAAGAAAATGTCAGTTTTTGATCACCTCGATAATTTAAGTGGTCAAAATATGGGATAAGAATAGGTTTCGTCAGAGGTGGAACAAAATATGAGACAGGTTGATCTTATATTTCTTTTCTTTATCAAATATCAAAATTTTATACTATTCTGAGCGTATAGCATTCCCTGCACGAGGTTTTCTTCAGAAAAAAGGATGCATTTTCCAGAGTTTTCTATAAAAAAACATTTGAAAATTTTATCAAAAGGGAGGGAGTTATTTTTAAGCCTCTTTTGTATGAAAAAATCGCATGAATAATGTCGGAAGTGTTTTTTAAGATTAAGGGTCTGAGAAGGGGCAAATAAACAGCTAAACTTAAATGGGGCTTTGCCCACCCCAGAAAAATGGTCTAGGTACGCCTATGCTTCCAAAACATCCGTTAGTATATTTTTACAGCTTTTTTAGAGTTACTTTTGAAGAAAATCCAAAAAGTCAGTTAAGTATTGCTTCTAAAGCACAATTGCTCTAAAATTGATCCTAAAAAGTGATTTTGGTATCATTTGGTATTTCCAAACAGATGATCGCGGGTTCGATTACTGGAGCGACCAATATTTTTTTAGTTTTTGTTTAACAAACCCATCAAACCCAAAGATTTAAAATATCAAAGAAAAAACAAAAACAACAACAATATGTTGTTACCTATATATATACTAGGGTGACCGGATCTCATAGAGAGGGAAAAAAATGTCGGAATCTTGTTCGTCTGGACCCCACAAAACGATTCCCCTTTCCAGATATTGAGATAGCCGAAATTTGAGCTCGATTGGAGTATGTTAACCCGTGCCGCTGAGGGCTCAAAATTTGAAATACGATTTACAAGGCGAAAAAATCACTTTTTTGGCTTTTTTTGAAAATAACTGTATTTTTGGAAAATATAAATAGAATCATAATCAAACTGAATTCCCTTTCTGGTAATGTATAAAAATCCAAAATCGGTTGGAAAATATTTCGGTAATTGCAATTTCCTCAGACCATTGTAGGGTTAAAATGGAATAAATTATGAAAATCGAAAAAAATAAAATATTTCTTTCAAAAATTTACAAGGTTATACTCTAGTTTTATTTTTAAGATCCACAAATATTCAGATGAAATTTTTTGTCTCTTTTGGGTTATGATAACCTAGTCCCAGGTATGGCCAAAGATGGGATTTGTTTTTTTTATAAATTTGCAAAACTCTAGTTTTGAGTTTTTTAAAATTTTGTTCAACAAAATATAAAAAAAGTGGTCAACGCATAGGGGTTTATTAAATACATCTCAGAGAATAATTCTGCTGAAAATTTCACAAATCCCTCTTTTAACTTAACTGTGACGGAGTTTTAAATTTGAAAATTTTAGAGGAAAGTGTGTTTTGGCCAATAATTAAGATGATAGTATTAATTTTTGTGGTTTTAACTAGCTGGAACAAAAGCACTTCCGATTTAATTTAATCCTGATACAGGAGATTGTTTTCCGAAAATTCTGTAAAAATCCGACAACGTTAACCCTTTCTTTACCAAGGTCAAAGGTGAAATTTTTCAAATTTTTCGATTTTTCCTGGAAGTATACCAAAACAATGTGTTGTTTCTTGCAGAATTTGGTGAAAGTTGTCCAAATAACTCCGTTATCACCAAATTTTATACATAGTAATAAATAATTAGAAATTAACCCTTATAGGCACATGGGGTCAAAATGACCCCAAATTTTTGAAATGTAAAAAAGTGTCATTTGACATGAAAATCGATATAAAAAGCTTTAACTAAGCATTTTCCGGAAAAAAAATCAAAATTAACCTGTTTGAGAGCATGATGTTAAAATTACCCATTTTTTATGGTAAATAACGCTGGTTTGCTTAAAAATGTATTTAGAAACCATAAAAAAAATCGAAATTAACTCCTTTCTTCACATTTTTTAAACAACAATTTATGGTTTTTACATAATTTTTTCAGCCAACCATCGTTATTTAACATAAAATAAACAGGTTAATTTATATATTTTTTTTTTATAGAAAATGCTTAATTAAAGGTTTTTATATCGATTTTCATACCAAATGGCACTTTTTTACATTTTAAAAATTTGGGTTTATTTTGACACCATGTGCCTATAAGGGTTAATTTCTAATTTTGTATTACTATGTATAAAATTTGGTGTTAAAGGAGTTATTTAGACCAAATTCCGCAAGAAATAACACATTGTTTTGGTATACTTCCAGGAAAAATCGAAAAATTTTTAAAATTTTACTTTTGACCTTGGTAAAGAAAGGGTTAACGTTGTCGAAGTTTTACAGAATTTTCGGAAAACAATCTCCTGTATCAGGATTAAATGAAATCGGAAGTGATTTTGTTCCAGCTAACTAAAAACACAAAAATTAATACTATCATCTTAATTATTGGCCAAAATCATATTTCCTCTAAAATTTTCAAATTTAAAACTCTGTCACAGTTAAGTTAAAAGAGGGATTTGTGTAATTTTCAGCATAATTATTCTCTCAGGTGTATTTAATAAACCCCTATGCGTTGACCACTTTTTTTATATTTTGTTGAACACAATTTTAAAAAACTCAAAACTAGAGTTTTACAAATTTATAAAAAAACAAATCCCATATTTGGCCATTCCTGGGACTAGGTTATCATAGCCCAAGAGAGACAAAAAATTTTATCTGAATATATGTGGATCTTAAAAATGAAACTAGAGTATAACCTTGTAATTTTTTGAAAGAAATATTTTATTTTTTCGATTTTCATAATTTATCTCATTTTAACACTACAATGGTCTGAGGAAATTGCAATTACCGAAATATTTTCCAACCGATTTTGGATTTTTATACATTAGTAGAGAGGGAATTCAGTTTAGATTATGATTCTATTTACATTTTCCAAAAATACAGTTATTTAAGAGCCTGTATTTTCAAAAAAAGCCAAAAAAGTGTTTTTTCGCCTTGTAAATTGTATTTCAAATTTTGAGCCCTCAGCGGCACGGGTTAACATACTCCAATCGAGCTCAAATTTCGGCTATCTCAATATCTGGAAAGGGAAATCGTTTTATGTGGTCCAGATGAACAAAATTCCGACATCGATTTTTTGCGGTCACCCTAATATATACTTACCAGTATTGATAAAAACAATGAGTTTAAAAATGGATTTTAACGGTGGCTCTCATACTGTAGGTTTAACTTTAACTTAACTAAAAACAAAATAAAATGTCAAAAAAATGTACACAAAACAACAACAAAGTTTTGGGTTAACCATTAACCTAAGTTTAAACCTGCAGTATGAGACCCACCGTTAAAATCCATTTTTAAACTCATTGGTTTTATCAATACTGGTAAGTACATATATAGGTAACAACATATTGTTGTTGTTGTTTTCGTTTTTTCTTTGATATTTTAAATGTTTAATAACGCTCCTAGACGCGAACAAGGAATTCTCATTGAGTTTGTAATTTAACTTAACAAATATTTCCATAAATTCTAAACACGTCGCACAGTGCTTTGTCCCATAGGCAAAATTAAAAAAAAATGTATGCGGAACGTTAGTGACTTATACCCTGAATAAATATGAAAGAGGAATTCAGTATCTCCTCTTTTTGTTAACAACAGAGGGCGCTAAAGTCAAACAAATTTTGAGCTAAAATAGTTAAACTAAAATCTAATTTTAACTGCTTTACAAAAAAAATTGGCAAAAATTCATTTTTAAAGATAATTCTTTGAAACACGGTGATTTTGTTATTCACTATATTCGCAATAAGCAAAAATTATTTTAAGTGAAAATTTTTAATAGAATAATATTTGGTGGTATCGAAAACTTAAGACATTTTTTGACTGGAAATCTCAAAGTTGCTTAAGTTTGGTAGAGTAAAAAAAAAAAATATGGAATAACGTCTTTTTTTATTTATGATTTTAGGACATCTTGAAGCTCTTTAATAGAATTTGGAATTTTGTTATTCACTATATTCGCAATAAGCAAAAATTATTTTAAGTGAAAATTTTAATAGAATAATATTTGGTGGTATCGAAAACTTAAGACATTTTTTGACTGGAAATCTCAAAGTTGCTTAAGTTTGGTAGAGTAAAAAAAAAAATATGGAATAACGTCTTTTTTTATTTATGATTTTAGGACATCTTGAAGCTCTTTAATAGAATTTGGAAAAAAAAATTTTTTTAACCGAAAATTTAAAAATTCTATACATTTTCCAAACCCTTTTATCTGAGTTTTAACAAAGTTAGAAAGACCTAATTTTAAGGCACCACCAAAAATTAAAATAATAACGTTTTTTTTTTTAAAGAACTTGAAATTGAAACACAAACTTCGTTTTAATGTTGTGTAAAAATAAAATAAAAAAAATTCAAGAAACTTAAAAAACAATTTAAGTAATAACACTTTTTTTGTGGAAAACCTAAAATTTTATAAAGTTTAGTGAAATTTAAAAAATATAAAAAATAACGTCTATTTTTTTTACGATTTAGATAGTCCATTAGGATGTATACATTGGCGGACTTAGGCCGGTCTGGGGTGGGCTAAGCCCACCCTAGACTGATTTTTGCCCACCCCAGAAATTTAAAAAAATCTACCTACAATTCTTTTATCTATAATTTTGATACCTTCTTAGATAATAATAATTTGCTTTCATCTCGTCAATCTGGGTTTCGAAGGAAACACAGCTGCATAACAGCGCTAGTTGATGTTGCGGAGGAAATAAGAAAAGAAGTTGATGATGGTGAAGTAACTTTTTTAATTCTATTTGATCATTCGAAAGCTTTCGATACTGTTGACCACGGCATCTTATGCTACAAATTACAAAATATGTTCAATTTTTCTTCAACTGCAACACGTCTTTTGTCGTCTTATCTTAGTAACAGATATCAGTACGTTGAAACCTCAACCGGAAAATCTGTGTCACTAGCTGTTACAAGAGGCGTTCCGCAAGGATCTATATTAGGCCCACTCTTGTTCTCATTATACTCTAATGATCTCTCGGATATTCTAACATACTGTAAAGTTAGAATGTATGCTGGCGATGTTCAACTTTACATTTGTTGCAATGAAACCTTGCTTGATCAGTGTGTAAGAACTTTGAATTTGGAACTTGATCGCATTCATGTGTGGGCAACGGCTAATGGTCTGGGGATTAACCCTAAAAAATCTAAGTGTCTTATTATACAAAAACGATTAGCGAAGAAAAGAATTATTCCCAACATTTCAATAAATAATCAACGTATTGAAATTGTAAGTACCGCTAAGAATCTAGGAATCTTTTTTAATAATACCCTTACCTGGTCTGATCATATTAAATATGCATGTGGTCGAACTTTCTCCATGATAAGAACACTCTGGCGAACCCAACACTGTACACCATTAAAAATTAGAATACTGCTTGCTAAAACTTACCTTATTCCAATTTTGTTGTACGGGTGTGAACTCTTTGCCAGTTGTGACTCAATAAGTAAAAATAAATTAAACGTCGTTTTCAATAATATCGTTCGCTATGTACATATATGGTTTAAAAAGACGTGCACGAGTTTCTGCGTTTTCCAAAAAATTATATGGCCTCAGTCTCAATGATTTACTGAAAACTCGAATTTTGACTTTCTTACATAAAATCATTTATTTGCATCAACCTGTACATCTTTATGAGAAACTAATTTTTTCAGACCCTATTTGTAGGGGTAAAAGACTGAAAGCATTTAAATATAAAACCCTTATATCAACTTGGCAATTCTATATCAATGCCATGCATCTCTGAAACTCAATTCCTTATTGTTATCAAATCTTAAGTAACGCACTGCGGTTCAAAAAAACCATAATTACCTATTTTTCAAACGTATTTGATTAAATTAAATTATTTTCTTTTGTATTATGTTTATAATTTTTCAAATTATTAGTTTTTCATTGTAAGTCAAAAAACAAAAAAAAATTATTTTTTTTTTATTTTTTTTTTATTATTATTATTATTATTTGTGCCTTTGCTATTATAAACATAGACAACTTTTTGAACTTATAAATGGCTTATAAATCGAATTTTTCATTTTAAAAACGTGTTACAAGGTTTTGAAATTATTATGCATAGGTACCATATTATATATATATATGTTTGATTACTTTATTTTTTTCTTCATAATTAGTTCTTAAGTTATTAAATTAAAAAAAGTTTATTTAATGAATAATCAGTTCTTCACTGCAATATAAGACTTTAAGTCTTGTGTGTGGAACAACAAAATAAATAAATAAATAAAAAAGTATCACAATATTACTTTTTTTTATATCAATTAATCCTGTGTTTTTGGTTTGGGAAAATATCTACTAGATTCCTAGGCAGCTAAGTTGTTGCAATCTAAGGGTCAGTTCTATAGTCAGAACTAAGATCGATTTTTGTTTTAAATATTTCTTAAATAAAAAAGTTGTTTGAAAAATTCTTCCCTAAGAAATATTTAAGAAACAAATCGTTCTTAGTTCTGATTATAAAATTGACCATACGAGTTTTTCATGAATGGGGGAAAAGTTTTTAGTTGATCTGTTATTTTAAGTAAATGAATGTTATTTTAGTTTGACTCAAGATCATAAATTAATATCACTTTCTGTTTAAATTATTTTCAAATCAAAGAAAAATTATACAATTTTTACAAGTAAATTACAAAGAATAAAAATTATTGAAAAAATTCGATAAGACCAGCAAGGCAGAATGCGCATTTTCGGCTTTCGCTACAAAGCCATCATCAGTGCCTTTCGCCTTTGAGTGGGTTAATATTCCGGTAATCGTCTACTTATATGAATGTTGAAAGCAAATCGAGTTTGTTATCAACAACTCAACTTAGACTAACATCAACGAAATTTAACAATGCTATTTTTATCCTTTTTGTTATTATTACTCTTTTTTGCTTTGAACCTTAATTCTTAAGATATCTCAGCTGATTCTATTCAACTCTGTGTATGATAAACACAGATGTTTGAATTACAACGAACCGTTAAATTTAAATTTAAATGTATGTTATTAAATTATATTTTAGCACCGTGTCAATGTGTTTAAGATGAATGGGGGAAAAGTTTTTAGTTGATCTGTTATTTTAAGTAAATGAATGTTATTTTAGTTTGACTCAAGATCATAAATTAATATCACTTTCTGTTTAAATTATTTTCAAATCAAAGAAAGTGATACAATTTTTACAAGTAAATTACAAAGAATAAAAATTATTGAAAAAATTCGATAAGACCAGCAAGGCAGAATGCGCATTTTCGGCTTTCGCTAATTTTTCTTTAAGAAAAATTATTAGAATCGCAAAGTTGTTCAATAATAGAAATATAACGCATAATCTTTTTTGGTGAGTTAAATATCTTAGATTTCATAGTTTTCTAAATGAATAATTAGTTAATATCTAACTAGGAAGTTTCTTCAAACTAAACACTACTATGTTATTTTAATAAAATTTCAATATTTTGGAGAAAAAAAAAATTGTGAGATGAACATCTCACTGTTTTTGACCACCTCGGTAATTTAAGTGATCAAAATATGGGGTTAGAAAGGATTCGTCCGAAGTAGACGAATTAGACAGGTTGATCTTAGATTTCTTTTCTCTATCATGGAACACATTCATTGTACGAGGTTTTCTTCAGAAAAATAGATGCACTTTTGGGCATATAAACAGCAGAAAATTAATGGGTCGCTTGCCCACCCCAGAAAAATGGTCTAGGTACGCCAATGGATGTATAATTTTCTATAAAAAAAAAAATTTAAATTTCGAACCGCAAATTTTAAGTTTTTAACTTTTTCTACATATCCCAATTTTTCAATTTTATGTAGATATATACATATGTATGTAGATGTATATGCTGTCCCTTAAAATACGATATCTCGATTTTCATTCATTACACACCCAAGTTTTCATCTAGTAGGTTCAAAATTGAAGAATTTAATTTTTTTTTAGAAAACTTTAACCCATGCTGAATTGCGGCCGAAAATGGCCCATTTTCGAAAAAGAAAATAGCATATCAATTAAAAATTCACAAAATTCGAATTTTTTGCAAACACTAGTTTTTTATTTAACTTGTTCATTAAATATACTTAAAATTATTCAGATACGGAATTTTGGTTTCGCTGGATATCATTAACCCACTTTAACCTAGAACCGAAATGCCCATAAATTTAATAGAAATGCAAAAACGGATTTTTTTTATTTATTTGCAAACTTTTTTTTAAAATACACAATTTGGAAATGTCAAAAGCTATTTTTGTAATATAATAGTTATTATTAAAGAAAAATAATAAATTGAAAAAATGATAATTCGTGTTTTGTGTGGGGAACGACTCCTTTCCAGGACATTTTATGAAAATTGATTATTTTGTCAAAAATTGTTTTTCTTAAATTTTAGCAAGTTACCAATATTTTTGACCACGTGTGTGTCATACTGAACGTTTTGCTAAAATAAATTAATATTGCACCATAAAAAAACTCGTAAAAATTGATCAATAATACTGTTCGTCTGAGGCGCCCTTAAAATTGATAATGAATGAGATAAAAGATATATGGGAGATAGTCATATCCTTGCACCGAATGAAACAAAATTTGCCACAGAGATAAAAAGTATAATTTTATAAACTATTGTAAGTTTCTAGTGCATTCTGATCTTAAATCTGGCCAAAATAAAGTTTTTGAGAAAAAGGATATATGGGAGGTAGTCATGTCCTTACACCGAATGAAACAAAATTTGCCAAAGAGCTAGCAAGTATTATTTTAAGAACTATTTTAAGTTTTTGGTGCATTCTGATCATAAATGTAGCCAAAATATAGTTTTTTAGAAAAAGGATATATGGGAGGTAGTCATGTCCTTGCACCAAATGAAACAAAATTTTGCAAAGAGCTAAAAAGTATTAAAATAAACTAATTAAACTATTTTAAGCTTTTAGTTCATTCTGATCATAAATGTAGCCAAAATATTGTTTTTTAGAAAAAGGATATATGGGAGGTAGTCATGTCTTTGCCCCGAATGAAACAAAATTAACCACTGAGTTAAGGGACACAATTTGACCGGCAGTAACCAATTTTCGCCTTATTCTGTTGATAATTGTAGCTAAAATTAAAAATTTTAGATAGTCATGTCCGATTTTGCTGAAACTTCGAATTTTTATTAATTTACATTTTCTGAACCAGCACACCGAATTTCATTCTTCTACGATAACTCCTCTAATTTTGCCGATTTGCTATATGGGGACGAAGCACTATGCGTCGTCTCCTGACGATTTCCTTAGGCAAGAATAAAATCCGGATAGGGACGTGCCTACAACGGATTATTTTTCACAATTTGTTAAATACGTTTGCGATTTTAGCATATTTAATTCCTTTAATGCAAGGTTTTTTACCGTTATCGTTATAATATCGTTATCGCTAAAATACCGTTTCAAATTGAATGCCGTTACCGTTATCGATACCTCTAAAAAAATTTATAAATACCGTTATCGTTACCGTTATTTTTATGGGTAGTTACCGGTATTTTACCGGTATTTATTATTTTATATAAAAATTACAATTTTTTTATTTTTTATTTTATAATCTTGAGTGTTTTTTTTTACAAAAAATTTATAGATAATAATTTTACTTATTAAAACTACCAGTATTGAATTTATAGCTTAAAATCTGTATTTTCAGTACTTAAAATTAAAAATATGCCATGTTTTTACTTGTTTTTTTGTGTTTTTAACATAATTTTTAATACCGGTATATACCGGTATTGCTGTTTCGATAATGGTATACCGTTACCGAAACAGTCTTAAATACCGTTACCTTTACCGTTACCTAAACAAACGTAATCTGATACCGTTACCGTTACCCTTACCGTTATTCGTTTCGGTAACCAACCTTGCTTTAATGCAATTAATGTATATCCCGATAAAATAAAATTAAAAAAAACTAATATGCAAGTGCTTGTTCAAGTTTAAATGTTGCTGAAACTTTGGAAAACATTGTTTTCTATTGTTTTTTCTTTGATATTTTAAATGTTTAATAACGCTTCTAGACGAGAACAAGAAATTCTCATTGAAATTGTAATTTAACTTAACAAATATTTCCAGAAATTCTAAAAACGTCGTCCCCTGACGATTTCCTTAGGCAAGAAATAAATCCGGATAGGGACATGCCTACAACGGATTATTTTTCACGATTTGTTAAATACGTTTGGGATTTAAGCATATTTAATTCCTTTAAAATGTAATAAGGAAAGTAATTAATTGCCATTGCGAGGTATGTAGCTACATAACCTCATATCTGGCAATAATTTTATACACTGGGTATTAAAAACTTTATGATATTAAAGATTTTTATTTACTTGTTATGGTTAAAGTGCATTTTGTCTTTTGTTTATATTGTTAAAATTTCTATGATAGTTGCATTTAAACGTTTATTGCAACTTGATAAAGTAAAGTTAAATCATTCAACTCCACTCATAAACAAAAGCCAGACAAATAGTTTAAAATTCAGAAATTTTACCTGATGTAAATACAAATTTCTGTTATAATGTCGTTTAAAATCTTGAAATTTCGACACTCCAGATCTGATTCGAGAAAGGTACGACGAATTTTTGTCGTTACTCTGTACACCGCATAGTTTACGAGATATAAGAAATTTTATGATTATGGAATAAAAAGTATAAAAATATAGCGTTATTTCTCTGTGATATTGATAGCAGAGACACAAAAATATTATCATTTGAAAATAATCATGGTTTACTTTAGCTGGAAAATTTTTTAATTTAAGAAACACTAATTCCTAAAAATTAGCATTCACAGTTAGATCAAATACGGATGAAATTAATTGCTCGCTTGAATCAGAACACGTTTAACAGATCTTTGTACTAACTTTTTTATGAGTGTACGTTGTCAATTTAAAAAATGTAGTTTCAATTCATGATGATATCGTGATTGTTAATTTTCTTTAAATGTACTTTAAAGTTTAAAACACTTTACCAGACAATTAAATTCATGTTCTGACAAAGAGTATGTATTCTAGAGAGAAACCATACTTCTCTTAATTCTCTAAAAAAAATCGAGTATGTTAAAAAAATAAAAACCGGATCTGTTGTAGCCAAAAATATGGTAAGAATCTGCTTTTATCAAAATATGGTAGGCAGGCGGTTTTCATCGCCTCTTTCGAACATTAACAGTTTGTATCGAAAAATGTAAGCCTTTGCATACGTGTGTAATTCTTATCTAGCAGAAGTGTGCTTAACGAGCATATAATTAAGAGAGGCTACTCTCCCAACCTCTGTTAAATCACCCTCTTCTTAATTTGTATTGAAAAACGTTACCATATGAATTAAACATGTCTGCAAAGGCTGGCATTTTTTGATACAAAATGTCAATCTTCGAAAGAGAGAGTTAAAAACCTCCTCGTATTCTAACATGTCAACACTATTTGATGGAATAATATCATATTCAAAAGAATATGATAGTATAAATTTTCCGGTTTTAGGGGAAATTATGCCGAGTTTTAATTGTAAAGCATAGCAAAAAAAAATTTTTTTTATAAATGAGAAATTTTCGCTAGAACGTCATAGGGCCCTTAAATGCATGGTGTAGCCATTTAGCAATATACCGGTTTTTTAATAAAAAAAACCCCCCCCCCCCCCCACTTGATGCACAAAACTGCATTTTTGGGCATTAGGGGCCCCTTCTGTACATAGTGTTCCTACAGTTTAGCGAAGAATTTTTAAACAGTTAGAGTAAAAATCTTGGTTTTGCTCTGTGTATTTGTGAAAAATCTAAAACACGCGTTTTTTTACAAAAAGTGTAATATTCAAAAATATTTGTATAAATATTTAAAGTGGTATTCTCGCAATAAAATTCATTTTGGCGACAATAGCACAAGAAATATTCATGAAAATGACCATTAAAGAAAAGAATTTATGTGATCTCGGTTGGTACTTTTTCGAAATGAATCCTTAAATCAGAGTTTTCTGATACAATAGGTATGTTCCTCGTTGTAACCGCGGGTATCCGAGGGAGGCCAAATTGCATGAATTTACATACAATGCTGACAATTTAAACGCTTTTTGCTACTTGGAATAAAGCTAACGGAAACAAATAAAATATAAATAGAAGAGATTCACTATATCTTTATCTTATATTAAACGAGCAACCTAAACATAAATAAAATATCCCAGTATAGAAACGGTAATGACATATCATTATTTTTTGGACTACCAGTAATGACACCCACTTACCTTCTGCATTATTTTAAAACATATAATAATGAGTTACTGATAATGACTTATTTTTATCATTATTTCAAATAGAAAATAATTTTCTGGATTTTTTTGAAAATTTTTTAAATCTATTTTTGGACTCAATATTTTTTAAACACTGGTAAGGATATATGTAACCACATATTTTTTGATTTTTTATATGTTGGCAAGTAAGCTTACTTGTGTGCAGCAGGTCAGTTATGTTTTTATCTATTAAATATTACATGTCGATATAGCTCAGATGGTAGAGCTATTGACTGGCAATTTGTAGATTCCCGCACCAGCAAATTTTATTTAAAAAAAAAAAAAATACAATAAAAAATATTTTTTTTATATAATTTATTTTTTTGAAAATCTATTTTTAGACCCATTATTTTTGTCAGTACTGGTAAGCATATAGGTAACGATATATTTTTTGATTTTTCGTATGCTGGTATGTAACCATAACTCATTATTTTTCGCGACATCGCCATGTAAAGGTAATAAGAAATGTAATAACAAAAGTAACTAGTTACCATTACCAAGTATTAAATTACATAACCACATATCTGGTAATGATTTTCTTCGTCTAATTTGAAATATATATTTCCTCAAAATACTATTAACTAACAGATTAAAGTAACAATACGCAACTGTATAAAAAATGTATGAAAATATAGTTTGGACAAAATTTTCCAGTATACAGATAAGTTTGCTTGACGAGTTTTAATGATATTTTTCAGTGAAGACTGAAGTTATCTTCACAAAGTAAATGTAAAATTGCCTAGATTTGGAAAAGATCCATACATTTTATGAATTTAGGTTTAAAGAAGCTTTTTTATTAAGTATACGAAACTTTTAATAAATAATATGAAATTTTTCACAACATTTATTGAAAAATTCCATTAATTCAATGAAAAGTTTCAGTGGACGAGTTCTAGTGAAACTTCTTTGGTTTTATGCAAAAATTCATTAATATCATGCAGATAATTCTCTCAATGTACACACAGGAAAAAAAATTGCCAACCGAATTGTTAAGCCTGTTTTTGTTGCTACAACCAATAAATTCGGTTGGTGAAACCATATTGGAATGTGATTCCTAAATATTTTGGGTACTGCAACTAAAATTTAGTTGTATAAACCGAATTTTGTTGTGATAACCAATATTCAGTTGCACCAACCTATTTTAGTAGATGTAACCGAATTTCAGTTTGAAAATGGCATATTTTTTCTCTGTGTGTATGATTAAAAATATAAGTTTTAAAATCGATCTACCTAAGGGGTCAATAGTCCCTTGGTTTTTTGGGACTAGTTCCGAGCGTGACAATTTCATAGAAAAATCACGGATTCAAGAATAGGTTCTAGAACCGTTGCGTAGAACTAGAACCTGTTCCTCAAACGATTCTCTAGAACTAGTTTTAAGGGTGACAATTTAAAATAAAAATCATGGGTAACAGTGCCTAAGTAGAAGTAGTACTGGCTCAAAAGAACTAGTTGTAGAACTAGTATTGGAACTGATACATGTTTTGCTCGGTCTTGTTGAATATTTTTAAATTTCTGTTGCTCTGGGTATGCGCGAAATGATAGCAAAGTGTCATGGTGAAAATAATTTGTTCTATGGTGAAAAAGAATTTAAATTTTCCTGTGTGAAATTAGATCTTTTTCGACAATATAAAATTTTTGACTGTTGTAAACAATAGTGAAAAAAGAAATAAAAGGAATCAAATATTTTTAGGAAAAATTGCAATTCTCCTACACTCTCAAAAGTTTGTCGCTAGAATCTACTGAAAATGGCAGTTAAAACTATTGAAAAATAACTAACAAATACATTAAAAACAACTACCAATGTCGTAAAATTAACTGACAAATTTTTACTGCAAAATTTTGAAAACAACTGACAAAATCGGTAAAAACTACTTTGTTTTACAGTTAACATTTTGAGATTATAATATTAATAAAAAAAAAACAATTTTTTTTGTTTCGATTACAAAAATATGGATAATTACTTCAGCCTATTTAAAATTTGAAGTAAAAATTCCAAACGGATCTCCAGTTATTACGCTTTTATGCATTGGAGATACAATACAAGTTTCTGATTATTATTTGCAAACTAGGAATATTTCAATAATAACAAATATAAACTAAACAAGAATTTTTAAAATTCAAAGAAATTCAACGAAATTTTTTATTTATTAAATAACTAACAAAAACAACTGTTTACTGTAAAATTACTGTTTTGGTAGTTGTTTATTATGATAATAATAAAACATAATTAAACAAGTGTTACGAAATTACAGTACTTTTCATTAGTTGTTTTCCTAAATAACCTCATAACTGTTGTTTTGCATTTTGCTATAGAAAAATAACTGTAATTACTGTTAAAAACAACAACTACTGAGAAACTTCTTCGAGTGTGCAAACCAGATCGTTGCAATTAATGGCAATTTTAGTTGTGCATAACAAAGTTTTCCATAACGAAGCCGTGAAGTAAATTCGTGGGACAAACTCAAACAAAAATCACCTATGATGGAACATAAATTGGAACAGGTTGCATGCAAGTACAAGTTGTTCTACAACCAGTTCTTTGCATCCGGCAATTTTGCTGGGATGATTTATAAAATTAGTGCATAGTGTATTATTGAAATATTATAATTGATTAAATTTGTGTTGTGACTTTTCTATAAATATAACAGTTATTTTGGGTCTCTGTTGAAAATTAAGCTTTTTTAATGTATAAGAAAGAGACAATCTGAATAAAACCAACAAACCTCATCAGGAAAATAATTTTGTAACAAATTTTTGCATCCTTGGCATTTTCATAGTAGTGTAACAGCAACAATACTTAACATTACATATCTCAAGTTCTGAATATATCGTCAGCAAAGGGTTGGCTACATATGACCATCGGCATAATCTTTTATAATTCCAATAAATTTTAGAGTGATATTCGCTGACATTATACCACATGGTATATATTACTCATACGCAATAATGCACAAATTTCCTAAAATACGGTAGAACTGCTTTTATACCGTATTCAATGTAAATTTTCTCGAAAACTAAGCCGAACAGAACTCTTAATTTTTTTCCTACCAATAGAAAATTATCTGGGAATTTTTTTTTTTAATATTTAAAAAATACAAAAAATAGGCGGTTTTTGATAAATGGAGTTTTTCATAAAAATTTAAAAAACCAAAATTCAGAGGATATTCTGAAAATGTAAATTATTTATTCTTTTAGAAAATAGGCCGTGAAAAACTTTACAGATTGTGTAAAATTATAACAAATTGTTAACTAAAAATACTTGTAGTTTTTTGAATATTTGAACACGTACGGATTCTTTCTTGTATTACACAGAGCTATACATACCGAAAAGTTTGACATTAATACGATATAACCCAGGAAAATTTTCTGTTCCAAAGAATCGGTTGTAGAATAGCTACTTTTCATTTACAACCCCTTCTACTGTCGATTCTAACACCAATTATTTTTGTTTGAAATTGTCCCAGAAGCAACCACTTCTATAGCTCCAAAGTGGAACCGATTGCCTTAGAATCAGTTCTGCAACTAGTTATAGAACTGATTCTACGTCACCCATACCTTCCATATAGGATCCCAGGAACTAGTTCGGAAACCAGTTCCATGGAATCGGTTGCAGTGAAACCAGTTGTAGAATAGCTGTGGTTGGCAACCGATTGTAAAAAATTTTCCTGGGAAGTTTTACAAGCTGGAAATTTGTTGTGGAATGTCGCATTTACAAGATTTTTTTCACATAATTCCGTAGGATTTCTAATTTCCCAGTAAAATTTTTTTACAATCGGTAGACAACCACACATATTCTACAACTGGTTCCATTGCAACCGATTCCATGGAAATGGTTCCGGAGCCAGTTCCTGGGATCCTATATGGAAGGTGTGGGTGACGTAGAATCAGTTCCAGAACTAGTTCCAGAACTGATTCTAGAGCAACCGGTTCCACTTTGGAGCTATAGAAGGGGTGGCTTTTGGGACAATTTCAAACAAAAAGAATCGGTGTTAGAATCGACAGTAGAAGGGGTTGTGATTGAAAAGTACCCAGCAAAATATTGGTAATCACACCTCATTACTAAAATTACACACTAGAGAAAACTTAAATTTTTCTGAATGTATTTTCTTAAGCTAATACTATTTGCTTAACTCCTTATTTTTAAGAATCAAGTAAGCATTCGGATAACCACTTATAATTCAACTTTTTGTAAGCATGAGTGTAACCACTTATTATTCAAAATCTCATAACTACTTATTTCTCATTTTTTCGTAAGCGAGCCGGTAAGCGTGACTACTTATAAAAACGACCACGCCAAACAAAAATAATGAGTTTAGACGCCAAAAAATAAGTTGTGCGGAGCTATGAATTTCTATTATATAACCACTTATTTGGTAATGAAAGATTTTGCTGGGTAGCTATTCTACAACCGATTCTTTGGAAGAGAAAATTTTCCTGGGTTGATTTGTCAAACATAAAATCCGACGATAATGTAAAGAAAATCTTTTTATTGCATTTCTTTAAATCATGTCTATTTTTTACTGGATCGGCATGCAACAGAAGATTTATGTAAAAAAAAGTTTGTACAAAATGTTTGCAAATTAGTTTAGCAATAAAAAAAAACTACCCGAATAATAAATTTAAAAATTATATAAGCAAATAAAAGTGTTAATTTAAGTGTTCAAAAAATGCATACATTATCTACACTAATAGAAAAAAGTCCGTAAAAAATTTAGTTAAAACTACTAAAAATTAGTTAAAAATGATGCTGCAGAAAAAAACTGCTAAATTAGCAAATTATTTTTGATATATATTAGTAATATAGGAACAGCAAAAATAAAACTGTTAAATATACAGAATTTTAGTTATATTTGAGCTAAATTTTTGCAAAGGGAGAATAGCAAATTAACCTGCTAAAATCAGGAAAAAATTTTGCTAAATAATTAGTAGCCTAAAAAATCACCAAAAAATTTTCTAATTTTTTTTTTGATTTTTTTTTTTAAATGCAAATAAAATCAAAAACAGCAGTTTACAATTTTTTAGCAAATATTTCTATTGATTTTAGCAGAATAGACTGCTATTTGCATTTAACTAAATTAAGCTTAAGAATAGCAAAAATTTTGTAGATTTAACAGTTTATTTTTGCTATTTTTAGTCTACAAATATTTAGCAAAATTTTCTGCAGATTTTACAGTACAATTTGCTGTCTTCAATTAACTAAAAGTTAGCCAAAATATTACTAAAATTCTATAAATTTAACAATTTTCATTTTGTTGTTCTCATTTTACTAGTATTTAGTAAAAAAATCTGCTAATTTTAGCAGTTTTTTTTGCAGCATCATTTTTAACTAATTTTTAGTAACTTTTTCTGCTATTTTTACAGATTTATTTCTATGAGTGTATTATTATATTAATTTTGAAGCCTTTTTCTTATTTGCAGTAAAAACAATGTTGCATTATCATTGTTATAAAATTTCTTAAAATTTTATTAATACTCATATTTAATTTTTATTAATTTATGCTAATTATATTCCTCAAAACATTAAGGTTGTTCAGAAGGGGTGTGCTATTTGTTGTATCGTTGTATCGTCCTAACAAAAAACAGAGTTCTGAAAAACTAAATTAAAAAAATACAAGATTTGAGAATAACACGATACAACATTTTTACTTATGTTTAGTGTCCTATATTTGAGTGTGCTAACAGATAGAAAACCCAATAGAAAATCGTTGTTAAACTCAAATAAAAACTTTAGCAACTCTGTTTTTTAAAAGGACGATACAATAGATAGCACACCCCTTGTTAATAACCTAATTATGTTATTATTTGTATTGAATTTAAAAACTTACCCTTCATATCCTGCTAAATTACTACCAATTGCCAGATCAGACATCAATGCCACAACAACAAATATTTGACACCACATTTGAACTTTATCAATGGTTATCATAATTATAATATTTTAATTTAATTAAACTATATTAATGTTGAATAATTGTTGCAAATTATAATAATTAAATACTAGGTGTATTAGTATTTTTTTGGCGTTTTGTTTTTATAAATTTATAAAAAAAAACTCGTGATTTATATTTTTATATTATATTTTTTAATTACAATATTTAGTTTTTTGCATTATGTGAAGATATTTGACGATGAGGTATTATTATAAATTTATTTTTTTTTCTTCAATTGTATGTATCTTGTACCTATTACACTTGGAGGATTTTTATTATTATTTTTTTTTACAATTACAAATATTTAAACACTATTTTTGTACAAATATTTTCATTATTATGTAGTATTTGCAATATTACTTTTTTTTATAAGATTGGATAATTTATTTTTTATGTGCTATTTTTTTTATTATTTTCTTTTTAGCTTTTTATTGTTTTTCTGTTAAATATTTTGATAATCATTAATCACTAATGATTTTTTTTTTTTTTTGTTTAATAAACCAAAGATCAATTTAAGCGATTTCCGTCCGATACGCTTACGTTAACGCGACAGACTAACAATCATGCAAAAGTTTAACTTAGAAAGAAGACGTTACCAAAAAATAAAATATAAAAAACTGAAATTTATTTCAATTTAACTGTAAACTATATATTTGGACAGCATTTTATTTTTCCAAAACTATGATTTGTTTAGAAATACAACATTTTATGTTGTGGATATTAAATAGTGAGTGTCAAGGTTATGAGAATCCAATCGTTGTATCATCCAATCCATTTGCACTTAAGGTGTTTTTTAAGATGTATCTATATCGTACATGTACTTACTGTTTCAAATTTCATATCTTTACTGACCGTTAAAATCTCGCTATATTGTCAACAGTTCTATTGGTGTATTTGTTATACCCTACACTATAATAGGGTTGAATATATAAAGAGTTTGTAGTGGCACTATTTAAATAAATTTTACAATCATTAACATGGAATTACATGTCATCGCCGTATATATTACCATGTAGTGATAGGTAGTGCTGGTAAAAATATGAGTAGTGGGTATCGAGTATCGAGTATTTGTCTTTTTTTTGGGTACTCAATACTCAAAACTACTACTCGATATTTTCAGAGTTGCATTTTGGACAGACAAAATATATAAAAATGTGACTCCGCTAAAATATTTACCACAAAAATGTGACTACCCTAAAATATTTATTACAAAACACAACTCTGCTAAAAGGAAAAAAACCAGAAGTAAAATATTTAAGAGTATATGTTAAAAAACTATGAAAAACGCAATAAATAGTTGGTGAAAAAGTTTAAAAATATGTTTATAAATTTAAATATTAACGGTGGGTCTCATACTGCAAGTTTAAACTTGGGTTAATAGTTAACCCAAAAATTTGTTGTTGTTTTGTGTACATTTTTTTGACATTTTATTTTGTTTTTAGGTAAGTTAAAGTTAAACCTACAGTATGAGACCCACCGTCAGAGCTTTGAAGAATTAATTCCTTTTTGAATAAATTCACTACCAATCAAATTCAATTTTCTCTAGAATTGAATGAATTCCTTTTCATAAGTAATTCACTGAATTCATTCAACTGAATGCGTTCATCAAACAACAAATTCAAAGAATTAATTCAATTGCAATAGTTCTTTTTATTAAATCAAATGAATTAATTCGCCGGTGTACGCGTTCAATTTTATAAATCGAACGGAAAAAAAAGTGAATTAATTCCTTACTGAATTAATTCCTTACTGAATTAATTCACCACTGAATTCATTCAATTTCATTTTCATTCAGTGAAGTAAAAAAAAATAAAATTACATTCAGTGAATTAAAAAAAAAAAAATAAGTTCACTGAATTGAAAAAAAAAATAAAATAAGTTCACTGAATTAAAAAAAAAAAAATAAAATAAGTTCACTGAATTCAAAGCCTGTTTTCTGCCGTTCAGTAGAAGAAAACAATAATGTACAAATAAAAGTTTTAAATAAGCAATTTTACAGCGTGTGCTAGTAACAATTTAGAAACCGGATGCTGTTTATCAACCTATATGATTCAAAAATAAAGCCTTTTACTATTAAAAATAAAAACTTTACAGATATAGATAAATTTGGAAAAAAAAAATATAACTATATAACTGGTTTGAAAAATTAATAGTTATATTTTTTTTCAAATTTATCTATATCTGTAAAGTTTTTATTTTTAATAGTAAAAGGCTTTATTTTTGAATCATGTAGGTTGATAAACAGCATCCGGTTTCTAATTTGTTACTAGCACACGCTGTAAAATTGCTTATTTAAAACTTTTATTTGTACATTATTGTTTTCTTCTACTGAACGGCAGAAAACAGGCTTTGAATTCAGGGAACTTATTTTATTTTTTTAATTCAGTGAACTTATTTTATTTTTTTTCAATTCAGTGAACTTATTATTTTTTTTTTAATTCACTGAATGTAATTTTATTTTTTTAGTTCACTGAATGAAAACGAAATTGAATGAAATCAGTGGTGAATTAATTCAGTAAGGAATTAATTCACTTTTTTTTCGTTCGATTTATAAAATTGAACGCGTTCACCGGTGAATTAATTCATTTGATTTAATAAAAAGAACTATTGCAATTGAATTAATTCGTAACAAAATAAATGGAACGAAAACAAATATGAATTAATTCCATTCAATTTATGGTGCTTAGTGAATTAATTCATCGAATTTTTAATTCAGAATTGAAAAATTGAATTAAGGAATTAATTCTTCAAAGATCTGCCCACCGTAAGGGTTTTCACAAGGGGTGTGCTATTTGTTGTATCGTTGTATCGTCCTAACAAAGAACAGAGTTGTTAAAAATTAAATTGAAAAAATACAACATTTGAGAATAGCACCCCGGGTAAAAATCTTAATATGGTGTCATATATAATTACAGCTTATTTGATAAGTCCCCATATGCAGCCACATACAGCTTGATGCGAAAAATGGGTCATCTAAATGTGTCTAATTATATAAAATTAGATATAATGTGATACAGTTTGATTCGAGATTTGTCCATATCCAGGACATCATATTATATCTATTTCGATATAAAAATATCTGATTTTATATAATTTTGTCTAATAGTAGGTATACTTTTTATGCATACCACCTATTAAATTGACATAGAAATTTGTATAGTTTGAACAATTTCAAAAACCCAAATTTTATAACATAAAATAAAATTTAGTTCAATGCTTTTGTCTTCTAAATCGTACGCATCATTTTTTAACATGACTTTACATGCAAAAAAATCACGTGAAAATTGTTTGGCTAGGGAGTAATTAACTCTTTAATTTGCAGACTACTAAATATTAATTTCTACGGGATTATATAGAAAGTTATATAAAATTACAAGAATATATTTTTAGTATGACGACACATACAGTGTTATATAACTTAGTATCGAACAATATATAATCATATCGGTCACTAGATATATTTTGACTAGTTTTATATGGCTTATGTAGTTATATATGGAGTCAGATTTGGGGATATGTAATAACATCATTTACCATACAAAAAATTCGTTGAAAAAATAATATCAGATGTAGTTGTATATAATGATATGTGTCTTAATGTGACTCCATTCATTGTCAGATACGACCCAATCACATTATATATGACAATATATAACTATTTTTACTCGGGATGATACAACATTTTTACATATGTTTAGTGTCCTATATTTGAGTGTGCTAACAGATAGAAAACTGAATAGAAAATCGTTGTTAAACACAAATAAAAATTTTAACAACTCTGTTTTTTGTTAGGACGATACAACAATACAACAGATAGCACACCCCTTATGAACAACCTAATTGAATTAACGTAAACATTTTCAAATATTTTGCTAAAAAATTTCAAAATTAAAACCCGTTAAAAGTACCGTGTAGTATCGAGTATCCAAATCAAAAATATCGAGTAGTATCGAGTATTGAAAAGTAACCGAATTTACTAGCACTAGTGATAGGTAAATTCTTTTCACCTATCACTTTAAAATGCAAAACAATGAATTACAGGTAAAAAATTTAATAAAAATAAATACCATTTTTGACATTTTAAAAAGTAGACTGGGATACATAACCGGTTTTGGAACAAGTAAAAGTTAGCAATACTAAAAACTAGGTAGTTTCTGCTCAGTCTAAATACAGTATTAAGTTTAATTCATTTTTAAAAATATACAAAATTACAGTGGAATTCGTTAAAGCGAACACATGTGAAAAATTTTTTTGACGCAATATCCAATGATATATAATCTGATATTTTTTAATACGTTCCTGCTGCATTCAATTAGATCTCAAAATTGGGTGTATCCAATGATACCATATTATATCCTAGTGTATCCATGGGGATGAATTCACTCAGAGAATTATGTCGGTAAAATTAACTGCAATTGCAGTTAAAAAAGTGTACAATGCATTTGCGTTTAAATTAACTACAACTGCGGTTATTTTTTAATGCAATAGCAGTTAATTTTAAATGCAATTGCAGTGAACACTTAATTCACTGCTTTTACAGTTACTTTTACCGACATAAGTCCTTAAGTAAAAGATCAGCTTACATCACAAATTGGGAGGTCGAATGATATCTAAGTTAATCCATGGGATAAACTTAGATTTAAAGCGATTCCAAAACTGACAGGCTGAATTAGATCCAGTAATATATTTGAGGATTTAGTAAGATCTACATTGTTCAGAAAAACTGCAGACCGAATTAGATCTAGCAGTATATTTGGGGATTTAGTAAGATTTTACTTAATCCGAAAAACTATATATTGAAGTGTATCGAAATAGGTCCAACGATATATTTATCTAGTGAAAACAATTAGATTGAATCAAAAAAAATTTGATACAATTGAATCTATTTATATTAGAGTGTGAATAATGCCAATTAAAATTAGATATGACTTTATATGCGATTCTGATTTTCGAAAGTTTTTTATTCGTTGTCATATAAAACATTTTCAGATTTTTCAGGTACAGGAAAAGGGTATTCATATTTATAGTTCACACTCTTACACTCCGGGAACTTCTGCGGTCAGAATTTGTTAGCTGTTTAAGTAGTATTTCATTGTTCCTCTTTAATGCGAAAACAATATTTATTTGTAAAATAAATGTAAATTTTAATTACGTTCACATAACATAAAATACTAAGAAGAATTCATAACATTAATTTTGTTAAAAAAAAACATTTATGAAGTAGGTCCTGTTTCTTCTTCTGACTTATATATGGTTCATTTTATTAACAGTCGAAAACAAAAGAAAATGTAAGTTGAATTTCATCAAATATGGTGGTCCAGTTTTCAAGTGAAATTTCATTTGTTTTTAAATACATTTGCAGCAGTCCTTACACACAAAATACAAATTGTACCCATTACTCAACAACTACTTTTTATTTTCTTTAACATATTTGGTATTTAAACCAGATACGGGCCAAAATCAGTACCATTACATTTTAATTACCATTACTTTATGTAATGGTAATGAAAGTTTTATCTTCAGTACCATTACTTTATTCGTTTTTTGAGCTTTAAACTACGAGCCGGCATACCATGAACTAAAATTATAGGACACGAAAAAAATATTTACCTTTGTATAAAAGTAATGGTAATGAAAATCTATGTCTAATATTGTAATGAAAATTAAAATTAAGTTCATTAATATTACTTGAGGGTAAAGGAAATGAATAAAATATTTTATTGCAATTAGGTATACACTGAGAGGATTATCTGCATGATAATAACGAATTTTCGCACAAAACCAATGAAGTTTCACTGGAAGTCGTCCAATGAAACTTTTCATTAAATTAATTTTGATGTTTTACCTTAAATTTTGATCTGGCCAGATTTGGTATCAGATCTGGTACCAGATCTTATCCATCTTATCAGTTTATAGGCCCTAGTAAAAATGATTTTTATATAATCATATATGATTTTTATATAATCGTTTATGATTTTAAACAATTATAACTTGTCAAGTATTGTGAAACATATATTTTTATATGATTATATCAAAAGATATTTAATTATATAAAATTATATTAACCAGATCCACCATTTTCCGGATCAAATCATGTATGGGTTAATAAAATTATATAAAAAATATATTATTTGATCCGAAAAATGGTGGATCTGGTTAATATAATTTTATATAATTAAATATCTTTTGATATAATCATATAAAAATATATGTTTCACAATACTCGACAAGTTATAATTGTATAAAATCATAAATGATTGTATAAAAATTATATATGAATATATAAAAATCATTTTTACTAGGGGATATAAGTTTTTTAATTATACCCTACACCACTATGTGGTCAGGGTATTATAAGTTTGTGCTGATGTTTGTAACACCAAAAAATATTAGTCCTAGACCCACCTTATAGTATACCGATCGGCTCAGAATTTTTTTTTATTTCGATTTAACGATGTCCGTCTGTCCGTCCGTCCGTCCGTCCGTCTGTCTGTCTGTCTGTCTGTCTGTCCATGCATTCTTGTGCGCACTCTACAGGTCGCAAATATTAAGATATTTTGATGAAACTTGGTACACCGACCAAGGACGAAGCTTATTGATTTTGGTGAACATAGGTCCATGTTTAGACCTAGTGCCCATATAATGGTCCTACCAAAATTATATTGTTTATACGCTGCAGGTCGCAAATATTAAGATATTTTGATTAAATATGGTACACCGACTTATGTCGGCCCAAGGACGAAGGCTATTGATTTTGGTGAACATCGGTCCATGTTTAGACCTAGTGCCCATATAAGGGTCCTACTAAAACTATATGTTTTATACGCTGCAGGTCGCAAATATTAAGATATTTTGATGAAATTTGGTACACAGACCTACGTTGGCCCAACGACGAAGCATATTGATTTTGGTGAACATCGGTCCATTTTTAGACCTAGTGCCCATATAATGGTCCTACCAAAATTATATTGTTTATACGCTGCAGATCGCAAATATTAAGATATTTTGATGAAATTTGGTACACCGACCAAGGACGAAGCTTATTGATTTTGGTGAACATAGGTCCATGTTTAGACCTAGTGCCCATATAAGGGTCCCCCCAAAAAATTCTGAGCCGATCGGTATACTATAAGGTGGGTCTAGGACCAATATTTTTTGGTGCTACAAACATCAGCACAAACTTATAATACCCTGACCACATAGTGGTGTAGGGTATAAAAATGTTTTAAAATCAACAACTTTTATTTTAATCCAAAAAACAGGAATAAATTTTGTTAAAGTAACAAATTTTTCTGTTCAGCCAACAGGCATATTATTTTGAGCGTAGAAATAAATTTTTTAACGAAAATTTAAAATATCATTGAAGGAATTCACAGTTTAAGTTCTAGCATTAGCACGTTGTAAAGTAGCATGATTTTTGAAGTTTAACCCATAGAAAGTTGTCAAATTTACGATAAATGCTAATTCACTACTTAAAACAGCATGAACTTGAATACCCTCATTATATTGAATAAATATTACAGTAATAAAATAATTATAAAGATATTGAAATATTTATATAAATTTCAAAGTCATCTGACTGATAAGTTGGAAGTGCTGATATCAATTTCAAAAATTCAATAACAAATTGATAGAATTTAAAAATGCTTTCTTTTATTTTTGCATTAGAGCAATTCCATATGAAAACGATCAAAATTGGCAAATTTTTGGACGACCCCTCTCCGATTTTAAAATAAATAGTCTCAATCGATTGCCCAGCAAAAAATAATGTACCTACATATTTTTTTTTTTTTTATAGTGACTGGTTTAGTGGTGGTGTACACCACTGTCATGTGACAAAATTGAAGAATTCTTCATAAGGGACCTCATTGAAAGTTGTTTAAAAAAAAAACTACTAAAGCGATCGCAACAAGTGATATCTCGTTGGAAAGGTATTGAATCAGGCTTTAATTGAAAAATAAAATTTTCCTAATTTTTCTCAGAAATTTACCTTTTTTTCCATGAAAATTAAATTTTTCCATGAAAATTAAATTTTCCGATTTTCCACAGAAGCTCCTAAATTTTCCGGCTAATTTTTTTTTTTTGGATTCCTCATAATTTTTGCTTAAAGAATCAGCAATAAAAAAATGGGCCCCGACTCCTTGTTTGGACAGGAAAGGAGCATTTAAGAGACCACCTTGTTCTCATTGTTTTTATATTTTTTATAATTGAATTATTTGTAATTATTTAACATTATTTTATTTTATTATTAAAAATACATTTTAAAAATTATTTTACAGTTAAAAATACATTTATGAAGAAAAAATCAATTTTTTTTAAGAGCCCCAAGTTGATTGTGTAGTGAATATGGTCTGCCTGCCTTCACAAGATCGGCCATAAATCCATGGATAATAGCAGCAGTGGCATGTAATGGCACACCAAACCAGACTGAGGCTACAGGTCATAAAATGTTTTGTAAATTTTTTAAATTACCAGGTAATAAATATTTCGCCTAAAATGACACGTGCAGAAACAAGTCATAAAACACGGATTTTCCATAAATATGGCGAAATATTTATTACCTTGTAATTTAAAAAATTTACAAAACATTTTATGACCTGTGGTCGGCTTATTGGCAGTAACCAATTAAGTCCCTCTTTAAAAAACATTTTATGACCAGTAGTTCACGCAAATTTTCCTATTAAAGAAAAGCAAATATCGCTTATTTTTTTTACCTATTTTTTACCAAAAAATAAATATAAATACTTCACACACTATCCGAATCATACCATCAGTTCAAAGAGAAATACCCAGCAGAAAAAGTGGGATTTTCTAAGTTTGCCATCCTACGACCAAAAGAATGCGTGCTGGCATTAGACAGGCACGGAACGCATTCAGTCTGCGTTTGCATGTTTCATCAAAACATCAAATTAATGTTCTTTCCATGCAAGAAATTGAAAGTATTTCACGGTGAAATTGAAACATATAGGGACCTCCTGTCGAAGTCGTTGTGCGCATACCCCACGGAAAATTGTCATCTGTCCAAATGCGACAATTGTCCGAAGATTGACGAGCTAGAGCAATATTTGGCGGAAAAGTTTGAACAGCTGTTAATTCAGGAGGTGCATTTCAAACAGTGGATAATTAGCAGCGGCAGATGTTCCCTTGAGACCGTGGTAAAGCAGATTCCGGAATTCATCGAGGAATTCGGATTCAAGTTGAATGAACTGAAGGCGCACCATTTCATATCCGAGATGCAATCGAAATTTCTTAAGGAAAGTAAGGAGAAATTAGCCCAAAATGAATTCATTGTGATAAGCGACTTTGCCGAGAATTACACTTTTCTCGTTCAGGATGAAATTCAGGCTTATCACTGGGCAAACGACCAGTGCACGGTGCATCCTTTTTGCATTTATTTCAAAAACGAAGATAACGAACTACAGACCGTAAGCCTTGTTGTTGTCGCGGAGAGTTTAGCTCATAATTATGTGTCCGTTTATTTATTTCAAATGAAACTGTTTGAATTCTTAAGATCAAAATTCGATGCAATCGACAAAGTAACGTTTTTCTCAGACGGCGCGGCTTCTCAGTACAAGAATAAAAAAATTTTTACAATCTTTGCATAATTGAAGAAGAACAAAACTGCAAGGTCGAGTGGCACTTTTTTGCGACGTCCCACGGTAAGGGCCCATGCGATGCGTTAGGGGGAACCCTAAAACGCATGGCGACTAAGGCAAGTTTGCAAAGGCCATATACTGACCAGATCTTAAATGTACAACATTTGTTTTCGTGGATTCAAAGCAAGGAAATTGCCATTAACACAGTTTTATGCACTCAAAAAGAACACGATGCCATGGAGCGACGAATTCAAAACAGATATAATAATGTCAAAACTATAACTGGAACGCAAAAGTTTCATTGCTTCATACCAAATATTTCTGATATGTCAATTAATGTAAAGCGGTACTCTTCGTCTGCCGACGTGCTAAATTTAAAGTTACTTTAATTTTATAATGATGCCAAGACAATTGAAATTTTTAATAAATAATGTAATTAAGTATAAGCAGCAAAATAAGAAAGATTTTTTCTTCATAAATGTATTTTTAACTGTAAAATAATTTTTAAAATGTATTTTTAATAATAAAATAAAACAATGTTAAATAATTACAAATAATTCAATTATAAAAAATATAAAAACAATGAGAACAAGGTGGTCTCTTAAATGCTCCTCTCCTGTCCAAACAAGGAGTCGGGGCCCATTTTTTTATTGCTGATTCTTAAAGCAAAAATTATGAGGAATCCAAAAAAAAAAAAAAATTAGCCGGAAAATTTAGGAGCTTCTGTGGAAAATCGGAAAATTTAATTTTCATGGGAAAATTTAATTTTCATGGGAAAAAAGGTAAATTTCTGAGAAAAATTAGGAAAATTTTATTTTTCAATTAAAGCCTGATTCAATACCTTTCCAACGAGCTATCACTCGTTGCGATCGCTTTAGTAGTTTTTTTTTTTTAAAACAACTTTCAATGAGGTCCCTTATGAAGAATTCTTCAATTTTGTCACATGACAGTGGTGTACACCACCACTAAACCAGTCACTATAAAAAAAAAAAAAAAATATGTAGGTACATTATTTTTTGCTGGGCAATCGATTGAGACTATTTATTTTAGAATCGGAGAGGGGTCGTCCAAAAGGTGATCGCTTTCAATGGAATTGCTCATTAGCAAAATATTTGCTGATTTTATAAAAAAATTTAAAAATTGTTCGCTATTGCATGAGCGGTTCCAGCAATTAATATAAGGGGAAAAATCATACGCCTCAGTGGCCAATTCAATGTATTTGTCTACTGAGGCGTATGATTTTCCCCCTTATATTAATTGCTGGAACCGCGCATGGCTATTGAGAAGTCTAAATTCTTTCAAAATTATAAAAAAAGTGAATTTTTAAATGCCCACAATTGATTCAGAGAGGATACGATATTTTAGGTAATTTTTCCCTCCTAAATTTTGATTTAAAGAGCGATTGCACAAAAATTGTCGATCAAAAGAGAGTGTCCGCTGCTGTGAATGACCATTGTTGGTAGGTTTCACCGTATTTAATAATTTTTGAACAAAATCGGCTAGTCCCATCTAAAATATTTATTTTGTTTGGAATAATCTCGTTGTTTTCACAAATATTGTTGTACCACGAAACAATTGTATTGTCTATCATGAAAATGGTCAACCTTTTTGAAACAACAAATAAAATCTAATATGACAATACCATATTCCAGCAAAAAAAATTGCAAGTAATGGTTTACAAACTACTTCTTTCAATGCTTCATAAGAATCGCTTAGTGTATTTTTACTGCTTTTTTAGAAGTTATTCTGAACAACTTCAAAAATCACTTCTTTCATTGCTTCCAAAGTATCCGTTATTACATTTTTACAGGTTTTTTACTTCTAATCCACATAAAAAAAATCACTTAAGCATTGCTTCCAAAGAGTAATTGCTCTAAAAGTGATCGTAGAAAGTGATTGTACTATCATTTGGCATTTCCAAACAGAGGGCACCGGGTTCGATTCCCGGCGGGACCAATATTTTTTTATTTGTTTTTTATTTTTTATTCTATTAAGTTTTTTTTAATATTTATAATTAATTTGTTTAAATTCAATATTTTTTTAATTTTAAAGTTTTTAAAAATATGTATATATAAAAAAAAATGGTGAGAAATTGCTTTTTATGCAACTGTAAAATAGTACTGAAAACAATATTGAATTGGAGTGCAACTTTTACGCTTGTTTAATAAGTACTTTTATTGAAGAGAATAAGGAATAATATCTCGCATTAACAAAGTGGTGTTTTTATGCCAGTCAACTTTCATATTAAAGAATAGCTCAGCGGTAGATCGCTAGACTAGCAATCGTGAGGTCGCAAGTTCGATACCCGGTGGCGGCAATAAAAAAACTTTTGTAAAATAAAAACAATATAATTTTTATTTTGTAAAGAATTTTTTTAACTTTTAATTGGTGAAAAAGATCTTCCTTTGCAGTCGTTCAAAAAGTACTGAAAAAATGTTAAAGTGGGAGTACTCCTCTCCTATGACAACTCAATGTTAAAATCATTAGTGTTTATGTTAAAAAGAATTACATCTAGATCATCAATTGTAGTGCTTTTTCTACTGCTTCGGCATCTCTTTTTTTTGCTGGGATGTTATTAGCATTTGGACTAGAGGTAGAACAATATTTTAACTAAATGTATGAAAATATAAAAATTCAAAAAAAAATTTGTATTCTTTAATTCAAAAGTAAAAATAATTGTTAAAATCGCGTAATTTTTCTTAAAGAAATGTTTAGCCATTTTTTGAAATGAATTGATTGAAAATGGCAAATTATACTCAAAATCTGCAGAAAATTTTGCTAAATATTAGTAGACTATAAATAAACTGTTATTTCTAGAAAATTTTTGTTATTTTAAATTTTAAATTTAGTTGAACGAAAATAGCAGCTTATCCTGCTAAAATCAACAGAAATATTTGGTAAAGAAATAGTAAAAAGCTGATTTTAGAAGGCTAGATTTGTGTTGTTTACTATTTGTCCAAAAATAAACTATAAAAATTTTAATTTATTTAGTGTTTTTTTTTGTCTACTAATTAAGGTTTGCGCATGAAAAAACTAGTGCTGGTTAATTCGTAATCGCAATAACTTTTGAACTAAATATCATATTTGAATAAAAATAACATTTTATTGAAAGAATTTCATTAGAATTTAGATTTTGTTAATAATTAAGACATACTAAATAATTGTATCGTACAATAGTTTTAACTTTATCAAGAATACCACCCATTAATAGTATTTTCAGTGATCTTCTTGCTTGACAAACTCCATTTCCGAGAAATTTTTTGACGTTATCGGCGACTTGCTTTGTACTCTTCATCTTTTTTTTTACCAATGCCCAAGAAATCTCGACTGGCCTCCGTTCTGGACAATTTGGCGGATTTGCTAAAAAAAAATGCTGTTTGCAAAAGGCTCGATTTTTATTTGCATTAAAAAAAATCGAAAAAAACTTCGAAAATTTTAAATTTTTTGTTATAGGCTACTTAGTATTTAGCAAAATTTTTTTGCAGATTTTAAGCAAATTTTTTTTTTATTTTATTTTTTTTTTTTTTGAAAAAGCTAAGATATTTTTTTCCACACATCAAGTGTTACTCGGCTTCCCAGGAAAATTTTTTACAATCGGTAGACAACCATAGACTTTAAATAATACGTCAGTAGAAAAATCTGTCAAACCGTTTTCAAATCGATTTGACTAATTTTTAACAAATTTTTAGTTGAAACACTGATTTAAGCAAAGATTTGAGTTTTTAATTGTCACAGATTTTAAATTGAAAACGAATATTACTAAAAAATCAAAAAATAATATCACATTGAACGAGTGTATTTAATTAAAGTACAAATTAAACGTCTTTTATTTAATAATTCAAGTTAGTTTCTTTACAAACAAAATAATTCTTTTTCCGATGAGTTTAATCAGGACGATTGCTCTTCTACGAACATTCTCGAAAGACACTTATTAAAAAAATTCACAATATTAAAAAAACACATTCGCCGAATAAATGACAGAGTTGCATTTTAGGCAGTAGCTAATTTACATCTGACAGTTCGGCCATTCCTGAACAGAAGTCGGCCTCGGCTTCATCATTTTCCGGAGAGTTCCGGAGAACCATCGCACCATCGCTTCATCTTGTCAGAGCTATATACGGAGCAGTACCTGCGAGAAGAGACTTGCATACCAGGGAAGTCCTCCACTAGATAACGGTCATTTCCAAGTACACGGGAGATTATATATGAACCGCGGTATTTTGGTTGCAGTTTACGTGATTCCCCTGTAGCTATTAAATTTTGTTGTAGAATCGAATGGTAAAGTCAGATTTCCTATAAATGCAGCTGTTTTTCCTCAGGAGGAAAAGGGTCTTAAAATCAGCGTTTTTGGCCGACTTGCGCCAGGGGAAGGAGTTGAAATAAAAATAAAATATACAAAATCTTTAAAAATAATGATGATATCCGAAAATCAAATTTTTATGACGAACTCTAGTGTTTATGCATATGACTCTATATTTCCTTTGCATAAATTTGAAGTTTTTACACATTTTTTATATAAAAAACTCCCAAAATGGAAAAAAATCACGAAATCCCGAAAAAACGGGATCACGCAAAATCCCAATCCGTCCCGGGATCCCGTTTTTTTAATTTTGAAATCCCGAATTTCGGGATTTTAAAAAAGTAATCCCGATTGGCATCCCTATTTGAAATACAACTATGAAAATTAAATAATTTCTTTTTAAGCAGTTATGGCATATTCAAATAATATCAATTTTATTCAAATAATACGAGGGCAGTACTAAATGTTCTTAGCCTGACATAGATATGGCGGTATAAACAGCAAAAAGCTTTGTATAATGGAAACTTCCATCCGTCATATGAACACATGTAAAATTTCATTTTGATCTGTCAACTCATTCGTATAGTAACAGGTGTTCAAAAAAGGCGCTTCAGTAATTTTTTTTGTAATGGAAAAATTAGAGATTCGTGGTGTGATTAAATATTTACCCAAGAATGGTTTATCGGGACAAGAAATTCATAATGATATGCACCCAGAAAACAGATCCGTAGTAGCAACCGAATTTGTTGCCAATCGAATTTATGCGGTCCCATGTACTATCACAAAATTATGCAGCAATTTCTTTTGTTATTACCGAATTTTGTTTGAGGCAACGGTTTTTTAGTACTTGTTTCGGTTTTTGTCGCTGAATATATTAGTTGAAGAGATTGAAAATTAAAAATGATTTCAGTTGAAAGCGAGGAACGACCGACTATTGATTATTTATTAGTCCTAACAATAAAATGAAATAAAAAAAAAGTTCATAAATTTTCTGCCATATTTATTATGGTACATTTTATTTAAGGCCATATGCTCCTTATAGGAACCTTTAAAAATCGATTACGAACAATCATTAAATTTTATGCACAAATAATTTAAGTTTTTCACATGTTACTATCAACGATTAGTACCATTTAAAGTGGAGGAAATTATATAAAAAGGAAAAAAAATAATTTTTGGTTATACTTCCAAAAATTATTTTTTTTATAAACACGAAAACAGAAACATAGGGAACATTTATATAAACATTGTACAAATAACATTCCTGGCACTTTTGGAGTGGTGATTTTTGCAACAAACGGTTAATTTATTATATATTTTAACAAACATATTTTAAAAAGACAAAAATCAGTGATTAGAAATGAACTCTTGCACTTAACCAATTTTTCCAGATGTAAATTGGCACGTTGAAAACACTTTTTGTAATCCAAATTCTTTGGTTTGTTTTATTTTTTGATTTTAACATTTTTCCAATTATTAGCACAATTTATTTGTAAATTATATTAAAAATTTTATAAATGACAATGACGACAGTAGTTATAACAAGTATTTGATTCGCCCAATTTTATTTCGGTTCAGAAACCCAAGCCAAGTGAAAATAAGTTTTTTTAGTTATTACCACCGAAAAATAATTATTATACAATTTTTTGGTTTATCTTAACAACCGGCAATTGATAGTAATAACTGGAAACACATTTTTACTTAAGAATATGTTGTTATTAACATTTTTTTTGTAGTTATCGCCAACATTTGGGAGCAAAGCATATTATACCATATTAAATTTGGTTCTATATATGGAATTAGTCTACTAGTTTTCAAAAATACAAAGGTTGGTAAAAGGAACTAATTTTTCTTCTGTAAATACTTTCATTTCATTACAATTTTGTTATTGTAGTTATTAATATAGAAAGGCTCTAGCAATTTCAAATATTTAAGAATTACAATAAAAATTTGTATTACCATATTGATGTTTTATTGGGATAACCGATTACCAACCAATCTTTTTTCTGTGTGTGGTTAATGTGTTAGGTGAAAGTGCTCCTTCATATGCAACAGTAAAAAATTGGGTTGCTGAATTTAAACGTGGTCGTACAAGCATTGAAGATGAACCACGAAGTGGATCATCCAAAAACTGCAACAACGCCAGAAATCATAGCTTAAGTCTATGATATGATATTAGACGATCGACGAGTGAAAGTGCGTGAAATAGGGAATGCCACAGGCATCTCAAATGATCGAGTACATTTTACTTTGCTTCAAGAATTACAGATGAAAATGCTTTCTGCAAGATAGGTGCCACATTTGTTAACAGCTGAACAAAAACGCATTGGAATGAAAATTTCTCATCATTTCTCATTTCTCTGATTTAGCTCCCTCTGACTTCTACCTGTTCCCAAATCTAAAAAAATTCCTTGCTGGCAAACATTTTATCTCAAATGAAGATGCAATGGCAGCTGTAAACGATTAGTTTGAGGAGGTTCAGGAAAATTATTTTAATCAAGAAAAACGTTGAACTAAGTGTATTAAAGTTTCAGAAGATTATATTGAAAAATAAAATAATTTTAAAAATGGTTTGAAGAAGAAAAAACCGTTTTATTTGTTGTGTGTTTCGATAACAGTCAAAAGATTGAAGAAAGACACAAAGTTTAAGTTTTTTATAAAATTATTTAATTCAAATTAAACGTCTGTTTCACTACAGAAAAAATAATGAATGTCTTATTTTCTAGAAAACAATAAATTAAAATAAATGAAAACATGATTTCCGAAATTATTTAAAAACAAAATTTAATAACAAGTAGTAGTCCCCACAAGATTTTCTTTTATATTTTTCTGACAACTTGACAATTTCATTTGTGTGAAGAAAAGTATAAACACTTGTGTTATAATGTGAACGGGGTTTTAGCAAGCAAGAATAGTTAAATCACTAAAATAGGATTCACTAAAAAAATTTTTATTAAAAACACATTAGGGTCATATATAGTCAGTTTACACCAACTACAAATTCGTAGGTATATAGACACATTTGATATTAATATATAAACATTATGTGAAGTTAAGAACAATATCTATCGATTATTTAAATTTAACAAAAAACGAATAATACTCGTGGTTTATATGATTAATATAGAATTGGTAAGAAAATTAATACCAGTTGGCAAGCGGTAATTTGAACCTGTTCGTAAAATTTGTCGTCTGTCAACACTATCAATTTATGCTAAATTTATAATTCATTAACTTTTTCATTTTGTCTCCAGACCAGTTTATTCTACATATTTTTGCTGTTTCCGTCACTTCTTTTCGTGTTCTATTATAATATTATTTTCGTTTTTATTGTTTTTTTTAATTTATTTATGATTATTTAAAAAAATATATATATAAATATTATCAAATACATTTACGACTTTAAGATATAAAACAAATTTAAATTTCAAATCGTATCCGCTTGTCTAGCAAGTTAATTTGTTCTTAAACTTGTTTATGCTAACTATTCATTCTGGTTTCGGCTAACACACATACCCATTAAAAAATTATTCGAATTCGTTAATAGCGGGAAATAATTATTTGTACATCAACATATCAATGGTGTTGGTGTACGTAATTGGTTCGATCTTAATGTTTATGAAACGAAAAAATTATGCTTGTAGTACTATTTTTTTTAATATTCATCTTAATTACAATCATCGATAGTCAACATCAGGGCAACCAGAACTATACTCTAAAAATCCGCTCTAAGACCTTAAAATTAAAAATACAGTGCACAAAGAAAAAAGTTGGACACATTATATATTAAAATTAAACGAGCTGTAATCAATATAAAAGACAAAAAACGAAAAAAGGTATTTAAAAGCATAAAATTACTGTTAATTTTACCCAGGGGTATGGCATCACAAAAAAATAAGTTATAAAAACATCGTTTTCACTAGATGGCACTTTATTAAAAACACTGACAATTTTCTTTTTTATTTAAATTTATTTAAAAACATACAAAAAAGCAAAGAATGTATTCCGCGTTGTTTTCCTTATTTTGAACAGTTTTCAGCAGTTTTTGAGATTTTAAATATAGACTCAACTGATAAAGAATTTTCTGACATGTTTTTTCAATTTAAACTAACTTGTTTTCAAAAATATTTTGGAAATTTAAGTTTTATAAAAAGTTTATACACTGTATGAATTTGTTCATACATACTATGAACTGTAACCAATGAAACCAATTCATACTAATTATGAACAAATTTGGTTTTGTGTACACATAACTATATATAACCAGATATGGTTGATCCCATAAATTGGTGTTTAATATACAATAAGATATAACCCAATACATAATCACATATAAACCCAAATTGAAGAAATTTTCTAAGTCATTTTAGATATAATTTAATATAAACCTTTATCAAAAAAATTTCTAAGTTTTTTTACATATAACTTTATATGATAAATTATCAAAAATATTTTCTAAGTCATTTTAGATAAAACTTTATATAATCTAGATTCCCAAACATTTTCTAAGTCATTTTATATATAAATTTAAATAAATCTTAATTTAAAATATTTTCTGAGTCAATTTTTGATAAAAATTTATATTATTTAAAATCAGAAAAAAGGAAAATATTTTTTATGTCAGTTATACAATTCAAACATATTTCAAAACCCAACATATTTTGGGTATAAATCTTGAAATCCAATTGTATTAAATAGTAAATAACTATATGAGATTAGATATAATACGATTCAATTAGATGTGCCCAATTTTGGAATGCCATTGCATCAGAGTATATGCAATTGTATAATATTAGATTGAAATGTATCTAAAATAATACAATCTGATATAATTTCTGATCCATTTTGCGGATCAGATTATATAAATACTTATATGATTTTTTTATATTTTTATATATAAGATATATAAACTTTTTTACGGGTATGCATAAAATAAAATATGTTTAAGATTAAATTAGGACAATCGGATTCATTATGAAATTTATATTAATATTTAAGATTTTTTTAATTTTGAAGAGTAACTTTATTAAAGTTTTAAATTAATTTTTTTTAATATACACTGATAGAATTATCGTTCATACTATTAATGAATCGATTTCATTAATCTGAATTCATTGATTTAATGAAAAATTTGCATTTAATTAATGAAAAATTCATTAATTTAATGAATTTTTTCATTATATATTTTCAACTAAGCCGTAAGATATGCTATAATTTTTATAAGGGTTTTGAATTTGCTAATTACTAAAATAGATATATGTTCCAGTAATGAACGCTAGGGTTGCAAAATTAAATTATTTAAATATAAAGGTCCAAGTAATGACGTCATTTTGTTTTGGCTATTTAGATCAATCGGCAACGCAGTAATGTTTACATTCTGGTGATTGCGGGTTCAAGTGGAGTTCAGGGAGATGTCAAAAACATTATAAAAACAAAAAAGAAATATGTACATTAGAGTGGTCCAAAAAAAAAAAAAAGTTGGAATTTTCACACTCCACAACCCTACAAATATGCCACTTTGAAAAAAAATGTGATCTGATCAAAAAAATCACCAAAAAAGTTTTGTTTAGAGGTAGCACATCGCAATTGAAGTTTTGAGGTTGTACTTGTTCTATTATTTTTAATTAATTAAAAATAATGGAAAAAGTGTGAAAAATTAAATATAAGTATTATGATCGCGACATATCAAATCTAATATATTTTTAGGTGTACATTACGAATATGAAATCAAAATTGAAATCGGAGTCGCGGATTTCGCGAAATTTTAAAATTTCATACAAAATAGGATGAACTTCGATCAGGATGTTTTCTTATATTTACCAATATGAAAATTTCGTTTTTGCATTAATATATATCTGCTAAATGTCCTATTATGTGGGATAGGGTTTTTGGTAGCAATAAAATTATAGCAATCTAAATAATAGCGAAATATTAAAAAATGTCAAATTTTAACTTAATTTGCAAGGATATCTGTTATCCTTTTTAAAATTAAAATCAGTGTTATATATAATGAAGGTCCTTGGTAAGTAAATTGCAAAAGTATAACAAATTTCATTTTTCGATAACACCGTTTACAGGTAATTGGGAAAATATCTCAAAAAACTTGAGTTTTTTGAATTTTCAAAAACCGCGAATAATTCATAAACCACAATTTTTTTTTAAGTTTCGATTGCTGATTCATAATCTGCGTTAAAATAAAGATCAGATTTGAGAAATTTGCGCATACAAGGCAAAAACTAGTTGAATTTTTAATTACATCTTTTCGGAAAATTTCGAAAATTTGACTAAAATATGTATTTTTTTGTATAAATTTAAAAAAACAGCGAATTACTTAAAAGTTACTTAATTTTTTTAAGTTTTGATTTCAAATTCCTTATATTCACATTAATTAAGACCAGATTTAAAAAAAATTGTTAAATAATAGCGTACAGGTTAAGAAATAATTAAATTTAAAGTCAACCCTACTTTTTGTATAAATTACTCTAGAGATAAATTACTAATTCTTAAAAGACAACTTTTTGTGCTACCTCTAAATAACAGCGGATTTAGCTGAAACTTGGCACAGAGAGTTTTTAGACATTAAGGAATAGGGGCAACATTGTGGAGATCGCGAATTCCAACTTTCATGTTTTTTGGACCACTCTAATGTACATGTACAAATAAAAATTAATAAAATAAAAATAAACAATAAATAAAAAAACGCAAAAAAAATATATTTTTTTCAATTAGTTTTCATTTAATGAATACGTTTCATTGATTTAATGAACGCGTTCTTTGGGGACTTTTCAATGAAAAAAATCATTCGATTAATGAACAAATTCATTAATACTATGCACAAAATTCTATCAGAGTACCTAGTGGAGGTTTATTAATTAAAAAGAATCACATATCTTAAAGAACTTATTCTAAATTATTTATTTCATTCATTAAAATTAAAATATTGACAAATTTTTTTGTTGAAATTGTTTCTAGCTCTTTTGGCGAATGTCAACCAAGTTTAGGGCAGTTTCGCCGATTTGGGTTAGGTACTTTGAAAATCATTAAAAAATATAATAGAAGATATGTAAATAATTAGAATAAGAATCATAAAAATTAAAGCTAAGATATGTAGATTTTCAATTCGAAAGTCATTTTTGAAAAATATCAATGAGAGTAGGGTATCCAACTCTATTGACTCATTGGAGCATCGTCGGAATGAGGGTTGTGCGACCCTGTTCTATCGATGTTACCATGGGAAGTGATCTGCCGAGATAAGTGAGCCTGTCCCCAATGCCCAAGTTTTTATTCGTAATACTCGCTTATCAAGTAGAGCACATCCGTTTGCAGTCGATTGTCCAGTGGATTGCATGGCGCATTATAGAGAGAATTCGTTTATCAGCCGCAACAGTCGTATGTGGAATAAACTCCCCGCAGAAGTCTTCCCTGTTACACATAAAAAATTAAATTCCAGTTTCAATTAAAGTATTTGTAAATAGAATTAAAAATTTAATTGAATTCGGATCAATTAAGAAAATTGTTATATCAATTAAATTTTTTTGTCAACTTTTAATTGAAAAATTTTCAATTAAAGTTTTAATGATATTAATTTAAACTTTAATCAAAAGTCGTCGAAAATTTTCAATTAAGTTATGGCGCTTTTATTAAAATGTGTGATATTAAAAATATTACTAATAAATATTTATTAATATTCTTATGCTTTGACCGAAAGTACAGCTATTATTAATAATGCAAATCAATATAGATTACTGAATGTCCAGTTACAATTTATCCGGCAGTTAAAGTCTTAGTTAGTAGCTAACTGGACATTCAGTAATTGTACCTAGGAGTTTTTTTTTAATATGTTGTCAATAGTACTTATGGTAAACTAAAAATTTTTCCAACACCATACTCATTTTCAATTAAAATTTTAATTGATATGACTAAACTTTTAATTGAAAATTAATTTTAAATCAAACAAAATTTTAATTGAAATTTTATTGGCAATAATTTTTTCTATGTACTTCTCCCCATAACCTATTTTCCTAATATCAACACAATGCAATGCGTAAGTAGGGGGCATACCCTGAGTGTTGGTCTAACATATATAAAAAAAAATAATCACAGCGTTTTTAATTTGAAAATTTTGGAGAAAAGTGTGATTTTGGACAATAATTTAGATAACAGTATTCATTTTTGTTTTTTAGCTAGCTGTATAAAAATCACTTCCAATTTTTCTTATCATAGACAAAAGAGATTATTCTCCAAAAATTGTGTTAAACTCGGACATCATTAATCCTTTCTGACTTTTCTCTAAAATTTTAAAATTTAAAACGTCGTCACCACTAATTTGAAAGGCGGATTTGTGCAATTTTCAGTCGAATCATTCTCTGAGATGTCATTAAAAAACTCTATGAGTTGATAACTTTTTTCTGTATTTTGGTGAAAAAAATTTTTAAAAACTCAAAATTAAAGTTTTGGAAAGTTAAAAAAAAATCCCATCTTTGGCCATACTTAGAAATGAAACTAGAGTATAACATTGTAAGTTTTTGAAAAAAAATATTTAATTATCTACGATTTTCATAACACTATGGAACATTTTTGGGATTATTGTCTGGGGGGTGAGAAATTCCAAGTCAGGGTGATGGTACTAGGTCAGTATAGTAAAACCCTCAAAGGGTTTGGCGTTCGTATGTGTCATTATGACATGATTTATGACCTTTTAAATTTTTTCCTTATCTTGATGTTTTTTCGCTTAGTTGTAACATTTTGGCAAAAACGTAGTTTAACATAACTCGAGAACCACTTGTCCGATTTTGATGAAACAAATTTAGAAAAATTTAGAATTAATTAGAATTAATCTGTTTCTATACCGTTTTCCTATATGTGCAACACTTTCGAAGTTAAAAATGAATGTATGAAGGGAAAAAAGTATTTTTTGCCTAAAAATTTAAATATTTTTTTTAAAATTCATAAAAAATCCAAAATGGAAAAAAGTGCCAAAACTAATTACTTTCGCGTAAAGTCACATAACTCATGAGCAAAAAAAGGCATAGATCATGAAAATCGATGCACGCGTTTCTCATTTATTCACAATTAGGTAAATGTATGAATTTTAAAAATTTGCTCCAGATATGCACAACATTATTTGGAGAAAACATTGACACTCACAAGCCGAACTTGTAACGAACCTTGCCATCCTTGGTCTACCTCTTCCAGGGCAGGGCTACCTATAGAGCCGGCCGTGCTCAGGGCTGGGGTGTGTTCTTGCCCCTTTGGGGGTAGATTAAGGGACGTTTACAAAAATATTAATCAGGTAGCAAAACAATACAAAGACGTAATAAAAAAATCGTGAAAACGGGCAGAGAAGAGATGTTGATGATGGAGAGGATAGCATAGGGTGTTGTCGCTATCCCTGTCTTTACCCGCCCTACCATGCCGACTATAGGGTAGATTTTAGTCGACCCAAAGAAAAATATCAGTGAAATCTTAAATTATAAGCACACAGAAAAATGTAAGTAATACAAACTAAAACATTCGATTCATTACACTCAAAAATTTCAACTGGAAATCGTCTTCACAAAACAGTTGTAGCTGTAAAGTACCAGTACTGCAACACTGAAACTGGAAAAGACGATTTTCAATAAAAAAAAAACAATATATATATTACGGAACTTACCCTATTTTTTTTTTTTTTTTTTTTTTTTTTTTTTTTAACTAACCTAACGCGAATTATATTTTGATTATAACCACCTAATTAAATATCAACAATTTTCCAAGAACCTATCAAAATTTTTAAACAAAATAATTACAAAAGCTATAAATTATGTATTAAACCTATAAATATTAATCCTAATACTATTCGACCAAAATTAAAATCCCTTAAATTTACCCGAGGCTCTTAATGAAACCCTTAAATTTAAATAATATAAAAGAGATTTCAGTTTAATTAATTAGTAATTAATTAAACGCAAAAAAAAATCCTAAGAATTTTCCAGAGAATAATATATAACGTAATGACAAGTAAATCAGTGCTATATTAAAAGAACGTGTAAAAAAAATTTAACGTGTAAAAATAATAAACAAATATAAGAAACGACATAAAGTAAAAATAAAAAAGAATTTTTAGAAGAATTTGGTATAGAAGAGGTATAGAAAATTAAAAAAAATTTTCGAAAGGAAATAAATTTAAAAATTCTGTGAAATACTCAAAAAAAATCCATCATCAACAACAGAAAGATAAAAATTATAAATACACAAATGACAGGAAAGAAGGAGAAATAGATTTTTCCAGCTCTGGTGTAGATCCATATGAATCCCGCTACCAAGCTAAACCAGAAACCGGAAGCCCACAACTGGTGTAGATTCCTCTGAAAAGATCAGACTGAATCCCGTCACCAGACTAAACCAGATATGGGAGGGATAGGAAAAGAGCATTCGGCAATCGATTATGTAGCATGGACCCGATAGCAACCAAGCTCCAAGAATCATCATAACCGAAGACCGAACGAAGAAATAGAATGATAGGAAAGAAAGAAGGAAAAAGGAGAATGCGTCGTGTAGGCTGATTCCAATAATCACCAGAATCTTTTCGCTACACGAACCCAAACCCTGATAGATGAAGAGTTGAGGTTATTAGAGTCGGAAAGGCAGTGGAACGAAAATATCCATTAACCATGATCCCAACCGACGCCTAATAGCTCCAACAGTCCTGGAAATGAAACGTAGAAGTAAATAAAATAAAAGATAATGAAAGACAAACATAAAAACAAACACAAAAAAAAAACGTTTCCACCACACACACAAAAATATAATTATAGTTCTATGGGCATCAGTCACTAGATATTACCACGGTAGAATTTTTAAAAGACACGCGAACTGATGCCCCACGTTGGGCGCCAAAAATTCTGTAACGAACCTTGCCATCCTTGGTCTACCTCTTCCAGGGCAGGGCTACCTATAGAGCCGGCCGTGCTCAGGGCTGGGGTGTGTTCTTGCCCCTTTGGGGGTAGATTAAGGGACGTTTACAAAAATATTAATCAGGTAGCAAAACAATACAAAGACGTAATAAAAAAATCGTGAAAACGGGGAGAGAAGAGATGTTGATGATGGAGAGGATAGCATAGGGTGTTGTCGCTATCCCTGTCTTTACCCGCCCTACCATGCCGACTATAGGGTAGATTTTAGTCGACCCAAAGAAAAATATCAGTGAAATCTTAAATTATAAGCACACAGAAAAATGTAAGTAATACAAACTAAAACATTCGATTCATTACACTCAAAAATTTTAAATGGAAATCGTCCTCACAAACTCTCTCATATTTTTCTACTGTACTAAAAGAGAAATATTGATGTGGCAACACTGGTTCTGTAATGTTCACATAAAACATGCATTGTCATTATACTTCTTCTCTTTCTCACACTGGTTCTGTGATTTTTGTCATTCAACAAGTGCCGACGAACGCGAACAGTAAAAGTGATTTTTCTCCAGTTTTTTAAAAGTGAACAAAAGAGAACAGAATATGGAACTGTGCAAGCCAGATATAAATAGCTTTTGCTACTGCTGTGGTCAATATGTCTCAACACATAAAAAAAGGGGAAATTTCAGTACTGATTTTTTTCAAACATACGAGATGTACTTCAACCAAAATGTTATAGTGAACGAAAATTGGGTACCAAATATAGTGTGTAAAAGCTGCTACAACCGTCAAATGGATTGGAAAAATAGAAGACGTGAAAGTATGCCATTCGGTATCCCAATGACTTGGACTAATCCTGGCGAAGGTCACAATCCATTGAATTGCTATGCATGTGCGAATAAAGGAGCCGCAAAAAGGATAAGAAAATCGTATAATTACGTTGGTGTTGCAAGTGCCGCAACACCATTGCCTCATTCGGACCACATTCCTGTGCCAAAAGCTTCTAGCCCAGATATTTTCTCTTCTACGACTGCTCCGACATATCATGCACGTGATGATTCCCCATATGAGCCATCAGTATCCAATGAGCCAATTTTAATAAATCAAAATAAGCTTGATTCAATTGTTGCCAAGTTGGAATTAACACAGCATAAATCGGAAGAGCTGGCTTCCATTTTGAAATCAAACAATTTGTTGGCACCCGGTGTGAAAGTCACAGCTTATCGAAGTCGTCAGGCAACACTCCAAAGTTTATTCCTTGTGAATGATGAAAAAACTTCTGCATATTGCCCGGATGTAGGAAAATTGATGGACGCAATGGAAATAAAATATGAAGCAGATGACTGGAGATTATTTATTGACAGTTCAAAACTCAGCTTGAAGGCGGTTTTACTGCATAAGACCAATAAAAAACCTTCAGTTCCAATCGCCTATAGTACAGAAACGAAAGAAACATATGATGCACTGGAAAATATTTTAAAAATGGTTAACTACGCCAAACATATGTGGCACATATGCTGCGATTTAAAAGTTGTAGCAATGCTTTGCGGTCTTCAAAGCGGCTATATAAAATATATGTGCTTTTTGTGCGATTGGGACACACGATTTTCCGGTGACCAATATGCATGCCACGGATGGAAACTCAGAGGACACAGCAGGTTACAAACGGCCAATATTATTCGTGAGCCTCTAGTGCCGAAGGAGAAGATATTGCTGCCTCCACTGCATATTAAACTTGGAATTGTTAAGAATTTTATCAAAACTGTCGCCAAAAGAGATGAAGTTTTCTTGTGTTTGAAACTAATTTACCCGAGACTCAGCGAAAGTAAAATTAAAGAAGGTAAGTTATAATATCACATTCATTTCCCATGATTTTCCATCTTAACAAATTAATTTTTTCCAATCAGGCGTACTAAATGGTCCAGATATACGAAAGCTGATTAAAAGTGACGCATTCAACAATATTTTGATTGACGCTGAATTGAATGCATGGCAGGCAATCAAAGAAGTAATAGAAGGCTTGTTGGGAAAGCATCGTTCTAACAACTACGATGTTTCTGTCGCAAGGATGTTAAGAGCATTCTCGGAAATTGGTATCCACATGTCCTTGAAAATCCATTATTTACATCATCATCTGGACTACTTCAGCAAACAATTGGCTACCGAATCTGATGAACAAGGTGAACGCTATCATCAAGTTGCTATGCCATTTGAAATGAGGTAATACTGATTTTTTATTTTTTCAAACTCATTTTAATAAAACAAAAACTTACAGATATAGAGGCAAAAAGTCGCCGAGTGCAATAATTGCGGAAATTTGCTGGTGGAGTAAGTTAGTGTGGCAAGACAAGGATGATCTTGATGATAAAGAATTTTCAGGAGATGCAGAAGGGCCAACAGTGGAGTCACACATTGACATTATGTGTGGTTCAGAAACTGATGATCGCGATGAATGCGATGCCACTAGTCCCGAACAACCACCATCGAAAAAGTCTAGGCAATATTTATTAAAATAAATAAAAATAAATAAATAAAATAAAAATAAAAAATTATAAAAATGTTTACTTAATTTTTTTAGTAGTTTATGGCCAGAAGTCTGGAGTTATTGGGGAAAATTTATGAAAAAGGCGATAAATGACACTTTTTTGAATAAAAACAAATATCAATATTCTTGTCAAAATGGGATACCTTCACTTAATTGTAAATAAAAGCAGAACGCGTTAAATTTTGTTTATAGGTTATGTGACTTTACATGAAATTAATAACAGTTGATCCTTTTTTCCGTTTTGGATTTTTTATGAATTTAAAAAAAAAAATTTTTAATTTTTAGGCAAAAAAATATTTTTTTTTCTCCACAAATTTATTTTTACCGGCAAAACTGTTGATTATAAAGTAAAACGTTATATGAACGGATTAAAGAAATTGTAATTCTAAATTTTTCTAAATTTGTTTCATCAAAATCGGACAAGTGGTTCTCGAGTTATGTTAAACTACGTTTTTGCCAAAATGTTATAACTAAGCGAAAAAACATCAAGATAAGGAAAAAATTTAAAAGGTCATAAAAATGACACATACGAACGCCAAACCCTTTGAGGGTTTTACTATACTGACCTAGTACCATCACCCTGACTTGGAATTTCTCACCCCCCAGATTGGCTGTTGTACTGTGTAATTTATCCCATTTTAACCCTACAATGGCCTGTGCGTATTGCAATTACTTAAATATTTTCTAACCGGTTTTGGATTTGTATACCTTGTTAGAAAGGTAATTCAGTCTAAATTCCGATTTTATTGACATTTTCCAGAAATACGGTTAGTTAAGAGCCAGTATTTTCAAAAAAAGCAAAAAAAGGAATTTTCCCCCTGTAAATCGTATTACAAAACTTTGAAGGGGAAGGGATAGCTCAAAAATTCTTCGATTGAGCTCAAATTTTTTCTGGGTTAGGTTTTTCAGCAGAGCAGGAAATTAAACTCTAACGAACTGTACTTTTAGGGTTGCGTACCGCACATCGCGAACTCAGTACACAAGCATATTGGTTGCGTAGAAAACACATACGCTATTCTCTCCAATTAGTGTTTGTGTTTATACACACAACCCGAATTCGGTACACTCTAATAAATTTTTATTTACTACTATAGTGGTAGGTAACTGAATGCCTTCCATTTAAACATTAGAAATACCAAAAGTGTGTAATTTTGAAAATAGTGTGCCTGAAAAGTGATAGACACAAAAGCTAGTATACTTTATTTTAAAATGTTTCAAATACAGACACATTGTGTGCGTTCGGCAGATACAATTTAATAGTCAACAGTTCTACAACTGTTGTACAACCATCTGCTGAACGACCTGATCACCAACCGCTCAGTCTGAGCGCTCAGGTAGTGCTGTCATATTTTGGTAGCGTAAAAAATGTTTTCTACTTTTCATCAATAAGTGATACATTCGTTGTTGTTCACTTACATTAAAAATTGTTTTGTAAGAATGACAAATAAAAACATACAAATATAAATCGAAAACAAAAATTTAAAAAAAGGAAACTATAGAAAAGTGTATTAAAAACAAAACAAAAAAAACATCGCTCAGCAGAGTAAGTAATCACAAAGCGCTACAAGTCACCGGTATCAGTTTAAGGTTTCTCTGCCGAATGCTACCATTGTGTGTAAATTTTAATTGCATGTGTCTGACATTAAATATCGAAATACTCGTAAGTATAGGTCAATATTTTGTACTTAAAAAACATGGTCCATATTCACATATGTCACACAATCGCATATGTATAGGCAAATAAGCCCTATTTAAAACCCTCGAATATTATAAGGAAAATAAAAAGTGAATTCTGTAGCGATTTTTAATGAAAGAAGTAAAAACAAAAAAGTTAACTCATAACATTACATTTCACGAAAATACGGGTACTATATTTATTTTATTTGCTGAATAAACTAAACAATCCTTTGTTGATTTGATATTATTCGGGAAATATCACTGCCATTCACATTAGCTGCCATTTTTGGGTTTGGATTTTTATCATTAAGAACCAGCATCAATATCATATCTAATAGTCCAATAACTTGCCTGAAAGTTTGTCCAAACTAAGTAATTTAATCCAAATACCAAAAGCTCCGAGTCTGCAGTTCATTGCAAATATCCAATAATCCAAGAAACATCCATAAGTATAGAATAAATATGTGGATTAAGGGGGGACATGACGTTGGCCGTTTTTTGAAATCGACTTTTTTTATAATTTTGTATTTTAGTAAATATTCTTAAGATTCTAAGAAAAAAAAAATTTCATGTAAAAATTCCTACGGGTTCAAAAGTTACAGCCGGATTAGTGAGAGCGCATTTTTAATTGTACGTACCGCAGCTGGTATATACACAAACTTCGAACGCTTTTATCTCGAAACCATGTTTTTCGTACTGGTTGCGGCACTACCGGGTTCATTTTTTGACGAAATTTTTTTTTTTTGTATTTTTTTAAACTTGATTCGCTATCGTATGACACGAGCTTTTTTTTAAGTTTTTTTTCGATTTTTTATGAATATTTATGTAAAGTCAATATTTTTTTCGAAAAAACACACTTTCAAATTTGGAACATCACCAAAAATTGAAAAAAAATTTAAAAAAAAGCTCGTGTCATACGATAACCAATTTTGTTAAGATTTAAAAAAGTAATTTTTTTCCAGATCGGACAATTTTTGCGACTCCCAGCGCTGCAACCACGAGGCCCCGTTTTTTTATCTGCCGCCAGTTTGGAGCTCTATAAAACCGTGTTGGAGTGAAAAATATATTTTTTTGAATTTTTTTCTCGTAATTTGTTCAATTCTCTACAATAATGAAAAAAAATGTTTGTTTTTGACTGAGTTATGAAATTTTTAAAAAAGGTCTGTTTTCTCTGCCGCGAATGTCATGTCCCTCCTTAAAGACTTTCGAAATTTACGCTATAGATTTTGTAAATAAATTGGCAAAAACGGATAATTCGTTATTTTTTTATTTTATAAATTATTGCTTTTACCATTTTTTGACTTTATAAAATATTCATATTGAACATTTGCAAAATGTTTCTTTATTTCGTATGGTTTCAAAATGTATAAAAAATAAAATTACACACATTCTGCACCTTTGTAAACATTTAATGCCTGCAACGTGTTTACAAACACAAATTAATATATTCATATATTTAGTTAGAATATTCTTCCACCTCAAGTCCAAATTCTAATATGATATTGTCATATTACCATTAGCACACCACGGCTAAAATCTCATTCAAATATTTATTTTGTTTTGAGTTTAAAATTAGTTGTTTTTACAAAATGTATTGACAACAGACATACATATAAATAGTACCCAAAGGGTACTTTTATGTAATTGTTACTTTCAAAAAGGAGTTGATTTATAACTGGTTTTACCAAATCAGACAGTTCATATACGAAAGTACAAAATTCTCATCCCGATGTTTTTTGTACCTTATGTAATGTCTCGGTTTGAGTAAGAAAGTTATCATTTTCTTATTGCGGACAACTGAAGAGTAGAGTGATGTCTACGAAACAATTGTATTGTCTATCATGAAAATGATCAACCCTTTTTGAAACAACAAATAAAAATCTAATATGACAATATCATATTAGAATTTGGACTTGAGGTGGAAGAATATTCTAACTAAATATATGAAAATATAGAAAGTCCGAAAAAACAATTTTTGTATTTTTTAATGCAAAAATTAAAATAATTGTTACAAATTAATATATTTTGTACGTACATTTGTAGCGAAAAGTATGTAATTAATTTTTAAAAACACCTAAACGCCTAAATTTAAGCATTTTATGTAAATTTTCATAAAAACTTACACACTTTATAGCAGTAAATTTATATACATTTTTGAGAGTGTACGCTACGGGTTTGAATATGTGTTGAAAGTACAGTACATAATCGTAACGTTTGCGTTCATCAGACAATCGTAGTGTACCGCATTCGGTTTGTGTACAAACACACAACCGCTAAAACGATGGATACGGTATGTGTTCCTTAGCCGTACCCTACCCTACATGTTGTGTACAGTTTATTTTCCTACTCTGTTTTTCAGTAACCTCACAAAATACGAGTATTATTGCATATGCGTTATATTAAACAAAAATTTACTCATTTTATAGCATTTTTAGGGTGTAAAATTTCTGTTGAATTTAGTTCAAATTTTTTAGTTAACTTAACTAAAATTGTCTTTGTAGTCAGCATTGTGAAGAATTTAGCAGACCTTGATTCTCAAATTCTGCAGAAGCAAATATATGTACTATTTTCTGCTACATTAGCAGCATTTTTAACTATTTGTCCGGCATTTTTTAAGATCGTAGATCATATTTCTGGTTGCCCTGGTTATCATTATTATTGACAGGGGGTTAATATAAGGGTATTTAAAAAAAGTTTATTGACTTCAATCGCTCCGCAGCAGCCAAATCATTACTAACATATAAAAAGATGCCATATCTCCGGTGAAGGTCACTGCAAATTAATATTCATATGCTCTTACCATAATAAAAAAACGAGTAAAAAGGTTAAAGTTGGGCATGCCGACCATATAATACCATACACCAGTCTGGTGTCAACTAATGTTTGCATCTGAAATTCGAATGGGTTGAAATGTATTTGCGTCAAAATATGTCTACAATATGATAAAAAAAAATTTGAAAATGGTAAGAAACTTTGATTTTACCTAACGTTAGGTGTATTTAAGAAAAAATCGGAAATATAGTATATATGGGGGATAGGTCCAAATACAAATCGATCCTATCTATAATCAATAGGCTTTGTCTATGGGCCGATGTGAGTCGGCGCACCAAATTTCATTAAAATGTCTTCGTATTTTCAACCTCTACCGTGGAAAGAAGCTAATTTTGGTGGTACCTTTATATGGGTACTAGGTCTAACCGTGGACCGATTTTAACCAACATCAATAGGCTTCGTCACTGAGCCGATATAAGTGATTCTGAAACGATCGGTATATTAACAAACGGGTCTCGGACCAATATTTTTTGGTGTTACTAACATCAACATAAACTTATTGTACCCTGTGTACATGGTGGTGTAAGGTAAAATAATAAAAAAACTTATTGATAAATTTAAATAATTATATTAATCATGTAATTAATACAAGTATTATAAAAGGAACCACATGCTCGTGTTCATTAAAATAAACATATAAGTTTTTAGAACTTCTAAAATGTGTTTTAAGATTTATAAATTATGCAAAATAGTTTTCTTAAAAGAACAAACTACACACAGAGAAAAAATATGAGATTTTCCAACTGAAATTCGGTTACATCTACTAAAACAGGTTGGTGCAATTGAATATTGGTTATCACAACAAAATTCGGTTTAAACAACTGAATTTTGGTGGCAATACCCAAATCATTTAGGAGTCACATTAAAATGTGGTTTCACCAATCGAATTTATTGGTTGTAGCAACCAATATAGGCTTAGCAATTCGGTTGGCAATTTTTTTTTCCTGTGTAATACACTTAATTAATAAATTAGTAAAACAAAACTTTAAAGCCTCTTACCTTCAATAAAATTATACAGAAAAATACCCGCAGGTAAGCACCGTTGTCGGGTTCCCCCGAAAATAAGAGGCCAAGCCCATATTTAGGAACTAAAATGTGAGGTAAAAAATTGCCCCACTTTTAGGTAAATGTTTTTAATCCCGCTCTACCATTGTAAACCACTTTTTGAATGCCCATATATACAATGGGATCTAATACGATATCATTGGATACAGCCAATTTTGAGATCTAATTAGATCAACTAGATATTACAACAGATCTTAAAAAATATTAAATTGGATATGATTAGATATTGCGCGAGATCAATTTTTTTTACTCGGGTAAGCAAGGTCTTACAGTGGGTGAGATGGGTGAGATGGCTGAGCTGTCGAACTCTGGTATAATTACGTTTGTAATGTAGGTGTGCATGGGTTCGATTCCTACAGTCGACAGGTTGTTGAAAAAATTATCATATGTGACCTTCTCCGAGAAAAGGGACCTAGTGTGTCAAAAAATGGGTTTCGATAAAAATGAGAAAAACATTAAAATTTTATTTTTAACTTAACTTTAAATGCGTTCTTCTCAAAACTTTATTTTCACACACAAGGTCCCCTTTCTCGAAGAAGGTCACATATAGAGACAATCTGACAATAAAATACAAACAATAATACACTCACAATATTTTATCATTAAAAACAACCTAAAATACATGTTAAATTAATTGAAAACACTATTAAAAAAAGGACTACTGATTTTTCATTATATTCAAACCATTTTGCTATTTATTTTCAAACATTGTTTAAACAATCCAGAAAAGAAATAAAAATAATTGACAAGTCTATTAAAACAATCATCAATTTTTTAACTGACAAAACGTAAAAAAAACGATTTTATGGTTTGTTTTTTCATATTTGAAAGTTTTTTTTTTTTGTTTCGATTTTCAAAACACTACACCATACACAACAGACACGTTCATATTTTTATTGGCTACGTTTGTGTGTATGAGTAAAGAATATTTCTTGTAATTTGAATTGAAATAATTTTGTATATAAACAAACTATTTTAACAAAAAAGGAAACCGAAAATATTTGAATTTTTTGTTTTAAAACAGAAAACAACGAAATTATTTAAATAATTTTTTCTACAAATAGAAATCTAAAAATAGAATATTTGACTGAAAATAACAACTCCTACAGACGATACATATTTTTTTCTGGTTTGTTTTTTATTGGTTGACAAAAAAAGTTAAACAATATGTTTCAATGTATTTTAATTGATTCTTCAATTGAAAACAAACTTTACCTATTACTTTTTAAATAAACCTCAATCGGTTATGGAAAATATATTGTGAGTGTAAATTCAATGGAAAATCACTGATGAAGTCTGTCCATAAAAAAGGCAGAAACTAGATTTAGGCAGAAACTAATAATGTGTTTATAACTTTTGAAAAAAAAAATGTTTATTCTTCTTCTTAACCTCAAACCTACTAAATTAAAATCCAGGTGTGTGGGATATTTCAGCGCCAATTCTGAATAAGTACGAAATGAACCCTTAAACACTTTATAAGTTATTTCTGGAATTGAAGTGAGATTTGCAACTTTGATATCTTCAGAACCCATGCGCGGTTCCAGCAATTAATCTAAGGGGAAAAATTATATGCCTCAGTGTGGAACTCAATGTATTTGTAAACGGTTGCGTATGATTTTTCCCCTTATATTAATTGCTGGAACCGCGCATGTCAGAACCTTATAGCAGAATTTCATGGCAAATATTTTTTCCGAATATTTTAACCCTCTAACTCTTTAACTTACGGGTCTTTCTTGTCCCTTTTTAAAAAAAGGCCCAAAAAGTTCCTTTAATTGAAGAGTTGAAAGGCTAAAATGTTCCAAAAAATGTGTTCCTCGTAGTGTTTTACATGAGTTCTCTGAATACATCCTATACTTAGAATGGAAGTTTCACATGGTTTCCTATGCCGATTCACAATAAACAATTGCAAAAGGGGAAAAACTTTAAGCCCCCAAAAAACATTGGGCCAGACGTAAACTTTTAAAACGCCGATACACGTATATTTTTCTTTGGTCACCTCTGCCAGAATCAGTTGTCAAAACCTTGTTTTTTTTGTACAGTGTAATTACAATGAATTCCATATTTTTAAAACATATTTTCAAACACAGAATTTGCAAAAACAAAATGCCAGAGAACTTCGTGCACTACTCAGTGTGTTCGTTTACTCGAATTTCTTACTACTTTTACTACAATTGGAAAGTTTTGTTTACCTTTTGTATTGAAATTTTCCAACTATATTAAAAGTACCAGGCAGAAATTGCCAACTGTACCGAAAACAATACACTGGCAGAGCACTGATTTCATGTCTGTTTGTTTACATTTCTAGTAAAAAATAGTATACTTCAAAAGTACCCAAAATTACCAAAACTGATTTTCTTTTCAAGTAAATTGAAAGAAAATGGTATCAAAAGTAGTAAATAGAAGTACTCAATTAAAAAATTTGCACATTTTATGGCAAAAATTAATTTATGAGAAAAAACTAGTAAAAATTACTAAGCTTTATTAAAACAAGTTTTTAAATCAGAAGGTCGCTAATTCGATTACGTTCATGGACAAACAATTTTTAATTTTTTTTTTATAATTCTTTTATTAAATTATAATTTTTTTTTTAAATCTAATTGTTTTTTATAAAATAATTTTTTTAATCTTTTTTGACCATATATATTTATTTGGTTGGACGTTTTGCTAACGTTGACAAGTAAGTTCTAATAATAAATAAATAAATCTACCCAGCAAAAAAAAGTTTAAGTAATGCTTTACAAACTACTTCTTTCACTGCTTCACAAGTATCCGTTAGTTTATTTTTACTGCTTTTTTAGAAGTAATTCTAAACAACTTCAAAAAGTCACTTCTTTCATTGCTTCCAAATTATCCGTTTGTATATTTTTACAGCTTTTTAAGAATTACTTCTGAACAACATCCAAAAAATCAATTAAGTATTGCTTTTAAAGCATAATTGCTCTATGAGTGATCCTAAAAAGTGATTTTGGTGTCATTTGGTACTTCTAAACAGACGATCGCGTGTTCGATTCCTGGTGGGACCAATATATTTTTAACTTTTTTTTTTATTTTTTTTTTTTTTAATATTTATAATTAATGAATGTTTTTTAGTTTGACTCTAGATCATAAATTAATATTACTTTCTGTTTAAATTATTTTTCAAATTAAAGAAAGATGATACAATTTTCACAATTAAATTACAAAGAATAAAAATTTTAAAGAATTCGATAAGGCCAGCAAGACAGAATACGTAAACATTCATATACCAGAATAAAAGATCAACTAAAAATTCCCTCATTCATTTATAATTAATTTGTTCAAATTCAATATTTTTTAAATATTGAATTTGAACAAATGCTTTGCAATACTGAATTGCAAAGCTCCTTTTGCACTTGTTTAAAAATTACTTTTATTGAAGAGAATAAAGCACAATATCTCGCAATAACAAAGTGGTGTTTTTATTCCAGTCGACTTTCATATCAAGGAATAGTTCAGCGGTAGAGAGCTAGACTAGTACTCATGAGGTCGCAAGTTCGATACCCGGTGGCGGCAATAAATAAAATTTTGTAAAATAAAAAAAGTATAATTTTTTTTTTCCGAAGAATTTTTTTTTTTTACTTTTACTTGGTGAAAGAGAGCTTCCTTGGCTTTCGTTCAAAAAGTACTAAAAAAATGTTGAAGTGGGAGTACTCCTCTCCTATGACAACTCAATATTAAAATCATTAGTGTTTATGTTTAAAAAGACGTACATACATCTAGATCATCAATTGTAGTGCTTTTTCTACTGCTTCGGCGTCTCTTTTTTTGCTAGGTAATTAATTATTTGAGTATTCTTTTATTATATACCTCGTTAGCTCATTGTGTAGAGCGATCATCTGACAATTTGGGGGACCGGGTTCGACTCACAGCACAACCATGTTTTATTTAAACGTTGTGAAAGCGTTGGCAAGTTAGCGGCAACCAACGTTTGACCGGTCGAGTAATCGAGTAACAGGACAATACTGACAAGATTGTTAATCCCATATTCTGCCAACACATAGTAGTAAGAGTACATTCACAAAATATTTTATCCTTAAAAACAACCTAAAATACATATTAAATTAATTGAAAACACAGTTAAAAAAGGACTACTGATTTTTCATTTTATTCAAACCATTTTGCTATTTATTTTCAAACATTGTTTAAACAATCCATAAAAGAAATAAAAAGTAATTGAAAAGTCTATTAAAACAATTATCAATTTTTAACTGACAAAATGTAAAAAAAACGACTTTGTGGTTTGTTTTTTCATATTTGAAAGTTTTTTTTTGTTTGGATTTTCAAAACACTCACACACAACACCCACGTTCATATTTTTATTGGCTATGTTTGTGTGTATGAGTAAAGAATTTCTTGTAATTTGAATTGAAATAATTTTGTATATAAACAAACTATTTTAACAAAAAAGAAAACCGAAAATATTTGAATTTTTTGTTTTAAAACAGAAAACAACGAAATTATTTAAATTATTTTTTCTAAAAATAGAAATCTAAAAATAGAATATGACAACTCCTACGGACGATACATATTTTTTTTGTTTGTTTTTTTTTTTGACGAATATAAAAAGTTAAACAATATGTTTTAATGTATTTTAATTGATTCTTCAATTGGAAACAAAATTTATCTATTAATTTTCAAATAAATCTCAATCGGTTATGGAAAATATATTGTGAGTGTACTAAATTATAGCAAGTAAATGAGCAAGATCAATGTAAATAAAAATAATTAACCTTTGGCTAACTAAATACGCACATCACCATACGCTCGTACTTAAATTAAACAAAATCCAATTTTTGTCAAAACGCTAAGTGTGTATTTATGTACAGATATTGAATTTTTATTGTTTCTCCTATGGCCAGGTTTATAGTCCTAACTTTTCGATTTTTTCTTAAATATTTGTCAAGTTAGAAATTTTGTTTGAAAAGTTCTTGCTTAACAAAAACTTAAGAAAAAAATCGATTGTGACTTTAAACTGATCTTTACATTATATTTGCCTTTTTATTTAACATCCAAAACTAATAGGCCAATCGCAAACACCCAATTTACTATTAAACATCAATGGACCACTACAGGAGCGTTCAACTTCGCATTCACATTGACAGACCACATACAAAGAGCTACATTGATTATTGGCATTGGGAAAAGAAGTACCATCGGATTTTCCTACACAACGACCACCGGTGGCACAATGAGTACCAGAGGGACCGGCACGTGATCCTGAAGGCGGTTGATAAGGTTTATCACACTTGGCATTTTGAGGAAAATCACATGCACCGGTTGCAGCATTGTAATGCAGATTATTGGGGCAATTAAAAATTATGGACTTTTTATTCTGGCAGACAATAAATTGTTGACATGTATTACCGGAAACTGTAAAGCCATCATTTTTGTTACAACAAACACCCTCACATTCTGTGGGAGTAGATGGGGCTGGTATGGATGGAGTTACGCTTACAGTTACGGTTGTATCAGTGCTGGGTGTAGTATTTGTTGAACCACCACTTGGGATGGTTGGTGTTACAGTTACATCTGTGATGGGTATACGAGAAATATCAGTATTTGTTGTACCACCACTGGGAATGGTAGGTGTTACAGTTCCATCGGCATTGGGTATAGGAGTAGAATCGGTATTCATTGAGCCACCACTTGCTATGGTAGATGATGCAGTTCTAACTGTGGTGCGTAAAGAAGTAGAGTCGGTATATGTGGAGCCCCCACTGGGAATGGTGGGTTTTACAGTTTTATTAGTGCTGGGTATAGATGTACCATCGGCAATTGTAGAGCCAACACTAGAAATGGTAGGTTTGGTAGTGGTGGGTATAGAAGTATCATCGGTAATTGTTGAGCCACCACTGGGAATTGGAGATGTTACAGTTTCATCAGTATTGGATAGAGGAGTAGAATCGGTATTTGTTGAGCTGCCACTTGGGATGGTAGGTGTTATACTTCCATGAGAGGTGGGTATAGAATTAGAATTTGTATTTGTTGAGCCACCACTAGGAAAGGTGGGTCTTACAGTTTTATAAGTGGTGGGTATAGATGTACGATCGGTAATTGTAGAGCCCCCACTAGGAATGGTAGGTTTGACAGTTTCGATAATGGTAGGTATAGAAGTAACACTTGGTATGGTAAGTGTTACAGTTCCCATTGTGGTGGATACAGAAGTGGAATCGGTAGGTTTTACATTTCCATTAGTGGTGAATATAGAAGTATCATCGGAAATTGCTGAACTACCACTGGGAATGGTAGGTGTTACAGTTCCATCAGTGTTGGGTATTGGAGTAGAATTGGTATTTGTAGAGCCGCCACTTGGGATAGTAGGTGTTGTACTTCCATGTGAGGTGGGTATAGGAGTAGACTCTGTATTTGTTAAGCCACCACTAGGAATGGTGGGTCTTACTGTTTTATTAGTGGTGGGTATCGATGTACGATCGGTAATTGTAGAGCCACCGCTAGGAATGGTAGGTTTGACAGTTTCGATAATGGTGGGTATAGAAGTACCACTTGGTATGGTAGGTGTTACAGTTTCCATTGTGGAGGGTACAGAATTGGAATCGGTAGGTTTTACATTTCCATTAGTGGTGAATATAGAAGTATCATCGGAAATTGTTGAGCTACCATTGGGAATGGTAGGTGTTACAGTTCCATCAGCGTTGGGTATAGGAGTAGAATCGGTATTTGTTGAGCCACCACTTGGGATTGTAGTTGTTACATTTCTATATGTGGTGGGTATAGAAGTAGAATCGATATTCGGTGAGCCACAATTAGGAATGGTGGGTTTTGCAGTTTTATTAGTGGTGGATATAGATGTACCATCGGTAATTGTGGAGCCACCACTAGGAATGGTAGGTTTGACAATTTCGATAGTAGTGGGTAGAGAAGTAGCACTTGGTATGGTACATCCACCCGTAATTGTTGAGCCACCACTGGGAATGGGAGATGTTACAGTTTCATCAGTATTGGGTAGCTGAGTGGAATCGGTATTTGTTGAGCCGCCACTTGGGATCGTAGGTGTTATACTTCCATGTGAGGTAGGTGTAGAAGTATAATCGGTATTTGTTGAGCCACCACTAGGAATGGTGGGGTTTACAGTTTTATTAGTGGTGGGTATAGATGTACCATTTTCAATTGTAGAGCAAATGCTAGGAATGGTAGATTTGACAGTATCGGTAGTGGTGGGTATAGAAGTACCATCAGTTATTGTTGAGCCACCACTTTGTGTGGTAGGTGTTATAATTTCTTCAGTGGTGGGTAACAAAGTAGAATCGGTATTTGTTGAGCCACCACTAGGAATGGTGGGTTTTACAGTTTTATTAGTGGTGGGTATAGAGCAACTGCTAGGAATGGTAGATTTGACAGTTTCGGTAGTGGTGGGTATAGAAGTACCATCAGTTATTGTTGAGCCACCACTTTGTGTGGTAAGTGTTATAATTTCTTCAGTGGTGGGTAACAAAGTGGAATCGGTATTTATTGAGTCAGTACTAGGAATGGTAGGTGTCACAGTCCCATAACTACTATTATCTGCATTTGGAGAACCTTCATTTGGGGTGGATGGAGTAGCGATACAAGGAGGTTTTTTAGAAGTTGTAGCTCCTTCAGTCGGAACTGGTGTACCTTCACTTGGGATACTTGGTGTTACCGTGCCATCAGTGGTTGGTATCGAAGTATCCTCGGTATTTGGAGAACTTGGAGTAGATGGCGTAGCGGTGTATGAAGGTATTCCTGAAGGGCTAGCTGTATTTGAAGGAGTTGTTGGTAGTGTTGTATATACACTTATTGTAGGTGGGATGCCTGTACATGGAGGCTTTCCAGGGGTTGAAGTTCCTTCACTTGATGTTGTTGTTACTGGAGGTATAGATGTTACAGGTAAACAACAAGCATCACAATCACAAGATGCACAAAGATTTGCCATAGGCATAATTTCTTGATATTTACAACCAGCTCTCGAAGGAAAATCGCACATTTCTAATTCACGATTAAAATGCAAACCTTTTGGACATTCTCGTATAACTACATACCGATTAGTAGAACAAAGTAGAAATTTTGTACAGCTTTTTGCTAATGCAATACGATTTCCTATGTTTTCCACACTACACACACTAGCCGTTGAGTAATCAACAAATGACACAATAATAACAAATGCAATTGGAATTATTCTCAACATCTTTTATTTAGGAAACATCCGTTTTTTACCACTTCTTTTCTTTCTTTTGTTACCGGGAAAAATATTATAGACTATAATAGAACTCAAAAAAGTTTTCTATTTATAAGAATGAAACGTTTAATAGGTACATATTTTATAATTTAATAATTGTGTTTGCAAAAATAACTGATAATAATTTTATTTTTAATATTTATTATATTAAAATGATATCAGTTTTTTTTACTGAAAACATCTTCATCAGAAGTTATCAATCGATTGATCGTTGTTCTACTAGATAATAGATAACATCCCAGTGTAGAAAATCATTACCAGATATGTGGTTATATAAATAAATATGTGGTTATGGTAACTAGTTACTTTCCTTATTACATTTCTTATTAATTTTGTGTGGGTACACATAAAAAAATACTAGAGGTTATATTGCCTTGGCTGGCATAGGTAGCATCATTTAGGGTGAAATATAAAAAAATAGTTTTATTACCTATGCCAATATGTAATTATTTTAACTATTGGCAATGTAAATTCAACTAATGGAAACAGGTCACCCTTCGAACAATTTTTCGAAATTCAAAATATCAAAATATAAATTAAATTTGTTTTCAATTTTCATTAAATTTTTATGTGCTAATTCATAAAGAAAATTTATTTGGTATTTGAAGCTTGCTATAGTTAAAGTACATATTTCGCTTAATAAAGAGTTATTGGAAATCTTTATTCATAATCGTATTTTAACTATAAATTAATTTTTCAATTTGATACTAGCAACACTATTGTTTATTTTCTCTCTTCTCCCAAATAAGTCGTAAATGATGTACAAATTTAGTAAACGATTGACTCGGTAATCGGAAGTGAAAATGGATTTTCTTAAATTAGAGAACTAATGATGTGCTAAGATAAATTTAAAATGCATTAAAATATTTTTTTTTTTTTATTTATAAAGCAAATCAATGGAAATGTGTGTAAAAAAGTAATTTTTTAGAACATATTATTCGAAGCATACAAAATTAATCGAATTTCGAATAATGTTTTGACAGTCTGTACATCACTATTGTTTTGTTTTTCTTTTTAATTTTATTTTTACATTTTTTTTTGGAAATTTTTCGAAAAAGGTAATTGGCTACGCAATTGTTGTAGCTTTTTTCAGTTTGATGGATGCAAGTTGTTGGAAGCCACACATTCTAGGGATGGGATGGCTTTAATAAATAATTTCATGCCTGAAAATGAAATAATTAACAATAAAATGGTGGTTTCCTCACTCCAAACTTTATAAAAGGTTTAAAGTAAATGAGTATCGACTATAAACCTATAATATTTTTTTCGTTATTAAGCAAATATGAATACTGTTTTTCACAAATTAGCTTAAAATCCTGCAATAAGACTATTGTAAAAGTTTATGAATTAGACCGTTAAATAACAAAAATATTGTTTTATTATTTGTTCACTTATTTGTGCAAATATATTGGTGCAGTTAAAATAAGCATATGTGACCCGGCCTATGAAAAGGTGGCTTATGACTCAAAAAAGAAATTGCGAGAAACAGCTGTTAAAGATAAACAATGCATTTCTCCAGTTTCTTAGTAGTTTTTCTTTTGCATTATGAACAGTCATGCCGAAAAGGCAACCAAAAAAGGCAAAAGAGCATAAATGAGATAAGTTCGTGTGTGTATATAAAGAGCGATGTTTTTTTCACTTCAACTGCAATAAAAAAATCAAGAAAACGTAAGGCCTCATCTCCAGAAGGAGATGAGGAAAAAACGAGCAACTTCAATGGTTTCAACAAGGATAGCGACGAAGAAAACTACTTAATACTGCTAAATAAATATTTTTTTTGCAAAACAGCTTTTTTTTTGGTAAAATCGTTTTTGCAGCGTTCAATCCTGTTTTTAAATTTTTCAATTTCATTTATTATCTGGATTCTGGATTTTCAATAAAATTCTGTTTTTCTTTCATTTGTGCTCTTCTTTCTCTACATTTTTAGTACACTTCTAAGCAAGTTAGGACTTTCTAGTTTTCACCACGTGAAAGAGCGTCTCAAAAACTATCGAAACCAAAAAAAAGTGGAAAAAATTTTTTTGAGTCATAAGCCTTTTCATAGGCCGGGTCACATATATCAATGGTTTTAAGCTATTGGAGTAGAATTATGGCCTTGTGGATCATTCAATTGAACCATTGATGGATGCAGATTTTAAATGTTTTAAATTTTACCAAAAACTTTTTCTCTTTTTTAAAAATTAAAATAAATTTAAATTTAGTTTTGCCCACAGAAAAGTTATCCATTGTGCTGTGGCGAATGCTTTCCATTTTCCTGAGCATCAAACTAAATGAGAAAAATCACCAAACTTGGATGTTTTGAAATGTACTATGCATGTTGGGACCAAAGTCTTGTCGCTGCTTGCTCTGCAAAACCTTTTAATTAAGCCTCCAATTATAATGTGGTGTATGTAGAAGAAAATCTCTTTGGAATCCGAGTGTTTTTCATTGAAGAAAATCATCAGAGGCTTTTCTAAAGTAATCAGATTTTGAGGGTTTTTCTACAGAAATTTCCTCAGAATCGGAGATTTTCTATAGCATGAAATAAACAGAAGTTACGAGGTTTTCTAGAGCAAAAGTCAACAGAAAACTTTTCGTATGGAAAATCCTCACCATACGAAAAGTCTCCAAAAATTGTAGGTTTATCTATAGGAAAAACTCCTCAGTACATGAGGAGTTATAAGAAAAATTTAAGAGCATTCCTCTGAGGATTTTTATAGAGAAATTACTCAGAATATTTAGCTTTATCTGAGTATTTTTTAAAAGGAAAAAGTATTCAAGATGTTTTTTAGAAAAATTTCGCTAAAAAAGTAGTAACATGCTTAAGGTTTATCTATTGGAAAACTCTTCAGAATCTGGGTGTTTCCCTATATTAAAAATTTATGAGAATTTAGAACTCTGAAAACATTTTAATGTGAAAAAACTCAGATTTTGAGGATTTTATCTTTTGAAAATTTCCCAGATTTTAAGGCTTTTTCATACAGATTTATGTACAAATTCATAAATGCTTTATAAAGTTATAGGAGGCTTATTAAACAAATTTTGTATGACAAATTTGTTTTGTAGGTTTACAAAACAAATTTGTCATATTACTTTATTCATCGTTTATGAATTTACACATTAGATTTTAGACTCTAAAAACTTTTTTATAGAAAACCTCCAGAATTTGAGTACTTTTTGCTATAGAAAAATCCTTGGATTCTGAGGAATTCTTCCTATACAAATACCCCTCAGATTCCCTTATATTTTGAAGACCTTTTTCTATAGAAAAACCTCAGATTCTGATGATTTTTTAACAGATTATGAACATTTTTTCTATATAAAATCCTCTAGATTCTGAAGGCTTTTTCATTTCTCAGATTCTGGGGACTTCTTCGTAAAAAAAAACCATCAGATTCTAAGAACATTTTTCTACAGAAAAACTCTTACAAACTGAGGCATTTCCTATAGAAAAACCCATAGAGTATTAGGACTTTTTCTTAAAGAGATCCCCTTAGAATCTGAGGAATTCTTATAGGAAATCGCAGATTCTGATTCTGTAGAAAGTTACTCAGAATCCTATCAAACTCAAAGAACATTTCTATTAAAAATACCTATAACGTAACGGCTTTTTCTTATAGAAAAATGCTTAAATTTTGAGTATTTTTTATAGAAAACATCTAATGTAATGCATAGTTTGTAATAGTATATGTAATTTATATAGTTAAAAAACTAGTAGAAGATGTATTTTTATTTATCTTTTAATAAATAAATTTTGATTTTAAAATTAAAAAATTTTGTTATTAATACTGCTTTTTGCAATAAAAAAATACCTAATATCAACGTAATATATCAAATATCTTGCCTATGTTGAAATTGGTAATACACATATTTCTCACAGCAGAACAAAAAAACATAGGTAATTTTTCGAACATAAAAGCCACATAGAAATTACCTATTTTTTATGGTAATAATGACATAAAACATAGTAAACTCTATGTTGCCTTTGCAAATAGGTGATATCACCCTATAATTTTAGGCAATATTACCTATAGTTTTTTTTTGTGTGTATATCGTGCAAAATAATGATTTATGCTTACACACTAGCATACGAAAAATCAAAAAATTATATAAAAAATCTATAACATTACTTTATATTTAAAATAATAAGGTTTTTCACAAGGGTGTGCTATTTGCTGTATCGTTGTATCGTCCTAAGAAAAAACAGAGTTGTTAAAATTTAAATTTAAAAAATACAAAATTTGAGAATGGCACGATACAACATTTTTACGTATATAAATTGTCCTATGTTTGAGTGTGCTAACAGATAGAAAACCCAATAGAAAATTATTATTAATGTCAAATAAAAATGTTAACAACTCTGTTTTTTGTTAGGACGATACAACGGATAGAACACCCCTTGTGAATAACCTAAATGATAAAAATAAGTCATCATTGGTAACGCATTATTTTTTATTTTGAAATAATGGTAAGCTTTACTAGTTATTAGTAATCATTAATATGTGTTTTACAATAATGCAGAAAGTAAGTCGGAGTCATTACTGGTAGTTCAATTAATAATGTATCATTACCGTTTCTACACTGGGATATATACCCAGCAAAAAAATTTTAGTATTTTGGAAGCAGTAAAAATACGAAGCGCTTAAAAAAGCGCTACAAATTCTGTTTTACAGAGTTGCGCCACTTTATGCGTATACAATACACAAAAAATTTTGCAATTTGATTGAACACTTTTCAAAACTGCCTAAACCGAAGCAAATCGTAAGCAAGTTATTTAAAAAATTATAGTGCTACGCTATGTCCTTACGACGAAGCAGGTTGTAAGGGAGTAAAATTAAATGTAATTTATCCAACGATTAATGCGCACGAAATCTGATACATCTCAATCGTGTTTTACTCTTCTTTAGTAGGATTTCCTTACTAGCAGTGTTGCCATATAGCCAGTTTTACCTGTTTTTTACAGTTTTTTGGGATGCCTAACAGTGTTCCAGTTTTCTCATGTAAAAAACAGATTTTTTTTAAATTCATGGATTTTTTTACAGTTTTTTCATATTAAATCGGCACATTTGTCAACGACTATATAATTAAAAGACTATCCAACTCTCCCTTCCTCTGTTAAATCACTCTCTTCTTAATTTGTACCGAAAATTCAGCCATAAGAATTACACACGTCTGCAAAGGCTAATATTTTCGATACAAATTTGTTTCATTTAAAATTTTTTTATTTTTTTAACTAAAATTTAAGAATTAAAATATAAAAGTGCTTATGCATATTAATTTGAAAATCTTATAACAAGTTTATAAAATGCATTTTGTATAAGACATTTATAAATTTAGAAAGTGATTATGCATATGATCCAAAAATTACAATAAAACTTTCATATTGTAAAAAATTAGGTACAAATCGAAACATATATAAATAAACTTAAAATTGCACATATCATACTACAAAATATGCTTACTGGAAAAACGAAACATTTTGATAACAAATTTCATCAAAAATTAGCACGGAATAAAATTGGCTAAACCATATCTGACACGCCATAAATATGACGGAGATTTTTTAGCCGAACTTTTCAGATCATTTCTAAATGAAGGATAATTTAGAAATTTATATTTTTTTGAAAAAATTTTTAAAACAATGTCTCATCAAAAAAGTCCGAAATTAATTTTTTATTTTTTTTAAATAAATATTTGCCAATTCTGAATAACAATTTACTACTATTTTTGCAATTATGATCAAGGACAATTCCAAAAAACTTATTTTTTTTAAGGGGTTTTACACACCATTAAACAATTCCCGACATAAAAATACTCAATAAAATGAAAGGTAATTTCATGTGGAATGCAAATCCGTAAAAAATATTTTGAAGTACAACACTGACCAGTAAAGTATTCTATCCTAAGTCAGGGGTTAATAAAAAAGGTTCACATCTCGGAAGGATGATTCGATGAACTTTTTTAACTTCAGATTCCGGCCTAGGAGACCAAAAGGCAATTAAATTATTCAAATCTCGATATTTTGAAAATTTAGACCCTGGGATAATATTTTAGTGCCAGGATACTTTAGAATCCCAGAATTTCTTATGATTTTTTAAATTTTTTCGAAAAACAGTTTTTCTATAAAGAAACAGTTTTTTTTACAATTTTTCTAAAAAAATATATGGTAACACTGCTTACTAGAGTTTAATGTAGAGACCCCACATAAACATGAGTCAGTCTGCATTTTGAAGTCGGCAAATAAATGCATTTATTTTCATAAGAAGTCGCGTTTAAATGCGCTCAATGACAATCATTAATTTACTGCATTTTTTCAGTAACAAATAAAGCACAAAAAATGCATAAATTTATTCGCGGTTAAATGCACTTACTAAAAACATTAATTTACTGCAATTTTTCAGCAGCGAATAATGCGTTTTTTCTCACAAAAACGTGCTTCCAAGCGGGCCCTTTGTATGGAAAAATCATGCCTTCCGTAAGCAGCTATGTAAGGGATTAATTTTATTTATTCCCTTACAAAGCTGCATCCAGCGAAGCACGTTTTTTTTCTGGGTAATAATTAGGCAGTTCAATCAAATTTCCAATAATTGTTGTCTGGCATACTTTGGATAGTTTTTGAAAATTTTGTTTTTCAATTAAAAATGTTTGTTTAATAACACAGGATTGGCTCACAATTTATCTTTTAAATGTGACAAAAACTATTTTTAACTTTTCTTGCTTTCGGTCAGACACCACTTATTGGCCTCCGCAGCGCAAGGGTGAACAATTTTATGTGTGACACTAGGGCGGGTCAATTTGTATGAAGGCAAAAAAATGAAAAATCGTAGGGGGGAAATGATTCTACGAAGAATTCTAAGCAACTTTGCCCTAGAAACCATAGGTGTAAAATTGATTTCGAGCTTGCGGAAATTCAAAAATATGTTGTTAGTAGTGCGTCACTGCAATGTTTGTGTAAAATTTGCGTTAACATGTAAGTATTGTTAACCAGGATAATAGTTCTATACTTTTTAGATAGGAGTCTTCATCGGCTTTCCTTATTATAAGAAAAAAAATCTCAACATTTTTTTTATTTTTGATTAAACTGCTAAGCTGATGAGATACTTACATCAGCCTAAAAATGAGCGCACGCTACAGGTTGGAAATGATATTTGGAAAAGATATTTTGATAAAATTCGGTATACCCACTTATATCATCCCAAGGACGAAGCATATTAATTTTGGTTGAAATCTGTCCACGTTTGGACTTAGAGCCCATATAAAGTACCCCCAAAATTGATATTTTTGCACGCTACAGGTTACAAATACGAAGTTAATGAAATTCGGTTCATCGACTTATATCTGCCCAAGGTCGAAATCTGTTGATTATGGTTAATATCGGTCCATGTTTAGACCTAGTGCCTATATAAAGGTTCCTCCCAAAATTGTTTTTTTGCATACTCTAGGTCTCAAATATGAATATATTTTAATGAAATTAGGTACGCTAATTCACATGGGCATACGGACAAAGCCTATTGATGTTTTTTACAATTGGTAAATTTTTAGGTTTAGTGCTTGTATAAAGGTCCCCAAAAATTTGCATATCCGCAAGCTACAGTTCGCAAATATTAGGATATTGTGATGAAATTTCGTGCACCGACTTATATTGGCCCAAGAAAGAAGCGTATGCATTATGATTAAAATCGGTCCATGGATACACCTAGTGCCTATATAAAGGTCACCCAAAAATTGATTTTTCGCATGATACAGGTCGGAAATACGAAGGTATTTTAATGAAATTTGGTGCGTTGACTCATATAGGCCCAAGAAAAAAGCCTATTGATTCTAGATAGGATCGGATATGGACTATATTCCCGATTTTAACTTAAATACATCTAACATTAGATGGAATCTAAATTTTTTACCGTTTTTCTAATTTTTTTTATCATTTTATAGACAAATTTTGACAGTCCATGTCAAGCCATTGGAATTTCAGATCAAAACATTTCAGACTGGTGTGGGTATCATACAGTCGGGCATGCCGACTATATGATACCCTACACCAGTCTGATTGAAAGCCAAAAAGCTTCGTCCTTGGACTTATATAAGCCTGTGTACCAAATTTTATCAAGGTATTTTAATATTTACGGCCTTTAGCGAGCGAATATGCCCATTTTTGGAGGACCTTTATATGGGCACTAGGTCTAAACAGGGACCGATTCCATATAAAATCAATAGCCTTTATTCATGAGCCCATTTGAATCCGCGTATAAAACTTCATATAAATATCTTCGTATTTGCGACCTGTAGTGTGCAAACAATAGAATTTTGGGGGAACCTTTATATAGGCACTAGGTCTACCCATGGACCGATTTTAACCAAAATCAATAGGCTTTGTCCTTGGGCCGATTAGTCGGTATACCAAATTTTGTAGAAATATCTTAATATTTGCGACCTCGACCATGCGCACAAAAATATGTGGATATACAGACGGACAGACAGACGGATATCGTTATATCCAAACTAGTGTTTCCAATTCGGTTAATCGATTACCGATTCCTCGATTGATCGCCTCTATTTCGGTTAATGTCGAAACAAATAATTTAAAACTCAAATAATTATTCGACCCGAATATTCGGTTAAAATTGGTCGATTAACCCGTTACATTTTTAATATGGAATTTTTCCTTAATTTTTTCCCAAAATTTCACAATTTTCTTAATCTTGGCTAAAAAATTACCAGAAAAGCTTAGAAAAAAACAAATACTAACTAAAATAGCATCAAATTCTTTAAAAATCGTGTGAAATAGGTCCTTAAATATAAGGTGACCATACGTCATCTTTTTTGGAGGACAATCATCTATTTTCACTCGCTGTCATCTATAAAATTTGTGTCCTCTTTCTGTCATCTTTTTCATAATCGGTCATCTTTTGTCATCTTTATTTTTAAAAGCATGATCAATATTTTTTATTATTGATCTTATAGTATGAACAGTACAAACACGGCACGAGGGACTGTTTCCTTTAAAAACGAGTAAAAAGGTTAAAGTCGGGCATGCCGACTATACAATACCCTACACCAGTCTGGTTAAGAGCCAACTAATGTTTGGATCCGAAATTCGAATGGGTTAAAATGGGACTTGTGTCAAAATTTTCTATAAAATTATAAAAGAGAAAATCGTAAATATTGCCCATATGGGCGATAGGTCCAAATATGCACCTATTCTATCTAGAATCTGTCGGCTTTTTTCTCTGGACCATGTGAGTCAGAAAACCAAATTTCGTTAAAATATCTTAATATTTGCGACCTATGTCGTCCTTGGGCCGACATAGGTCGGTGTACCAAATTTCATCAAAATATCTTAATATTTGCAACCTGCAGCGTATAAACAATATAATTTTGGGGGGACCCTAATATGGGCACTAGGTCTAAATATGGACCGATTTCAACCAAAATCAATAGACTTATGTCGGCCCAAGGACGATATGTTAATATTTACGACCTGTAGAGTGCGCACAAGAATGCATGGACAGACGGACGGAAGGAGGGACGGACGGACGGACATCGTTAATAAAAAAATTCTGAGCCGATCGGTATACTATAAGGTGGGTCTACGACCATTATTTTTTGGTGTTACAAACATCAGCACAAACTTATAATACCCTCTCCAAGTAGTGGTGTAGGGTATAATTACATCAAATTTCAAGACGGTGCAAGCACCGGTTTTTTCTGTCGATTCGTATGAAAAATGTCGTGCCGTGCTTGTTCTGTTCATACCCTTACTTAACTTTCGCTTTTGAAAATAAATTTTAGCACTTATTTTCTTTTCGTAAGAGAGGGGGGCATACACGATACTGCATGCTGTACAATTTGTTGGATGAAAATGCGATTTTGATCGTGTATGGGCTTGTTTGACGACCATTACAAAAACAAAATGCACACGTCCAGCCAGCCAGTTTTGTTTGTTTGTTTGTTTGTTTGTTTGTTTGTCTAGATAAGGGATGGGAAAGTTGATACGATCGTACTTTGTTCGATACTATTTGATTCAAACAAGTACCTTAGTACTCCCGCGTCAAATTTGATACTCTTGCACATTTGGCCGGTTTTGAATTGATATTTACTTTTTTCTTCTACTGCCAATTTTGCTATTTTCTCGTCAAATCTAGTGATTTTCAAGCATATTTAGTGGGATTAAATATGATTTTCTATTACCGGGACCTCTAGCGATTTTTGCAAGCAAAGTTAAATTCGTATTCAAAACTTGAAATGTTCAAAAAATGTTGTGACTCATTGCTTGATTTTTAAGAAAATTCGATTTTTTTTTGTATTTTTCACAAATTTTTTAGCACTATCTTCAAAACTTTGAACAACTTTTTTATAATATGCTAGCCATTTATCAGTTTTAATTGGAAATTGTTGAAACAATTTCTTGTTACAAAACTAAAAAAAATAAAAAAAGATTTCTGATTAAAAAAAAAAAAAATTTTAAATCAATTTCAAAACAATCAAATTCTATTACCTTTTGTCCCATTTTACCTCAATTTAAATTATTTTAATTCATTTTGGTAGATCAAAGTAAATATACCTAAATAAACACATTAATATTTTCCCCTACAAATGTTTTATATTTTCGCCTACAAAAGTTTCGTTTTTGTGAAATAAAAATTTGAGAAAGTATTTGTTGAAAATCGTTTTTGGGCTATAGACCATAAACATGCAATTGCATGAAAGTCGCTACCTTGTAATAAATATTCGCATTATAGCGAAATTCTGCTAAAAACTCGTAAATCAAGGGTTTATATAATTTTGTATTTATTTTTTAAAAAGAGCTAGAAAACTTTTTAGTACTCTGAAGGTCGAAAAAGTACTCTACAAAAATTGTTTTGATACCGAAATGAAAATCTCGTTTCCCATCCCTGGTCTAGGTACATACATATAATAATAGCCGTGTTTGTGCGGCAAGCTATCAATGTTGGCTTTTGTCATTCCCATACAAATATGACATTAGCCAACATTTATTGTTAACTCTTAACCTTACAAATGTCAAATTTGTATGGGAATGACAAAAGCCAACGCTGATAGCTTACCGCACAAACACATCTAATTTAACGCAGAGTAGGAAAATAAACTGTACACAACATGTAGGGTAGGGTACGGCTAAGGAACACATACCGTATCTATCGTTTTAGCGGTTGTGTGTTAGTACACAAACCGAATGCGGTACACTACGACTGTCTGATGAATGCAAACGCTACGATTATGTACTGTACTTTCAACACATATTCACACCCCAAAGCGTACCGAATTCGGGTTGTGTGTATAAACACAAACACTAATGGGGGAGAATAGCGTGTGTGTTTTCTACGCAAGCAATATGCTTGTGTACTGTGTTCGCGATATGTGGTACGCAACACTAAAAGTACGGTTCGTTAGAGTTTATTTTCCCACTCTGATTTAACGCGTGCGCTGTACACAGAGGAAAAAAAATTGCCAACCGAATTTCTAAGCCTATTTTGGTTGCTACAACCAATAAATTCGGTTGGTGAAACCATATTGGAATGTGATTCCTAGCTATTTTGGGTACTGCAACTAAAATTCAGTTGTATAAATCGAATTTTGTTGTGATAACCAATATTCAGTTGTACCAAACTATTTTAGTAGATGTAACCGAATTTCAGTTGGAAAATCGCATATTTTTTCTCTGTGTGTAAGAAATTATTTCAACAGAAGATTAGGATTTGGTGAAAATACAAAGATATTGAAAACATTAAGAAAAATGGAATATCTTCAAACAAATAGTGAATTAGACAACAAAAAGAATTTTTAAATTATGGCCGGAGTATGGAAAAACTTCTGGTATCCATTTGGTAAATGAAAATTTTGTTTTAGCCAATTTTTAACCAATGTTTTTTAATTATTTCAGATTGAAATTGATTTTTCTTTAAAATTTCCAATGGCAAAGGATTTAAAAGCAAGATGGTCATATTTTGAAAGCAAAGTTATTTATTATTTGAAACCGAAACTAACTTCTGCATTTATTATGAAAAAAATTGAACCAATCCAATAATTCTAATTCAGGTGTAAACATATTAAATATCTTACAATTAATTTATTTTTATAATAGAGTCTAAAACATTTGCGATTTCTAGTTCCAATTTTAACAACAAAAGCTATTGAACAAGCGGTTTTCATGATTGAAATGATTTTTTATTTTTTTGTGTGTAAGTAACATCTTGTATTTATATAAATATGAAGTCTAAATTCTAATTGTATTGTTTTTATTTGCACGCGTTATTTATTGGTTTCCTTGTGATATGATATTTGGAAGAATTCGAAGATGCGGAACATGGTGCACACACCAGGAGAACTTTAATAATTTATAATTAAATTAAAAATTTGAATAAAAATTTTATTTTCAAGCTTTTACTCTAATTTTTGTAAATATTACGCCCTTTTTTTCAGCATGTATTTGAAATTTTAGTGGAAATTAACTGGGGAGTTTTTTCTGTGTAAAATTCCAAAAAATTCAAATAAAATTTTACTTTAGGTAAACATTTTTATTAAATTTACTAATATTTAGTAAAATTAACAATTTTTTTTATAAAATTAATTTTTTTAGTCAAATTAAAAAATTGGCTGATTTTAGCAAACCGATTTCCAATATGAGTTTACTAAAATTTTAATTGAAAATCGGTTTACGTTCAAGGTCCCTGCAAAGCGGTTGAAATTTCGAAATTTCGGAAAGTTTAAAAAAAATCCTTAAATTTTGTTAAAAAATATTTGTTGTTGTAATATATTATTTCTAATAAATTATAGTTCGCTGAATCCAAAAAGTAAGAATTTTTTAATCGGCCGAAGGGGTTCTGAAATATTGCTACTTGAATTTTGCTGAAAAACACGTTTTTTCATTTTTCAGTCGATCTTTCAAAAAGTTAGTCTAAAAATGTTTTTAATTTTTTTCCAATTTAAATCTTCTATCTACATACATATATAAAATTATTTTTTTTGTTTGAGTGTAAAAAAGTTTAAAAATGTTGAAGGGTATTGCAAGGACGCTGCGACAAAAGTTGTAAAAATTTTCAGAGTCAAAAGTGATTGTTTTTTGTGATCACTGTTTTTTTATTAAGTGTTCAGAGATTTTACCGATTTATTGTTTTGGATCAACATAAAATAACATTTTTATGACTGGTCCATCTTTTTTAATAATTTTGGGTATTTCGATTATAAATATAAAATAGATCGGATCTAGAGATTTGGGACACAATGCTCGAAAAGTATCCTCTCTTTTATCCACACAATGTTCGAAAAGTATCCTACTTTATATTTTTTTTGTATTAAAAGAATATTTTAGAATAAAATTAAATACCTAATAGTTTTTTTGTAAAAGTTTTGAAAAATATTTTATACACTGTACCAAAGTATATATAAAAAATGTAATTGAATATAACTTCAGTAAATATTATACAAAATGAAATTGCGTGCTTGGATTTAAAATTTTGTAACACAATGTTCGAAAAGTATACTCTCTTTTGTCCACGCAATATTCGAAAAGTATTCTACTTTATATTTTTTGTTGTAGTAAGAGAATATCTATATATATAAAATTCTCGTGTCACGGTGTTTGTGGTTGAACTCCTCCGAAACAGCTCGACCGATTTTTATGAAATTTTGTATGTGTATTTGGTAGGTATGAGAATAGGTCGTAAGGTATTTTTCATATCGCTAGGGGATTAGGGCGTCCCTACATATAAAATTTTCGTGTTGCTATGACAACCTTCGTGTTGCTATGACAACCAGGCCTTGGCGTTACTATGACAACCAACTAATATAATCCAACCTTATCTAATCTAATCTTAATCCTTAATTCTTAATCCCTAATCCTTATCTTATCTTATCTTATCGTATCTTATAAAATTTTCGTGTTGATATGGCAACCAAGCCTTGGCGTTACTATGACAACCAGTCAGCACTTATAGCATTAACCTAATCTAATCCAACCTTATTTAGCGTGTTGCTTTATATGGGAATAGTGAAGGAGGACACTGTATTAGGGGTAGAAAAGTCATACACATTATTTTTCCAAATTGATGTTGCGGTAGCTGGCGATCGAACCCGCAGCCATATGAGTAACAGTTCATCGCGCTAACCATTACACCACAGCCCTCACATCGTCATCATTAATTATTGTAAATTGTTAAGTGTATCTATTTGATTTTATTTTTACTTAAAAGTAGAAAAATTGTTTTAACCTAAGCTTCCTCTGAATAATAATTTTCACAATTATTAATTTTTTTTATTCGCATCGAAGGGGACTTTTATCGACTTTAGTTAAAATATTGGGTGGCAATTGGTTAATTTATTTTCAATCAATCAAAATGTTTGAAAATATGAATATTTTTTATACGGTTTTCATATACAAATGATTAAAAATAAAGTCGACTTTAAATTTAAAATACTCTTTTATAGTAAGGACCATTGTATTTTATTTTCATAAAAATATTTAATTCCTATACAAAACAAATTACATTTTAAATGTACGCTAACAACATAGCGGGCTTGCCCGATACGACAAAATTCGTTTTCGGTGTAACTGATATCCCAAAAACTAGGCCTAAGGCATGCCGCTTAATCTTGCTTGCTGCTAGTTTTAGAATAAAATTAAACACTTAATAGCTTTTTTTTTGTAAAAGTTTTGAAAAATATTTTATACACTGTGCCCGTTTTTGAAATTCGCAATTCGGCAAAGTTCGGCCCACTCTATTAAACATAGGACACCAAACATACGTAAGAATGTTGTATCGTACTATTCTCAAATGCCGCATTTTTTCAATTTAAAATTTAACAACTCTGTTTTTTGTTAGGACGATACAACAAATAGCACACCCCTTGTGAACAACCTTATAAATAAAACTTTAAATTAAGTTTTTTACAAATATTTTATCTATATTTTTAAGTAGTGGGACTTTGTTATATTTTTTGCTATTAATAAACATTAAAATAAATCAATAATAAATGCATATTTTTTTAGTTTAAAATGCATATTTTTCCATTTTTAATACATATTTTATGTACATAAAACACAATAAATAAATGCATGAAAATCCGAACTCTATTAATTACTAATGGCTTATTAATATATAATATACACAGACCTATATTGGCCCAATAACGCAGCCTATTGATTTTGGTGAACATCGGTCCATGTTTAGACCTAGTGTCCATATAAGGGTCCTACCAAAATTATACTGTTTATACGCTGCAGGTCGTAAATATTAAGATCTTTTGATGAAATTTGGTACACAGACCTACATTGGCCCAATAACGCAGCCTATTGATTTTGGTGAACATCGGTCCATGTTTAGACCTAGTGCCCATATAAGGGTCCTACCAAAATTATAATGTTTATACGCTGCAGGTCGCAAATATTAAGATATTTTGATGAAATTTGGTACACAGACCTATATTGGCCCAATAACGCAGCCTATTGATTTTGGTGAACATCGGTCTATGTTTAGACCTAGTGCACATATAAGGGTCCTACCAAAATTATACTGTTTATACGCTGCAGGTCGCAAATATTAAGATATTTTGATGACATTTGGTACATAGACTTATGTTGGCCCAAGGACGAAGCCTATTGATTTTGGTGAACATCGGTCCATGTTTAGAACTACTGCCCATATAAGGGTCCCCCCAAAATTATATTGTTTATACGCTGCAGGTCGCAAATATTAAGATATTTTGATGAAATTTGGTACATAGACCTATGTTGGCCCAAGGACGAAGCCTATTGATTTTGGTGAACATCGGTCCATGTTTAGAACTAGTGCCCATATAAGGGTCCCCCCAAAATTGGCTTGGTTACAAACTGCAGGTCGCAAATATTAAAATATTTTAATGAAATTTGGTGCGCTGACTCACATTATAGAAAATTTTGACATAAGCCCCATTTTAACCCATTCGAATTTCGGATCCAAACAATACACCAGACTGGTGTAGGGTATTGTATAGTCGGCATGCCCGACTTTAACCTTTTTACTCGTTTTGTTCTAAATTTGATAATTCGGATAAATTTCTAGTCAACATTAGTTTTGGACTATCGATACCTATTAAGAAGGAATTAAATTCTGTAAATCTTATTTGTTTTTGTTCAGTCAAATGCCTGATTTTTATATTTGGTTATTTATTGCAGACAGAAAATGAAAACAGAATTTCCAAAAAGTTACCTCAAATAGTGAACTTGATTTTAACTGATACATATGACAGTAGATGACAGTGCATTTTTAGTTTTTCGGTGTTTATTGGAGTTTAAAACAGACAACAGAAAAGTTCAAAATTCTTTATTGATAAAATTCTAGAAGTATTTTTTGTAAAAAAATACTTTATAACTTTTAAATAAAACTCTTTCCTATATTTAGTTAGAATATTGTTCCACCTCAAGTCCAAATTTTAATATGATATTGTCATATTAGATTTTATTTCTTGTTTCAAGCAACGAAACAATTGTATCATGAAAATGATCAACCTTTTTTGAAACAACAAATAAAATCTAATATGACAATATCATATTAGAATTTGGACTTGAGGTAGAACAATATTTTTACTAAATATATAAAACTTTATAGTTTTTATTAACCGCTCAAGTACACTGATAGAATTTTATGCATAGTATTAATGAATTTGTTCATTAATTCAATGATTTTTTCATTGGAAAGTCCCCAAAGAACGAGTTCATTTAATCAATGAAACGTATTCATTAAACAAAAAAAATAATTGAAAAAAATATGTTGTTTTCTTTTAGGTACGTTATGTTACTTTTTTATTTATTATTTTTTTAATTTCCCAATTTTCTTGAGCGTAAGGTTTGTTTTTTATTGTAAAAAAGTTTTTTGTTTTCGATATTTCGCTACTCCATTGTGTAGCATCTTCAGGAAATAAGAAATTAACAAATTATGAACAAAACTTTCAAAGTGTTCATAATTTGTTAACTTGGTAATTTCTTATTTCCTGAAGATGATCCACAATGGAGTAGCGAAATATCGAAAATAAAAAACAAACCTTACGCTCAAGAAAATTGTGAAATTAAAAATATAAAAAGAAGGTTAAATAAACGACAAAAATTTATTATTTTTTTCATCTTTATTTTTATATGTATTTATTTCTTTTTTGTTTTTGTCACGTTTTTGACATCTCCCTGAACTCAACTTGAACCCGCAATCACCAGAATGTAAACATTACCGCGTTACCGATTGATCTAAATAGCCAACACAAAATGTGATTATTTTGACTTAAATAATATTTAAATAATTTCAGTATGTATTTCAATAATTAACAAATTCAAAACCCTTATAAAATTATAGCATATCTTACGGGTTAATTGAAAATATACAATGAAAAAATTCATTAAATTAATGAATTTTTCATTCAATCAATGAAAATTTTTCATTAAATCAATGAATTCAGATTAATGAAATCCATTTATTAATAATATGAACAAAAATTCTATCAGTGTAAAAAAGTTCACATATAAAAATATATTTTTTAATACAAAAATATACGTTAACATATTTTTTTTTTTTTTAAGAGAAGCAACACTCAGGAGATTCTTCCTATTAATTAACGTGTTGCTTCCTTTGGAAAGGGGATAGAGAAGAAGTGAAAGGTGGTGAAAGATGAAGGGCTTCAAATATGGCAACACTGTAATTGCGCGAGATGTTGAATTTTAGAACAGTTGTTGCGCGCCATCTGATGGTGAGTTGGCGAACTTTGTTTAAGCCTTTTTGTTCATAGCCCTGTTATATTATTTTACTTCGGTGGGGTTAAGTGCTATGGGAACACCGAGGGAGGACGCTGCGATATGTATGAGGGATAGAAAAATCTCATACATATTACTATTTTTCATATATTGATGTTGCCTTGGTTGGGGCTCGAACCCGCAACCTCACGTATAACAGTCCAACGCGCTAACCATTACACTACAGCGCCCCCAATATAGTAATATAACATGGCTTTGCATACATATGTATTCATATACTCAACCAAAAAAGTCTGTAATGGCTACTGAAAATTTTGCTGTTATTACGGGAAATTTAACTGTTTTAAGCCCAGCGGTATTTTTTGCTAATTTTAGCAACACAAGTCTGCTGATCTGTAGTACAATAAAATTAGTATAAAAATTTAGTAGCCGGCACTAAATTTTAGTACAATTGTTGTAAACTGCAATTTAAAATCGTTTTGCTAAAATCAGTTAAAAAATTTACTATCAATCATTTTAGTACAATGAAATTAGTATAATTAATTTGTTGCAGCTACTAAATTTCAGTAAATTGTTGTAAACTATAATTTAAAATCAATCTGCTGAAAAGTGCAAAAAAGTGTACTAAAAAATAAAAAAACTGTAAAATCTAAAAAAAAAAAATTGATTAAAAAAAACGTTTTTTCTTTCGATTGTAAGAAGCGTATTATTACTTCATCGTACTTGAAATTTGAAGTCAAAATTGCAAACGATTCTCCAGTTATTACCTTTTTATGCATTGGAGATACAATAAAATTTTCTGATTGTTATTTCCAAACTAAGAATATATCAATAGTAACAAATATAAACTAAACAAGAATTGTAAAAAATCAAAAAAAAAATTATAAATTAGTATATTTTTCTGCTAAATATTCCTTAGGCAAGAATAAAATCCGGATAGGGACATGCCTACAACGGATTATTTTTCACAATTTGTTAAATACGTTTGGGATTTTAGCACATTTAATTCCTTTAATGCAATTAATGTATATCCCGATAAAATAAAATTATAGCACTCAGTTTTGAAAAATTAGTAAAATGTTTTACTGAAATCAGCAGCGATAATTAGTAAAAAAGTTCGTAATTTGTAATAAGAGAATAAAAAAAATGATTACTAAAAAAATTTGTACTAAAAATCAGTATAAAAATAGTAAAGTGCGATTGGAAACTGTTTACAAATTTTTTTACTAAATTTTTTATCTGAGTGTATATAATAATATATTTCAAATATTTCCCAAAATTTTCTTATGTATAACCATATAAAATCATATACCAAAAAATGTGTTAGTGTTAATGTTCACATAACTAAAGTGTTTTGCAATAGGTACTTGACAACTTTGAATTTAATTTGTGAACGCACTATTTCACTGATCATCTAACTGTTACTTTCCTTTTTTTCAGTAAACTCAACATTTTCATCATGGTAAAGTACACAAACGAACAACGTATGCAAAAATGTACTACCGAAATTCGGAGTCGGTGACCGCAACTTTAAGAGCGTTAACTCCAATTTTCGGTCGTTATTCTCACCCTAGTAGACAAGCAATAATTTGAGTCCACAAATTCATTGTGTGATTCTGCCGTGCCAGTGAGACAACGGGTTGGTCGAAGTGACGCAAATATCGCTGCCGTTCAGGCGTCCTTAGCAAACGATCCACATCAGTCGATTCCGCGGCGTTCTCATGAACTGGGCATCGCCAAGACCACTTTATGGCGAATTTTGAGTAAAGATCTTGCTTTACACCCATACAAGATCAAGCTGACTTAAGAATTGAAGCCGATGGACCATTTGACGTGATGCGTTTTATTTTAAAAAAAAGTTGTCAAGCCCTTATTGGAAAACACTATATATAGAATCACATATGGTTGATCCCATAAATTGAGGTTTACCAATTATACAATACATATCACATACAATTAGGGTTTTTCTTTTCCCGGACTTTTTCATTTCCCGGGACAGCGGAATTCTTTTCTGAAGTTCCCGGGATCCCGGGAATTCCCGCTCATTAGAAAATAAATAAATCCGACATATGTTGTACTTGAAAAGCACGATTTCTATTAAAACACCGTCCGACAAAGTTCATCTTTTGGTTGTACCCATGATAAAATCGACTTAATATATTCTTAAAGGAGGGCTAAATATAAAATATGCATGACTTCCACTTTTTCTAGATCAATTCGTTTAACAGTTTAAATCGCGAATTACTATTTAGGTAATATATTTATTTAAAGTGAAATATATTAACTAAATATTAATTCGCGGTTGGAACGGTTAAACGAATTCCATAGGAAGCAGCTGGATAAAAATAACATTGTTAGAATTTCGTTGATGTTAGTCTAATTGAGTTGTTTCAATTTACTTATTTGTTTCAATATAATATAAATAGATCATCATCAATTATTAACATATAAATGCAAAGAATATTTAGGATGGGTTTGTAGCATACGAAAATACGTATTCTATCCTGCCGGCCTTATCGAATTTTTAAAATTTTTATTCTATGTAATTTACTTGTAAAAATTTTATCATCTCTCTTTTAATAATAATTTAATAATAATAATAATAATAATTTAAAGGAAAATGTGATAATAGTTGATTTCAAATTGAACGAAAAACATTCATTAAATAGTATTTTAACTTTAATTGGTATCTTTTGAATAGAAATTTTTAATGCCACAACTATTTAAAAAGAAATTATTTAATTTGCATAGTTGCATTTTAAATTAATATATAAAGACATCCAAAATAATTTGAAAAAGCATCTGCATAATATTTAAAGCACACAATTAAAATAAAGGAATAGCAGTTGAAATTTAAATAAAATTATTTGAAGTGAAAAAACCTCGAAATACTCAATTGAAATTACGAAAATATTAAAAATTTTTTAATGCCTAGTTTTTCTGGAGGTATTTGGAACTGAGACACAGATGTTGAAGAGAAGAGCAAAGATCACCATTTTAAAGAAAAAAAAATTTCTGAAGTATCGAGTATATTTTAAATTAACCAAATTCAACTGACATCCAAAAACAATTTGGCATAAATAATATTTTTTTATACTAATTCAGTTTATTAAATTTTAATTTCAAATATTTCTTAATTAAATAAATTTCAAATCCATGCTTTAAATTTAAATTTTCTAGCTTCCAAAATTGCAATATATAATAGTTAAAACTTCTGTAAAAGAATTTAAAAAATCCCGGGAAATCCCGCACAAAATTTCCGGGATTGCGGGATTGAAAAAAGGGCGGGATTCCCGGAAATCCCGTCCCGGGAATTCCCGGGACATAAACCCTACATACAATACATTATCACATATAAATCCAAATCGAAGAAATTCGTCAAGTCATTTCAGATATAATTTAATATAAACCTTTATCAAAAAAATTTCTAATCTGTTTTAGATATAACTTTATATGATAAATTATCAAAAATATTTTCTGTCATTTTAGATAACACTTTTAAGTATAATCCAGATTTCAACAGTTTCTAAGTCATTTTATATATAAGTTTAAATATTTAGGTACTGAGTCAATTTTTGATAAAATTTTATACTATTTAAAATCAGAAAATTTTCAAAGTTCGAAAGTAAAAATATTTTTTATGTCAGATTTACAATTCAAACATATTCCAAAACCCAACATATTTTGGGTGTAAACCTTGAAATCCAATTGTATTAAATAGTATATAACTATATTAGATTAGACATAATACGATTCAATTAGATGTGCCCAATTTTGGGATGCAATTGCATCAGAGTATATCCAATTGTATAATATTAGATTGAATTTTATATAATATAATACAATCTGATATAATTTTATAGACCCATTTTGCGGATCAGATTATATGAACACTTATATGATTATTTTATATTCTTATATATAACATATATAATCTTTGTAGCCCGACTAGGTTAATTATTTTTCCCCAAAAACGGTCTTTAGTAAACTATGATGATGGAACTCGCACTGATGGTTTTAGAGTTAACTGGTAGTTACCCCAAACAATTTTTGTTGTTTTGTATACATATTTTTGACATTTTTTTTAATAATAAGTTGGAGTTAACCCTAAAGTATGAGACTTACCGTTAGTTAGTAACTTATTAAACTATCACTTTTTTTATTCATTGATATACCCTAAACAAATTTAAAAACTTCCGACCATGAAATTAAAAAATATACAAACAAGTAAGACACTTTTATTTAAAAACACACTCAAAGTGTTCACTCAACAACTATTATCATCTTGACTCTATAATTAGGCCAAACATGATTTTCGAAAAAAACATATGTTTAATAACTCACTTAAAACAATAGATAAAGGTAATTCACACGCTGACTACCCATATCTACAATTTTCCAGTGTTGGTTAATCACCTTGAAAATGACTCGGAAACAAAATCAAAATTTGAACACTGCACTGATAGAATTTTCGTTCATACTACACTGTTCAAGTTGTAAAATGGTACTAACGTGAAAACCATATGGTTGTGTTTGAATGAGCCCTCTGACTACTACTCCACCGATGAAAGTGCCAATTTGGCTCATTGGGAAAAATTTATGGCGTTTTTTTTTGAATTTCGGTCAATTCGTCAATTTTTTACCATTTTCAGCCCATTTAAGCCCATTTAAGTCGCTTTTCCTGTATTCAAAATTTCTTGTGTTATCTTTATACGGCTCACAATTACTATTTCCACCATTAGAACGCACATTTCAACTGAGAAAATCAAAATTTTTAGCCTATTTTCATGATTTTTGCCCATTTTTCATCGATTTTCCCCATTTTTGTGCTGTTTTTATGCGCTTTTTTGTAGTTCTTGCGCAAACTTATCTACATAATTCTTACCGTTTTTCCTTTTTACAATATATTATGCAATATTATTGCCATTTCAAGCAACTCAACACACTTTTTAAACACAAAAACCATCGTTTTTTACGCTTTTTCGGTAATGTGCGTGGACAATTAAAAGGAAAGTGTACTTTTTTAATTATTTGGGTTTTTTCCGTTGGCTACCTGCATGATTTTTTTACACAAATTTTTTTTACACAAATGCACACGAATCAGGTATATAGCCACCCTTAAAAGATGCGCCAATTCATAAGTACCTCTCAGTAAAATATTGAAACTTACGTAGTATTTATAGATATTCATTGATCGATTTTTGTTATTCAACAAGTGTCTCCGAACGCGTAAAGTACGATTTTTTTAAAGTGACGAAAAAGTAATAAAAGTATAAATAAAGTTTCCAGTTTGAAGTGATTAATTTTTACGGTAAAAAATGGATGAATGCCTGAAAAACTTCAATCATTACTGTTATATGTGCGGAAAGTGGACCATTATGTCGTCTAAGAAAAAAATTACTGATGAAATTGCAACATTGTACGAGTAGTACTTCAATATTCCAGTGATTCGTAATGTTGACTGGGTGCCTAAAATAGCTTGTTCATCGTGTGTAGCACGCCATATGGAATACCGATGATTTGGTCAGAGCCAGTCGACCACGAAAAAAAACATGTGCTACGTATGTAAAAATAATGTTGTGGGTATGAACAGTAGAAAGGCTATGGAATATATTTACCAAAGTATTCCGTCAGCTCAAACCACTCTTCCCCATTCTTCGCCAGTGCCAATCCCGAGAAAACCGAGTCCAACTGAAGAATACATCCCACCATCTTTTTTTTCGGAGCCAGAATCGAATTTTTCTTTGTATCAGCCATCAAATATTACGCCACCATGCAAACACATTGAAGTTACACAACAGCGCTTGAACATAATGTCAAGACAACTAAAGTTGTCACAAAATAAAACCATAATTCTTGCTCAACATCTTAAAGCTGTGAACATCCTGTCACCAGAAGTTAAAGTGTTCGGTTCGCGTGGTCGACAGCATAAATTTCTACCGTTTTTTACTCGCAACGAAAACAATTCATTTACGTACTGTAATGATATCGATGGTTTGATGTCGGCCATGAATTACAAGTACAATGCGGACCAATGGCGATTGTTCATCGATGGATCGAAAAGCAGTCTCAAGGCTGTGCTGCTGTATTTCGATAATACAAAAAACTCTGTGCCAATTGCGCTTGCCGTGAAAACAAAGGAAACGTATGATTCCATGAAACTAATCTTGGATTCTGTGCAATACCATGAACATTGTTGGAAAATATGCGCTGATGTGAAAGTGGTTGCACTTATCTGTGGCCTTCAAACTGGTTACACTAAAAATATGTGCTACTTGTGTACGTGGGATTCGCGATATACACCACAGTATCAAAAACGAGATTGGTTACCGAGAACAAATCGTCTAATCGGGCAGCAGAACGTTATCCACGAGGAGTTGGTGCCGATGGATTAGGTATTGCTGCCACCATTGCACATTAAACTTGGGTTAATGAAGAATTTCATCAACGCGTTACTGGTGCGTAGAAATAGATTGGCTTTTGGACGATTGGAGTACATTTTTCCACGCTTGAGTGAAGCGAAAATTAAAGAAGGTAAATAAATATTTGGAATTCTTTTTCCGCCAAACAAAGATGAAGTATTCTTGAAAGTTTTTATATAAAATCATATATTTATTTCAGGTGTGTTGATTGGCCTAGACATTCGCAAACTGATGAAGGATGAAGACTTCAACAATGTCCTTCAAGAGGAGGAACTCATCGCTTGGGATAGCCTGAAAGCAGTGATCGAAAAAGTTCTCGGCATTCATCGAGTGGACAATTGGCGTGCCATTGTTGATGATATGCTGCAATCTTTCGAAAACATCGGTGTTCGAATGTCGTTGAAAGTGCATTTCATGCATCACCACCAGGATCACTTCGAGCGTCAGTTGCCGTCTGAATCAGACGAGCATGGGGAACGTTTCCACCAGGTATCAGCACAGTTGGAACACTGGTATAGTGGAAAAAAATTAGATTCACTTTTGGCAGATCTTTGCTGGAATTTGTTAATGGAATTGGAGGATAACGAATGATATTCCATTGCTTATTTCTCTATTTCAATTGCCAGTTTAAAATGAATTACATTAATACGGAGAAACACGCATTTCCATTAATTTTTATACCGAAAAAATGTATTCAACCGCAACAAATTTATTTAAATCAATAAAAAACCCGAAAATCATGCGAAAAAGCGTAAAAAACGATGGTTTTTGTATTTAAAAAGTGTGTTGAGTTGCTTGAAATGGCAATAATATTGCATAATATATTGTAAAAAGGAAAAACGGTAAGAATTATGTCGATAAGTTTGCGCAAGAACTACAAAAAAGCGCATAAAAACAGCACAAAAATGGGGTAAATCGGTGGAAAATGGGCAAAAATCATGAAAATAGACTAAAAATTTTGATTTTCTCAGTTGAAATGTGCGTTCTAATGGTGGAAATAGTAATTGTGAGCCGTATAAAGATAACACAAGAAATTTTGAATACAGGAAAAGCGACTTAAATGGGCTTAAATGGGCTGAAAATGGTCAAAAATTGACGAATTGACCGCAATTCAAAAAAAACGCCATAAATTTTTCCCAATGAGCCAAATTGGCACTTTCATCGGTGGAGTAGTAGTCAGGGGGCTCATCCAAACACAACCATATGCTTTTCACGTTAGTACCACAAATTTCGTGTTAAAAACTTGAACAGTGCTATTAATGAATCGATTTCATTAATCTGAATTCACTGGTTTAATAAAAAAATTTCATTGAGTTAATGAAAAATTCATTAATTTAATGAATTTTTTCATTATATATTTTCAACTAACCCCTAAGATATGCTATAATTTTTATAAGGGTTGTAACGTGCCGTTACAAATAACCTACTTATTCATATACGTAATGGAAATGCTGATACCCCTAACCAACAATATATTTTCACTTGAATGGGCAAATAGTCTTGTAATTCTTATTAGGTTAATAAAACTATTAAACTATTACTTATAATGGAAAAGTTGTATGGCCTATAGGAGAGCTTGAATCCAGTTGGAGTTTTATTATACTTCGTCCCGTGGGCGAAGTATACACGAATAAGCCAGCCCGATTAAAGTTCCCAAATTAACCCGACTCACCTGCTTACTATTCTCGTGAGTTACTAATCGTATCGTTTCCCCGAAATAACCCGACTCACCTGCTTACTATTCTCGTGATATACTTAGAAATATTTACTAATCGTATTTCCTCATATCCCCGAAATAACCCGACTCACCTGCTTACTATTCTCGTGAGTTACATAGAAATATTTACTAATCGTATTTACCATATTCCCTCGTTTCCCCGAATTAACCCGACTCACCTGCTTACTATTCTCGTGAGTTCCTTAGAAATATTTACTAATCGTATTTCCTCATATCCCCGAAATAACCCGACTCACCTGCTTACTATTCTCGTGAGTTACATAGAAATATTTACTAATCGTATTTACAACCCTTTCCTCATTTCCCCGAAATAACTCGACTCACCTGCTTACTATTCTCGTGAGTCGCTTAGACATATTTACTAATCGTATTTACAACATCTCCTCGTTTCCCCGGAATAACCCGACTCACCTGCTTACTATTTTCGTGAGATACTTATAAAGATTTACGGGTCGTAGTTCAATACCTAATCATATCGAACCAGTGACAGAGCTATCGACGTTTGGAGGAACTGCAACCACTGCCAGAGTTGCCGAAGATCATCCTGTGCACCGAATCATCGACAACGTTTAAAGAATAACAGTCATTAGATTAAATAAGTAGTTTAAGATCTTGGTAAATAAAACTGTGTGCGATACAGGATCGTACAATTGAATTGAACAAAATAAACGATTGCTGTTTTATTTCAAAGGAGGCAGACCTTTGACGAACCTGGACAAATTGAGTTTTACCCCGGCCTCAAACAAAACTGCATCACAGGGTTTAGAATTTGCTAATTACTAAAATTGATATACATATGTTCCAGTAATGAACGCTAGGGTTGCAAACTGAAATTATTTAAATATAAAAGTCCAAATAATGACATCATTTTGTTTTGGCTATTTAGATCAAACGGTAACGCGATAATGTTTACATTCTTGTGATTGCGGGTTCAAGTCGACTTCAGGGAGATGTCAAAAATGTTATAAAAACGAAAAAGAAGTATATGTACAAATAAAAATAAATAAAAAAAAGTAACGCAAAAAAAATATATTTTTTTCAATTAGTGTTCATTTAATGAATACGTTTCATTGATCTAATTATCGCGTTCTTTGGGGACTTTTCAATGAAAAAAATCATTGGATTAATGAACAAATTCGTTAATACTATGCACAAAATTCTATCAGTGTGGCAACTTTCCCATAATTACGTGAGATGCCATCTTATCGAATGTAAAACCCTTACATCATAAGTTCTGGCAAAACTCGCAATCAGGAGTACCGTTATGCGACTAAAGTTTCAATTTGCAACCTTTTTGACGGCTTCTGACTTTACGTGCGACTTTTTTGAACTCGTCTTATTTTGCCACTTTTCTTAACTTTGTGGCCTTTTTCCCCTTTTTTATAAAGTCCGCAATACAAATAATGACATTTTAAATACATTGCAAATTTATACATATTTGCCATTTTTTATTTCCAAAAACGATTTGTTTTGTTCCCTAAACCACAATTAAGCAACCCCATACTGATTGAATTTTCGTTCATACTATTAATGAATCGATTTCATTAAGCTGAATTCATTGATTTAATGAAAAATTTTCATTGAATTAATGAAAAATTTATTAATTTTCAACTAACCCGTAAGATATGCTATAATTTTTATAAGGGTTTTGAATTTGCTAATTACTAAAATAGATATATGTTCCAGTAATGAACGCTAGGGTTGCAAACGAAATTATTTAAATATAAAAGTCCAAATAATGGCTCGTATGAATAAAAAATATATATTACTAATAGTGGGAAATACAGGGTTTTTTAAGCAATTAGTTCACAAATCTAGTCTGCTTGGCAGTAGATTAGATATGTAATTTTTTAATTTTCGTTTACATTTAATGCTATTCTACCAGCCAATTGGTAAATTTGGAGTTAAAAGCCATTCCTAAGCCCAAAGTAATTACTTCGAAGTAATTGCTAAGTTTTATTCATATGACCCAATGATATCATTTTGTTTTGGCTATTTAGATCAATCGGTAACGCGGTAATGTTTACATTCACTCTAAATCACGATTCTTTAGTATTTTGAATTCGAATTAGTGTTAAAATATCAATGTTTTGAAGAAAATGCACAAAAAGTCATATTTTGCCCTTGTAATCCGTGTTCCAAACTTCAGGGCCGATGCGGCACGTCTTCCCGATGTCCGATTATCCTTATTTTTTGGCGGAAGCAGTTTTACATCCAAATAAATATTTCCAGGGGGTAGCCCGGTTAAAAACTGAAAAAAAATTTTTGAAAAAACGATTGAAGGATTTGGAATGAACTACACCATTTTCAGTTTTATGTCATAAAATTCCAAATATATTTCAAAAATGTCTAAAAATGTTTTAAAATTGTCCAAAAATCTTTTAAAATTGCCCAAATATTGTTTAAAATTGTCTAAAAAAGTTTGATAGTTGTCCAATTGCATTTCAAAATTGTCCAAATGCATTTGATATAATTCCATTTGTATTTCAAAATTCTCTAAATGTATTTCAGAAATTTCCAAATGTATTTAAAAAGACTGTTTGTATTCCAAAATTTTCCAAATGTATTTAGTAAAATTCTAATTGCAAAAAAAATCGTTTACCAATACCAATCAATAGTTGTGTGTGTTATCAACACAATCCACAATTTGGTTGGTTCTACAGAACCTCAACTTTAAGGTCATATTTGAATAGGATACCCGTATTTGTAGTTAACGCTTTGGAATATTGAAATTTTTTTAATAAATGTGGTAGATAACACCAATTTTCTATTATATTCACTTAATAAATTGCTGCTTCTACTATACATATTACTAAACTCATATTAATTTTAAAATTGATTGGAGATACCAATAACACTGCATGACAAAATCTTGACTTTTAAAAATTAATAGTGCTCTGACCATCAATTCTATATACACTGATAGAATTTTCGATAATACTATTAAGGAATCTATTTCATTAATCTGAATTCATTGATTTAATGAAAAATTCTTTAATTTAATGAATTTTTTCATTATTTATTTTCTACTAACCCGTAAGATATGCTATAATTTTTATAAGGGTTTTGAATTTGCTAATTACTAAAATTGATATATGCAAAGATATATAATAACAAAGATATATAATAAATGCATTCAGTGTAGAGATGGTTTTGGCTATTTAGATCAACCGGTAACGCGGTAATGTTTACATTCTGGTGATTGCGGGCAGCGTTGCCAGAAAAGTTTGTGCTCATTTGACAAGTTGAAATCCCCAAAAATCCCCAAAGTTAATTTCTAAATTCGCAAATATTTCCGCAATATGGTTTTTAATACGAATTTGAAATAATAACCCATTTTTAGTGAAAATGAAATTTTATTTGTTTAAATTATAAATACTCATTTTCAATCTTTTAAAAATAATATGACAAAAATCATTCACTTGCACAAAAAAATCAACCAAAATCAAAAAAATACTAAGTATTCTTATACTATTCTAAAAATATTAAAATTAACACATTCAGTAAGATCTTATATTTTGCACCCTGGAACTTTATGTAATCACCTAGAGACTGCGGTTTTTATTTTTTAGAAATTCTAAAAAAAATTACAAGAGGTGCGAAATTACATTTTGGTTTACTTGACATCTCCACGAGTCATAAAATCAATGTTAAGACACCATTAGGGAATATGTAGACATGTCTGTTTAATAAACTACACTCATATAAAAAAGTTAGTATAAAAGTCTGTTAAACGCGTTCTGATGCAACTGATCTAATTTTTCTATTTTTTTGCCTTAAAATTTAGAATTGAAAATATTTTTTGTAAATACAATTTAGCATAACAATTACTTTCATCCATTTAAACTAACTTTTCATGCTAATTTTTAGAAATTTGTGTTTCGTAATTTTAAAAATTTTTGAGCTATTTTAAACCACCATTATTTCCAAATGATTATAGTTTTGTGTCTATTCTATCAATATCAGATAGAGATGGCGCTATATTTTCATATTTTATGCTGTATAATTATAAAATGTCTTATATCTCGGAAACTAAGCGAGATAGAGCAAAATGGACAAAAATTCATTACTCTGTAGTAGGAATGCCAATCGGGATTGATATTTGAAAATCCCGGGATTCGGGATTTTGTATGAAATTTTCGAGACTACAAGATTTTTCGGGATCCCGGGATTTTACGGGATTTCAGGATTTTTCGGGATTTAAATTTTCCTTTATTTGTAAAAATGTTTATGTTATGTAACTAATTTTTTTAGAGAATAAAGCGTTTTATAATTATTTAATAGTTGTTAATAAATAATGTGGTACATTTTATGAATATTGAAATATCTTAGTCAGAAATTGACAGTGGTACAAAAAATCAAGTACCTGCATACCACTGGGTAACCGCGATGTTAAAAATAAATGACTGGCAGAACACTCATTTGGGACGCTTTGCCAGCGTTTGCAAAAATCGTTTTGCCAGTATTTGTTTTACAAAACATCACGGCAGGGCCAAAAAAAGATACATATGAACTTTTTTTAAATTTTATTTTGGAAAATAGAATTCCAAACCACCTATTTATTGGTTTTGGCAGCGTTTTTCCAAAGTTAAAAATTTTGTTTCTCCAGTACTTTTCCGGCACTTTTTGAACTGCCGGTCCTTTTGTCTATTGACGTTATCATATTGGAAATAGGAAAGAAATTTTTGTCAGTACCTGTACCACCTGTTAAAATACCTTGCCATCGCTTTCCCGTTTGTATTTTTCTGGCTGGGATAATATATGAAACCTGTCATTAAGTACACTTGCGCCCAGTATTTTGTAAGCAGATTTTAAAACAGATTTGTTGCGATAACCTTTCCCACTAAATCGTGTAATTACAGCAACAAAGTTATTTGGTTATCTTTATCAAATGTTTTCATGGAAGAATTCAAACTTACAGTCCCAGCCAAAATTAGGTTTCAGAAATCGAATTTCGCTTGGAAGAATAAATCGATAAAATAAGAAACAAACTTGATTTTTCGCATGAATTACTCAAAAACTTAATATTGTTTACCAAAATTTCAAACTTTTCTGCAAAGTCTTTGCATAGTTTACTCGAATAATCTACTTAATTTATAATTTTACCAATATCTTGGCATCAATTTCTTGTCAATATGAGAAAATTCAAGAAAAAACGTAGGTAATCTAAAATTGCTCACTTTGTTTATTTGCGTTTATATTAATATTAAAAAATAAGAAAATCCCGGGATTTTTGAGAAATAATCCCGGGATTCGGGATTTTGCCAATCCCGAAAATCCCGGGATTTCGGGATTCGGGATTTCCCGTTTGGCATCCCTACTCTGTACTTATTATCCCTATCAGCCACCTATACTCCCAATAATAGTTATGGGCCTGTATCGGGACAAATCCGGGGAATCCAAAAACTCAGACTTTTACCCAGACATTTTCTGCAGACATTAACTAAAATTTCTTAACAAAGTTAACTAAAATTATCTATCTATTGAGCAGTATGCTAAATTTAGCTTACATAAATTTAGCAGACCATAATTCTCAACTTCATTGAAAATTCTGCTGGCGCAAATACACACGCTGAAAAAAATCGCCCTGCAGGAAACATATTTGCTGGTGATATATATATGTTTGGAAGATCTGTCCAGATATATTTGCCGTGTTTTTAATATAATATGTTTGCCAGCAAATATAATATTTTTGCCTGTAAACATATGTATGTTTGAATCATATGAAATACATCTACTCGCAAATATATAAATGTTTGCAGGCAAACATATATATATTTATCATTATTATATTTGCACTCCACAAACATAATAATGATAAAATAAAAATGCAAATATATTTTTGTTTAAGTGGGAAAATATGACTAACAATCAAACATTACAGTGTTTGCCTGGAGACATACGTATTATAACGATAAAAATAAAATAATTGGAAACACACCTCAAACATAAGTATAGTAGTTTATAAACATATATATAATTGCCTGTAAATATATCCAACAATCTCTTTTTTCTGCGTGCAGGTATACTTTTCCTGTTATTTTAGCAAAATTTTGAACTATTTATACGGGCTTTTTGTTATGAGTGTATTAGTCATTTCAATCGGGCAGGTTATAATATGGTTGTCATTTCTTTAAAATTTCTATTATTGCCAATTTTAAAAAGCAGTTTAACAAAATAATGTACATCACAAAATATATATTATTTAAATTAAGATAAAATACGCAAAATACAGAAAAAAGACAAAAACAGAAATCCCCAAAAGTACTTAAGCACGTGGGTAAAATCCCCAAACTTTTGGGAAATCCCCAAATCCCTCCCCACAAAAATCTGATCCCAAACCGAACTTGAAATCCCCAATTTGGGGCGAAATCCCCTTATCTGACAACACTGATTGCGGGTTCAAGTCGAGTTCAGGGAGATGTCAAAAACGTTATAAAAACAAGTAGAAATATATGTACAAATAAAAATTAATAAAATAAATAATAAATAAAAAAAGTTGCGCAAAAAAAATACTTTTTTCAATTAGTTTTCATTTAATGAATACGTTTCATTGATTTAATGAACGCGTTCTTTGGGAACTTTTCAATGAAAAAATCATTGGATTTGAACAAATTCATTAATACTGTGCACAAAATTCTATCAGTGTATTTCGGACGTGCTGATTACAATGGCGTACTTTATTTTTCGATCAATGGACCTTTGGCCATGTTTACGATATAAATGCGATGTGCTAATCTTGATATTTAAACCACTACTTAGCGTTTTATATAGGTTTTTATGATTTTTTGCTATTTCAGCGACTTTAGTCGCCGAATGTACAGGCGGTTTTCATCGCCTCTTTCAAACATTAACAGTTTGTATCGAAAAATGTTAGCCTTTGCTGACGTGTGTAATTCTTATGGCTGAATTTTTCGATACAAATTAAGAAGAGAGTGATTTAACATAGGTAGGGAGTGTTGGGAAGTCTTTTAATTATATAGTCGTTGAATAAATGTAATGCATTAGTAAGGAAGCAATTAAAAGGAAAATATGTATTTCAATAAAAAAAATTGTATTCATCTATATAGTTAAATTCGCGACTTTTGAAAAATTTTATATGTGAGCATAGCTTTCCAAGATGTCCCCAAAGTCCACCTTTTAATATAATATGGGGTCACCTCTAAAAATTGTTCTTTGCAAAATTTCAAGCAAAAAAGTTTCCATTTGCAAAAGTTATGGCAATAAATACATTTTTTACTAAGGTTAGTATCGTACTAAAGTTATTTTAAGATACTAAAGTGTATGCATCAAATTTTAAGCTTAAATATGAATACAGGTCCTGTGCCTACATTTCACCACAAAAAATTTATTTTGATTGCATTTCAAAATTTTTGTATATAAAAAACTAAATGGAAAACCGCCAAACTTTAAAGACATTTAGCGAAAAATCTGTACCATTGATCGAAAATTAAAGTACGCCATTGTAATCAATTAGCATGTCCGATAATCGGAGCTCTATTAATTTTTAAACGTCAAGATTTTGTCATGAAGTGTTGTTTTAGTCGATTTAAATATGTTTTTAAGATTCTTGACAATTTTGATTGTTTTAAAATATTTAATATTCAAAGTTTTACGAAATTTTATTTTTGACACTTTTTCGCTTGCACTGTATACTAAAACATTCTTCACAAAAAATTTAACAAATTTTGCTTTCTGTTGAAAAATCATAATTTCTTATTATAAAATACTCGTTTGGCGCATTTCTGGTCAATATAATATACCTCGCCTAGAGCCGGGCTTGCCGGTTAGAGGATTAAGCCTTTTTTCATAAAAAAGAAAGGTTGATGTACAAACCCAACAAGCAATAATCATTGAAAAATATTTAATATCGATTTGAAGCCAGATTTTATTTTCAAATCTTACCTTTGAGAAGAAGTTGAGAAAAGCCTATTTCTCGACAGAAAAACAATAGCATTCTCAATAAAAAAGGTAAGTATTTTTTACAAATTGTTATAAACTACAAAACTAAGTTAGAGATTTCCTTGATGAAAAATATAATTCTCAAATTGAGAAATAGGCTACTTATCAAATAAGTATTAAGGGTAATTTTCAAATCATTCTCGAGGCTTATTTCCAAAAAATTTCAAATGTATTTATTTTTGTATTTTTTTTTTAATTTTCTTTATTTACACTTAAAAAATTATTGAAATGAATGATTAATTTAAAGTACAGATCATATTAATAGAAATAAATTAAAAATTAAGTAATATAACAACATTTTTAATATCTAAATAAAGACAGACATCTTGGCAATTATCACAATATTAGGCACCTAATTTTGAGTATTTCCTGAGTATTTGATCTCGGTGAACCTTAATATTTGAGAATTATTTCAATATATTTCTGCATATACAAAGAAAAGATATGTTACTAAAATGTAGTAAAATATAGAATAGCGTTTGAACATGCCCGGCAGGAGAACATAATATAAGAATGAAATTTAGTTTCTGAAAAAGCGTACACTTTCAGAACAATTCCGTTGGGGCAACGGAACTCTTTGTCAACCGAATTGATTCGGTTGCAGCAACCGAATTCAGGTATGGCAACCGAATTCGATTTCAATTCGGTTGCGACAACCGAATTATCGGTGGCTTCAACTAAATTCGGTTGGGGCAACCGAGCCAATTCGGTTGTAAAAAATTCGGTTGTCACAACGAAATTGTTTTGAGAGTGTATGTGGCGTTAATTTGTCTGAAGGGAAAGAAATAGCGCCAAAGCGTAATGATGAAACCGTTTACCAGAATTTTATGTACTACGTTGACAGCTAAAACAGCTAATTTCAGATACAAAAGAGCAAACAAACAACACAAAGGATTAAAAAAAGTTTTTTTTTTAATTTTAATGGCTAATAAAAAAAATAATATAAGAAAAAGATTTTGTAATTTATAAATAATAAAATCAGTTCCGGGAATAATTGTAGTTCTGGGAATATGCTTTATCTTCAACAAATTAAAAAAAAAGCCTACAGTTTTAGCCAAAGCTGCTGATAAGCTATTACGTTACAGGTTACAAAAACGTTATGCGATGAAGTGCAGTATTTAACGGTAGAAGTTAATTATAGGTTAATAGGTTCTCAGAACCGCTGGGTTTCCACTAAGATGGTGCTTCTAGATGACGTTTTCCGACAGACGAACGAAAATACGATAACAAAATACATATGTAATATGGAAAAACAAAATACATGTAGCCACTCATTTTTCTCACGACGAACGTTTTGTACAAACCCCCCGTAAGCGAAAACAAAGTAAAGAATTCAAAACTAACGTACACTCAAAATAATACGTCTGTTGGCTGGACAGAAAAATTTGTTACTTTAACCAAATTTATTCCTGTTTTTTGGCTTAAAATAAAATTTGTTGATTTTAACTCTTTTTTTTATTAAATTTAAGAAATCTAAATTTAAGTAAAAAATTTGTAAAACTACAGTTTTATCTGTAATTATTTACATTTTTATTTTTATTTAATATATTTATTCAAAGTTAAGGTCTCGGGACCCTCCCCGCCCTAGTCCATATCTATCTCGCTTAGTTTTCGAGATATGGGCAATTTTATGAAGTGGAAAATTTTTGTCTTTTTTTTTAGTTTGACTATAGATAGACTATTTTTATTAAAAATTGCCGAAGGTCCAAGGCCCCGCCAAGGTCCATTTTATAGATAGAGGTAAACCCTTTTGCTGTTAGGGTAGTCGAAATTTTCATCAATTTTGCTCTATCTCTCTTAGTTTTCGAGATAAAACTAAGAGAGATAAAAAATCGGGAGGGAAAGAAATAGCGCCTTTTTTAAAACTTGGGATACATTGGTGGCGCCATCTATCGGGTAATAACAGTAACATGAAAATATTATATTTTAACAATAAATTTTGTAAAATTTAACGAATGGGTTCTTAAAAATTAGTTTTAAATAATTATGAAAATTAACCCTCCAAATTAGTTAAAGTACTGATGATTTTTAGTATTGTGTTAAATGAAGATAACTAAAATTTTTGCTTAAATCAGTGTTTCAACTAAAATTTTTTTAAAAATTAGTCAAATCGATTTGAAATCGGTTTGACAGATTTTTCTACTGACGTATTATTTTAAGTGTACCTCGTTTTTCAACCGGCCCAATTTCAACTAGATCAGAGTTCCCAATTGCGAGAATTGGAATCTCAATGTTTATTAACAGCGCATTGTAACAATGACTGTATTTGCCTATTTCTCTAATAAAGTGTATCAAAGTATCCTGCAAAATCAAAATCCCATCAAAATCGGGATGGGATGAAACCAACGGGAAATGTTATATCGGTCAAAAACAAGTTATACGTGTCCCGGCGTTTCGCTGGGTCACCCCTAGGAATCGAGATATATCTTTTTTTGACATAACTCGAGAACCACTAGTCCAATTTTGCTCAAACAATTTTAGAAGAATTAAAAATTACAATTCCTTTAATCTGTTCATATAACGTTTTTCTATATACTCAACAGTTTTGTCGGTAAAAATAAATGTTTGTTACCGCTACCATAAAAATCAATAACCTTTTGTTTATTACTTTTTTTTAATATTTTAGGCAAAAAATATTTTTTTCTTCATACATTTATTTTTACCGGCAAAACTGTTGAGTATATAGAAAAACGTTATATGAACAGATTAAAGGAATTGTAATTTTTAATTTTTTTAAAATTGTTTGAGCAAAATCGGACTAGTGGTTCTCGAGTTATGTAAAAAAAAAGACCACCAAAGGTCAAATAGATATATCTCGATTCCTAGGGGTGACCCAGCGAAACGCCGGGACACGTATAACTTCTTTTTTACCGATATAACTTTCCCCGGTAGTTTGAACCCTTCCCGATCACTGACCCCTACCATTTGTCTCACAGTGTTATTTTTGTAAAATTAACTTACCTTATGTATATTCGTTACCTAAGTGGGTATGAGGTTTCCGCTCTTCCAAGTGGAAATTCTGTTGTAAAACCATAAAGAGATTTATTTTATAATATATTCTACCTTAGAATATTTAAATTTGAACACTTACCTTTCAAATCAAAATTAAGCCCATCGTATACAAAAAAAATGATTTTTTCGCGGGGTTTATACACATTTTCTATATTTTTTATTTGTGTTTGTTATTAAGAAAATTGTTGAAAAAAATTATTGTTGCAAATCTTTCTCAAATACTATTATAAAATACTTTTCTACTTCGAAAAACATTGGGTAAGAATTAGAAATATACGAAATATTTCAAACCATTTCTTAAACTAAAATAACTCTTGGGAAATACACTTATTCTGAATTTAGACTGAGCAAAAACCAGGTGGTTTTCGTACAAAACTAAATTACAAAAGCCAAGTCATTTACAGTGATTATTTTGTTTTTCTTTGTCACATCACTATTTTATTAAACACTTTCGTTAATATTTTTGTGGTTAAATTAAATTAAAAAAAATTATTAACACATTTATAAATATATAACAACACACAATTTTAAATATGTGTTTGACACTTGCTTTAATTCTATATACATTTAAAAAAGAATAACAACACACAATTTCAAATTAAATCAGATATATTCTTAAAAAATTAAAAAAATATTTTTTGACACTTGCTTTACTTCTATATTCGTTGTAACAGGGCGTATTGAAAATTAGTTATAAATGATTTAATTTGAAATTGTGTGTTTTTTTGAATGTATTAATAATTTTTTTACATTAATTTAACACACTTTAATAAATATTTATTTAAATTTACTACCATTATGGTAGGTAACTGAATGCCTATCTTTTAAACCCTAAAAATACTAAAAGTGTGTAAAATTAAAATATATAGACACATTATGTCTAAACATTATAGACACAAAAATTGGTATTCATACCTTTTAAATTATTATAGAAACACATTTTATGTGTGTAAATGTAAAATATTTGTGCCTAGAAAAGCACATGAATACGGATACGGATACATTTTGAATGTTTATAAACGAATAGCAAATGCTTTTATATGCGTTCGAAAATTTTTTCTAGTGAACATCTGGGGGGTAACCGCGTAACTCGAATTTCGAATTCGTAAATCTTGCAAATATTGTTAAAAATACAATTCTGTATAAAAATTCTACTTTTTAATTTATTTTTATCCTAAACCTTGTGCACTACGCATACAAATTCAAAAAGTAAGATTTTTGCTAAAACTTTTCTTTTTACGAAAGGTACAAAATTTACGAATTCGAAAATATTTTTCGAATCGAGTTACGCGGTAACCCCCCTGAAATTTATCTAAATCGAAAATAATATGGTAAGTTTAAAGAACTAATACAATAAACGTTTTATATTACGTTTTTATTAAGATAAAAGTTATTAAGAAAAAGATATTACAATTAAGTTGTTAATTAACAAATATCAGTCCTGTGTTATAAATATTTAGTTGAGTAACAGAGAATACCTTACAATTTTATTAAGTTAAGTGCCTAGTTGCAAAAACAAACAATAAAAATCGCGAAAAAAAATCGTATTTTCAAAATGAACATTTTGACTAATATTTGTGCTTGGTTCGATTGTTACTTCAAGTATAGCAATATTCCTGTTTTTACTGGTTGAAGGAATTTCCTCTGAAAATTGTATATTAGGAGGTAATAAATACTCGCACTTCTTCCAAAGAACTGAAATCGGTTTCGGTGGTGGATACGCAGTTTGATGTTTTTAAACTTTCTAATACCATAAACAGGGATTTTGATTTAAGATAATATGTACTCCAAAACGGCATCATTTGAAATTTCTGTTTCATCGCATTCTAGCACCAGTTTGTTCCCTTTGATTCCCAGTAGTTGAGCTAAAAACAAAATGGATATTTAAACAACGTTTAAGGGCTGAAATTGAATATCCTATAACGATATTTTTATACTTGCTCACCTTCTCGAATCACGTTATCCAATTAAGGGATTGTCATAAATGTTTTTTTTTTATTTTATGGTCGCTGCTCCATATTTTACATGAGTACATTTTACACGGATCTTTTTAGGTTTATTTTCAGATATTTTATTATTTTCTCTAATTATTTTTTGACAATTATTGAACTACAGTTTATAACACGCATGATTGCGCATTTAATGCCTAAAAATAAAATTTAGACACAATAAAATAATATTACACACATAATGTGTTGCCTTAAAAACAATAATGATTATAATTTTTTAAAAATGTTTACCAACAAACAAAAGTGTTTAAAAAAAATAAAAACGTTTTGTGCGTAAATGTAAGCATTCTGTGTTATTTTAAGTAAAATGTTACTCTCTTTAATATAGTAAATTTAAAGACAGTTTTTAGAGTGCAATCAGTATTACCATATATTTTTTTAGAAAAACTGTAAATAAAAAATGTTTCTTTATAGAAAAACTGTTCTTCGAAAAATTTTTAAAAATTAGAAGAAATTCTGGGATCCCGAAGTATCCTGGGACTCAAATATTATCCCAGGGTATCAATTTTCAAAATATCGATATTTTAATAGTTTAATTGCCTCTGGCATTTATAGTAATCGACTTTTTGCATAGCCTCCTAATAAAACTTTTTTTTAAGAATTTTGGTCTCCTAGGCCCGAATCTAAAGTTAGAAAAAGTTCATCGAATCACCCTTCCGAGATTAACCCCTAACTTAGAATAGAATACTTTACTGGTCAATGTTGTATTTCAAAATATTCTTTATTGATTTGCATTCCACATAAAATTGATATTCATTTGATTGAGTATTGTTATGTCGGGAATTGTTTGTTTGAAAAAATTACGTTTTTGGAATTGTCCTTGATCATAATTGAAAAAATAGTAGGAAATTGTTATTCGGAATTGGCAAATATTTAATTAAAAAAAATAAAAAATCAATTTTGGCCTTTCTCGATGAGACATTGTTTTAATTTTTTCAAAAAATATAAATTTCTAAATTATCTTAAAAGTTCGGCTAAAAATTGTCCGTCGGGTCTATGACTTGTCAGATATGGCTTAGCCAATTTTATTCCGTGCTAATTTTTTATGAAATTTGTTATAAAAATTATTCATTTTTCCAGTAAGCATATTTTGTAGTATTATATTGGTATTTTTAAATTTATTTATGTTTCGATTTGTATCTAATTTTTGACAAGTTTGGTTACCGTTATCGTTATAATACCGTTATCGTTAAAATACCGTTTCAAATTGAATACCGTTACCGTTACCAATACCTCTAAAAAAATTTCCCAATACCGTTACCGATACCGTTATTTTTATGTGCAGTTACCGGTATTTTACCGGTATTTATTAATTTATATAAAAATGCCAATTTTTTAATTTTTTTATTTTATAATCTTGGGTTATTTTTACAAAAAAATTTATAGACAATAATTTTAATTATTAAAACTACCAGCATTGACTTTATAGGTTATAATCTGTATTTCTTAGACTTCGAAACAAGAATATTCTATGTTTTTACTTGTTTTTATATGTTTTTAACGTAATTTTTAATACAGGTACGTACCGGTATTGCTGTTTCGATAACGGTATACCGTTACCGATTCAGTGTTAAATACCGTTACCTTTACCGTTACCGAAACAATAGAAATTCGATACCGTTACCATTATCCTTACCGTTATTCGTTTCGGTAACCAACCTTGATTTTTGACAATTTGGAAGTTTTATTGTAATTTTTGGGTCATATGCATAACCACTTTCTAAGTTTATAAATGGCTTATAAAACAAATATTTTATACAAAATTCATTTTATAATCGTGTTATAAAGTTTTCAAATTATTATGCATAAGCACTTTTATATTTTAATTCTTAAATTTTAGTTAAAAAAATAAAAGAAAAATTATAAATGAAACAAATGTGCCGATTTAATATAAAAAACTGTAAAAAAAATCCATGAATTTAAAAAAACTGTTTTTTACATGAAAAAACTGGAAAACTGTTAGGCATCCCAAAAAACTGCAAAAAACAGTTAAAACTGGCTATATGGCAACACTGAGTGCAATAAAAAAAGAAAAAAAAGTATGTAATGAAAAAGAGTTGTGACAAAGAAAAACTAAATACCCAGTGTAAATGACTAGGCTTTTGCAATTTAGTTTTGTACAAAAACCAGCGGGTTTTAGCTCAGTCTAAAAACAATATTATAGTTTTCGGCTCAAAAACTAAAAATGGCAAAAAACTACTAGTTTTTGCCAAGTCTAAATATACTATTAAGGTAAACACAACAATTTGAAATTTTTAAAAGCAAATTCTAACGTATTTCTCAAATTGTTTTCGAATTCAAATTTAATTCAGGGACTAGAATGGTATTATGGAGAATTATTTGAATTTTAAGCTTGATATCAAAGAAATTTTTTTAAATTTTCAAAGGTTTGAATCGCTGTTTGTTGGGAATAAAATACAAAATAAATTCTCTTTAAAATATTAGTTTTCCATTATTACTTCTTCGTTATGTATAAACATTTTTTTTTTATCATGTTTGATTTATTATAAATTACTTTTACAGTAGACGCTCGCAAATTAGAGCTTTCAGTAATTCGAACGTCCAGAAATTAGAATCAATGTTTGCAATACATTAAACGCTCTGAAATTCGAATTTAAAATTCTAATTTCTGAGCGTTTTTTTTTTTTGGTTATTTGAATACACAGGAAATCCCCAATTTATTTTTATTCTGTTTGAATAAAGTAAAACTAAAAAGGGGAATCACCAAATTATATATGTTTTTCCCTATTTGTTTTTTTTTTTTTTTGTCGCATTTATGTACATTTTTGGCTAGTTTATTTGTGACATTTGATACGCGTGTACATATAATTTGGCAGTCTCTATTAAATAGTGAAAGTGTATCATTTAAAATGTTAAATACACGTAAAAAAAAACACTTTATCATTGGAAACTAAAGTCAAAATATTAGAAAAGCTTGACAAAGGCGTTCAAGGGAACCGGTTAGCCCTAGATTTTAATGTGACAACATCTTTAATCAGCTACATCAAATCACATAGAACAGCAATATTAAATGCTGTTTCAAACACATATCAGGAGGCAAACAATAAATCTTTGCACAGCGCTGAATATCCAAAAATGGAAAGTCGTCTGTATGAGTGGTTTTTAAATCAACGAGAAAAAAGTGTACATTGACTGGGCCAATATTAAAAGAGAAAGCTAAACAAATATTTAGAGAGGAATATCCCGATAAAGATGAAAATGCATTCCGGGCAAGTGATGGATGGTTTACCAAATTTAAGAAGCGACACGGTATCCGTTTTTTAAAAATTTGTGGCGAGATTCTTTCCAGTGATGTTGCTTCAGTCCCTCCTTTTATTCATCGATATCGTGCAAAGATCGCTGAGATGGGTTTAATGGAGTCACAAATATATAATGTCGACGAAACCGGATTATTTTTTCGTTGCCTATCAGACAGAACCTATGTCTCTGCTTTTGAAAAAAACGCCCCTGGACATAAAATTCAAAAAGACAGAACTTCAGTCCTACTTGGTGCAAACTCTGATGGATCACACAAATTAGTTCCATTAGTAATTGGAAAAGCAAAAAAACCCAGGTGTTTTAAAAATTTCAATAATCCTCTGCATTACAACTTTTCAAAAAATGCTTGGATGACTTCTCGGATTTTCACGAATGGTTTCACGGAATATTTATTAAAGAGGTAAACAAAAATATTGATTTCAGGTTCAGTACATAATTTTAAAATTTTTTTCAATTCACAGGTGATCCGCTTTTCTCAGGAAAATAATTTGCCTCCGAAAGCCATTTTGCTTATAAATAATTGCTCCGCTCATACACCCATTGAGAAACTTAAAAGTGACGATGGAAACATAGTTGCATTATTCTTTCCACCAAATGTGACAGCAGCTTTACAACCAATGGATCAAAACCCTATTAAGTTAACAAAGCTCAATTACAGAAGTATGTTTCTTTCTCAGTTAATTGCTGAAGGTGGTGAATTGAAGAATCATTTGAAATCCCATTCGATCCGCAATGCTATATTATTACTGAAACAAGCTTGGGATGCGGTACCACAAAGTGTTATGAAGAAATCTTGGTCAAAGTTGTCCAATTGGGACTCTAACCAATACGACAGCGACGATGACGTGCCAATAGCACAATTGTTGCAAATAGATCAGGACTGCAACGAAGTTATTCAGATAACTCAAGCTCTTTTAAAAGAAATAGCTCCCAACGATTGCATCGGTATAGAAGACATCGACAGATGGAATGAAGATATGTTTGATGACGGATCTGTTTATGTTCTCAGTAGCGATGGTGAGTCTTCAGATAGCAGCGAAGACGACGTTGTTGCAGTATCATCAGTTGTCTCTAATACTACAGCCATTGAAAGCGTAAATAATTTAATAAAATGGTGCAATAACAGTGAATTGTTTTCAACTAAGCACATAAGTAATCTTTTGGCTCTCCGTAATGATATTTCGGATTTAAAGAAACCAAAAAAACAAACAAATATAACTGATTATAGCTGTGTTCGGGTACTCAACATTGGGATCCCGCGGGATCCCAATTTTACCGAAAAGCGTTTTCTTACTACACAATTGGGTAAATGAGAGCTGTCATGAGAGAGTAATATTCTTGTTCTTCTTACACGAGAAAGCCTAGACTTTTTTTTCGTGTAAATTTGGGTAAATTGTTTTAATTAATGAAGGCATAGCACTGGTCACTAATTAACCAAAACAGCAACAAACCGAATACCCGGCACTTGTACACGCGTTAGAAAGATTTGATTTATAATTTCAATTCGTTGTAATGGCAGGAAGTTTCCGCATCGACTTCTGCAACATACGGGGACTGAGGGCGAATTTCTTCTCCGTATTTGCTCACATTCGTTTTCATCGGCCGGATGTTTTCGCCTTATGTGAGACCCAGGTATGTGGGGATGCGGATCCACAGGATTTCTATATACCTGGTTATCAACTCCTATCCCTTTTTATATTTCACCGGGGCCTTCCTATGTACATTCGCAATGATGTTGTGTACCAGTATCAGCAACATTTAAACTGTAATGATACGGAATTTAACTCACTTTGGGTTAAATTTAAAATCAGGACACACATATTGCATTTCGGGTTCTTATACAGAAGCCCAAACATGGAGAGGACGAATACCCTTAATGGCTTCGACGTCCTTTCTGATACTATTTCTAAAATTTTGGAGAGTTGCCCGAGTAGTGAAATCGTTGTTGCTGGCGATTTCAATATTCACAACTCTGCCTGGCTTCGCCATTCCAGCCATATAACTCCCGAGGGCCTTTATGTTGAGCTTTTTGCCGCGCATAACCACCTAGCGCAATTAGTGAATGAACCAACGCACATTCCGTGCGTTGAAGGTGAACACCAGAATACTCTTGACCTTTTCCTTACTTCACATCCAGATAAATATGAAGTAAGAACACTTGCACCTCTCGGCAATTCGGATCATTGTACCATTTCCGCATCTTTTTCGTTCTCCGTCCTTCGAAACGTTTCGACAACAGCTGCGAAACGTTCAGTTTTTATTTACGAAAAAGCACGTTGGGATGAGCTCAACGATTTTTTCCGGCATTTTAATTGGAAACTCTGTTTCCTTGACGACAACGTAGATGCCGCGGCGAAAATGGTTGAACAGGTTATATTGCTTGGAATGAAATCTTTCATTCCTTCGAAGCAAATTTCGGTTAAACCAAAAGATAAATGTTGGTTTAATCAGACTTGCAGGAACGCAGTCAGATCCAGAGAGTTAGCGTTCAATAATTGGCGGGATAATAAGAACGCCAATACTGATCTGCTTCGCAAAGGGGCGTGATATGAGTGTTCCAAAGTACTTAGTCGTGAAAAGTTTCTTTACGAGCAACGTCTTCGTACTAAAGTTCTTTCTGCTCCACGGGGTAGTAAGAGCTTTTGGTCATTCGTTAAAAGAGTAAAGGATAATGCTAGTTCAACTATCCCAACTCTTATAAAGGATGACCAAATATTCACTGAACCGATTGATAAAGCTAACCTTTTAGCTGAGATGTTTGCAGGTAATTCATTCCTGCCGGAAAGCGATCAACCACTGCCCGAGCTTGAAAGTGTGTCGAGTACTATGCCTAAGATATTCTTTCGAGCTCGAGCAGTCAAAAGGGTTCTTGCTGACCTCAACGTAAATAAGTCATCGGGGCCAGATAGTATACCAGCACTGGTGCTGAAACAGTGTTCTTCGACGCTAGCTCGTCCATTGGCAAGCCTTTTTAGTGCTTCGTATTATGCGGGAGTTTTCCCCTCGTGCTGGAAGGTTGCCAATGTCCAGCCAATCCCTAAAAAGGGTGCGGCTAACAACCCTGAAAATTACCGCCCGATCGCAATATGCTCTGCGCTCTCAAAGGCGATGGAGAGTATGGTTAATTACCATCTTGTGAATTATTTAGAGTCCAACTCACTTCTTAATGACCGACAGTATGGCTTCCGCAGACGTCGTTCTACGGGAGACCTGTTAGCGTTCCTCTCGGAGCGTTGGAGTCGGTCCATCCACCGTTTTGGTGAGAGCAAAGTGGTTGCTCTGGATATTTCAAAGGCCTTTGATCGTGTATGGCACGGGGCGCTTATTTCGAAGCTTATTGCGTTTGGTGTAGGTAATGACTTCGCTCGTTTTATTTCGAGCTTTCTCAGAGATCGCACTATTCGTGTTGTTATAGATGGGGTCTCATCCGACGAGTTTCAGCTGAATTCAGGCGTACCGCAGGGTTCTGTTCTTTCTCCTTCCCTATTTCTTATCTTTCTCAATGATCTTCTTGGTCGAACTTTCAACCCTATCTACTCTTTCGCAGATGATAGCAACATTTGTCATTCATTTTGCTTCGATCGTAGGCCAAGCCCTGAGGAGATTGGGGGCAAAAGGCAGATTATGAATGACACACTGAATCGTGACCTTTCTACAATCTCTGAGTGGGGTCGTGCGAATAAGGTCGACTTTAATGCACGCAAGACCCAATGTTGTATGTTGACCCATAGGGCTGTGAGGTCAACACTGTCATCTGTACATATGGGTGATATTGATATTGAGGAATCGGATACTCTTGATGTTCTGGGCATGAAAATTCAGTGTGATGTCCGTTGGAATAAACATGTTTTTCAAGTGTCGAAGGAAGCATTCAAGTGTCTAGGTTTTTTACGTCGGTGCAAGAAGTACTTCACTCCATCCGATTTACTCACTATTTATACCACCTATATCCGACCGAAGATGGAATACAACTCCCATATATGGGCAGGAGCTTCGAAGTCTATTTTGGAGCTTCTGGACCGTGTGCAAAGGAGGGCGTCGGCGCTTATCAATGACAATAGGGTATCCAGCTCTATTGACTCATTGGAGCATCGTCGGAATGTGGGTTGTGTGACCCTGTTCTATCGATATTATCATGGGAGGTGCTCAGCTGAGATAAGTGAACTTGTCCCCAAAGCCCAAGTTTTTATTCGTAATACTCGCTTATCAGGTAGGGCGCATCCGTTTGTAGTCGATTGTCCAGTGGATCGCACGACGCATTATAGAGAGAATTCGTTTATCAGTCGCACTAGCCGTATGTGGAATAAACTCCCCGCAGAGGTCTTCCCTGTTACTTACAATGTTGAGAAATTTAAATCAAATATTCACAAACACTACTCCCTCTTTCCTCCTCCTCATAACCTATTTTCCTAATACCAACACAACGCACTGCGTTAATAGGGTGGCATCCCCTGAGTGTTGGTCCATCAAAAAAAAAAAAAAAATCAGCTGTTATATCATCAGTTGGGTGCAACTAGTTCAATTGAACTCTTCACTGATTTGAACCAAAGACCTAGTTCACAACTAATAGCTCTTTTAGTTCAATTATCATTTCATTCATTCAGAAAATATGTTTATCATTTACAAAAATTAGTATAATAGTTGCAAAAGCCTATCGGTGATTTTACAACTCCATAAAATTATCAACAATTTTGTGAAGACGCTTGTTTAAATGTGTTAAAGAGTTAAATATGTAAATAAATCGAAGCTTTTGTTTAATATTAAAATCTTTTCCAAATTTAATAAACTATGTATTCCTTTTTGTAAATAGAAATGCATAAAAACGAAATTTTTATTAAATTTTTGATTTAAAAAGGGGTTTAACTAGAAAAGCTATCTAGATTTTTACAACAAATTGAACAAGAACTAGAAAGAGCGCTCACCAAAACGAACTATAATGCACAAATCTATTGACATTTGTTTTTCGGGCTTCAAATGTGGTTTTTGGCGTTCGTTTACTTTTGTGCATTGTTGTTATTTCAGGAGAGTATTTCTTGTTAACTCTCATTTTACCGAACTTTACCCAAAAAGTAAAGAAACAGAGCTTATTTGTCAAACAAAGATTAGTTGTTAACTTGGCCATTGTTTAATTTTAATTGTTTAATTTTTTTTAAATACAGTTTTTTAGTTTTTAATTAAAAAAAAATACATATGATGTAATTGGACTACATTGCTATGTTTTGTTGCCATTCGTTTTTTTTTTATATTCATATTTTTAATTTAAAAAAATACATTTGATGTATTGGACTGAATTGTTGTGTTTTCTTTTCTTGTTTTTATCAAATAAAATTGAATTAAAAAATATTAAAAAGAGTTTTATTTAAGTTTTTGGAAGTAAATTTACTCAATTTTTTTTCGAAAAAAAACGTCCAGAAATTAGAATAATTCAGAAATTAGAATTGCCTCAAAAACAAAGCGGTTCTAATTTGCGAGCGTCTACAGTATTGATAAAATCTTCAAAATAATATTATTCACCTACGATTAACGAGCCAATCTTTTCTACCCTTAAACACCCTAAATTATCGTGTTTAATTTTTAAACACGTTGTTAAACACGATAAGTTTTATATCAATTGGTGTGGAATGACAACTTTGAAGTAGAAAAAGACACAACAAGAAAAATAAAAAATTAAAATTGAATAAAATAAACTAAATTTAAATAAAAACCAGTTAAAATGTGTTTTTGTTTTTATTAAAGTGATAGATGAACAAAACAATTAATTAAAATTTGCATCCGGTGAACGAAAAATCCAAAAACAGCCATGAAGTTGTCCCTTAACTAAAAATTGAAAAATCTTGTTTCCGACTGGGGCGAATAATGTTGTTTCACTTTTTATAGCAATTATAACGTTGGATAATGCCAAAAATTATTAATTATTGCCTCTGACCGAAGAAAAAATAACTTTTTAGGAAATTTTGTTAAATTTTTGTTACAATTGCTAAGGAACAGCTGTTCGAATGTTTAACTTAAACACTTCCCCCTAAATTCATAAACGCTTTGTAAAATTATAGGAGGTTTATTGAACAAATTTTATATGAAAATGACGTTTTGTAAACCTGCTATAACTTTACAAAGCATTTATGAATTGAGGGGTTCATTTTTAAGTGTGAACTGATATGTTTAACTTTTACATAAACGTGTTTAACAATCGTACTGTGAACGTAGTATTTTATTAACTTTATGAATCACTAACAATTTATTTGATAGTGGAGACACTTTTAATTAGGGTGTTGCCAGAATAAAACGAGAAATTAACAAACTGTTATTTAACGATTATGCATAACACTTTTTAATAAAGGTTTAATAAGGAAAATGAATACATTATCAATTGTATACCTTAACGCAAAATTAAGAAAAGTTTATGCATTAGAGTCATAAAATATACCAATTAATGAAATCGGGTATATATATATAAAATATAAATATATACGCTGTTATTCAAAAAAAACTTCTTAATTAAGCTTTAAAACATGAATTTGCTAAAGTATTCATTATCTCTATTAAACCTTTATTACGAATTTGTATTCAAAAACATACAATAAAAGTTTATTAATTTTGTATTTAATTCTGGCAACACTTTGTATATTCTCTCTTTTTATTGTTAGTGATACATGAATATAGTGACCGATTGACTCGGTAATTATAGGTAAATATATTGTCACTGGGAATTAAAGGATTAAATATATATTGTTTTGTAAATTTTGGAAATTAAAATGTTTCATGATAAATCAAAACATATTAAAAGAAAGATTTTTAAACATTACTGAGAAGTAATAATGGGAACAAATTGTGTTAAAGAATTTTTTATATTACGAATACTAAAAGTATTCGAATATCGAGTATGGTTTTATTATAAATACATCACTATTTTATTGAATTTATTTTTATTTTATTTTCACGCAAATTTGGTAAAATTATCTGAAAAAAGAGTTGTCTTGGAATTTTTGCAGTTTTTTTTTTTTTTTTTTTGTTTCGGTTGGATACAAAATGTTGTATTCTATCTATTCTTGGGTGCATGACTCTTAAACAATTCATTTAATCATTGTAAATTCACGCTTTTTAGATTTTTACAGTGGTTTTCTTTTTCCAAACTTTATTAAAGAAATATTTTAGGATATACCCTGCTTTAAGTGTTTAATAATTTTTTCTTTATTAACCATTTGGGAATATTATTTTTGCCAAATTAGCTTAAAAATCTGTAATTAGGCTATTTTAAAAGTTTTTCAATAACACAGATAAAATATAAATCCAAAATAATTTTATTTTTTTATATTTTTTAAAAAGCTTGTAGAATAATAAAATAATACGCCAATTTAATTTGTAACATCGTGATATCTATGTTTTCTATGAAAATGTCTGCGTTTGGATCTCTTATGTTTAGCAGCATGGACTTGATTCAGTTGTTTAGCTGGTCGCTTGTTGTGTTTCTTTGTGAGATTTTTAGAATCGTGTTGGGTCATTTTATTTTGAATACTTATTTTAGGTTTATTTAATTTTATCGTGATCTCATTATACTGTAAATTGCTTTTTATTTTAACAGCAGCTGAACATGTAGTAACATCATTGCTTTCACTATTTGGTGATATTTTATTGAGCACCTGTGATAAAGTTGTACTTTTGAAATCATTTTCGAAAACTAGTAGTTTGTTATTAATCCTGCCATATGGACCTAATCAATTATAATACTGAAATTATTATCACTTAAAGAATTATAAATTTAAACTTACTTTCTTGGTTATGACAAAATTCTTCCTTTAGCAATTTAGGAGATGTTGCACATCTCCCTTGAACTATTACTATTGAATACATTATAATCAATACAGACATCGGTATGATCATTATAACCTGTTACAGAATACAGCAATATAGCAAAATGTTGTAAAAAATATAATTTGTAGGTATATTCTTAGTTCTCCAGCTGTTAAAATGGGTTTCTATGGGTTTTCGTTTTTAATTGTTTTGACAAAAGAAAAACTGAATAAATTCTGTAAAAAATCAAAAAAATTTTCTAAATTTTTTTAATTAATTGAAATGGGGTAGACATCATACTTGGAATTTTTAATTTGCATTGTATATTAATTTGCATTCCTTGTTCTAATGACAATTACAATTTAATTGCAATTGTTGGGAATGCAAATTAAAATTTATTTAAAAATTAATTCAATTTTTACTGCTACTAGCCAATGGCTATGTAATTCTCACACCCTATTTTAAAAGCTTGTGCCTGCAAACAGGAAACGGGCTGGTTTTTAAGAAAACTAAAAATGATAAATAACGAAATCTATCAGTAGCAACATTAAAAATTTCATTTTTTCATCAAAAATTCCGAAAATATATAGCATTTTCCTATTTGCAGCCACATTTTATATATTATCGCTAAGAGAATTGCATGTTCTTTATTTTTTAAACTCTTTGTACTAACCAGAAAATTGGTAAAATCTAGTAACCCAGCCAGCAAACAAGCCCGAAAATGAATCAAAAAAAGCTCAAAATAATTATTAAAAATTCAAATTTTTGTATGAAAATGGTTCATCCAAAAGGCCTTCTTTTTTGATTAAAAAATGACTCAAAAAATAGATTTTAAAAAATTCGAAAGCCTCAAAAATGAATCCTTTTTTTGAGCCTTTTTCGAATTGTTCACAAAATATTCAAATTTGTTTACATTTCTGAGTCATTTCTAAACCATCTTTTGGATTTAATAATTTGGCTCAAATTTTTGTGTCTTTTATTAGTCATTTTAGATGGCTCATATTTTCGTCCAAAATATGAGTAATTTTCGACAAAAAATTTGAAAATTTCAAAAAAATGTGTTTTATTTGAATAAGTTTTGAATCATAGAATAAGAACCCTCAAAAAAGTATCCAAATTTTTCTGGCTGGGAATAACTTAAAATACCGTTAACATTAAAATACTCTAACGAAATTATTTAAATTACCATTAACCTTAAAATACCCTAACGAAATAATTTAAAGACCATACGTAACATATTGATTTTCAGATTTTCTTTGGAAGCTATTACCATTGTTTACACATGAATAGAAGGTTTCATAAAGTAACGGTCCATATAACGAAGGTCCACCCTATTGCTCCTATAGGAAAAAGGTCAAAGTGTGTGATGTTCTTTATATTTAAAACCAACCATACTAATCCAAATTTTGACTAACCCAAATTGTCTATATCTTTTAAAGGTGGGTCTCATACTTCAGGTTTAAACTTTAGTTAATAGTTAACCCTAAAATTTGTTGTTGTTTTGTGTACATTTTTTCGAGATTTTCTTTTGTTTATAGTTAAGCTAAAGTTAAACCTACAGTATGAGACCCACCGTAAAAGGCTTAAGTCACGAGAGTTATTGTGGTATAATTTTAAAGGATATGAAATCGTTATTTAAATACTACAAGTAATGAAATTTTCACAATTACAAATATCTTTTGTGAAAATTTAAAAACAAATTGTGACCCGATATTTTTGTTTTTTAAATAAATATTTTCCAACTAAAAATTTTTTTTTTTAATTTCCCCCTCACAGACTTGAGCCAGTACCCAGTACACTATAAAAGTAGCATTATTAAAATTTATAGTGTCCGACCGAGTATTCGGGTTCGGCTTCGGAGTTCGGCCAAGTTCGGTGTTTGGCAAAATTTTGGCCAAATACCGAACATTTATATAAATCAATATTTTACTACATTTAGCTCTTTAAGTTTACGTAGTAATATATAAACTCGCACAGTTTTAACTTAATTTTTATTTTACGACCGAAAAATACAACTTTTTTATGTTCTTGCAGTTAGAAATATTTAAAAATATGGTTTCGCATTTTTTAATTTGAAAAAGTTGTATGAATATGTATTTTTATTCAAACAGAAGTGTTCGGCTTCGGTTCGGCCTTAAAAAAGTGATTTCGGTCGGACACTAAAAATTTACTTGTGTTATTTTAACTTTGAAATCCCCCCATTCTACGAACCTAATTCCATAAGATTTAAAATGTTTTGTTTTTTCTTCTTCTTTTTGTTTTAATTTCAACAACTTTAAACATGAATTCTAGGGCACAATAATACCCCGAAACCCAATATGGAAGTTAGCATAGATAGATAAACACGCATACTTAAAAAATAAGCTTGCAAATCCCAAGAATGATAGAGTTAAATTAAATCAATGTTTGCGTGAGTTGTTATTATGAATTTTTTTCAAATACGATTATATTTGTCTTTTTAAATTCCCTAAACCAAAAGCGAAGACGACCATACCCAACATAAGAAATATTGCACAGACATAACTTTTTATAACTTTTTATTGTCTTTTTGTGTCAATCGTGATAAGGCAATTGTGAATTTATACAAAAAAATATAATTTAGTTTTTGAATCATCATACCCCTGCAATAACATAACATAGCGGAAGTGTAAGAACAATATAAAATTGAAACGGAACTAATTCTAAAAAAGTATTTTAGTAAAAGATGTCAAAGAAAAATATAAAGAATAAAAATATTTGTTTTTAAATGTTTCGCAAAAGAAATTAAAGTTATTTGAATTATTTTCAAAATTTTTCAAGAATCATGGTTAAAATTGAAATTTTACAGCAAATATGTGGAAAACTTGTAGATCCCACAAAAAATGTCACAGGCCAGTTTAAAAAAACGTTGGATATTTCCTCCGTAATACCCGAAGCTAACAATTATCAAAAGTCATCAGATATTATATGTTTAAATTCTCGATTTCGTAATGGAAGCTGTAATAGAATAACGAGCAAAAAGAAACGCCATAAATCAGCTACAGTTTTTATGAAATTAGTCACTATTCCACGACCTGATGTCTTACACAGTTATTTACCGTACAGTGATATTATGCTTTATTTGGATTATTTAAAATTACGATTTGTTAATTTTGTTAAAATCCATACATTGGGTATTTCGTTTGAACGACGACCTATCAAATGTATTGAAATAAATTGGAATAGTGAGATGAATTTATGGGCTCAGGCTAAAAAGAATCGTGCACGTTCCGCTCCTGTCTACATTACAGAACTTAAACAACTGGACGTTGATGCTTCTGCTGAGGGAGGACGTGATATTGTATTCATTGAGGGTGGCACTCATGCTCGTGAATGGATTTCGATAACTGTGGCTTTAAATTGTATACATCAGTTGACAGAGAAAAACGTTCGTCATCGTGATTTGCTGCGTAAATTGAAATTCTATATTGTGCCTTTAGTTAACCCCGATGGTTACGAATACGCAAGGAATACGGTAAGTGTAAACTGAAATCGTACATATATATTTGTTCCTTTTACTCCTGCAAGGAGCATAGGGCCGCGAAATCGTACATAGGCTGTGAAAAAATTGTTGCCAGCTTAATAATGGCAAAATAAAATTTCAGTCGGGATATAATTTCATCAAAAGTCAACATAAGTTTTAACTGAATTCGATAAAGTAAAGTTTAGAAATTTATTTCGGCCCAATATTGGATGTCGAATACACAAGATATAAATCGTCAGTGTTTCTATTGGTATTTTTACACCAAAACCCGGGCTAAAAACTACACAAGTGTACACCCCTTGAAGAATTCGTTTCGCCGGAAATTAAAGCGATTTCCAACTAATTATAAAAGTGCAAACGAACATTTTTCGTTTATACTTTATATCTCACAAAAATTTGTTTGGCAAGGTAATACAATCGTAGACGTTTTTTAAAGAATTTTGATCTCCTAACCCAGATTATGAAGTCAAAAAATTCCCATCAAATCAGGGTTGGCAGGCAATACCGCCAAAATACCGTTATCGATTAAAAACCCTTTCAACTGACTACCGTTACCCCTAAAATTCCGTTACCGAAATACCCGGAATACCGTTATCCTTAAATAACCGTTACCGAAATAACTGAAATACCGTTATCCTTAAAATACTGATACCGAAATAAATGAAATATCGATAACCTTAAACAGAGAGAATTTTGCTGGACGAGTTCTAATAAAAATTTTCAGTAAACTTATGAAGTTTTCTTCACAAAGTAAATGAAAAATTTCATAAATATGATGTAAAAGCTTCATATATTTTATGAAACTAGTTTTAATGAATCTTTTTCATTGAGTGTATGAAAGTTTTAATAAATGAAATGAAATTTTTTACAATATTTTATGAAAAATTCCATTAATTCAATGAAAAGTTTCAATGGACGAGTTCCAGTGCAACTTCGTTATTTTTATGCAAAAATTCATCAATATCATGCAGATAATTCTCTCAGTGTAAAATACCGTTACCGAAATACATGAAATAGCGTTATCCTTAAAATACCGTTATATTTTTAATTCTCTACTCTTGGTCATTGCACGCAGTGTTGCCAGTTTAGGGGATTTATTCCCAAATTGGGGATTTTTTCGTCAATGGGGATAAAAATTTCCGTTTGGGGATCCGGGGATTTATTGGGGATGACACGAAATTTTAGGGGATTTTTTGGGGATAACATATTATTGCCTTTTTATATTTTTATGAATTTAACCCTGATAATTCTAAATATTTATATATTTCTTTTAAGTATGATGATAATAGTGCATGGTTTTAGGCTACACAAATTTGTGTCTGGAAAGTTAATGTGCGTACAAACCTTAATTCCTTTTTGTGAAAATTTGAATTCCTTTTGGTTCCAAAATATTTAAGGTTATTCGGATGTAATATGAGTTATAAGAAGCTCTTCTTAAATTAAATATATACTTTAATGTTATTCAATTGTCAAAAATTCAATCCATCTGCAGAAATATTAAAACTTTTTTATACAGTACCATACGCAACAAAATATCTGAAGCTGATGAATCGGAAAATTTTGATTCTAAAATATTTAAAACGAAAAAATTTGGCTCCCATTTTTTATGCAGTTATTTAAATTTATTTATTCTTTTTTATAATTTGTTAGAATTTCAAAATTTATTGAGTTTGAGTGTATAAGGTACCGAAAAGAATTAAATAAATATGGTATTTTTACATTAATTTAAAAAAAGTTAACGAATACGAATTTTTTCCAGAAAATAAAAATTGGGGATTTTTGGGGATAACAAATTGATAACAATTTCAAAATTGGGGATAAAGTCTGAAAAAAAACTGGCAACACTGATTGCATGTGGTTATTGAGTATTTCACATAAATTAAGTCAATTAATTCGTTTTGTTTTTACTTTAATGTGGTTTTTGCAAAAAAAACATGCGGTATGTACCGAAATAACTGACCACCGTTATCCCTAAAATGCAGTTACCGATATAACTAAAATACCGCTAACCTTAAAATACCGTTACCGAAATAACCCAAATATCGTTATCCTTAAAATACCGTTACCGAAATAACTCGAATACCCTTATCCTTAAAATACCGATACCGAAATAAATGAAATACCGTTACCCTTAAAATACCGTTACCGAAATAACCTGAAATATCGTTACCCTAACGATAACCGCATTCGTTTCGGTTACCATCCATGCATCAAATCACATGTCCGAGTTGTGGGCATTTATTTTGTCAATATTGCAGAGAAATGTTTTAAAATCTTTAATTTTTTATGGCTTTTATTCTACCTTTTTTAAAGATCACGTAAGGATTACGTAAGATATTCGAAAATTGTGTTTTGGAAATTGTCTTTACAACATTTAGATTTGAAAAAAAAAAATTGACCCATCAAGCCAATGTACATCGGTAACTTACAAGGAAGGTATCCGAATGGGTTCTCTCCGGAGTAAAACTGAGGGACGCGTATTTTTTAGCGGCCCTTTCTCATGCTTAGGGGTTGAAACTAACTAACTTATTTAAAATACGGTATATCGGTAGAACGGTAGATCTTATCATAGCTGTCATTACGTGAAAGTGCTAAACAGATCGAATTTTATTTTTAGGATTTATATCAATTTTCGCTGTACAATACGCTAAAAATCCAACTTTAAATTGACTAGCACAGATAAAAGAATGGCTGATCTAGAATGGCTGATCTAGCTTATATGATATATATCGCAATTAATATTGTTGTGTGTAAGTGCTAAAACGATCGGATTATCCGTTTGGTTTCTACAACACTTTTAGCTCCAAAAATCTATGAAAATCTATAAAATTTAACCTAAAATTGGTCTGGACACCAAAGTAATAGTACGATCCATTTAGAACTTACACACAATAATAGTATCACCGATATATACCGATCACGCAGGACTGCAACTAATTATTTCTCAAACTACGGATGTCGCCTTCAAAAAATATCAAATTTCAAGTTGTTCACGTATAGAGGTGAAGAGATTATTATTGTCATATTTTCTTTATTTTTGGAGGCATACTTATTAATTTGATCTCAATTTTTTGTTTACTTGTCAGTTATATGTGAGTATCAGAAAATTTTCAATTGCATTGAGGCTGAAAGCGCAAAATTTAAAAATGTCTGAAATTACTCTTTATTCAAAAAACAGAGTTACAGATTTTAAAAAACTACCATTTGTTCCTAATTGAGGGCACCTATTTTTTTCAACAAGTGTGAGATTTTCTAACATCATAATTATTATCCACCAAAGGTTTTAGGCGATTTCCTTTTATGCTGAAAAAGTTATAACCAAAAGAGTTGAAAAACTCTTGAAAGTTACAAGCAAAATTAGGGTGAATTAGGGAGTTTTTAATTGAGTAGAGCACATTAGCAGTATAAATATTAAAATTTAAGATGTTCGCCTGATTACATTCGTTGCCTCGAAAATGCTGATACCATCAAAAATATTTATTGTTATTAAAATCGTTTAAATCCTGAGTTACAGGGAATCACCCGGTTCCGTAGATTTGCCCATATACAGTGGTGGCAAATTTAATAGGAACGATTCAAGTTTTTTCTAATTTTATTTTCGTTGCCTTTATTTTTAAAGAGCAAAATACTGGCTAAATTCGTCCCGGGAGGCAAATATGTGGTTAGAATATTGTGCAGAATTTTAATATAATGTCTGTTTTTTTATTTTGTCACTTGTTTTAAGTGGGCGTGGCTTTCAATGAAAAATTAGCGATATCGACCTGTTATAAAATTTCAGAGTAAAATTTGGCGAGTACTGATCGGATCTATACAAACTGTACATTTTTGGAAATCCTACAAAATTTCCTTAGCTTCTGCATTATTTTTATCTAGAAATGGTCGCGAGACTTGAAATGACAGTGCCTTAAACATAAAAAAAAATTTCTTTGTTTTTAGCGATTTTATAATAAAGTTAACCACACTGAAGTTTTAATAGGAAATGCTTTATACTTAACATAGAAAAAAACTTGACTTATTTGTTATATCGTAGCAAGTATAGCACAAAACTATTCGCTTTAAAATTTCAGTGTTGCTAACTTTATTTTAAAATTGCTAAAAACAAATAAATTTTTTTTTCATGTTTAAGACACTGTCATTTTAAGTCTGGTGACCATTTCTTGATAAAAATAATGCAAGACTTAAGGAAATTTACATTTGCATAGGTTTCAGTAATCATTTCAATTTCGGGGAGAATAAGTGATTGGCCTATATAGCTCTCCTATAGTGATTGGCCTATAGCGGCCCTATGTTCCACTGGGAATTAAAGGATTAAATATATATATAAGGAAATTTTGTAGAATTTCCAAAAATATACAGTTTGTATAGATGCGATCAGTAATCGCTAAATTTTATTATGTAATTTGATACCATGTCGATGTCGCTAATTTTTCCTTGAAAGCCACGCCCACTTAAAACAAGTGACAAAATAAAAAAACAGACATTACGTTAAAATTCTGCATAATATTATAGACCACATATTTGCTTTTCGGGGCGAATTTAGCCAATATTTTGATCTATAAAAATAAAGGCAACAAGAATAAAATTAAAAAAAACTTGAATCGTTCCTATTAAATTTTCCACCACTGTATATGTAGGCAATTATATATATGTTTATAATCTACAGCCAAGGGTTCGATTCCTACAGTCGACGGATTGTTGAAAAAATTATATAGAGACAATTTGACAATTAAAATATAAACAATAATACAATTTAATGGAAAATCACTGATGCAGCCTGTCCATAGAAAAAAGGCAGAAACTAGATCTAGCCTGATTTGCAAATTTAATGTGTTTATAACTTTTGAAAAAATGTTTATTCTTTTTCTTAACCTCAAACCTACTAAATTAGAATTAATAAAAATGCATATTCCCAGCAAAAACATGGTAATGACAGGTCATTACCATACGGATTACCAAGTAATGATAGGGCATTACCTTTTGAATTACTTTAAAATACAAAATAATGACTTACCGATAATAAGTTATAGAAATACTTATGTATATATTCTTGCAAAGTAATTACTTACTGGTAATTGATTAAATAACCCAGCAAAATTTTTTGAACTGTTTGCCTTTGAATCTGTTCTAGAATAGGTGTTTTTACCATATGATAGAACATAAATTAGAACAGGTTGCATGCAAGTACAAGTTGTTCTACAACCGGTTCTTTGCATCCGACAATTTCGCTGGGAAGTGCTGATTTAGTCCGCAGCAAAATCTTTCATTACCAAATAAGTGGTTATATACTAGAAATTCAAAGCTCCGCACAACTTATTTTTTGGCGTCTAAACTCATTATTTTTGTTTGGCGTGGTCGCTTTTATAAGTAGTCACGCTTACCCGCTCGCTTACGAAAAAATGAGAAATAAGTAGTTATGAGATTTTGAATAATAAGTGGTTACACACAGGCTTACAAAAAGTTTAATTGTAAGTGGTTATCCGATTGCTTACTTGATTCTTAAAAATAAGGAGTTAGGCAAATACTATTAGCCCAAGGAAATACATTCAGAAAAATTTAAGTTTTCGCTAGTGTGTAATTTTAGGACTCGTCATAAAAATTTAAACATAAAACATATTTACATATGTATAATAAAAAAATTTAACTGTGTAAAAAGTACTTATTTAAACTAATACGAGTAAGTCATTATTTTATATTTAGAAACAATGAATACAATAGGCCGTTATTAGGAAGTCATTATTTTATATTATAAAATAATGCAAAAGGTAATGATATATCATTTTTGGTAATGCAGATAGTAATGAGGTGTCATTACCAATATTTTGCTGGGTCTTTTTTATATTAATATTTTATTTATAAATTTGTTTTGAACTAAATAGGAAATTTTTCAAAGTAAAAAGTTTTTTTTGGCAATATGACCAACTATTTTACAATGTAGGGTAACCACTTATTTCCTAACTTCTGAGTAACCACTTATTCTATCTTTGTGAGTAACTACTTATTATTTCACAATGGGTAACTCGTTATTCGTACTTTTTTTGTAAGCGAGAGGGTAATGACCACCCATGAATTTTTGGACATCGCGAACAAAAGTAATGTTGCGAGTAAATAGCCTGGTAAGTAGTGAAACCTTTTGTGCGCTACTTACTCGCTTAATTACCTACTCGGTAATGTCTGTTTTTGCTGTTTTTACGCGTTTGAAAGAACAACACTTTACTACACTCATACAAATAAGTCCGTAAAAATAGCAGAAAAGTTACTAAAAATTAGTTAAAAATGATGCTGCAGAAAAAACTGCTAATATTAGCAGAATCAGTTTGCTAAATATTAATAAAATGAAAACAGCAAAAAAAAACTGTTAAATTTACAGAATTTTAGTAATATTTGAGCTAAATTGTTGTTAATTGCAAATAACAATTTAACTTGCTGAAATCAGCAAAAAAAATTGCTAAATAATAGTAGAATGAAAATAGCAAAAAAAACTGTTAAATCTACAAAATTTTTGCTAAAATTTTCTGAAATCAACAAAACTTTGGCAGATTACTAGTGGACTGGAAATAGTAAAAAAAGGAGCAAATGAAATGAAAATTAATAAATAAAAAATAAATGTGTATTTAAAAACATACTTGGGACCAGTTTATTGAATGTGTCAATTAATTGAAATTTTTCCATTGGCATTGTTCAATGCCTAAATGCCCATTTAGAGTGATATGCCAGGGTTTGCAACCAGTGGTTATCCAGTACTACCTAGCCAATGCTACCAGTGGTATAAAAATCAATTCACTGGTAGACCAATGATTTTATACAAATGCTGACGCTTTGTTAAAAAAGGTTTGTAGTCAAATCCGGTTGCAAGGAAAAATTTTTTTTTGATTTTTTTTAATTTAAAATTTTTTTTGTTTTATAAAATCAATTTTTTGTTTGTGGGAAAGCTCCTTCAAGGCCAACTTTTCTTTCGCCCTCCCAACGCTGGCATATTAGTTACAAAAAATTGTTTGCCAGTACTAGCCTTTTGGCACAGCCAGTATTTGTCCAGCTATTATCACTCATTTATGTGTTTAGCCATCAAATATTATCCCAATGAGAAATCGCCAGTGGTACAAAAAATCAAGCACTGGCATACCACTGGGTAACCACGGTGTTAAAAATAAATGACTGGCAGAACACTCATTTGGGACGCTTTGCCAGCGTTTGAAAAAAGCGTTTTACCAGTATTTGTTTTACAAAAATTTCGGTGGTTTATAAAAAAACCACTGGCAAAGAATTGGCTTAGAGTGATATGCCAAGGTTTGCAACCAGTGGTTATCCAGTGCTACCTAGCCAATGCTACCAGGCGTACAAAAATCAATTCACTGGTAGAGCAATGATTTTATAAAAATGCTGACGCTTCGTTAAAAAATGTTTATAGTCAGAAGGTTCCGAGTTCAAATCCGGTTGCATGCAAAAATTTTTTTTTGGATTTTTTTTGATTTAAAATTTTTTTTGTTTCATAAAATCAATTTTTTTGTTTGTGGGAAAGCTCCTTCAAGACCAACTTTTTTTTAACCTCCCAACACTGGCATACTAGTTACAGCCAGTAGTTGTCCAGCTATTATCACTCATTTATGTGTTTAGCCATCAAATATTATATGTCTCGTTAGCTCAGTGGGTAGAGCAATCGTCTGCCAATCTGATAGCCTGGGTTCAAATCACGGCAGGCCAAAAAAAAATACATATGAACTTTTTTTAAATTTTATTTTGGAAAATATATTTCCAGACCACCTATTTATTGGTTTTGCCAGCGTTTTGCCAACGTTTAAAAATTTTGTTTCTCCAGTGCTTTTCCGGCTCTTTTTGAACAGCCGGTCCTTTTGTCTAATGATGTTATCATTTTGGGAATGGGAAAGCACTTTTTGCCAGTACTTGTGCCACCTGCTAAAGTGCTTTGCCACCGCTTTCCCGTTTGTATTTTTCTGACTGGGATATGTCTCGTTAGCTCAGTGGGTAGAGCAATCGTCTGCCAATCTGACGCCCTGGGTTAAAATCACGGCAGGACCAAAAAAATACATATGAACTTTTTTTATATTTTATTTTGTAAAATATATTTCCAGACCACCTATTTATTAGTTTTGCCAGTGTTTTGCCAACGTTCAAAAATTTTGTTCATCCAGTGCTTTTCCGGCGCTTTTTGAACAGCCGATCCTTTTGTCTAATGATCTTATCATTTTGGGAATGGGAAAGCACTTTTTGCCACTACTTGTACCACCTGTTAAAGTGCTTTACCACCACTTTCCCGTTTGTATTTTTTGATTGGGAAAATGTATTTCAGAGACCCTTCTTTTGATTTTCATTGTTTGCTGATCGGATATGTACTTCCGAATTTATTTGAGTTTCCATTTTCACCACTAAAGCTCCACCCACAGGAAAGATTAAAAATACCGTATTCTTTAAATAAGCTTAAAGAGTACAATATTGGGAGAAAAAAATTGGGGTCATCGCCGTAAACTCCACTTGCTCCCCAGAGATACTTTTAATCACAATTTTCATATTAAAATGGTTCGTCCAAAATAAACCTTGATCTTTGAAAATTAATGTATTACGATAAATAGAAACTTTTCTCATAAATTTTAATAATTTAGATATTTTATGAGTAGGACAAATTTTCAACCAATTCAATTTAGCTTTATTTAAAAACTTTTTGCATTATTTTTGGCGAGTTAAAAATATGCAGTAGTTTTTATGAGTCATTTAACATTCTGTTTATAAGAGCTCCAAAATTGGTGGTTTAGTTTACAAAAAATTTGTAAAAATAGCAAATCTTCTGTTAAAAATTAGTAACTAAAATTCAGCAAAATACTGTAAAGTTAGCAAATTTATTGCTAAAAATTAGTAACTAAATTCAGCAAAAAAAAAGTAGCAAAAAAATTTGTAAGTTAGTAATGTGGAGGTAGCAAAAAAATTAACTAAAAATTAAATTTTAACTAAAAATTAGTTAAATTTTAACTAAAAATTAACTAAAAATTAGTTAAAACTTTTTTCAATGAGTGTACTACATTTATGTTTGAGGTGTTCTTCCAATTAATTTATTTTTATTGTTATTTTATTGTCTCCAGGCAAACACTGTAATGTTTGTATGTGAGCCATATTTTCGCACTTAAGCATAGTAAGTTGTTTGAGTTTGCAATGAAAAACTGTTTACTCTATAAAAAAAAAAGTTTCACGTAAAATTGTGTTGAATTTGTTTTCACGCAAATTTAATGTACGAGACTATTATTTTTGTGTTTATTGTAATTGTGTCTTTTGCATAAAATAAAAAATTGTTAATTTTTATAATTTAAATTGCAATTTGAGGATTTCAAAGTTCGAGTGAAATTTTTCCACTTGAAAAACAACTTACGTTGCTTTAAACAAAAATATATTTGCAATTTTATTTTATCATTATTATGTTTGTGGAGTGCAAATATAATAATGATAAATATATCTATATTAGGGTCTCCAACTTTGTATAGAGCAAAAAAAATGCCAGTTTATTATTTATTTATTTTGAACTTTATTTTATTACGACTTGCTTATTTTAGCTCTTATTTTAAATTTTTATAATTTTTTGCTAAAAAATTTTAAGTTTTGTATTTTTAACGTTTTTTAATGTTAAAGCTGTTTTAGTTTTAACAATTGGTATTTCATTTAATTTTCTTTTTAACTTAAGGAAAATTTTTAAAATTTTTATTTATATTGTCAGAGTTTTTGAGGTAATTTTCTAATTTTTAATTGATTTTTTAATTTAATTATGGCTAACGCAAAAAACGAGTCAACTGCCATTAAAGGACCTATCCTGTGACCGGTCAATCGGGGGCATACTGAAGGCTCTTCCACCATATTTGTGTGTGTGTTAGTGTTGTTTTCTTTTCTGTTTTTTCTTTTCCATTTTTTGTTATTTGCTTGTAGTGTTTTTTTTTCTTTTTCTTTTTTATTTCAACAGAAACGAAAAATATATAACTTTACCATCAGCCAACATTAGCTCAGATGGTAGAGCGTTTGCCTTACAAGCAGGAGGTTGTGTTATCGAGCCCTACTTCGACGCCAAGTAGATTATTTTGAATTTTTTATTAGTTTATTTGAAAATCTATTTTTAGACACACCACCTTACTGTCACAATGTGTCTAAACTGTGGCAATTGGTCATTTCCAATAACAACGCCATGTTAAAGTGATATGTCTCTTTCAAACAAAAAGACCGATCAACGACCGGTCTCCGCCCCCTTGGGACCTATCCAGCGTGTCATCTGGGACCGGTCCCTTTCCCCGTAGGGTAACAACACAAGATCAAATACTTCAATCCTGAAAATTAGGGCAAAATATAAATACATTAAATTGGCCCTGTGTAAGGTCAGAGGTCAAATTTTAGGCGTTTTTAATTTTTCTTAAACATATTTATATAACATATATTCCTGAGCGGATTTTAATGAAACTTCTTAATATTATTTTTCTAAGGGCTGGTATCTTATCATTGATTTAGAAATCATTGATTAGCCCTTAAACTTACTTAAAATAATATCGGTAACTTACAAAAATTTAATCAATGATTTGTTAATTTTAGATATTTTCATTTGACACTACGAATAAGAAATAAAAGAAAATAAAAAAAGTTTGGAAACCCGCGAAATAAGAGTTTTTTATTGAATTTTTCGCATGATACGAGGTCATAAAATTATAAAATAGATGACCAAATTGTTGTTTTAAAAATCATCAATCGCTAAATGCCTCAAATAGGAAGTGTCTTTTTGCATGCTACATGCATATCTTATTTTTTTCATTTGGTAAGTGTGTATAATTATAAATTTACATTCGTTTAAACGATTTTTTATCATTCCCTTACACCAATCGACGCGAGCCTTTTTTTGAGCGATTGCTAAATTATGGGATATCCAACGAGAGCAAATTTTTTTTACAACTAAGTGTTCATGCAAAATCGAATATCTCAGGATATGTCACATGAGATCTTGCATTATCAGTTCACGCACTGCATCGATGTTTTGTGGCACAACAACCGATTTTGGACGACCTTCACGGAATTCGTCGGCGACCAAACTACGACCACGATTGAATTCACTATACCAGCGATATACTGTGGTTTTTATGTGCTTATTGCCATACAAAGAACTGAGTTCACCGACACATTCTTGTTGAGATATTTCACTTTGAAAGTTGTGAAAAATAATCCAACGAAAACCTGCTCTTGAATCCTGAGTTACATGGAATCGTCCGATTCCGTAGATTCGTCCATATATTTTATGATGTTAGTGCATATTTTTCTTTTTTAGTCGCCTTTTTTATGCATAAATTTTCGATTTTAAGTGCATGAGCGGAATTTCTTTGAATTTCGAAGTGTTTTCGTAGTGGAAACACCCAGAAAACAGATTCGGGCTTACAACCGAATTTATTGCCAATCGAATACTTCGGTTGTGACAATAGAATTTTTCAGTTGTGGCTACCAAGATTTTGTTGAATATTCAGTTTTCACAACTGGAAGCACGAATCTGTTTTCTCTGTAAAAGAATCTGGAACTAATTCTAGAACCGTTTCTTAAGCAACCTGTTTGGAGGAAATGAACCCGTTGCTAATAGATCAAACAAAAGGAACCGGTTGTAGTCATAAATTGGAACCTACGGCGATGCAATATAAGGTGTTCTGCAAACAGTTCTTTGGATTTTACCTTATTACTAGGACTGTATAAAGTAAAACAAATTCTGGACAAAAAACAAAAAATGCAACGTTTCCGGGTCCCTGATATGAAGTAATGTAACCAGTGTTGCCACTTTTTGAATAATTATTCAAAAACGGGACTGTTTACACATTCGTTGGATAATTTTTGAATAATGACATTTTTGTGTAGTTTTTGTGTAATTTCACTTTTTATCGAAATTTCGTTAAATTTTTAAAAGTCCCGGAGCTTTTTAATAAATTAATAAAAATTAGTCGATAGTTAGACGAAACGAGTTTGTCAGTGAAACATTTACCACAAATCTCCATTTTCTGGTGAATTACTTTTGTAGATTTTTTCAACACTAAACCCAATTTAGAAGAAATCAAAAATGGTGTTATGAATTTTTTTGTTTTGTTTAAAGCACCGCCTTTTGTTCATTTTTTGCGAAAATAATTGTCAAGCTTAAAAATTCTCTTGGTTTCCATGAACACTGAAAAATTCAGCGAAAGAGTGGGAAATTTGAGTTTGTTATGATTGTGACTTTCTAATATCTGAAAATTGTTTCGATGATACTGGGCTTTGGCCAGACAAAAATTTTGCTAACGCAGCAAGGTGGAGCAGAATCAGAATATTTTATAATTCTGTAAATCCAACATGTTTCAGATTTCAACAGAATCGTATGAAATTTTTGAAAAAATGTTATATTTTTATTTTTAAAAAGAAAATTTGTTGATACACATACTGCCTTGCTACCATTAACATAAAAATTAAACACTTAAAGCTAGGGTTGAACAGGGCTTATGCCATCACATTACGGACGCCTTGGAGGATCTACTCCAACTTTTTTTTTTTAAACTCCAGCTTTGTGCTCAGAGAAAAATTGGTTTAATTTAAATATAAACGGTTAAATTTTGAGGAGTATGGGAGAGAATGATTAGCAAGTAAGTAATATTTTTGCATGCAATGCATCTGAATGAAGTAGCCTTTCTGAAAAACAAAAATACTTTGTTCTGAAAGAAGATTTTAATATGGATAAAATATCATTTTTTAATATTCAAATTTAAAAGAACGCTATTTTAATCCTTAAAAATATATTGCATTGAAATTCCCTTTAGTTAATAGAATAATTTGTTATATTTTCTGAGAAATTGGCCCGGATTTGCTTTTGCAGAAGGCAAAAACACGGAACAGGTTATGGCAAAAATGCTAAATTTTAGTTTTAAAATGCAAATAACTTTTGCACTTTGTAGATGATAGAAATGTAACGTCTTTAAAAATCGGTTTGTGAATAGAAAAATGGCAAAACTTTGGAATCGAATGGCATAGCTCCCGCAGTTTCGGCCATCTAAAATTAAATGTGAAATTTCATATCAGTCGGTAAGAAATGGCGAAATTCTTCCCAATATATTTGTATTCTTCTCCACTGTGCACAGGAGAGTTTATTTTGAAATAATACGAAAAATATATTTTTTGTGTATATTCATACGGTTTTGGATAATTTTTGATCTACAGCTGTGTAATTTTTTGTTTTACTGGTGGCAACACTGAATGTAACTTTTATACTCTAACCCCCATTAACAATAAACAACTAACCTAAAGTTAATACCAACTGAAAGTTAAAAAATTAAAATTTGTATGGAATTTGACATCTGTAACTCTAAGTTAGCTCAAACTTTAGGTTAATTTGTTTATTGTTAATGGGGGTTATTCTTATTTTCAAACTTGAAATATAAGTACATTGTATTATATCATCTAAGTGAGAATTTATAAAACATTACATATGCAAAACGCTTTTTTGTACATGTAAATGAAAACTTTAAAATTTTTTTTCAAGCTTTTTATAAACTTTTTGTAAATGCAAATAGTTTGCTGGGTATACTATTATATGGCTTTAAATATTTTAAAGATTTACAAAATGCTGTTGTTTAATTTTCCTAGTGCTATGTAGATTAATTTTCATATATTTTATTCCAGAACCCACGTTGGCGTAAAAATCGTCGTCCACACATACATGGTGAATATGTGGGAACCGATTGCAATCGTAATTTTGATTACCACTGGGAAGAATGTAGATCAAAAGCCAAACGTAACACATATCAAGGAGAAAAACCTTTTTCTGAACCAGAAACAAGAGCTTTAGCAACATTTTTACACAAATTAGCACCAAAAATATTGTTCTTTTTATCACTACACTCGTATGCACAAAGTATCATGTATCCCTGGGGATATACCAAGTAAGTATTAACAATGGGTATTAAAAAAATGTTGCAAAATCCCAACCAACCAACTAGGGTATTCAATCAATTAATCGTTATTCGATAAATTGAATAACTTTGCTCAAATAATTTAAATGTGAAATTTCGAATAGTGAATAATTCGATACGAATAATTGATTTATCAAAATTGGTAAAAAAAAAATCATTGTTAGGGAGTTTGCCAGCTTTTTTTGCATAAGTGCGAACAAAATATTGGGCTCAATAAGTTACTTTTATAATATTTAATTAAAACACCGTAAGTTGTTTTTCACGTGGAAAAATTTCACTCGAACTTTAAATGCCTCAAATTGCAATTTAATGTATAAAAATGAACAATTTTTTTAATTTTATAACAAAGACACAATCACAATAAAACGAAAATATCACTTTTTGCCAAGAAAAATAATAGTATTGTACATTGAATCAACTTACGGTGCTTAACGATCTATGTCAGATGTGGGCACGTAAATGATTTGAAGAGCCAAATTTAGGATTTCACAAATTTACGGAGGGCCGCACCAATTAATCGTTACGCAACAAAAATGAATTTTTCGTACAGCCTACTGCTAAAACCTTTTTTGAGTATTTTGCTTTCCTAAGCCCGGATCTAAAGTCAAAAAAGGTCCATTGAATAGCCTTCGAGCTGTGGGTCTTTCTCTTTTTATCCCCTCACCCACGCAAATACTCTACGAGTCAATATTGCGGAGAAGTTCATCAAAATCTTTTATATTTTTATGATTTTTTATATTTTTGATGCAAATATATTTGAAAATGTAGGCACAGACTCAATAAATGTTTTTAAAATATTTTCCCCTCCTTAAGCACCGTAAGTTCTTTCGATTTCACGTGAAAAAACTGTTATACTCCATATAAAAAAATTATTTTTCACGATAATCAGTTTCATGTGAAAAGTGTGTAGAAATTTGGTTTAAGGTTTTCACCAGTTTTTCAAATATTTTTAAATTTACTTAATGGATTTTGATCCCTTGTTTTATTTACTGATATGTGGAAAATATAATTTTTAAAGAAAATCTGAATGTAAATGAAATTTAAAACTCATTGGTCCAAATTTATAACAAATATCAAACCCCTCAGACTCTGATTGCATTAAATTAATTCTTAAATTTTAAAAATTCAATCACAAGACTGATAGATATTCCAGCCAGAAAATTCGAAAACTTTTATGAGGGCTCTTATTCAGAAAGTCAAAATTATTCAAACAAAGCACATATTTTTTAAAATTTTAAACCTATTTGTCAAAAATTGCTCATTTTTTGGACGAAAGTAATAGTCTTAATAAAATGAGTCATAAAAGGCACAAACATTTGAGGCAAATTTTTAAATCAAAAGATAATTCAGAAACGACGCGGAAAAGTAAACTTTTTCACCCATTGCCTGGCAATGCTTGGTTTTACTTAGAAACCTAAAGTAATACGTTACTAATATTGTGATACATCAATACTTATGTGGGAGGTATGAAATAATGAGTTACCGATATAGAGATATATCACTACTTATTTGGAGGTTTGAAAATAATAAGGTTGTTCTGTTGTATCGTCCTAATAATTTGTTTTTATTTGACTTTAACAACGATTTTCTATTGGGTTTTCTACCTGTTAGCACACTCAAACACAATACACTAAACATCCCAGTGTAGAAACGGTAATGACATATCATTATTTTTTGGACTACCAGTAATGACACCCACTTACCTTCTGCATTATTTTAAAACATATAATAATGAGTTACTGATAATGACATATTTTTATCATTATTTCAAATAGAAAATAATTTTCTAGATTATTTTGAAAATTTTTTGAAATCTATTTTTAGACTCAATATTTTTTATACACTAGTAAGGATATATGTAACCACATATTTTTTGATTTTTTGTATGTTGGCGAGTAAGGTTACTTGTGTGCAGCAGGTCAATTATGTTTTTATCTATTAAATATTACATGTCGATATAGCTCAGATGGTAAAGCTATTGACTGGCAATCTGTAGATCCAGGTTCGATTCCCGCACCAGCAAATTTTATTAAAAAAAAAATACAATAAAAAATAATTTATTTTTTTTGAAAATCTATTTTTAGACTCATTATTTTTATCAGTACTGGTAAGCACATAGGTAACGATATATTTTTTGATTTTTCGTATGCAGGTGTGTAACCATAACTCATTATTTTTCGCGACATTGCTCAGATCGGTGTACTTTTAATGGTAACGTCTTATTTTATTCCCTATATGTAACCAATAGCAATAATATCAATACTAATGTTTAACGACTTATTTCAAGTATGTACTTATTTTAGCCAACTAGTTAAATTGATATTACAAGTTACAACTTATTTCAGTACTTCCTTCATAATCACTAGGGCAAGGAAATGCATGCACTTTAAAATCGAAAATATGCGCCTAAAAAATGCTGTTAAGAAAGGCAAATATGCATTAAAAACATAAAAAATATGCACTAAAACCCACTATTTTTCCAAAAAATAACGCACTTTTCAAAATAAAAATATTTGTAAGTTAGTTATTTTGCAAATAGACACAGAACTTTATGCACTCCAAATAACACGTCTGTTGGCTGGACAGAAAAATTTGTTACTTTAACAAAATTTATTCCTTTTTTTTTGCTTAAAATAACATTTGTTGATTTTAACAAATTCTTTTGTTAAATTTAACAAATCTAAATTTAAGTAAAAAATTTGTAAAACTACATTATACAGAGTCGTAGAATTTATCCAAATTTAGGGTCTCGGGACCTTCCCCGGGCCTAGTCCATATCATATGAGGGCATATAAGAGCACTCCAGTGGAGCAAACATTTTGTCTGTTTTGCTCTATCTCGCTTAGTTTTCGAGATATGGCCCATTTTATGAAGTGGAAAAATTTTATTAAAAATTTCTGAGGGTCGAAAGCCCCACCAAGATCCATTTTTGGATAGAAATACCCCCTTTCGCTTAGTGGCAGTCGAAATTTTCATCAATTTTGCTCTATCTCTCTTAGTTTTCGAGATATGGGCCATTTTACAAAATCGGGAGGGAACGAAATAGCGCTATCTTTAAAACTTCGGATACATTGGTGGCGCCATCTACCGGGTAATAACGGAAACATGAAAATATTATATTATAACAATAAATTTTGTAAAATTTAACGAATAGGTTCTTAAAAATTAATTTTAAATAATATTGAAAATTAACACTCAAATTACTGAGGATTTTTAGTATTGTGTTAAATGAAGATAACCAAAATCTTTGTTTAATCAGTGTTTTAACTAAAAATTTGTTAAAAATTAGTCAAATCGATTTGAAACCGGTTAGACAGATTTTTCTACTGACGTATTATTTAAAACGGGTGTTTTCTACTTCTGCCAGAATTCTTATGTAAAGAAAAAATCGACTTCTTGTACAAAACATTGAAAATTTTTATTCCTCCACAAAAATTTGGAATAGCATCTAAAGATTTACAGTGAATTTTTTAAGTTATTTAAAAATTTTAAATATAAAATTAAATTAAAGGAATTAATTGCGCTAAAATCCCAAAACCTAATTAACAAATTATGAAAAATAATTTGTTATGCTTTCCAAATTTTATTCTTGAGTAAGGCAATTGTCAGGGGGCGACATTTTTAGTATTTCTAGAAATATTTGTTAAGTTAAGGTGCAAACTCAATGAGAATTTCTTCTTCTCGTCTAGAAGCGTTTCTAAACATTTAAAATATCAAAGAAAAAACAAAAAAATACCACAATTTGCAATGTAGTTAAAATATCAAAGAAAAAACAAAAAAATACCACAATTTGCAATGTAGTGACATCAAGTATAATCAACAATAGAAAATTAAAGTTTTTCTAAAGTGTCAGTAATATTTATATTCCCACAAGCACTTGCATATTAGTTAAATTTTTAACAAAATTTTTTTATAGTTAAGCTAATTTTAATTCTAACCCCCATTAACAATAAACAAATAACCTGAAGTTAACAGAAACTGAAAGTTAAAAAATTCAAATTTGTATGGAATTTGATATCTGTAACTCTAAGTTAGCTCAAACTTTAAGTTAATTTGTTAATTGTTAATGGCCCTAAATAAATAAAACTTATATTCAATAAAGAAAGTTTCCCTAAATAATTAAGATAAAAACAGGGTGGGCAGGCAATACCGCTAAAATACCGTTATCGATTCAAAACCCTTTCAACTGACTACCATTACCCCTAAAATACCGTTACCGAAATACCGCTATCTTTAACTGAAATACCGTTACCCTTAAAATACCGATACCGAAATAAATTAAATATTGATACCCTTAAAATACCCTAACCTATATCGGTGAAATACCGTTATCCTTAAAATACCGTTACCGAAATAACCGAAATACCGCTAACCTTAAACTACTAATCAAAAAACCGTTATCCTAAAAATACCATTACCGAAATAACTAAAAAACCTGTATCCTTAAAATATCGATACCGAAATAAATGAAATAGCGTTACCCTTACCGATAACCGCATCGTTTCGGTTACCATCCATGGATAAAAACAAATTTCATATTTTTCGTGAGTATTTCGTGAGCGTGATTCAAATTAAAATTAATCACGTGAGCGTGATTATAAAAAAATGTTCGTGAGTGAGTCCTGCGTGATTATTATTTTTCCTTCGTGAGCGTGCGTGAGCGGGAGTCAAAATTCACTCCCGCGCCCATCTCTACTATATATGGTGCCATTTAAAACATATATTATCATATATGGTGCCATTTCAACAATATATGCTCATACATGGGACCTCATGAACAATATTTTTAATACAGTTCCAGATATAATAATATATGCTACTATATATAGTTCAATATATATATTGATATATGGTATCATTTAAACAATATATTACCATATGTGGTGACATTTAAACCATACATTATGATATATGGTGCCATTTCAACAATATATGGTCATATATGGTATCTAATGAACATTTTTAATACAGTTCCAAATATGATAATATATGCTACTATATATAGTACCATATACTTTGATATATCGTAGCATTTAAACAACCCGAGTGAAAATAGTTACATATAGTCATATATGTGATTAAGTTATATCTGTATAAATATACAGTTTGGTCCGAAGAATGGCCCGATATATTTTTATCAATTGTTTATCAATTTTTATCTAACTGTATCAGTTTAGAACTGACCTGATTAAATCATGTGTTAATCAGATAAAATTGTATCCGATTTTTGACCTGATACAATTTTATCGCTTTATATGTAATGGTGTCAGGTTTGATCGTGGTTGGTTCTATTTTATATAAATAAAATATAATTATATCCGAAATTTACCTTATACAATTGTGTCAAAGTTTCAAACTGATATGAGAGGGTCAATTCTGTAACTTTTTAACGACAAAATTCGGTAGTTAAATTAACAAGTTTTCATAGGAAATTGACAACTAACTACCGAATTTTGTCGTTAAAAAGTTAGAGAATCCCACTACAGGTCAACAAATGATACAATTTTATCGGGCCATTTTTGGGATCAAATGGTACATGGATGACTCAAGTTATATATTACCATATAAAGATCCATATTATTTTTTTTTTAAAGGGAATATACCATATATGGTGCCATTTAAACAATATATGGTCATATATGGTAACTCAACTACAATATTAACTGTATTTCAAAAGTTATTAATTGAAGGGCTTAGTGTAAAAACATGATAAGCCACATGATTTCAAAAACTGATTTTATGTATTCATTGTATTACCTAATACCGTAAAAACATCCACTGAAAATATCTAAGCCATATTGCAATAAATTTCGGATCTAGCGTAAAAGCTACTTTTTACAATTCGATTTTATTGTGAAAATGTTCTATTCAAAAACATGATAAGCCACACTTGTAGTTTATAAGTGTGGCTTATCATGTGTGGCTTACCTCTAAACAAAAAGATGAATTCTGAAGAAAATATAAGCGGAAATAAAGTTTTTTGTGAAGATAATGATGGTAGTATGGTGAACAAAGGTTTTCTGCCAACTGATGGTGAAGTAATTTCAGAAACCAGCGATACATGATTTATATTAACTTTTGTGGCTTATAAAGTTATTGAAGAAATTTTTAAAGATATTTTTATTTTAAAAAATCGTTGCTCCTTCTCGGGACTATCATACTTAGGATACTTGTGCTCAGAATTTATGCAAAAATCAGATATCCGTTGCTGGACCACAAGATGCCATTGAAAAGCATTAATTCAAAAATGTGGATTGTCAAGTTATTGCGGAACTATTCTTAGAGATACCTCTATTTTGAAGGAAAGGTAGATTTGTTGTAGTACTGTAAAAATTTAGATACTTATGATAAGTGCTATATTAAAACCTCTAACACAAATTCGTCACTTTAGGAATGGAAGATAATGAAAACCATTACTTTAAAATTATGTGGCTCATCAAATCATTGCAGAAATTTTATTAAGAATTTTTCTATTTTGAAGAAAAGGTTGGTATTTGCTGGACTTTCATGCACTTGTAGCAAGTGCTTAGGTAAAAACAGAGAAAAAAAATGGTCCCAAATTAAATAGAGAGTCCCTTACCCTTCTAAATAGAAGTCTTTCTCTGGCACTTGTGACAAGTGTCTTCTAGTGTTCCAGCGAGGTATATATGGTATAAGACTTACTTTATCACTCATAGAATGTATATAGAGTATGAAAATCTTGCAAAACACTTAAAATTTCTTAAAAATAAAAAAATCTTGAATAAAGTTTCTGCAATAACTTGATAAGCCACACTTTTTCTTTGAAACAATGGTTTCTGCTTTGCTCCTGGTATCGATGGATATGAGGTAGTAGTCTTCCTTAAACACTTATTACGTCCATCAAGAGTCTTATTTAATTAAAAGCTGATTTTGCACATTTTTTTTAAACTTTAAAAGCGATTATTTCAATATTTTTATTTTGTGGCTTGTCAACTTATTTCACTAAGCCCTTTAAATGATATTTTTTTATTTTCAACTCATTAACAATAAACAAATTAACCTAAAGTTTGAGCCAACTTAGAGTTACAGATGTCAAATTCCATACAAATTTGAATTTTTTAACTTTAAATGTGTGTTAACTTTTTCTTTCTTCTTTACTTTACTTAAAAAATTCGATATTAAAGGCTCAATTAGACGTGCCATAACCATAACCATATAAAACAGCTGTTCAAACCAATGTTATGGGCTACAATGTATTCGATTATAGGTGACATGCCATAACGCCATAACCTTAACCGTAGAAACCAATTGAATTTTGGTTGTCTGCTATGGCGTTATGGTTACGGCTATGGCGTTATGGCACGTCTAATTGAACCTTAAAACAGGGCAAGATTGAAGAATACGATCAACAGCTGGAAATAATTTAAGAAATTTAATATGTGAATGTTCTGGAAAATGGTTATATCCAATTATAATCAGTTTCCATAAAAATTAAAAAACAACCTTCCATTTCTGTCAGATTTTTAGTATTGTAAGAAAATTAACTGAAAACTTCAATAACAAAACTATCTACATTGAACGATAAGGTTTTTAGTGCTTTAGGCAAAATATGAACATGACAATGTGCAGCAATTAAATTCGGTAAATTCAGTATTCGTTCCAGATGTTGAAATACTGATTTAAATTTTCCATAGTTAACAGATGCATTATTTGCTCCCTATGCTACTAATTTATTATTACGCAAAATTTCAGATTTTTCTAGGCACTCAATCAACTGCGCTGCTATGGCTTTCGATAAAATGTTGTTGATCCTTTCTCAATTAAAAAATAACGAATTGGAACAGAAAGAGTGTTTATATCCCTTGTTTGAACAACAATTGCCTCAGCCTTCGTTCGGCCGCAGTGAATATGTTGGCTTTTTCCGAATCACTAAATAATATTTTTAACAGGTTTTATACCACGTTAATGCTATTTCAGATATTTTAGCTTTATCCTCATCAATTGTATTGGGATTTCTAAAGAACTCTGTCAGCCTAGTACTAACGTTCATTGCATTTATGAGTTGTATATGTTTTTTGGAATTTGCATGTTTATCATTGCAACTCCTTAAAATTTTACTGAAAACATTAGTTTTCGCAAATTTTACAATAAGCACTCATTTCATCATCCGGCGTATTCCTTAACCAACTCTGGAAATCTGGTAATTTTAACCAATCTGTACCCCGTTTCTGTATCTGATGCGAGAAGTTTTCTCATCGAGAAATTTATGGTCACCCTGCATTACATAGGGTGATTTAAGAGATAATAAAATGGACTATAGTTTTAGTCGTAATTCTTTCAGATATCATAACATTTATAACTGTGGACACATGTAGTTTTGTAAAATACCTAATGAAATTAGAAATAACTTACATGCAGCGCATTATTAGCTGATTTAGTTTTTTATATATTTTATTGTCTGCAACTCACCCTATAAAAGCAGAGCAGGGTTGCATTTCACATGGTTTTTGCGAAAAGTGTTTCGATGCGAGAAATACAGAAACGGGGTGCTGGTTAAAAAGTGAAATTTTTTTGCTTTTCCTGTGTTGCTGCCAATTCACTTATACTTGAATTTTTTCAAAACGGGACAAATGGCGTGCCGTTAGGGTATCGCCGGGACACGGGACATTCCACTATAAAACTGATCTGTCCCGACGAAAACTGGACGGTTGGCAAGTCTATCTGAAATACAATTGATAAAACTGAAATTCAATTGACTAGTTCTGAAATACAATTCATAAATCTGAAAAATAATTGACAAATTCTGAAATACAATTGATTAAACTGAAATTCAATTGATTATTTCTGAAATACAATTGATAAATCTTAAAAACAATTGATACAATTGGAAATGGTGTAGAGCGTTAAAAAGATGTAAATAAAATTATTTTTTTAAAAAAATTCAATTTAATAAAAAAAATATAATTTTATAAAAACATTTATAGAAAATAAAATTATAATTTTATAAAAAGAAATTCATTTTACAAAAAGAAAGATATAGCCGTGAACGGTATCGAACTCGAGACCTTCCTAGTTTAAACCTTATTTTAACAAAATATTTCATTTTTATAAAATCAGTGCTCTGCCGGTGTATTATTTTTTGAACTGTTGTCAATATCTGTCTGGGATCTTATTTAATCCCAAATAAATGGAGATCTTACGTAGTACCTAAATACAATGCGGGATCTAATTTTATCTCTCATTTTTCTGGATAGTTTTAGATGTCAATCCCCAAATATATTGCTGTTTCTAATTCGATCTGCCATTTTAATACCGAAAGAAGTTGCTGGATCTAATTCGATCTGCAATTTATGGGATAAATTAAGATCTTACCAAATCCCCAAATTCATCACTGAATTTAATTCGATCTGCAACTTATCGGAAAAGTTAAGATCTTACGCAATCCCGAAATATATTACTGGATATAATTTGATCTGTCATTTTTTGGACAAATTTAGAACTTACTTAATCCCCAAATATATTGCTGGATCTAATTCGATCTGCCATTTTTTGGATCAAATTAGATCTAAGTTTATCCACAAATGTATTACTGGATCTAATTCGATCTGCCATTTTTCGGATCAATTTAGATCTAAGTTTGTCCCCAAATATATTGCTGGATTTAATTCGATCTGCCAATTTTTCGGATCAAATTAGAACTAAGTTTATCCAAAAATATATTGCTGGATCTAATTCGATCTGCCATTTTGGAGATCAAATTAGAACTAAGTTTATCCACAAATATATAGCTGGATCTAATTCGATCCGCCATTTTTCGGATCAAATTAGATCTAAGTTTATCCACAAATATATAGCTGGATCTAATTCGATCCGCCATTTTTCGGATCAAATTAGATCTAGGTTTATCCCCAAAGATATCATTGGACCTCCCAATTTTGAGATATAACTTGATCTTAGTTTATCCCCATATATACAATGGGATCTAATACGATATCATTGGATACATCTAATTTTGAGATCTAATTGGATCAGCTAGATATTACAGCAGATCTTAAACAATATCAAATTGAATATGATTAGATATTGCGCGAGATCATTTTTTTACTCGGGTTTATATTAATTTATATTTAGCAAAAATTAACTTATATTTTGTTATATACAGTTTTGTAGCCCACGTGAAGCTTGGAAGAATAAAGTGTCGGTATCCTTTAAGCGTGCAGGCGAATACGGCGATCGTTGTAATGGTATCAATGATTTAATAGCACGCAGTTTATAAATATATTTTGTTTTTATTTATATAAATGCTTTACTATATTTTTTTAAATAAAGTTAGATTTTTAAGGATATTAAAGCATTATTCCTGTTATTTCAATATTAACCCAACCTAAAAATTAATATTACTAAAAAAATTAATTTTAGTAAAAAAATTGGCTGATTTTAGCAAATCGATTTCCAATAAGAGTACTACAACTTTACTAAATTTTAGTAACCATTACAAATTTTTTTACTACTACTTTATTTTTATTTTTTCTACTACTTTCACTTTACTAATAATTACAGGCACGTTTTGCTAAAATTAGCTACACGGTCTGCTGGCCTAATATTAGTTAATTTTTGCTGTAATATTACAGTTTTTTCTGTAACTTTTACAGACTTTTTTATTTTGGTGATGCCATACTAAATTACATAGGAAATAATGCTGATTAATATATGTCATGTATAATTATATATGTTACATCTATTATAGTATCTATCAATATATATTAAAATATCTATCGGACCATATCAAAAACTTTCGAAAAACAAAATCCAAGATAAAATTATATATTACTGGGGGAAATGTTTTAGTTGATCTGTTATTTAAGTAAATGAATGTTATTTTTTTGAAAGGCACTGATGATGGCTTTGTAGCGAAAGCCGAAAATTCGCATTCTTCCTTGCTGGTCTTATCGAATTCTTTCAAAAATTTTTATTCTTTGTAATTTACTTGTAAAAATTCCCTACGGGAAATTTTAACAAACTGTCACCGAACTGGCCCCTTTATATGAAATAGACTGGTCACTTTTACATGGCGTTGTCATAGGAGGTGGAAATTGACCCCTTGTGATATGTCACAAGACAAATCCCAGGACAGGTCCCTGAAATTGAGAGTTCAGTAACCTGTCCTAGGATTTGTCTTGTGACATGTCACAAGGGGTCAATTTGCACCTCCTATGACAACGCCATGTAAAAGTGACCAGTCTATTTCATATAAAGGGGCCAGTTCGGTGACAGTTTGTTAAAATTTCCCGTAGGGTTGTATCATCTTTCTTTGATTTGAAAATAATTTAAACATAAAATGATATTAATTTATGATCTAGAGTCAAACTAAAAATAATATTCATTATTACACGCAGAAAAAAGAGATTGTTGGATATATTTACAGGCAATTATTTATATGTTTAAAAACTACTATACTTATGTTTGAGGTGTGTTTCCAATTATTTTATTTTTATCGTTATAATACGTATGTATCCAGGCAAACACTGTAATGTTTGAATGTTAGTCATATTTTCCCACTTAAACAAAAATATATTTGCATTTTTATTTTATCATTATTATATTTGTGGAGTGCAAATATAATAATGATAAATATATATATGTTTGCCTGCAAACATTTATATATTTGCGAGTAGATGTATTTCATATGATTCAAACATACATATGTTTACAGGCAAAAATATTATATTTGCTGGCAAACATATTATATTAAAAACACGGCAAATATATTTTGACAGTTCTTCCAAACATATATATATCACCAGCAAATATGTTTCCTGCAGGGCGATTTTTTTCAGCGTGTAGGGCAAGGAATTTCATGCACTTAAAAATGGAAAATATGAGCCTAAAATATGCGGTTAAAAAATAAAAATATACATTAAAAATATAAGAAATATGCACTAAAAACTATTATTTTTGCAAAAATAATGCACTCTAAAACTTAAAAATGTATTTAAGTTAGTTATTTTGCAAACAGACACAGAACTCGAAGATTTCCCATAGGTCAATAAGGTTTTAAGAATGTTTATTTTGATTGAATCAAAATATGAAAACGTATAAATTTTTTATATTTTTTTACAAAATAAAAAATGCTCCTAAAAATTAAAAATATGCATTAAAATCACAAAATATGCATTAAAAAGGCACCAAATATGCATTTAAAGTCAAAATATGCAAAAACATGCATTTATGACAAAATATGCAAAAATATGCAACCACAAATCGATGCCATTTTGTTCTAAATTTGATGATTCGGATAAATATTTAGTCCATATTAGTTTTGGACTATCGAGAAAAAACATGCATTTGCATGAAATTCCTTGCCCTATTCATTATATATTACTCCTATTATATGCAACATCTCATATGTCCATATTAACCTATATTAAGCTGGATGTTTTTATACAATATTATATTAAATAAGATATGATTGTATACAAGCATTTTTACTCAGATTATAATCTGAGTAATTATTTATAATAATTATTTAAAATTAAAAATAGTTTATATACAATTTTGTTCGATTTATCGATTAATTTTTAAATTTTATTCGATTAACCGGTTAATAAAAATATGAATAATAAATTTGGTCGCTTAATCGATTTAAATATAAAGTCGATTAATTGATTAGCCTTTAAACAACACAAAAAACAAAACAAAATTTTTAATATAGAAACTGTGTCTTTGTTCTTTTTCTTTCTTGGATTTTTTTCTATATAGAATATTACCAAAAAATGCTAAATTAATGGAAAGTGTAGCCATAGCTGGACGTAATGCTATTAAAGCGTTTAGTGGTCGCTATTATCGAGTCGGCAGTATATCCCAAATCACTAAACGTGCTATTGCTGGTTCTGTGGTAGATTATGCTTATGGCGCAGTTAAAATACCATTGACCCTGGTCATGGAATTGCCAGCAAACGAATATGGTTTTCAACCACCCACAGACAAAATAAATCCTTTGGGTACTGAAAGTTGGCAGGGCATAAGAGAAATGTGTAAAAAGGCCCATAGTTTAAAAGCACAAATAGATAAGGATGAAGCAGAAAACTCTTCAATGTTGGAGCTACAAGTAGAGAAAGCAGATAGTAATGCAGTTCTTTCTCATGATGAACATTCTATGAAATTGAAAAGTTATGGCGAAATACCTACATCATCTTCATGTCATGAGGCGAATGTAATGGAAATTTTATTTGGAAACACTAAACTTATTAAACCACAATTTAATATAAAAAGTAAAACAGCCAAGAATCGTCCAAATAGCTTGATAGGAGGTCACATATCATCTATTTTAGATGTTCAGTCTTAAATATAAGCTTTAGTTTAAAAATTTTTAAAAGAAAAAAAAAAGGATTTTAAACTATTTTTAATCTTCTATTTAATATTCAGTTAAGTAGTGTTCATCGGCGTAGCTAGACCATTTTTCTAGGGGGGGCTATATCCCTTCTTAATATTTTTTTGTTGTAATTTTTCCGAAAAAATTATTTAGTTTCATAAGCCGTTTAAATTTTTTGCTGCTCTGTTTTGAATACGTTCATCTGTGCAATCGGCTGATAGCTACTCTAACAAGTTATGCTTTTAGTTTTACCCACTAAGCACTACAAACATTCAAGTGAAATCAAATTAAATTCCACTTCTGAAGTCAAGGCCTACATTTTATTCGAATTGTGCTTTAATTTTATGACTTGCTGCAGCAATATTAATACACTGATATAAAAAAATCTGTGCAAATAGCAGAAAAAGCTACTAAAACTTTGTTAAAAATTGCCCTGCAGAAAAAACTGCTGATATCAGAAGAATCTGTTTGATAAATGTTAGATAACAACAGAAAAAGAAAACTGTTAAATATGCAAAATTTCAGTTACATTATAGGTTATATTTTAGTTTACATTGAGTAACAACTTACCCTTCTAAAATTGGGGAAACAATTATTTCAATATTAGTAGAAAAAAGCAGAAAGAAAAAACTAGCTGTATTTTCGTTCATACGTATCAACGTTAAGTAGTTATAGAAAATCTACGTTAAACTGATTGGAGTATCAAATTTTTTTAAATAGTGAGTGTTTATGATAGTTCCGGTATAATCGAACATACGTCAGTAAAACTTTTTAGGTAGTAACGCGAAGAAGTTACGCTAGGTGTGAAACTGTATAAACGTTGAGTTTTCAACGTTGATAATTATCCACGTTGTAAGTTAACGTGTATACGAAAAGTAATATGTTAGTTTTCGTCTAAAAAACGTTTTTATGCACTTTGTGCTTTTTTAAAAGTTAACGGATATAGTTAAGTCGAAAATACAGCTACTGTTATTCTATAAAACTTTATTTATTTTTAAGTTAAATGCTGAAATTAACAGAAATGTTTGCTGAAAATTTGTTCACTGTTGATTTCAGAAGGGAAGACTTTACTTGCATAAAATAAATGTAAAAAAAAAAATATAACACGTTTTTCTGAAATTTTAGCTTAATATTCAACAAAATTTATTGCGGTTCTGTTCAAGGTTAATTGTCATTAACTAAAATATAGCTTACATTTTGTAAATTTAAGAGACTTTTACTTGTTGTTTTCAATATACTAATACTTAGCAAATTGAGTCTGCAAATTTTGGAAGTTAGACCTCTATATTTATTTATTTATTTTTTTGTGAAAAAGCCTTAACCCATTCTTTTTTTTTAATATATTAAGGGAAAATTCTCAAAAAAAAATTTAAACAAATCAGATTTTAGAAGTGAAAGTGCCATCTACATCAATAACACAGTACAACAAAATAAGAAAAATTTAATGCATCGGGATTGCGACACATCATTTCTAATAGACATTGGGACGTAGATCACGAATATGGCCCTAGAATTTTAAAGTTAGCTATAGTTTAAGAAATATTTGCAAAAACGTTTTTGTAACAAAATGAAATTTTTTAATAAACTTTTTGCAAAAAATTGCAAAATCAAAGTATGAACGCCACTCTTTGCAAAATTTTAATAGGATGAAATATGCGCTTTAATTTGGAGTATATCATGTTTTGACAGCTGCGATAATATTCCCTATATATGCATTTGAAGTTAAAATTTCTCTTTTTTTACGATTTCGTTAATAATTAATTTGCGATGAAAGGAATATCCAATTTTTTAATTTATACCATTAGTAAACATCTCATATTACTTAATTTATCAAAATAATATAAAGTGAAAATTGGCTAAAGCTGAAAAAGATTGATTTTTTTAATAACTAAAAATTAAGGAGTCTGTGACGAATCTGAAATTAAACGAGTAAAAAGGTTAAAGTCGGGCATGCCGACTATACAATACCCTACACCAGTCTGGGTAAAAGCCAACTAATGTTTGGATCCGAAATTCGAATGGGTTAAAAGGGGGCTTGTGTCAAAATTTTCTATAATGTGAGTCAGCGCACCAAATTTCATTAAAATATCTTAATATTTGCGACTTGCAGTTTGTAACCAAGCCAATTTTGGGGGGACCCTTATATGGGCACTAGGTCTAAATATGGACCGATGTTCAGGCTTCGTCCTTGGGCCAACATAGGTGTGTTTACCAAATTTCATCAAAATATCTTAATATTTGCGACCTGCAGCGTATAAACAATATAATTTTGGGGGGACCCTTATATGGGCACTAGGTCTAAAAATGGACCGCTGTTCACCAAAATCAATTGGCTTCGTCCTTGGGCCAACATAGGTCTGTGTACCAAATTTCATCAAAATATCTTAATATTTGCGACCTGCAGCGTATAAACAATATAATTTTGGGGGGACCCTTATATGGGCACTAGGTCTAAACATGGACCGATGTTCACCAAAATCAATAGGCTACTTTACTGGGCCGACATAAGTCGGTGTACCAAGTTTCCTAAAAATATCTTAATATTTGCGACTTGTAGAGTGCGCACAAGAATGAATGGACAGACAGACGGACGGACGGACAGACAGACGGACATCGTTAAATCGAAATAAAAAAAATTCTGAGCCGATCGGTATACTATAAGGTGGGTCTAGGACCAATATTTGTTGGTGTTACAAACATCAGCACAAACTTATAATACCCTGACCACATAGTGGTGTAGGGTATAAAAACTCAGATAGAACCATTGAAATATGTAATACACATATTTTCTAATCAATTTCAGCAAAGTTTTAAATAATTTAAATGCAAATTTCAAATAAAATAACGATTTTAAAATATGCATGTTCAAAAAAGTACTATAAAAGAGCATTTCAAATTCATTCGACTTTATTTTTAAGCATACGGTTTTGTTCATTTTGTGTATGAAAACCCTACAAAAATATTTATATTTTCAAACAGTTTGATTAGTTGAATATAAATTAACCAATTAGAATGCTCCAAAAATAAACCAAATCAAAGCATACTGCCACCCAAAATTTTAAATGAAATCGACTTTAACAAAAATGCACATTTTTGTAAATTGGCAATAAAATTTCCCTATAAACAATTTCACTGGAATTCAAGTTGAAATCAAGTTCAATTCCAGCCCTGTTTTGCAGTTTCAAGGCTTGAATACAACTTTTATTACAAAATTCAAGTTTGAAATATTTTTGTTAAATATACAAATGCTAGAATTTGAAATATACTTTACTTCAAGCTAAATTTAAAGCACTTGAATTTTTAAGACCTATGTGCTTATTGGGTTGTGTTTCAGATTGAATTTTCGGAAAATGTTGATGCAAAAGTTGTGATTTTTTGACAAAAAGAATTTAGTGGAATATGAATTTACGTCATGTGTTAAGACTTTGCAAATCCGATTAAGGGATTTTACTTGATTTGCAAAATAGGAAAGTAAGTGAAGTTTTCATTTGAATTGCAATTATATCCAAGATCCTTTATCAAACAAAAATAAGTTGGTATGGTTCTAAAAGCCCAAAGTCTATACTTTTACACCATATTAAAAATTATCCGTAGTTTAGTCAGTTATGTGAATAAATAAGAAATTTTAACGAAAAACTGACTTTTTGCTAAAAGCTAAATTTGCAAATATTTCAAAAACTAGAGCTAATTTTAAAATTTGGTGTTCACATTCGTGATACTCGTCCTAAAATCTATCATAATTGATATGTCGCATGCCCGATGCATTTTTAGTGTTGTACTGTGTAATTTTTTTTTTCAAAAAACAAAACAATATATCGAGACTCTATATTCAATACTCTACCCAGTGTAGAAAATCATTACCAGATATGTGGTTATGTAACTACATACTTGGTAATGGTAACTAGTTACTTTTGTTATTACATTTCTTATTACCTTTATATGGCGATGTCGCGAAAAATAATGAGTTGTCGTTACACACCAGCATACGAAAAATCAAAAAATATATCGTTACCTATGTACTTACCAGTACTGACAAAAATAATGAGTCTAAAAATAGATTTTCTAAAAAATAAATTATATAAAAAAAAAATATTTTTTATTGTATTTTTTTTTTTTAATAAAATTTGCTGGTGCGGGAATCGAACCTGGGTCTACAGATTGCCAGTCAACAGCTCTACCATCTGAGCTATATCGACATATACTATTTAATGGATAAAAACACAACTGACCTGCTGTACACAAGTAAGCTTACTCGCCAACATACAAAAAATCAAAAAATTTGTGGTTACATATATCCTTACCAGTGTTTAAAAAATATTGAGTCTAAAAATAGATTTCAAAAAATTTTCAATAAAATCTAAAAAATTATTTTCTATTTGAAATAATGATAAAAATAAGTCATTATCAGTAACTCTTTATTATATGTTTTAAAATAATACAGAAGGTAAGTTGGTGTCATTACTGGTAGTCCAAAAAATAATGATATGTCATTACCGTTTCTACACTGGGTATATCTGCAATTTTGGCCAAAATGAGTTTTTGACGGCAAAATCATTGTTGATATTATATCCATCTATGATATCAATTTGGAAGCGAAATACCCATTCTTTGCCGCTTTTTTGAACATTTTACATTTTCCCATATCTACAAACAAATTTATTTTCAAATACAGAAGTCTATATCTGCATATAAATTTAAATTATTTGAATTCTATAAGGTATACATAAAAGTTTTTTGAAAATATCTTTTTTCGGAAAATTTTATTTTTGCAATTAACCACCAAACTTTATTCTAGGAGATGTGCATTATAGTCCCTAGATTATAAATTTAAAAAAACCGCACTTAAAAAATTGCAAAATAATATCAATCCGTCAATCCGGATTCAGAAAAAAACACAGTTGTATAACAGCCCTAGTCGATGTGACTGAGGAGATTAGAAAAGAGCTCGATAACGGTAAGACTACTCTTTTGGTGCTTTTGGATCATTCTAAAGCGTTTGATACCGTGGATCATAACATTCTTTGTTACAAACTTGATAATATGTTTAATTTTTCTTCGACTGCTACTCGATTAATATCGACATATCTATGTAACAGGTATCAGTATGTTGAAACCCAGATTAGAAGATCGAAAACACTGCCTGTAACAAGAGGGGTTCCTCAGGGATCTATACTTGGGCCACTCTTGTTTTCAATGTATTCTAACGATCTCCCAAGCATAATAACTAACTGTAATGTTAGAATGTATGCAGACGACGTTCAACTTTACACTAGTTGCAGTAATGATTTGATTGACCAGTGCATCATCTCCCTAAATCAGCAACTCCATTGTATTTACACCTGGGCATCGGCTAATGGTCTTGGGATCAATCCTAAAAAATCCAAATGTATTGTAATTCAAAAACGTCTAAATAAATTTAATATTCTACCGAATATATTCATAGATAATCAGCCCATTGAAATAGTAAAATCAGCAAAAAATCTTGGTATCGTTTTCAACAACACCCTGACGTGGTCAGATCACATCAACCATGCTTCTGGTCGTATTTTTTCAATGATACGAACACTTTGGCAAACTCAGCATTGCACACCCATCAAAATAAGAATTATACTTGCCAAAACTTATTTAATACCTGTTTTACTATACGGATGTGAGATGTTTGCCAAATGTGATACAAAAAGTAAAGGAAAATTGAATGTTGCATTTAATAATATCATACGTTATGTATATGGTCTGCATAGACGTTCAAGAGTATCAATGTTTTCAAAAAAGTTATATGGCATTTCTTTTGATAATTTACTCAACATAAGAGTTTTGATTTTCCTTCACAAAATAATATATACCCAGCAGCCTGACTATCTTTACAACAAACTTTGTTTTTCGGATCTCAGGGGCAAAAGAATAAAATCTTTTGGATACAAGAGTTTGATATCTAAATGGCATTTCTATATTTTCGCTATATCTCTGTGGAACTCCATTTCTTATAATGTGCAACTTTTAAGTAACGCACGTCTATTTAAAGAAAACATTATTAAACTTTTCTCACTCTAGTCGGTTGCTAAAAACTATTTGAAAAAAACCTTTTTTTTTTCTTTTTTCAATAATTTATTTTTCTTTTAATTTTTATTTTTTTAAATTCCTTGTGCTTAATTTGCTGACTAATTCTTTATGACATTATTTTTACAACAAATTTTTATACCTTTTTCTTATACTTTTTTATAATAATTTTCATAATTTTGTAATTAGTTATTAAGTTACTTATCATTTTTTATTCTATAATTTGATGTTTTTAAATTTGGCAAATATTCAGTTCCATACTGCAAAATAAGACTTTTAGTCTTGTGTATGGAACTTCCAAATAAATAAATAAAATAAAAAAATAAAAAAATATCGGAACGCTAAAAAAGCTTTTATGGTAGAAAAAAATAATTTAAAAGCTCAATCGGCGATTAATATTCTGCAAACGAATATAATTATGCAATTTTCTTTTTTGCAAAATATTTTCGCGATTTCTTTTTTGCAAACTAAGAACCAAACTTTGGTGTAGAAATTGGTATTATATTCCCAAGATTAAAAATTTAAAAAAACCACACTTAAAAAATTGCAAAATAATCGTGGAAAAGGGCGAAAAAGGCTTTATGGTACAAAAAATGAATCAAAAAATGAATCAGCGATTTACATTCTGCAAACAAATATATTGATGCAAAAATTGTGCTTTTTGCTAATTTTATTTTTCGCAATTTTTTCTTTTTTGCAACTAACCACCAAACTTTGTTTCATGAAGTGTGTATTATAGTCCCTAGATTATAAATTTAAAAAAACCCCACTCGAAAATTTGCAAAATAATAGCGGGACGCGAAAAAAAGTCTTTATGGTATGAAAATTGTATTAAAAATCTTAGTCAGCGGTTTACATTCTGTAAAGAAATATATTAATGCAAAAAATTTCCTTTTTGTAATTTTTTTCAAGATTTTTTTTTGCAATCCCTAGATTATAAACTTTAAGAAATCGCGGAATGTGAAAAAGCGTAGAAAATGACTTAGAATAGCTAATCAACTATTAACATTCTGCAAACGAATATATTGAGTGTAAAATTATACTTTTCGCAACATATTTTTCGTTATCCCTGATTAACAATTCTGTGTTCGTTGATGTTTGGAGGCACATAATATTGTTTTCCGCAAAAAGTGTAGAGAGATTTACATGGTCATTTGTTCCTAATAATGCATATTTTTGTATTTATCAAAACTACATATCTGCTAGTATTATCATAAAATTATATAAAAATTTTGTTTCAGAACTCTATATCTGCATTAGCGACGTAAATAACGCAAATAATTTCAAAATAAGTATATATAGGAATAAGTTGCCATTTTTAAATAATATTCTAGAAGACAGATTGATTCAAAAAAATCTTATAAGCAAGTGAATTAGTTTTATTGCTCTCCTGAACAATTGTATTTTTGCAGATATAGAGTATTGAATCTATGGTATCGATATAAAATAAAATTTAGCCTTAAATTCATTTTCCGGAGATTTTGGAGTGTGACAATTATAGAACTTTTAGAACTTCATGCAAATACATACATATGTGCAACAAATTTGCAGCGATTTGTTAGTGCATATTTTTTACAACTTATTTTTGACTCTCACTAAAACTTAGTTTTTATACAATTTAAAGTACTTATGTATAATAATGTGAAAACCTTATAACACGTTTATAAAATTAATTTTGTATGAGAATTTTGTTTTATAAGCCATTTATAAATTTTAAAAGTGATTATGCAGAAATCTTTAAAAAATTAAAAAGAAAAAAAATGTGAAATAGATTGCTTTTTTATTTACATCTTCAGTAATATGAAATACTGACAAAAAAAGCCAGAAATAAAATTGATAGAACTTGGTGAACTTGGTCATTAATAAAATCTTTAAAAAAAAACATTTTTTTCTTTTTTAATTTTCATGATGAGGACGAAAGTTATAGGAAACTAATAATTTTTCGATGATGATAAACGATAGATTTCAATGTTTAAACTACTTTGTTCTAGGTTGGTTTGTTTTAACATCAAATTACTAGGGTATAATTCAATTGAAAGACAAACCCTGAATTGAGAACCCTACTTTAATCGAAAGTTTAACAAATTAGTAAGATTTACCGAGTGTTTCAGTTTCATATAATTCCCCATTATTGCGTTCTGCTTTATGAAATCAGCACCCCGTTTCTGTATTTCTCGCATCGAAAAAGTTTGCGGAAAACACATGTGAAATGCAACCCTGCTCTGCTTTATATAGGGTGAGTCGCAGACAATAAAATATATATGAAACCAAATCCGCTAGTAATACGTTGCATAGTAAGTTATTTCTAATTAAATTAGGTATTTTACAAAACAACATGTGTCAACAGTTCTTAAAGTTACATTATCTAAACGAATTACAACAAAAACTGCAGTCCATTTTATCACGTCTTTAATCAGCCTGTATAATGCAGGGTGACCATGCATTTCTCGATGCGAAAACTTCTCGCATTAGATACAGAAACGGGGTACAGGTTTGTGCGGGAATGGCGTGATGCGAAGGCGTCATTAAGCTACAACCTTTTACAGTGTGTAAACCTCAATCTCCGATCAGTAATAAAATTTTTTTTATATCAACGTATAGAGAAAGAAAATCCTCAAGACACATGATTATTATACCCTACACCACTATGTGGTCAGGGTATTATAAATTTGTGCTGATGTTTGTAACACCAAAAAATATTGGTCGTAGACCCACCTTATAGTATACCGATCGGTTCAGAATTTTTTTTATTTCGATTTAACGGTGTCCGTCTGTCCGTCCGTCCGTCCGTCTGTCTGTCTGTCCATGCAATCTTGTGCGCACTCTACAGGTCGCAACTATTAAGATATTTTGATGAAATTTGGTACACAGACCTATATTGGCCCAATAACGCAGCCTATTGATTTTGGTGAACATCGGTCTATGTTTAGACCTAGTGCCCATATAAGGGTCCTACCAAAATTATACTGTTTATACGCTGCAGGTCGTAAATATTAAGATATTTTGATGAAATTTGGTACACAGACCTATATTGGCCCAATAATGCAGCCTATTGATTTTGGTGAACATCGGTCCATGTTTAGACCTAGTGCCCATATAAGGGTTCTACCAAAATTATACTGTTTATACGCTGCAGGTCGCAAATATTAAGATATTTTGATGAAATTTGGTACATAGACCTATGTTGGCCCAAGGACGAAGCCTATTGATTTTGGTGAACATCGGTCCATGTTTAGAACTAGTGCCTAAATAAGGGTCCTACCAAAATTATACTGTTTATACGCTGCAGGTCGTAAATATTAAGATATTTTGATGAAATTTGGTACACAGACCTATATTGGCCCAATAATGCAGCCTAGATTTTGGTGAACATCGGTCCATGTTTAGACCTAGTGCCCATATAAGGGTTCTACCAAAATTATACTGTTTATACGCTGCAGGTCGCAAATATTAAGATATTTTGATGAAATTTGGTACATAGACCTATGTTGGCCCAAGGACGAAGCCTATTGATTTTGGTGAACATCGGTCCATGTTTAGAACTAGTGCCCATATAAGGGTCCCCCCAAAATTATATTGTTTATACGCTGCAGGTCGCAAATATTAAGATATTTTGATGAAATTTGGTACATGGACCTATGTTGGCCCAAGGAGGAAGCCTATTGATTTTGGTGAACATCGGTCCATGTTTAGAACTAGTGCCTAAATAAGGGTCCCCCCAAAATTGGCTTGGTTATAAACTGCAGATCGCAAATATTAAGATATTTTAATGAAATTTGGTGCGCTGATTCACATTATAGAAAATTTTGACATAAGCCCCATTTTAACCCTTTCGAATTTCGGATCCAAACAATACACCAGACTGGTGTAGGGTATTGTATAGTCGGCATGCCCGACTTTAACCTTTTTACTCGTTTTTTTGTGTGTTTAAATTTTTTATTTTGTGTCAAATATTACAAAATAAATTATCCATAAGTAAACCGGCTTGGAAAAATTGTGTAGTTTGCTAGATCATTGATTTTCAACTTTATAATTTCTGAAATTTCGCTCACGTTGGTAGAAAACCAGTACACCACGTGTGAATTTTCACATGTCTTGCAATTTCGCTTATTAAGGTAAGACCACTTCTGAACATTGGAATACCTATTTCCTAAAATGTCGTATTTATTTTTTTTTACCAGATTTGAAATTGGAAGTTCGCAGCTATTTAACCTTACAAAAAAATATCCTATCCAACAGCGAAATTTCAACCACCTGTTCTTAGCGCTTACATACTGTGTGTATATAGATGTGATTTCATGATTTCGGGAAGTATACCAATTAGCGTAGTATTGTATATATAATGCCAAAGAGTTCCCTGGTAAATCATTGATGACTAGGATCATATTGTAAAAATCATAATTGTATTGGTTTTTTTGCCCGCTTTTGGACTTTAAAAAAAAAAAAAAAAAATTTTTTTGGGGTAATTTTTTTATAAATTTCTTCAGAAATTTTTGTATTAATATAACTATTAACTACCTCTGGGACATTTTAACATATTCTAAATAGTTCCCATTTATTCAAAGTACTGCACTTAATTTCTGTAAATTACAATCTAAATTTTGTTTACGTTTTTCTAATATACTTTACAATAGTTTTACTATTTAATTCATAAAATTATTTTCATTTATAAGTGCTATACTTCTTAAATTTTTTTGTTTGTTTATTTAATTCTCTGTCTTAAGTTCATTCATAAAATAATTTTTAATTTTAGTTTTTTTTTTTATTCGTATTGCTATTTTCTTTGGCTCTTTATATTTCGACTTCTTACTTGTAATACAAATCTTAATTAAAGAATTTAGTATTACAGTAAACAGTGAGAGATCAGGGTATCAAAAGTGAAAGTGTAAAAATATTGATATTTTAATTCAAGTTTAAGCTAAAAAACATAAGAGTTATTAATTACCGCGATTTTTTTTATATCCAAAATCGAAATAATACGAGTTATGAGGAAGAGAATTATTTTAGTGTGGAATAGTTTATGAAAAAAAAAAACCTTTATAGAATTGAACTCAATCTCTACAAAATTTTTAAATCAATTGGATTCTACGATGCAAAAAGGCCTTTTCATCATCATAATCTCCATAAAACCGAAAAACCTGTAAGTAATAATAGCTGTATTCGGGTACTCAACATTGGGATCCCGCGGGATCCCAATTTTACCAAAATGCGTTTTCTTACTACACAATTGGGTAAATGAGAGCTGTCATGAGAGAGTAATATTCTTGTTCTTCTTGCACGAGAAAGCCCAGACTTTTTTTTCGTGTAAATTTGGGTAAATTGTTTTAATCAGCTGTTATATCATCAGTTGGGTGCAACTAGTTCAATTGAACTCCTCACTGATTTGAACCAAAGACCTAGTTCACAACTAATAGCTCTTTTAGTTCAATCGATCATTTCATTCATTCAGAAAATATGTTTATCATTTACAAAAATTAGTATAATAGTTGCAAAAGCCTATCGGTGATTTTACAACTCCATAAAATTGCCGACAATTTTGTGAAGCCGCTTGTTTAAATGTGTTAAAGAGTTAAATATGTAAATAAATCGAAGCTTTTGTTTAATATTTAAATCTTTTCCAAATTTAATAAACTATGTATTCCTTTTTGTAAATAGAAATGCCTAAAAAGGAAATTTTTGATTTAAAAAGGGGTTTAACTAGAAAAGCTATCTAGATTTTTACAACAAATTGAACAAGAACTAGAAAGAGCGCTCACCAAAACGAACTATAATGCACAAATCTATTGACATTTGTTTTTCGGGCTTCAAATGTGGTTTTTCGCGTTCGTTTACTTTTGTGCATTTTTGTTATTTCGGGAGAGTATTTCTTGTTAACTCTCATTTTACCGAACTTTACCCAAAAAGTAAAGAAACACACCTAATATTTTGGTTTCTTTTAATTCTGTTGAGTTTGATTTTTTTATTCAATACCGTACATATATATATACTAGCCGGCGCAGCCCGCTACGTTGTTAGCGTGCCTTAAAGTTTAGGGGGGGGGGCGCAGCAGGGTTGGAAAGCATTTTATAATATTAAAAATAGCGGGCAAAGCCCGCTGCGTTGTTAGCAATTCAAGTAAATTCACAAATTCAGTTGGAAAATTTACTGCGTCGGTTTCTTCCACCAGTGCTTCGTTACATGAAGTTTAAATATCGGAATATATAAGTTCCATTCCTTTTCTAAGGTTTTTTCTCTTTTAGAAAATTTGTTTAACTTTTTCGAGAGTATGTTTCAATGCTACATAAGTTTCATATTCCGTGGATAGTGTTTGAACAGGTAATTCCCTCTTCCAATCCATTTGCATTGTCTATAATTTCAATTCCACTCGTTCAACGTTTATATCCATTTCATTCCACTTGTGTAGTGTTTCAATTCCACTCGTTTCCTATTTAGTTTCTTAATTTTAGTGTTTCATATACACTTGTTCTTTAAGTTTTAGGTTTCTAAACATAATTTTAGGTCTCTATATCCAGCAGTTTGGCCAGGCCGTCAAGGGGGAAGTTTTTTCCCTTTTTACCCCTCCCAGTATAAATTTCCAAAAATACCATCTTAGGGGACGTCAACGTTGGAGAAGGAACCCAAATACCGAATTTAAGCTCCCTTGTTCCAGCAGTTTGGCCAGGCCGTTAAGGGGGAGACTTTTCCTGTTTTTGACCCTACCTGTAGAAATTTCCAAAAATCTCATCTTAGCGGATGTCTACAATAGAGGAGGAACTTTAATACCAAATTTCAACTTCCTACCTCCAGCGGTTTGGGCAGGCCTTTAAGCGGCACTTTTCGCTTCATTAATCCCCATTTTTGCAATGTCCCTGTCCAAAAAGCACCTTCCCGGTAAGTGAGCCCATACTCCAAGTAACATATGTTTTACATTTCAGGTTTCTAGTCAACTTTTACTATTTGTGCCCCTCTTGGTAGGAATTTCCGAAAATCCATCGACAGGGAATTTCAGCTTCCTAGTTCCAGCAGTTTGAGCAGGCTGTCAAGGGGGACACTTTTTCTTTTTTTGTCCCTCCCGGTTGGAATTAGGCTGGAAGAGGAACCTAAGTACCGAATTTCAGCTTCCTAGTTCCAGCAGTTTGGACAGGTCGTTAAGGGGCAACTTTCCCTTTTTGAGCCCCCATTTTATAACGACCCTGTCCAAAATTCAAAAAAGTATCTTTCTAATAAGTTAGCCCTTACTCCAGGGACCCACATTTTAAGCTTCAGGTTTCTAGCCGAAGGGGTTTTTACAGGCCCCCAAGGTGAGGCTTTTCTTTTTTTTGCCCCTCCCTTTAGGAATTTACAAAAATTCCATCTTCGCGGCTATCTGCGATGGATGAGGAACATTCATACCAAATTTCAACTGCATTGCGTAAGCGGTTTGGGCAGGCCGTTAGTGGGGACATTTTTCCCTTTCAACCACCATTTTTACTATGTTCCTGTTCCAAAATAGAAAAATTACGTTGCCGGTGAGTTAGTCCTACTCCAAGGAATACATATTTAAAATTTTAGGTTGGCCAAAAGGGATTGGGCAAGCCGTCAGGAGGAGACTTTTACCTTATTTCCCCTCCCGATAGGAATTTCAAAAATTCCGTCTAAGCGGACGCCTACACAGAAGGAGGAACTCACATACCGAGTTTCCTTTTGTGATATCCTGTAGGGAATTCCAAAAATACAAACTTAGTCGATGTCTACTACAGTGGAGGAATCTTTATACCAAATTTCAACTTCTTACCTCCAGTGGTTTGGGCAGGCACTTTTCCAATTTGTGAGACTGTTTATGGGGAGACTTTTCCCCTTTTTGCCCGTTCCGGTAGGAATTACCAAAAATCCCGTCTTAGCGCACGTCTATGCCGAATATCAAGAAACCTTGTTTTAGTGGAGATATCCGTGGGGGGAGGAAAAAAAGTAGTTTTTTTGAAATTATATATTATTTTAAATGGTACTTTTTGGAAAAACGAAATTTTTTGGAAAAAGATACTTTGTTTTTACAGTCTTTATTTGTACTTTTTTTGGAAAAGGTATTTTTTTTTAAAAAGGTGTTTTTTTGGAAAAATGTATGTTTTTTGGAAAAAGGTACTTTTTTTGGAAAAGGTACTTCTTTTGGAAAAGGAACATTTTTTTAGAAAAAGGTACTTTTTTTGGGAAAAGGTACTTTTTTTGGAAAAGGTACTTTTTTTGAAAAAGGTATTTTTTTGAAAAAATTTATGTTTTTTGGGAAAAGGAACATTTTTTTAGAAAAAAGTACTTTTTTTGGGAAAAGGAATTTTTTTTTGAAAAGGTACTTTTTTTGAAAAACGTATTTTTTTGGAAAAATGTATGTTTTTTGGGAAAGTGTACTTTTTTTGGAAAAGGTACTTTTTTTTGAAAAAGGTACATTTTTTAGAAAAAGGTACATTTTTTGGAAAAAGGTACTTTTTTTAAAAAAGGTACTTTTTTTTGGAAAAAGGTACTTTTTTTGGAAAAAGGTACTTTTTTTGAAAAAGAATTTTTTTTGGAAAAAGGTACTTTTTTGTAAAAATTTACTTTTTTTGGAAAAAGGTACTTTTTTTGGAAAAAGGTACTTTTTTTGGAAAAAGGTACTTTTTTCGGGAAAAGGTACTTTTTTTGAAAAAAGGTACTTTTTTTGGAAAAAGGTACTTTTTTGGAAAAAGGTACTTTTTTTGGAAAAAGGTACTTTTTTTGGAAAAAGGTACTTTTTTGGAAAAAGGTACTTTTTTGGAAAAAGGTACTTTTTTGGAAAAAGGTACTTTTTTTGGAAAAAGGTACTTTTTTTTGGAAAAATGTACTTTTTTTGGAAAAAGGTACTTTTTTTGGAAAAAAGGTACTTTTTTTTGGAAAAAGGTACTTTTTTGGAAAAAGGTACTTTTTTTGGAAAAAGGTACTTTTTTGGAAAAAGGTACGAATTTCCAAAAATGCCGTCTCAACGGACGTCTACACCGGTCGAGGAACCTACATACCAAATTTCAACTTCATAGCTCCAGCAGTTTGAGCAGGCCGTCAAGGGGGAGACTTTTTCCCCTTTTTGCCCGTCCCTGTAAAAATTTCCAAAACTCCCGTCTTGGTGGATGTCTACGATAGTGGAGTAACCTTTATACCAAATTTCAACTTCCTACCTCCAGCGGTTTGGGCAGGCCGTCAAGGGGGGCCTTTTTCCCCTTTTTAACCCCCATTTTTACAACGTCCCTGTCCAAAATTCTAGAAAGTACTTTCCAGGAAAGTTAGCCCCTACTCCAAGGAACACATATCTTAAATTTCAGCTTTCTAGCCAAAGGGGTTTTGGCAGGCCGTCAAGGGGGGCACTTTCCCCCTTTTTGCCCGTTCCGGTAGGAATTTACAAAAATCCCGTCTTAGCGGACGTCTACCCCGAAAGAGGAACCTACATACCAAATTTCAACTTCCTAGCTTCAGCGGTTTGGGCTGGGCGATGTTGAGTCAGTCAATCAGTCAGTCAGTCAGTCACGTTATTCTTTTATATATAGAGATATATATTTTGGTTGGAGTACGAAGGTAAAATTGTTTTTGTTTTGTTATTCATACAAGACACTGCTATTGTTGTTTTTGGTGAAATTATTGGAATTTTTTCTCTTCCTACTCCAACTAAATACTCTTACTACATTTTTTTTTGGTTTGTTTTTCAATAGTTTCTAGTTTTTTTTTGTTGTGAAACATAAGTTTGCTTTAAATTAATTGTATTGTAGTAATAATTAAAATCAGCTGTTTGGTTATTCAGTATTAGGTCTCTTCAAGAATTTCTGTCCGTAACGGGCATATATGAAAATATGTATATAATGATATTTCGTTAATATAATAAAGAAACAGAATATGAATTGGTAAATTTGAAGATAATGGTCTGAAATTATTTGAAGGGTTTAGTAGTTCTAATTGGTGGGTCTTCGAATTCACCTGAAGACATTGGTTGGGTAGGGGTTAGGTGCAGGCAAAGAATGAGCTCTGCTGAGATGTCTATTCATTCTCCTTTTTGTTAGGTCCGTCCGATAGCATTTTTGTTACTACTGTCAGTCCGTAAATTATTAGTGTGTACTAACTTCTAGTTATGCCAGTCTACAGGGGCAGGGATCATCTTTCTATATAGACAAACGAATCCACGTTGATTGAAGCAGCCGGAATCTTCTAGGTACACACTTAGATAGATGATTCAAAAGTCATCAGCCCATGTGAATAGAAATTTAGGCAGGTTATATAACAGAATGGCGCCCAACGTGGGGCCGTGATACGTTCAGGCCACATGAAAAAAATAAAAAAATAAATAAAATTTACCACCTTCGTTTCAGTTTGGAATGCTGTAGTGATGACAAAATTTGCTATATAGTTTTTGAGTTAGGTGCGTTGGAATTTATAGAAGATAGAACTGTAATTCATGTCTTTATAACCACGCGTATATATCAACTAATTTTCAAATCTGTGTCCGTTTACTATTTGAATAATTGGAAATTTATTTCAACTTTCGAAACAAAGTTTGATAACCTTATTCAAATAGTTTGTTGTTATTTTTCATTTTATTTTAGTTTTTGTGTCTATAAGGTTTAATTTTGCGAATAAAGATATAAGATTTACAGTCTTTTTCTTTAGCGAATTATAAAATCCTTGTTTACTTTGTTTTAAGGGTAGGAATGTTTAGACTCTAATTTTTTTATTTGAACTACATAAATCTACTAAATAAGAGTAAGACCATTTTTGAAATTGCATTTTGAGCACTATTCAGTAGTATTTTGTTTTGACGAGTCAAAATTCAGTTTGGTTTTGATTTTTGTTAGCTTAAATCATTCTACCACATTTCGATACTCAAAGTATACTGGTAATATGTCGTTGCGACACAGTACTGAGAATCTTTCGCCGCAAGTTTGTACAATTTGCAGAGAAAATTTAAATGGTGTTGGTACTGACAATGTTTTGAGAACGTCTTGTAATCATCAATTCCATCGTAATTGTTTACTGACATGGTTGAAACGTAATGCCACATGTCCCCAATGTAGAAGCAATTATAATAGCCGCGAGTTTGGAGTACTCCCAACTCCAAATAGGGGTGCTCGTACCCGATCACGCGTAAATAATCCAAGGCAGAATAATCCCAATACGTCAGTAAATTTAATCTCTATTGTACCGACAACTTCTGCTCAGACTTTAAATCAATCACAACAGCAAAACTCAGTCCCAGAATCTGCTACTGTGGAAAATACGACTGCGGGTGAAACATATCCTGACAATCACAATTCAAGTTCCACAGATAATAACGACGATACTCGAATTCGTAACATTGTGACCGCGGTAGTGTCTGCACGAAAAGCCTCTATTTTCCATGATTTGGATGAACGTGTTAATCGTATTATAGAGGGGGCGTTGTCTAGGGCTCTGGGTAATTTAAATTTAGGAGTGCCTCCTATGAATTCTGTACCGCCCGAAGATGCGAATCAGTCACGTTATTTGGACAACGAGTGGCCGCAGGAAATGCCGATTTTTGCGGGAGATAGTAATAGGTCTCACAATATTTCACGAAATAGGCTCGATGATCGTGTAAGTGATATTACTGTAATGAATAATTATTACAAAGTCGCTAACTTAATAAACAGCTGGGACATAAAGTTTGAGGGTTCTCCAAAGCTTTCTGTTGATAATTTCATATACAGAATAGAGTCCCAGGTTCACGATACCTTAAATGGTAATTTTAATTTACTCTGCGAGCATGTCCAGTGTTTATTTATCAGGGACGCTAAAGACTGGTATTGGCATTTTCGCCGTACTGTCAATAGAATTACCTGGCCTGTTTTGTGTGAGGCTTTAAGAACTAATTTTGAGCAACATCGATCTGATATCGATATTAAAGAAGATATGCGTGCTCGACGACAAAACTCTTCTGAATCTTTTGATGATTACAAAAATGCCATTTTCAGAATCGCTGAGAATTTATCAACCCCATTGCGCAAACAGGAAATGGTCGATATTTTGCAACGCGGGTTGCGTCCCAGAATTCGACAACTATTGTATGTTAATATAAGTTCCGTAGCGGATCTACGTCGCCTATGCATAAAGGGTGAAAATTTATTAAAGGAAATATCAAAATCGGAGAGTAATTTAACAAGAGGCCCATTTCAACGTAGGCCAATAAATGAAGTATCCATTGAAGGTAATGAGGAAGTAGTAGATGATATTTTACCGGAATCTGAAATTAGCGAATTGGCTAGGGCTTCTTCTAAAACTTTGGTCTGTTGGAACTGCCGTAAAGACGGTCACCGATACTTTGATTGTATTGAGGAACGAACTACCTTTTGTTATGGATGTGGATCCATTGGCATTTATAAGCCAAATTTACCAAATGCAGTCCGGGAAACTCGAGATCGAGCGAAGGTATGAAATAAAACCTTCGCAAAGACCACCTGAAAACCAACTGAAAATTTTGAAAGCTCATGAAAACTCTGATTTGACAACTGAACATTTTAAATCTTTAAATTCCCACGTTAGACAAATAATCCCATATGATATTCGTCTTAAAATTTACTATGAAAAAAGGGATAATATTTTCAAGGGCATAGAAAACAACGTTCTTCGTTGCGTCGAGAAAATTTTTGGAAACACATTAAATCTTCAATGAAAACTTTGGCTGCCTTAATTTGTTCCATCACACGTAGGAACAATGATCTTAGACCATATGGCGAAATTGTGATTTTAGGAGAAAAGCGATTAGGGTTGTTAGATAGTGGAGTGCAGGTGTCGTGTTTGGGAAGAAAGCTTTGCAACAGGCACAATTTTGCCTTAATTTGTTCCATGACACGTAGGAACAATGATCTTAGACCATATGGCGAAATTGTGATTTTAGGAGAAAAGCGATTAGGGTTGTTAGATAGTGGAGCGCAGGTGTCGTGTTTGGGAAGAAAGCTTTGCAACAGGCACAATTTGATATAGTTAATGATTCGCATTTAGTTGAATATGAATGCATGAGATGACTCCTAACCAGAGATTACGTTTAGAATCTGTGAAAAATCTCTTTCCTTCCTATGAAATAGATGGGTTAGGTAAAACTTCACTTTTGGAGCATGAAATAGAGTTAGAACCAAGTACACATCCCATAAAGCAACGATATTTTCCAATATCCCCCGCAATAGAAAAGTTGGTACATAGTGAAATAGACGAAATGTTAAAGCTCGGTGTAATCGAAGAAGCCCCACCCAGTAGTCCGTGGTCCAGTCCGGTTGTCCTTGTGCGAAAGTCCGATAAAGTTCGCCTATGTCTCGATTCTAGGAAACTTAACAGTGTGACAGTGAAGGATGCATACCCCTTACCTCACATTGAGGGAATATTAAGTCGTTTACCCAAAGCTGAATTTATTTCATCTCTAGATTTGCGCCGCGCATTTTGGCAAATACCCCTGGCGATAAAATCTCGTGATTATACATGCTTTACAGTTCCAAATCGTCCGCTATACCGTTATTGTGTTATGCCTTTTGGGCTAACCAACGCTCCTCAAGCTCTTTACAGATTGATGGACCGCGTAATCCCATGCCATTTAAAGCAAGAAATTTTCGTCTACCTGGACGATTTACTCATTATTTCAGAGTCTTTTGATCAACATATGTCCGTTCTATCTGAAGTTGCAAGTAAGTTACGCCAAGCTGGTCTAACTATCAATGTTCGTAAAAGTAAATTTTGTATAAAGGAAGTCCAATACCTTGGGTATGTGGTAGGTAATGGTACTTTACGTACCGACCCTGAAAAGATATCCGTGAAACAATTACGAAGATTTCTTGGCATGACAGGGTGGTATCGACGTTTCGTTGATAATTTTGCTTCGGTTACTGTACCACTCACTAATTTGTTAAAAAAAGGCAAAAGATTTTGCATGGAACGAGGAGGCCCAATCTGCGTTTGAAAATTTAAAGAGTAAACTTTCTGCAGCCCCTGTTTTGATAAGCCCCGATTATAGTAAACAATTCATACTCCAATGCGATGCAAGTAAATTCGGAGTAGGTGCCGTGTTGGCTCAAAGAAGTGAAGATGGGCAGGAATTGCCAGTGGCGTTTTTCTCCAAAAAGCTCAAAAAGGCTCAATCTAATTATAGCGTGACCGAGCTTGAGTGCTTATCGGTTACTCTCGCCTTAAAAAAATTCCGACCCTATGTGGAGGGTCAGGATTTTTTGGTGATAACGGACCACTCTAGTCTTCAATGGCTAATGCGCCAATCTGACCTCTCAGGAAGATTGGCTCGTTGGTCTTTGAAGCTACAAGGGTATCGTTTGCAGATTGTGCATCGTCGGGGATCGCAGAATGTTGTACCAGACAGTTTGTCACGACAAAATTTTAATCCTGTTGAGGAACTAGAAATCCGTCCGCTAACTGATCTGGCTTCTCCTGAGTTTGATTCAGAGTCGTACGTTAAATTACGAGAGAATATTATGTCTAACCAGTCTAAGTTGCCGGATCTAAAAGTTGTTGAGGGTAAAGTTTACAAACGTTGTGATTTCGCGGATGGGGATTCCGAAAATGAGATTTTTATATGGAAACTCTGGGTTCCTTCTGCTTTGGTCCACACGGTAATTGACAACGCACATTCTCCACCGAATAAATGTAATGGAGGGGTTGCAAAGACATTAGAGCGCCTGAAGCATAATTTTTACTGGCCTAAAATGTCCTTCGATGTTAAGGAATTTATTTCTCTTTGTACAGTTTGTAAACAAACGAAAGCGCCAAATACTTTATTAAGACCACCAATGGTAGGACATTTTTCCGCAGTCCGTCCGTTTCAACATGTATTCATTGACTTGTTAGGCCCTTACCCGAGGTCCAAGAGGGGTAATATTGGAATAATAATTTTGCTTGATCAATTTACTAAATTTCCGTTTCTTAAGCCAATAAAGAAATTCAATTCATCCGCTATTGTTTCGTTCTTAAAAGAGGAAATTATTCCGATTTTTGGTACACCTGAAAAGCTTTTGAGCGATAATGGTAAGCAATTTAAGTGTTCTTTGTTTGGAAAATTTTTGAGAGATCGTGGGATTAAACATATCTTTACCGCTCTTTATAGCCCGCAGGCGAACGCAAGTGAGCGCGTAAATCGCATAATAATTTCAGGAATTAGATCATACATTGCTAAGGATCATTCAGAATGGGATGTTTATTTACCCGATATTGCTGAGGCAATCCGTAGTTCGTTTCACCAAACCATTGGATGTAGTCCATATTATGCATTATTTGGGCAAAGTATGGTAAATCATGCCTCCGACTTTGAATTGCAGCGCAAATTGGGATCATTTGATTGTCAAATTACGGGTCCTAAGGATAAATTAGATATCATTCGCAATAATGTTTTGCATCATATCGAAAAGGCTTTTGAAAATTCGGCTAGGAGATATAATTTACGAAGTAGCAGTAGAACTTTTGATATAGGTGAAACAGTTTATCGAAGAAATTTTGTTTTGAGTAATGCTGGCAACAAATTTTGTTCAAAATTTGCTCCTATTCGGGCAAAAGTTGTAGGCGTGAAGGGAAATAATATTTATGAATTGGAGGATGAGGATACAAGTAAGCGCGAATTTTATCACGGAAAGGATATTAGGGATGGATAATTGTTGGAACCACCTTTTCTCATGTTTAGGCAACGGTGCTGCAAAACATGTTTTGTTCTAGGTTGGTTTGTTTTAACATCAAATTACTAGGGTATAATTCAATTGAAAGACAAACCCTGAATTGAGAACCCTACTTTAATCGAAAATTTAACAAATTAGTAAGATTTACCGAGTGTTTCAGTTTCATATAATTCCCCATTATTGCGTTCTGCTTTATGAAATCAGGTTTGTGCGGGAATGGCGTGATGCGAAGGCGTCATTAAGCTACAACCTTTTACAGTGTGTAAACCTCAATCTCCGATCAGTAATAAAATTTTTTTTATATCAACGTATAGAGAAAGAAAATCCTCAAGACACATGATTATTATACCCTACACCACTATGTGGTCAGGGTATTATAAATTTGTGCTGATGTTTGTAACACCAAAAAATATTGGTCGTAGACCCACCTTATAGTATACCGATCGGTTCAGAATTTTTTTTATTTGGATTTAACGATGTCCGTCTGTCCGTCCGTCTGTCTGTCTGTCTGTCCATGCAATCTTGTGCGCACTCTACAGGTCGCAACTATTAAGATATTTTGATGAAATTTGGTACGCAGACCTATGTTGGCCCAATAATGCAGCCTATTGATTTTGGTGAACATCGGTCCATGTTTAGACCTAGTGCCCATATAAGGGTCCTACCAAAATTATACTGTTTATACGCTGCAGGTCGCAAATATTAAGATATTTTGATGAAATTTGGTACACAGACCTATATTGGCCCAATAACGCAGCCTATTGATTTTGGTGAACATCGGTCCATGTTTAGACCTAGTGCCCATATAAGGGTCCTACCAAAATTATACTGTTTATACGCTGCAGGTCGTAAATATTAAGATATTTTGATGAAATTTGGTACACAGACCTATATTGGCCCAATAATGCAGCCTATTGATTTTGGTGAACATCGGTCCATGTTTAGACCTAGTGCCCATATAAGGGTTCTACCAAAATTATACTGTTTATACGCTGCAGGTCGCAAATATTAAGATATTTTGATGAAATTTGGTACATAGACCTATGTTGGCCCAAGGACGAAGCCTATTGATTTTGGTGAACATCGGTCCATGTTTAGAACTAGTGCCCATATAAGGGTCCCCCAAAATTATATTGTTTATACGCTGCAGGTCGCAAATATTAAGATATTTTGATGAAATTTGGTACATAGACCTATGTTGGCCCAAGGACGAAGCCTATTGATTTTGGTGAACATCGGTCCATGTTTAGAACTAGTGCCTATATAAGGGTCCCCCCAAAATTGGCTTGGTTACAAACTGCAGATCGCAAATATTAAGATATTTTAATGAAATTTGATGCGCTGATTCACATTATAGAAAATTTTGACATAAGCCCCATTTTAACCCTTTCGAATTTCGGATCCAAACAATACACGAGACTGGTGTAGGGTATTGTATAGTCGGCATGCCCGACTTTAACCTTTTTACTCGTTTTTTTGTGTGTTTAAATTTTTTATTTTGTGTCAAATATTACAAAATAAATTATCCATAAGTAAACCGGCTTGGAAAAATTGTGTAGTTTGCTAGATCATTGATTTTCAACTTTATAATTTCTGAAATTTCGCTCACGTTGGTAGAAAACCAGTACACCACGTGTGAATTTTCACATGTCTTGCAATTTCGCTTATTAAGGTAAGACCACTTCTGAACATTGGAATACCTATTTCCTAAAATGTCGTATTTATTTTTTTTTACCAGATTTGAAATTGGAAGTTCGCAGCTATTTAACCTTACAAAAAAATATCCTATCCAACAGCGAAATTTCAACCACCTGTTCTTAGCGCTTATATACTGTGTGTATATAGATGTGATTTCATGATTTCGGGAAGTATACCAATACCAAGTAGTATTGTATATATAATGCCAAAGAGTTCCCTGGTAAATCATTGATGACTAGGATCATATTGTAAAAATCATAATTGTATTGATTTTTTTTGCCCGCTTTTGGACTTTTTTTTTGGGTAATTTTTTTATAAATTTCTTCAGAAATTTTTGTATTAATATAACTATTAACTACCTCTGGGACATTTTAACATATTCTAAATAGTTCCCATTTATTCAAAGTACTGCACTTAATTTCTGTAAATTACAATCTAAATTTTGTTTACGTTTTTCTAATATACTTTACAATAGTTTTACTATTTAATTCATAAAATTATTTTCATTTATAAGTGCTATACTTCTTAAATTTTTTTGTTTGTTTATTTAATTCTCTGTCTTAAGTTCATTCATAAAATAATATTTAATTTTATTTTTTATCATATTCATCACATAATCCTTCTCCTTATATTCGTATTGCTATTTTCTTTGGCTCTTTATATTTCGACTTCTTACTTGTAATACAAATCTTAATTAAAGAATTTAGTATTACAGTAAACAGTGAGAGATCAGGGTATCAAAAGTGAAAGTGTAAAAATATTGATATTTTAATTCAAGTTTAAGTTAAAAAAACATAAGGGTTATTAATTACCGCGATTTTTTTTATATCCAAAATCGAAATAATACGAGTTATGAGGAAGAAAATTATTTTAGTGTGGATTAGTTTATGAAAAAAAAAACCTTTATAGAATTGAACTCAATCTCTACAAAATTTTTAAATCAATTGGATTCTACGATGCAAAAAGGCCTAAACTAAATACTCTTACTACATTTTTTTTTTTTTTTTGGTTTGTTTTTCAATAGTTTCTAGTTTTTTTTTGATGTGAAACCTAAGTTTGCTTTAAATTAATTGTATTGTAGCAACAAGTATAAACCTATAGAGAGACTACCGTCCTCACCAAATTTTGTTGTTGTGTAGCGAACTTGGCAAAGGCTAAGAAAACATGTTGATAATGTTGTTAAGAGAAAAAATAAGTCGGAAGAGCATTTTGAGAAACATTTTTTCGTTTTTTGCTTTTGAAAAAACTTCTTTGATCAGTGTTGTCAAGTTTGATTTTCCATTTAGGGGTTTTTTAATGAATGTAGTAAATTCTTTTCAACTACTGTTTTTAATAATTTTTGTTAATATTATTTTAAAATTTTTTAAATAATTTATTTTATTATACTAATAATATATAATTCAAATTATGTTTTTAATAATTTTTGTTAATATTATTTGAAAATTTTGTAAATAATTTATTTTATTATACAAATAATATATAATTCATTTTCACCGTTCTTGTTAATTTAAATGTATATTATTTTTGTTAAAATAAACTATATTTTAGTCGACCGTTTGTGATGCAGTTTTGTCTGAGGCCGGGGTAAAATTCAGTTTGTCCAGGTTCGTCAAAGGTCTGCCTCCTTTGAAATAAAACAGCAATCGTTTCTTTTGTTCAATTCAATTGTACGATCCTGTATCGCACACAGTTTTATTTACCAAGATCTTAAACTACTTAAACTACTTATTTAATCTAATGACTGTTATTCTTTAAACGTTGTCGATGATTCGGTGCACAGGATGATCTTCGGCAACTCTGGCAGTGGTTGCAGTTCCTCCAAACGTCGATAGCTCTGTCACTGGTTAGATATGATTAGGTATTGAACTAAGTATCTCACGAAAATAGTAAGCAGGTAAGTCGGGTTATTCCAGGAAAACGAGGATATGTTGAAAATACGATTAGTAAATATGTCTAAGTGACTCACGAGAATAGTAAGCAGGTGAGTCGGGTTATTTCGGGGAAACGAGGGAATCTGGTAAATACGATTAGTAAATATTTCTAAGTAACTCACGAGAATAGTAAGCAGGTGAGTCGGGTTATCTCGGGGAAACGAGGGAATATGGTAAATACGATTAGTAAATAGTTCTAAGTAACTCACGAGAATAGTAAGCAGGTGAGTCGGGTTAATTCGGGGAAACTAGGGAATATTGTAAATACGATTAGTAAATAGTTCTAAGTAACTCACGAGAATAGTAAGCAGGTGAGTCGGGTTATTTCGGTAACTCCGACCTTGTTGGCTTATTCGTGTATACTTCACCGAAGGACGAAGTATAGTAAAACTCCAACTGGGTTCGGGTTACCTCGGGAACACGAGGAGATGTAAATACGATTAGTGAATAGTTCTAAGTAACTCACGAGAATAGTAAGCAGGTGAGTCGGGTTAATTCGGGGAAACGAGGGAATATGGCAAATACGATTAGTAAATATTTCTAAATAACTCACGAGAATAGTAAGCAGGTGAGTCGGGTTATTTCGGGGAAACGAGGGAATATGGTAACTACGATTAGTAAATAGTTCTAAGTAACTCACGAGAATAGTAAGCAGGTGAGTCGGTGAAACGAGGGAATATGGTAGATATGATTAGTAAATATTTCTAAGTAACTCACGAGAATAGTAAGCAGGTGAGTCGGGTTATTTCGGTAACTCCGACCTTGTTGGCTTATTCGTGTATACTTCGCAGAAGTACGAAGTATAGTAAAACTCCAACTGGGTTCGGGTTACCTCGGGAACACGAGGAGATGTAAATACGATTAGTAAATATTTCTAAGTAACTCACAAGAATAGTAAGCAGGTGAGTCGGGTTCATTCGGGAACTTTAATCGGGCTGGCTTATTCGTGTATACTTCGCCCACGGGACGAAGTATAATAAAACTCCAACTGGATTCAAGCTCCCCCTAGGCTATACAACTTTTCCCTTATAAGCAATACGTTCTATTAACCTAATAAGAATTATTAGAATATTTGCCCAGCACAGTGAAAATATATTGTTGGTTAGGGGTATCAGCATTTCCATTAGGTATATGAATAAGTAGGTTATTTGTAACGGCACGTTACACGTTCAGTCGAAGAACTCTGGTCTCCGATTGGCAATTTTATATTAATGCTATTAGTCTCTGGAACAGTCTACCTACAAATATTCAAGTTATAGGCAACGCTTTGCAATTCAAAAAAGCTCTTTTATAATTAATAATATCAATATTTTAACATGCTTAATTGTTTGTAAACGCAAAAATCTCGTTTTTTGTTGTTTTGTTTTTTTACTCGTATTATATCTGTGAAATTTAATTTAACTTAATTTTTATATATTTAAATTGTACTTAATTTTTATTTTAAATTCATCAAGAATGCTAATGTACGTTATACTAATTCTGTACTATAATTATAAGATTTTAAATCTTGTTGTACAGAAAATCAAATCAAATAAAATAAATAAAAATAAAAAATAAATTAGTTTAAAAAAAACCCAAAATTGACACCATTAACAAATGTTTGTTGGCACGTTAATTTTTTCCATGTTGAAGCAACATTGGAATCTCTTAAATCCTCTTAAAAATCTGAAAATTCTCTTAAAAATCTGAAAAAACTCACTTAACCTCAATGCTTATTATATAGGGAAATGTGTGAAAAAAAACACTCAATCTCATTTTTTTACAATGTTTACCAACATGTTTTGTTTTCTTTCCCGACTTCACGAACAAAAATAAAGAGTAAAGGTTAACAGAGGAAGAGTGGTATAGAAACCCACTGGTGTGGACCACTCATTTTAATGTTATGATTTACGTTTTTTCTGTGTTAACATAGTTGTTAAAGCAGATGTTAAGAAAACTATTTTATAACATCTCAGTCCATGCCATATTTTTTTACTGCTTAATGGCATAACCAACAAACAAATCTTGTAAAAAAAAAAACAAAGAAAATATATAAAAACAGTGTAATTGTGAAGTAATTTGCATTATTAGAACTTAAAATGTAATATTCTTTTTATTTATGCAAGAAAAAATATACAACCAATTAATTACTGTGAAATAAAAGACATTCATTTGCGACTGACTCCGGCAAGAAAAAATTATTAATGAAATTTCTTAACATTAATGTTCTCCACCACAAAAGTATTAGATTTTATTTGTGACTCTCCTAACAGCTATCTTAACAGAATCTCATAGCTAATGGAGACACAGAGTAATGTTTCGCAAACAGATTCTGCTAGATTCAGCTGTTTTTTTAGGAAAAATTTTTAAAGACTTTTATATTAGTATATGAACAACTTAAAAAATGTTTCGAATGAACGAGTGAAATACAAGAACACACTAGTTCAAATATAAAATATATTCAAATGAACTGTGAACTATAATGCCAAATTCTAGTCATTTTTATTCCGATTGTTTGTTTGTACAAAATGTTTTATTTTGTGTGGAAATTTCCGGGTGTCCTCACATTTTTACTCAATTTCTAAACCGATTTCGACATTTTTTTTACGATAGACTAACACTCAGCGGATGCTGCTAACCAGCGCAATTGTCAGAAGCAAAGAACCGGTTGTGGAATTATCAACCTATAGTAATGGCTTGTGCCTGCAAGCAGGGAACTGCTAATTTTTATGGAAAACCAAAGGTTAATTTATCAATTTTACGTCTAAATTATAATAAATATGATGAAAATTATTGGTAGTAACAATAAAAAATAGCCACTTAATAATTAAAAGATGCGAAAAAAAATTTCAGTTTTCTATTTGAAGCCACATTTTATAAATTTTTTCTCAATAAATGCGAGGATTGCATTCTATTTATTTTCTAACCTCTTTGAATATGCCTAGCATACATAACTATGCAAGATAAAAAAAAACCATAAACAAAAACAGTTTCTATGGGTATAAATAGCTTAACATTTTTTTTAGAAAACAGTTTTCGCAATTGGATTTCGGGTCTATTTTATTTATGAAAACTTAAGAAACTTGGCCATATGCTATTTGTTTTAAATAAATATTTTTATTAATTTTTTTAAAAATTTTGTTGCTTTCGATGTATTTTGTTACGTTTCAAAATTTGTCAAATCATTTCGGGGGGGCTCGAGCCCCCAAGCCCCCCCCCCCCTAGCTACGTGCCTGATGAAACTTGTTGGTAAATTGTGGATCGCCAACCACATTGAGGAGTGTTAAAATATTTTACTCGTATTAGATGGCAACCCTTAGTGCAATGTGAATGTCGTTATAGAATTTAAAGTTAGATATTCTCCTTCTTTTAATCATCCTTCTTGTTCATTCCTTTTTTATTTTCGCTTGAGAAAGACGTACATTTATCTTTAAAAGGAACTTTGTATTATAAAAACAAAAACTGCTTTAAATAAAAATTAAAACAGTGTGGCTAGCCCTGGGCCCGAATTACGGCATTCGTGATCGAATGAGCTTTCGTATCGTTTCAAATATCGTCACGTATCGAATGAATAGATTACGGCAATCGATAGCTCACGTATCGAAATAAAAAAAAATTTAAAGATTTTTTTCGGTTGTAATAGAATTAAAACATATGTTTTGAGAAGAAGAAGAAGCAAAAAAAAAATAAAAATTTGGCGATAACAATAATTTTTTTAACAATTATTTTAATTTTTGCATTAAAAAATACAAAAATTGTTTTTTTTTCGGACTTTCTATATTTTTATATATTTAGTTAGAATATTCTTCCACCTCAAGTCCAAATTCTAATATGATATTGTCATATTTGATTTTTATTTGTTGTTTCAAAAAGGGGTTGATCATTTTCATGATAGACAATACAATTGTTTCGTAGACATCACTCTACTCTTCCGTTGTCCGCAATAAGAAAATGATAACTTTCTTACTCAAACCGAGACATTACATAAGGTACAAAAAATCAACGGGACGAGAATTTTGTACTTTCGTATATGAACTGTCCTGATTTGGTAAAACCAGCTATAAATCAACTCCTTTTTGAAAGCAACAATAATTGTTGAAAATAAGCACACCACGGCTAAAATCTCATTCAAATATTTATTTTGTTTTGAGTTTAAAATTAGTTGTTTTTACAAAATGTATTGACAACAGACATACATATAAATAGTACCCAAAGGGTACTTTTATGTAATTGTTGCGAGGGTACTTTTATGTAATTCTGCGGAGGAAAATAATACCAGCCGTGTAAGAAAGAACCTTCGGAACAAAAGTGATCCATTGACTTTACCAGCTAAAGCGTACGTTACAAATACTTTTGAAATTAATTTTGTATATTTGTTTAACCAATTTATTTCTAGATTTATTAAGCGTTTTAGAATTACTAGGATTTAACTACATTTTATCCGAGATTAAATTTGAGGGACATATGTCAACATCATTGCCGCCACACTGTCGCTTTTAGACAGTGGAGGATTCCAACATACGGTGGGAAATGATTTTTTGGTGGGAATGAGTCAAAGCGCTGTTAGCAAAACAGTCAATAAAGTTGTTAATGAAATGGAAGCTAAGCTGTGTCCGAAATTTATAAAATTTTTACCAGATCAATCATCTGAGTGTATGGAATCGTTTGTGGAAAAATATAAACTCCCAAGAGGTAATTATATTTCAACATATGTTTGACCTTTTATGAAAAATATTTTTATTTATTTTTAGGGATTGGACGTGTAGACGGCACGCATTTCGGACTGCAAAAGCCAACAACAAATGAACACATGTTCTTTAACAGAAAAGGATTCCATAGCCTTAACTCTATGATAGTAACCCAGTGTAGAAACGGTAATGACATATCATTATTTTTTGGAGTACCAGTAATGACACCCACTTACCTTCTGCATTATTTTAAAACATATAATAATGAGTTACGGATAATGACTTATTTTTATCATTATTTCAAATACAAAATAATTTTTTAGATTTTTTTGAAAATTTTTTGAAATCTATTTTTAGACTCAATATTTTTTAAACACTGGTAAGGATATATGTAACCACATATTTTTTGATTTTTTGTATGTTGGCGAGTAAGCTTACTTGTGTGCAGCAGGTCAATTATATTTTTATCTATTAAATATTACATGTCGATATAGCTCAGATGGTAGAGCTGCTGACTGGCAATCTGTAGACCCAGGTTCAATTCCCGCACCAGCAAATTTTATTTAAAAAAAAAAATACAATAAAAAATATTTTTTTTATATAATTTATTTTTTAGAAAATCTATTTTTAGACTCATTATTTTTGTCAGTACTCGTAAGCACATAGGTAACGATATATTTTTTGATTTTTCGTATGCTGGTGTGTAACGACAACTCATTATTTTTCGCGACATCCCCATATAAAGGTAATAAGAAATGTAATAACAAAAGTAAGTAGTTACCATAACCACATATCTGGTAATGATTTTCTACACTGGGAAGTTAACTGTATAGCAAAAACCTAACAGTTTTATTTTTAAAATTCTAATACATTACTTATTTTCAGATTTGCGATCATAAATATACAATTTTGTCCATAAATTCTAAATATGGAGGATCATCCCATGACTCTTTTGTTTGGAAGCAGTCCGAAGAAAGTAATTTGATGTACAATTCCAATAAGTTAAAAAATGGTTGGCTTTTGGGTATTTTATTTTTGAAATTCAATATTCTTACACGACTTTACTGAACTAATCTAAATTTTCAGGCGATTCGGGGTATCCTCTTGAGCCATGGTGTTTAACACCTTATAGAGACCCTGAAGATGATTCTTTGCAAGCTAATTTTAACAATGTGCATTCTAAAGGTCGTTGCATTGTTGAGAGAACCATTGGAATTCTTAAAGCGCGGTGGAAAATTCTTAGCAATGAAAAAAGAAGTCGTTACAGCCCGAAAAAATGGCAAAATTTGGGAATGTGTGTGCAGCATTCATTTTAAAGTCCCTTCGTATACACAGGTATCTATTCCCAACGCCGTTAGTATTGAACCAGCCCAGGTAAAAAATGCCGGCGGTACAAAAAACAAAGCACTGGCAAAGCGTTGCTTTACAATGGTACAAAAAAAGCATTGCAAAAGCACTAATTTAGAACGCTTTGCTAACCTTTGGAAATAGTGCTTTCCCAATACTTGTTTTACGAAATGTCTGTTCCCGTACTTTACCGAAGTTACACAAACTAGCCCAAAGGCGTTCCCGTACTCAAAATTGCGTGTAAATTGTTGTTTGGGCTGTTTTGAGTTCCCGCGGGTACCCGCGGTAACGTACTGGAACGCAAATAAAGTTTACCACTGTTTATGAAAAAAAACCACAGGCAAAACATCGGTTCAAAACGATTTGCCAACGTTAGGTAAAAGGACTTTGACAGTGCCTGTTTTAAAAAATTTACAACCGTATATAAAAAATACCACTGGTAAAATATCGGCTTAAAACGAATTGCCAACGTTTGCTAAAAGGACTTTGCCAGTACTTGTTTCACAAAATTTACAACTGTACATGAAAAATTACTACTGGCAAAACATTGGATTGCAGCGCTTTGCCAACATTTGCAAAAAGGATTTTGCCAGTACGTGTTTTACGAAACTTATGCCTGTATGTAAAAAATACATAAACTGATCACTTCATGTTCACCCTATTTAAGTACCAGTTTTCAAGTCTATTCACAAAACTGGAAAATTGTTCTTATCCCGGTGAAAAATGTTCATATACGCTCAAACATGTTCATATATGGTTTATGTATGGACACATATGAACAAATATGGATTTTTTATGAACATATATGGATTTTGTATGAACATATATGGAAGTATATGTGATTCCATATATGGAGAAAGATTTCATATACAGACATATATGGAGGCATCTGTTATTTCATATATGGAAATGGCACTCATATATGGACAAATATGGAAGTATATGTTATTCAATTTATGCAAAAGGGACTTGTATATGAACATATTTCGAAGAATACATTTTTCCATATATGTAAAAGGAACTCATATTTGGATAAATATGGAATTATATTTAATGCCATGAATAAAAAAAGGAACATATGTAGCGCCTAATTTGAATGTCATACATAAATTTATATCTATCGTACAACCTTATAATAAAGGACAGCAACGTTCGCATGTATTCGCATATATTTAATAAATGTATAATAAATGTATCACACAAATTTTACCATCCCGGCGAAAAATGTCCATATATGAAAATTTATGGTTCAACCATATATGTATGGATCCGAAAAATGAGGTAACACCTAAGTATATGTTCATATATGGACATAGTTTTAAGCAGAGATGTAATCGCTTATTAGATACAGTGCTGCTATACGAAAATTTATGTTTCTCTTTTTTCGGGATTGGAATTTTACAGATTTTTTCATGAAGAATTGAATAAAAAACAGTTGATCTAAAATACAGATTGGCAGAGCACTTATTTTACTATTGTTACCAACACTTTGCCAACGTTCGGAAAGATAAACGGCCAACCGAAGATCGCCGTTGTCATTTCAAGGTTGACCCAGTACTTTAATTTTCGAAAAACGGACGCTCTGCCAGCGCTTGTACCACCATATACAGTGATTTGCCAACGTTTTGCCGTTTTTATTTTTCTACATGGGAGACATTGGAACTGAAACTCACCTGACAAGAATAGGTCAAAAAATTAGAGATCAAATCAAAATCTCACTAGCAGGAAGAAATTAAAATAACCCAGCAAAAATATGTGTAAGTCATTCAAAACAAACAACTTTTAAATTGGTTACAATGGAGCGATAAGTGCTCTTTTTCTGTTTCGAGTGTATGTGCTTTAAAACAACTTTAAAAAATGTATATATGTTGTTTTTTTCTTTGTAAATGCATTTGTTTGTAAATTACGAATTTATTAGAAAGGGTACTCACGATGGGTATTGCAAACGATGCAAACGTTGCAAATGATTGCAAAAAAACAACGATTGCATCAACACAACAACAAAATGTATGTATTTGCAATTTGCTTTATTTTTCTTCATTTGCAATAAAAAACGAGTAAAAAGGTTAAAGTCGGGCATGCCGACTATGCAATACCCTACACCAGTCTGGTGTATTGTTTGGATCCGAAATTCGAATGGGTTAAAATGGGGCTTATGTCAAAATTTTCTATAATGTGAGTCAGCGCACCAAATTTCATTAAAATATCTTAATATTTGCGACCTGCAGTTTGTAACCAAGCCAATTTTGGGGGGACCCTTATATGGGCACTAGTTCTAAACATGGACCTATGTTCACCAAAATCAATAGGCTTCGTCCTTGGGCCAACATAGGTCTATGTACCAAATTTCATCAAAATATCTTAATATTTGCGACCTGCAGCGTATAAACAATATAATTTTGGGGGGACCCTTATATGGGCACTAGTTCTAAACATGGACCGCTGTTCACCAAAATCAATAGGCTTCGTCCTTGGGCCAACATAGGTCTATGTACCAAATTTCATCAAAATATCTTAATATTTGCGACCTGCAGCGTATAAACAGTATAATTTTGGTAGGACCCTTATATGGGCACTAGGTCTAAACATAGACCGATGTTCACCAAAATCAATAGGCTGCGTTATTGGGCCAATATAGGTCTGTGTACCAAATTTCATCAAAATATCTTTATATTTGCGACCTGCAGCGTATAAACATTATAATTTTGGTAGGACCCTTATATGGGCACTAGGTCTAAACATGGACCGATGTTCACCAAAATCAATAGGCTGCGTTATTGGGCCAATGTAGGTCTGTGTACCAAATTTCATCACAATATCTTAATATTTACGACCTGCAGCGTATAAACAGTATAATTTTGGTAGGACCCTTATATCAGCACTAGGTCTAAACATGGACCGATGTTCACCAAAATCAGTAGGCTGCGTTATTGGGCTAACATAGGTCTGTGTACCAAATTTCGTCAAAATATCTTAATATTTACGACCTGCAGCGTATAAACAATATAATTTTGGTAGGACCCTTATATGGGCACTAGGTCTAAACATGGACCGATGTTCACCAAAATCAAACTTGTTCGTCCTTGGGCCAACATAGGTCTGCGTACCAAATTTCATCAAAATATCTTAATAGTTGCAACCTGTAGAATGCGCACAAGATTGCATGGACAGACGGACGGACGGACGGACAGACGGACATCGTTAAATCGAAATAAAAAAAAAAATTCTGAACCGATCGGTATACTATGAGGTGGGTCTACGACCAATATTTTTTGGTATTACAAACATCAGCACAAACTTATAATACCCTGACCACATAGTGGTGTAGGGTATAAACATTTAGCAAAAATCACTTTGCATATAAGCTAAGTTGCAAATAAAACAAAACATCTGTTTTTAAGATATCAGCCGCCATATTATGATTTATAAAATAAGAAATTAAATAAAAAAATTGGTTGTGGTTTTTTATTAACATAAAATTTTTTTTATTTATTATTTTTATGATTCACAAATTTTCTCAAAAATACGATTTATTTTTACCTTTGACGTAAACAAAATCACTGTTGCCAATTTAGTTATTTTCTTGTCAAATCTAGCGATATTTTACCATTTTCAGCTATTTTCTAGTGATTTTTTAGTTTGATTTAGCGATATTTTTAGGAAAAAAGTTAGCAGCAGTGAACAAAATAGCTCATAAAGCAAATATGCAATTGATCTTTAAGCTGCCTACACACTAGGGAACATACTTAAAAAAAGAGAGCATTTTTTGTGAATGTGTGAGTGCGTTTGTGTGTGTGTGAGTGTTGAGAGCGTGCATTTCGTGTTTACAAAATTTTTTGATATTTTTTGTTCCCTCAACCATGTTCCCTAGTGTGTAGGCAGCTTTAAAAAGACGCTCACGATATGTTACAATTTGCATAGCAAATTAGCAAATTGCAAATATGCACATGTACCATCGTGAATACCCTTAATGATTCCATTTTTTATCTCTAAAAAAACAAAATAGTTAATTTTATTAACGACTTTATTAGGTCCATTCGATTACTTTTCTCAGTCAAGTCCAGTAAGAATTACTCAGCACAAACTTTCAGAGAGTAAGACAAGATTTACTCTCAAAATAAAATTTTCCCAAACATGTACGCGAACAGAAAATTTGCAACAATTTGCAAGTTTGTACACACAGCTGATTACAACTCCAAATATACAAATAAATTTTAACTGGTCGCTATGAAAGAAGACAATTTTTGATGTTAAACCTTAAGCAGAACATTTTTAGAAGGTTTTCTTATCTTTTCCATAATTTATTTTGAAAGTTTTACTGCTTTGCATTTCCATAAAATAATATAATTGGAAAATAATTTTTTTATTTACCATAAACAATCATATGTTTTCGAAACATATGTTTTTTTCTGCTTGCAAATTCTTACTGGCAAAAATTTATCCAGTAAAAATTTTCAAGAAAAAGAAGAAGACTTAGAAACTCTCAACATAGAACTGTCACTTTATTCTCTCTTTTTTCTTTTTGTTTACTGAGTATTTATGTAAACGAACGACATCCAGTAAAAATTTGTACAAATTTTTACAAATTATCCAGTAATCGAATGGACCTATTAATTTACGATTATTTACATATTTTTTAATTATTCGTACAAATTTTAAAAAATACTTCAATTACAGTTCCCATTGAAAAAGAGAAGGAATAAAGAATTGGATCCCATTGAACCTCCTGGAGTATGACCCAAATATGAATTGTTCTTTTCCCTAAATGCAAATATATAAAGGTTAACAATTAAAATGTATTGTTTAGGCTCTATGAAGTCGCTCGCGTGCTTTTGCACCGTGCACCAAAGAAATATGTTAATGAAATTTGTTGTAATGTTAACACATTTTATCGTGTAAAACAGACCAATCAAGAGGTTCGTTAACAGAGGTTGGTCCCTTACCTTTGCTTATACATTAAAAGTTCTATAAATGTCACCTGCTTTGAATGTCGATATGCTTTAATTGTTATTACACCTTAAAGTCGTAAAATCAAGCTAAATAAATAATTCTATAGTGACAAAAAATATATTATTTCTTCAACTCAAAAATAGATTTAAAAAATAACTGCCGTCAATTTTAAAATGTCCATTAAAGTTCCAAATTTTAATTAAAGTTAAAATTTTGATTAATGAACTTCTTCAACATAAGAATTTAACTAATCACGATTGCAAATTATAGCATTGGAACTTAATGCATGGTTTAATGAAAACGTTGATTTTAAGCTAACGATGGTTGACTTGCAAAATTCAAAGGACGACATGGTATTCGCCTTCGAAATGTCTGGGGAAAACTGTCCTCCAACGGTTCTCGGATTCTTTAATGAATTTAAAGCTAAAATTTCAATCATAGATCCACGGATTCAGCAAATTTATAATAATGGCCTTATTACTGTAGAGTTGTAAAATTAAACGAGTAAAAAGGTTAAAGTCGGGCATGCCGACTATACAATACCCTACACCAGTGTGGTTAAAAGCCAACTAATGTTTGGATCCGAAATTCGAATGGGTTAAAATGGGACTTGTGTCAAAATTTTCTATAATGTGAGTCAGCGAACCAAATTTCATTAAAATATCTTAATATTTGCGACCTGCAGTTTGTAACCAAGCCAATTTTGGGGGGACCTTATATGGGCACTAGGTCTAAACACGGACCGGTGTTAACCAAAATCAATAGGCTTCGTCTTTGGGCTGATATAGGTCGGTGTACCAAATTTCATCAAACTATCTTAATATTTGCGACCTGCCGCTTATAAACAATATAATTTTGAGGGGACCCTTATATGGGCACTAAGTCTAAACATGGAGAGATATTCACCAAAATCAATAGACTTCGTCCGTGGGCCAACGTAGGTCTGTGTACCAAATTTCATCAAAATATCTTAATATTTGCGACCTGCAGCGTATAAACCATATAATTTTAGTAGGACCCTTATATGGGCACTAGGTCTAAACATGGACCGATGTTCACCAAAATCAATAGGCTTCGTCGTTGGGCCGACATAAGTCGGTGTACCATATTTCATCAAAATATCTTAATATTTGCGACCTGCAGCGTATAAACAATATAATTTTGGTAGGACCCTTATATGGGCACTAGGTCTAAACATGGACCCATGTTTACCAAAATCAATAGGCGTCGTCCTTCGGCTGACGTAAGTCGGTGTACCAAGTTTCATCAAAATATCTTAATATTTGCGACCTGTAGAGTGCGCACAAGAATGCATGGACAGACAGACGGACGGACATCGTTAAATCGAAATAAAAAAAAATTCTGAGCCGATCGGTGGGTCTAGGACCAATATTTTTTGGTGTTACAAACATCAGCACAAACTTAAAATACCCTGACCACATAGTGGTGTAGGGTATAAAAAGGCAACATTTTTCTCAGAAAAGAAAAAGGGATAAAATATTTTGTGTTTATGATTGCTAATGACAATAAAACATTTTAGTGTTTATTTGTAAACAGAATGTATTACATATTACAAAGGAAGTATTTCAAAACTCGTATATAAATTCAATCTTTTGAAATCTCTGCACAGTTTCAATGAAACAATTACCCAGGTAGAAAAATACAAACGGCACAATGTTGGCCCGGTATTGGAGGCGGTAGTACATGTACTGGCAATGCGTCGGATTTTTAACGTAAACTGTACTGGCATGTTGTCGAAATGATAACACCAATAAACGCTTGGCCGTAGTAATTTCCCAACGTTGGCGCAGGCTTGGGATTTTATTTTTTTGGTATTATCCCAGTACATTTAATAACAAATTTAGTAGTTTGCTAGAACTTTACTGTCCTCTTAGTGTACATCACAGATTTTTAATGTATTCTTTCGAAACTTCACAAGAAAAGAATGGCGATGTCTCTCTTACATAAATAATTGTGTAATAGATGTAAAAATACGTAAGATTTATAAAATTGTTAATTTTAATAAATTAAAAAAAGCTCGTTAATTTTCAGAAAACAGTACTGGCCAAGCACGTTTTAAGTAGTACCGGCATTTCGTAAAAAACAGTGCTCTCCCAGTACAACTTTTGTTGTAACGTCGGCAATTTCTACCTGGGTAGGTATACAAATTGTTAAAGATTATTGTTTTTGGAAGAAAAACAAGAAGATGTACTAGTACTTATAATAAATTTACTAAACTAGTTCTGGATTGACTCTTAGGCACCAGTATTGTACCAGTTGATTTACAGTTCAATTCACAATAAAAAATTAAGTGTTTATTTACAAACTCTGATTTTTTATTAAATATAAATGCAAAAAAAAATAATAATTGCATATCTCATATTTTAATTCAGGTAATTTTTTTTAAACAGACTCTACTTAGATCGTATTTAACTACCCAGTGTAGAAACGGTAATGACATATCATTTTTTTTTGGACCACCAGTAATGACACCTACTTACCTTCTGCGTTATTTTAAAACATATAATAATGAGTTACTGATAATGACTTATTTTTATCATTATTTCAAATAGAAAATAATTTTCTAGATTCTTTTAAAATTTTTTTAAATCTATTTTTAGACTCAATATTTTTTAAACACTGGTAAGGATATATGTAACCACATATTTTTTGATTTTTTGTATGTTGGCGAGTAAGCTCACTTGTGTGCAGCAGGTCAATTATGTTTTTATCTATTAAATATTACATGTCGATATAGCTCACCAGCAAATTTTATTTAAAAAAAAATACAATAAAAAATATTTTTTTTATATAATTTATTTTTTTGAAAATCTATTTTTAGACTCATTATTTTAGTCAGTACTGGTAAGCACATAGGTAACGATATATTTTTAGATTTTTCGTATGCTGGGGTGTAACCATAACTCATTATTTTTCGCGACATCGCCATATAAAGGTAATAAGAAATGTAATAACAAAAGTAACTAGTTATCATTACCAAGTATGTAGTTACGTAACCACATATCTGGTAATGATTCTCTACACTGTGTAGTACACAACTGGTTCAAAATGATTATTTTGAGAACTATACAGTCAGAAAAATACAAACGGGAAAGCGGTGGCAAAGCACTTTAACGGGTGGTACAAGTACTGGTAAAAAGTGCTTTCCCATTCCCAAAATGATAACATCATTAGACAAAAGGACCGGCTGTTCAAAAGCGGCGGAAAAGCACTGGAGGAACAAAATTTTTGAACGATGGCAAGACGCTGGCAAAACCAATAAATAGGTGGTCTGGAAATATATTTTCCAAAATAAAATTTAAAAAAAGTTCATATGTATTTTTTTGGTCCTGCCGTGATTTGAACCCAGGCCGTCAGATTGGCAGACGGTTGCTCTACCCACTGAGCTAAAGAGACATATAATATTTGATGGCTAAACAAATAAATGAGTGATAATAGCTGGACAACTACTGGCTGTGCCAAAATGCTAGTACTGATAAACAATTTTTTGTAACTAGTATGCCAGCGTTGGGAGGGCAAAAAAAAAGTTGGTATTGAAGGAGCTTTCCCACAAACAGAAAAAGTGATTTTATAAAACAAAACAATTTTAAATTAAAAAAAATCAAAAAAAATTTTTTGCTTGCAACCGGATTTGAACTCGGAACCTTCTGACTACAACTGTTTTTAACGAAGCGTCAGCATTTTTATAAAATCATTGGTCTACCAGTGAATTGATTTTTGTACCCCTGGTAGCATTGGCTAGGTAGCACTGGATAACCACTGGTTGCAAACCTTGGCATATCACCAAGCCAATTCTTTGCCAGTGGTTTTTTTATAAACCGCAGAAATTTTTGTAAAACAAATACTGGCAAAAAGCTTTTTGCAAACGCTGGCAAAGCGTCCCAAATGAGTGTTCTACCAGTCATTTATTTTTAACAGCGTGGTTACCCAGTGGTATGCCAGTGCTTGATTTTTTGTACCACTGACGATTTCTGACTGGGTAGTTATGTAATTGGTAGTTAAAAAACTAGAACGTGTTAGAACTAGTTCGACGATTTGCTACTGGGAAACTAGAACTGAAAAACGTCAAGCTGAGTTAAACTTGCTTGAATTTTGTTTTGAGATTGTAATAAATAAATTAAATTAACTAAACAGCCCATTAAACTAAGTTTAACTGGCATCCAAAAAACTAGGCCTAAAATGTTACAATTTTGTATTAATACATTTAGAAATATGTAAATGCATAAAGTAGCTATGATACGTCATATTTATGTGGACAAGGATGTACCTTCCTTAGAAGTGCAGACTATAAAACTGGCCATAAATGACAAAATGTTTGTTGAGCTTTTGTTTTAATGTATTTTGTTTTTTATTTTATGTAATTAAGATAGAATGCTTACAAATTTCTTTTATAAAATATTTCACATCTTGGAAATGGGTTTGTTTGTTAGTTCATATAACTAAGATTTTATTAATGAAAATTAAATATAAAGTAAAAGTAAAAAAAAAATAAACTTAATATTTAGGCCACACTTTCATCTGATATGGGTACCCGAGGTGCTGCATACTTTACACGTAGTTTTTCATAAATTTTGCGATCCTAAAAAAAAAGAAAAGAAAATGAATAAGAATAATGTTGAGTAAAATCTTTTGTTAAGTCCCGAATTTACTTTAGCAATACATATTCCGTGATTTTTAACCCTCAAGTATATTATATCTGTGTCATAATCGCTTAAGAGCCGTTTACATTATAGGATTGAGTCATATGATTTTAAGTAAAAGAAATCATTACACTGGGAATATAATCCTAATTAAAATCTTAAAGACTTTAAATGTGAGAGAGCTAACTCAACAGAGATGACTTTGTTTGTGCAAATCTTATAAGAGAGAACGATTTTTTGAAAAAAGTCTATAAATGAGAAATCCAATAAGAAATCTTATGACTGCCAAAATAATCGTATGACTGCCAAAAAATATTAAGCAATTTGACGGATCATATTATTCAATCCTGATCCTGAACGGAGATTATTGTTTATAATTGATGTCCGAATTAGGATGCATATTAGGGTGTTCCTTAAAAATAGATTCGTCATTACACCCCCCCCCCCCTGTTTTATTGGAAATGGTCCCAAATTGAAGAAATCAATTTTTTTTTTTGGAAAACGTTAACCCGTGCCGGAAGTTGGACGAAAATTTCCCATTTTGGAAAAAAAGTTTATTATTATTAAAAATTCCCAAAATTCGAAATTAAAAAAAAAAATTTTTTCATTTCATTTAATATAGTCAAAATGATTCAGTAGTGGGATTCTCTAACGACAATGACCCACGAATTTGATAAAAATGCAAAAACATGTTTTTTTTAAATTAATTTTAAATATTTTTTAAAATGCCTAATTTGGAGATGTCGATTGCTATTTGTACCACATAATAGCTGATATTAAAGAAAAATAAATAAATTGGAAAAATTATAATTCGAGTTTGTGTTTGGAGCGACTGCTTTCCAGGACATTTTACAAAAGTTGCTCATTTTGTCAAAAATTTAACAAAATTTTAATGTTTTCATCAAAGTTTACATAGTTGTTTTCGGAAAAGTATCACTAAAATTTGTCAAGACTATAATTGAAGGGCTTAGTGTAAAAACATGATAAGCCACATGATTTCAAAAACTGATTTTATGTGTTCATTGTATTTAGGGTTTGGGGTTCGGGAATTCCCGGGCGAGAATTCCCGGGAAATCCCGGGAAAAGTTTGTCGGGAATTTCCGGGAAAATAATATATTTTTCCCGGGAAAACGGGAAATTTTAAAAATATTAAATTTTTTAAATTGTTTTTGTTTCGAATAGGATTTTTTAATTTTAGTCATAAAAAACATTTTAAATACCAAAACAAAAATGTCATTGTTAAAATCTTTTAAAAGGGAATACATTTATTTGACACAGACATAAAATCTTTGCCAAGTAATTAGGAGCATTTCAACTAATAAAGATTTTTCGCATAACTTATTCAAAATTTAAGTAGTAAAACCCAAAAACTTGGTAAAATTTTTAAAAGAAATATGAAAAAATAGCTTTGTTTCTTACAAATAATCGCCCATACTATCTAAATTTTTCAAATGTATAATTTAGGTAAAGTCGACTTTAGTTAAAATATTGGGTGGCAGTATACCTTGACTTGGTTTATTTTTGGAGCATTCTGATTGGTTAATTTATTTTTAACCAATCAAAATATTTGAAAATATAAATATTTTTGTAAGGTTTTCATACACAAAATGAACAAAACCGTTTGATTAAAAATAAAGTCGACTTTAAATTTAAAATACTCCTTTATATTAAGGGTCAATAATTTTATAAGTCACGTTTTCATTAATAAATATGAAAAGAAAAGACTAATGGTTAACGGTGGTATCTAAATTTGGTTATCCGACATCTAAATTTGGTTCACAAAAAAAAAAAAAAAATTGATGGTCATGCAACTTCTCTTGAAGAAAACAACAACAAGAATAACGTTTCAGCTAAAATTAGCAAAGTACCCGAATAAAAAAGTGTAAGCTGAATATGCATTAAAGGTTTTATGGTAGGGCAAACTTTTCCTGAAATGGTATCCAAATTAGCCGCAGTCAATCCGCGCCATAACTAGATCTTCCTTTATTCGAGAAAGTTTTTATAATAAAAACCTGGCATTGCAAAAAAATTAAACCGATGTAAAGAACATTATATTAAATTACTACAATCATGTAAAAGATATCATGATAAAAGAAATATCGAGCAATATTTCTAACAATAGGAGATTTACTATATTCTTAGATGAATGGACAAGAATATCACAAAAGAGATATTTGAACATATGTATAAACGGAAATAATTCATTTTATAACCTGGGGTTGGTTTATATATCAGGAAGATGTAATGCTGATAAAATAAGAAGAATTGTAGAAATAAGACTAGAAGAGTTTTATTTGTCTTTGGAAAATAACATTGTGGCCACCATATCTAATGGTCCAAGTGTGATGAAACGGTTTGTTTCCGACAGTCCAGTAGTGGGTGCTTTCTGCTGGAATCATGCAATTCATTTGGCAGTGCTTAGAGTAATTTATGTGAAATCAAAGGTTCAACATTCTGATATTTTTACTTTGAATTCTCACTAGACAGACTGAATTTGTACTGAAATAGTGTTTTTTTTTAACAAAAATTACTTATATACATAGGTGGTTTTCATTAACAATTTTGTTCAAAAATATTTCATTTCCATCTCATATCAAATTTTTTCATTCCCGTTTCCCGGGAAATAAAAAAGTCCGGGAAATCCTAAACCCTAATTGTATTACTTAATACCGTAAAAACATCCACTGAAAATATCTAAGCCATATTGCAATAAATTTCGGATCTAGCGTAAAAGCTACTTTTTACAATTCGATTTTATTGTGAAAATTTTCTATTCAAAAACATGATAAGCCACACTTGCAGTTTATAAGTGTGGCTTATCATGTGTGGCTTACCTCTAAACAAAAAGATGAATTCTGAAGAAAATATAAGCGGAAATAAAGTTTTTTGTGAAGATAATGCTGGTAGGACAAAGGATTTCTGCCAACTGATGGTGAAGTAATTTCAGAAACCAGCGATATGTGATTTATATTAACTTTTGTGGCTTATCAAGTTATTGAAGAAATTTTCAGAGAAAATAGAGAATCCCTTACCCTTCTAGATAGAAGTCTTGTGACAAGTGTATTCTAGTCTTCCAGCGAGGGCAGTATTGCCATAAGACAAATGGGAAAAGGTGCTAGATCGTCGAAAAAAAGTGCTAGAAAGTGCTAGATTCAAAATAAAAAGTGCTAAAAAAGGTGCTAGATTTTTATTTGTTTTTAACATGCATTATGGTTTTTTATCAGAGTTGGCAACCGATTCATAATGTTAAGGCCAGTTTATATTATAAGATTTTCGGTAGTATTTTGCTTTAGTACACATGCAAAACATATAGACAAGGTTGCAAAATCTTTCCGAAAATCTTATAGTGTAAACCAGTCGTTAGTGTTAATGGATAACGTTATTTCATAAATATTTCGTTAGGGTATTTTAAGGTTATCGGTATAATAAGTTATTTCGTTAAGTTGTTTTAGAGTTACCGGTATTTAAAGTTATTTCGTTTGATTATTTTAAGGATTTTTAAGTTATTTCGTTATGGCTAGTTTACACTGTACGATTTTTGGTATGGTTTTGCTTTAGTACACATGCAAAACATATAGGCTGGATTTCAAAATTACACCGAAAATCTTATAATGTAAACCAGCTATTAGCGGTATTTTAAGGTAAATGATGGTCCCTAGGATATTTAAAGTTTTTGAGTTAGGGTCTGTTAGGTTAAACGGTATTTAAAATTATTTCGTTAAAGTATTTTGCGGTTAGTGATATTTTAAGTTATTTCGTTAATGGTATTTTTAGGTTAAATGTAGTTATTTGAATGCATTTTAAATCGTTATTGATGTTTTAGGGTTAGTGTTGACCATCCATGTTTTTTATTAATATATTGAATTATTAATAAAAAAAAAACTGTGCATTTCATACAGTCGCCATTTCAAAGGGTCATCATTTATTGCTGGCTTTAAATCAGTAAAGAAATTAAAAAATCATAATTTGGAGATAAATTAGAAACGTTCTCCATAGAAATAATTTCCGATTTTGAGGCTAAAACATATCAGATTCTACAGAAAGATTAGCTATTATACGAAATATTGTAGGTTTTGTTAACTATTTCGTTAGAAAAATCATCAATTATTTGAAATTTTTTCACAGAAATGCCTTCAGATTTTGAAAATATTTTTTTATATTGATAAATCTTCAGATTCTAATGCCTTTTGCGGTCAAGAAAATTATATTTAAATTCTTTCTGCTGTAGAAAAACTATTTAAGATTCAGAAAATTTTTACTGAACAATATTTTTTGTTAGTCCTATACTTTTGTAATTTTAATATACATGCAGGAGCACCAGTCTTAGCAATATTTCTTTTCGAAACAGATTTTTACCATTCTTTCCAGAAGTTTAAAAATCTGCTAACCTCAGACACGGTTTTCGGGATGTACTTTAAGGTCATTTCGATTGCCGTTAACAATCAGATGTTGGTTTTCAAATTGGAACTGTTTTGGAAGTGATCTAGTGTGAACTTAAGTCAGAAATGCCAAACTAACTGTTCTTATTTCTTCTTTTTAGAAATTCGTAAATATTGTAATGCCAATATTTAACAAAAAGTTGGCATGACTGGTAAAGATATTTATTCACTATTCAACTTTAACCCAATTCAGAGAAGCTGTATATTTGTGTGTGGACTGTGATATTTGTAAATCCTGTTATTTCTTGAACTCGAGAAGTTATGCTTATTTAATATTTTTCTGTAAAACCTTTAATTTAAGGGTTATATCTAGGGTTTATGTCCCGGGAATTCCCGGGACGGGATTCCCGGGAATCCCGGCCTTTTTTCAATCCCGCAATCCCGGGAATTTTGTGCGGGATTTCCCGGGATTTTTTTTTATTCTTTAAAAGAAGTTTTAGCTATTATATATTGCAATTTTGGAAGCTAAATAAATTTAAATTTAAAGCATTGATTTGAAATTAATTTAAATAAGAAATATTTGAAACTATAAAATGGGATTTAAAATTTAATAAACTGAATTAGTATAAAAAAAATATTATTTAGGCCAAATTGTTTTTGGATGTCAATTGAATTTGGTTAAGTTAAACCGAAAACAAATTTTACCAAGTTTACCAACAAAAATACTCGAACTTCAGAACATTTTTTTCTTTAAAATGGTGATCTTTGTTCAAATAAAGCAATATATACAACACTTCAACATCCGTATCTCAGTTCAAAATACCTCCAAAAACTAGGCATTAAAGAATTAGTAATATTTTCTTATTTTCAATTGAGTATTTTGAGGTTTTTTTCACTTCAAATAATTTCATTTAAATTTCAAATGCTATTTCTTTATTTAAATTGTATTTTTTCAATATTATGCAAATGATTTTTCAAATTATTTTGGATTTCTTTATATGTCAACTTAAAATGCAACTATGCAAATTAAATAATTTCTTTTTAAATAGTTGTGGCATAAAAAATTTCTATTCAGGAGATACTAATTAAAGTTAAAAAATTATTTTAATTAATGTTTTTCGTTCAATTCGAGATCAAATATTATCACATTTTCCTTTAAATTATTTTCAAATTAAAACAGAGATGATAATATTTTTAGAAGTAAATTAGAGAGAATAAAAATTTAAAAAAAATCGATAAGGCAAGCAGGATAGAATATGTATTTTTGGGTCCTACTACACAAATGTTCTATGCCTTTATGGGTTAATAATTGATGATGATCTATTTGTATTGAATTGAAACAAATAGCAAATTGAAACAACTCAATTAGACTAACATCAACGAAATTCTAGCAATGCTATTTTTATCTTCTATTATTACTGTTTTTGCTTTGAACTTTAATGCTTAAAGTATCTTATAAACGACAACGAACCGTTAATTTTAAATGTATATTCTAATTATTTTTTAATCTATGTACAATGTAAATCCATGTTATTAAATTATATTTTTCACTATATTTATCTAGTGTGTTAAGATGAATAAAATATTAAGGTTGTTCATAAGGGGTGTGCTATCTGTTGTATCGTTGTATCGTCCTAACAAAAAACAGAGTTGTTAAAATTTTTATTTGTGTTTAACAACGATTTTCTATTCAGTTTTCTATCTGTTAGCACACTCAAATATAGGACACTAAACATTTGCTATTCTCAAATGTTGTATTTTTTCAGTTTCATTTTTAACAACTCTGTTTTTTGTTAGGACGATACAACGATACAACCAATAGCACACCCCTTGTGAAAACCCTTATTATATAATAAATAAATATAAAATAGTGTCGATTTTTATAAAAAGGGTTTAGAGAATTTGCCTAATAATTTGTGTGAAAAATACTCACTTTTAAACTTTTTTATAAAATAATTCTATACGAATACTAATGAAAAACAAAATATTTAGAAATAGAAATTTTTGGATTCCATATTTAACAAATACTTAAGCAAAAAATCTATCTTAGTTCTGACTATAAAACTGGTCGGACACAATTGTGCACCCATTAACAATTCCAGTATACCCTGAAAGAAGGGAACAAATTAAAACACCAGTGTCTCACTTTTTCTATATCAATTAGTTTAACCGTTTAAACGGCGAATTAATATTTAGTTAATATATTTCATTTTAAAATTAAGACGTCCTTCCATATAAATATATTACCTTAATAGTAATTCGCGATTTAAACTGTTAAACGAATTGATCTAGAAAAAGTGGAAGTCATGGATATTTTATATTTAGCCCTCTTTTCAGAATATATTAAGTAGATTTTATCATGGGTACAACCAAAAGATGTACTTTGTCGGACGGTGTTTTAATATAAATTGAGTTTTTCAAGTACAACATATGTCGGATTCATTTATTTTCTAACTAGCGGGAATTCCCGGGATCCCGGGAAATTCAGAAAAAAATCCCGCTGTCCCGGGAAATGAAAAAGTCCGGGAAAAGAAAAACCCTAGTTATATCGCAAAGCTTTAAATTAATGTTAGTCCATTTTTAGGGCTAAAAGCCGTGGGTGACTAGCCTGTTTTATTATTTTTATTTTTTTATTTTCTATTTTCTTTATTTTCGGATTTTTTTTTGGACGAGAGGACCAATTAATACGAAAGGGCCAATTTTTGCGGGGATATTATTTTTTACGCCCAATTTACTGGAAAATCCGTGGGGAGGTGAAAAAATAACACTTTTGCCAATTCCATATATTTCATGGGTGCTCTAATGTACAACAACAGCGTTGGCCGATATCACCACACACATCACGGAAGTTATTGTATAAACCAACAACATTTTGAACGCACCATCCTAGGAACCAAAAGATTATATTTGTTGCCCTCGACTTGACGTAAACTTTTGACACAAACAGGGTATCCTACTACAGGATATCTACAATTCGCAGCTTTCCAACTCTATCAAAAGATGACTCGCCAATTATATCTGCAACAGGAACTCTTTTGTAGAGTTTAGGAATTCCCGTTCACACTACGGGAGGATGGAACAAGGAGTTCCTCAAGGTGGGGTACTAACACCAATTCTCTTCAATTATTATATTTCAAAACTCCCCACTCTACCCCCTGGATTAAGGGTGGTAAGTTATGTTGATGATTGCACTGTTTCTTCATCAGGTCACGACATCGACACCATTAGTAGGAACATCAGCAAACTCTCAACTGGTAAGTCGTCAGCCACCCTGTTTACATCCTTTCCAAGGAAGGTCAACACGTCATTAAATATCTAAACTGGCAACACTATTGTCCCTACAGTTAAGCGGCCTAGAATCCTGGGGGATACATACGACAATATCCTTACTTTTTCCTCACACGCCAAGGACATCAACAAGCGTGTTAGAAGCAGGAACAATGTACTGAAATCCCTTGCTGGTAGCAGATGGAGTAAGGCTGGAGACGGTACTGGTTACCTACCAAGCTATAGGCAGATCGGTCCTAAATTGCTTCCCAAATCTTGACCCCACAGTTCCGCCAATTTCACTGGAGATCACTTTCAGGTTGCTAAAAATGCTGCCCTTCATATCATCACTGGCTGCCATCGTATATCTTATGAAGACAACATTTACGATGAGACAACGATGTTAAAGATTCAAGAGCACAACGAATTGCTTACTAACCAATTTCTTTTATCCTGTTACTGCTCGGATCATGCTAATAACGACATTATCTACATTGAACAACCTCCCCGCTGCACTCGCAACGACTTCCGCTGCTATATGCAATATGTTGATCGATTCATAATACACACGCTACTTGATATCAGAAACTATAAACAAGCACTTAAGCCCCGTTCACATTATCACACAAATGCTTATACTTTTCTTCACACAAGTATGACAAAAAGTATGCTGAAATTATCTGGTTGTCAAAAAAGTATAAAAGAAAATCTTTTCAGTGTTCAGACTGTTATCGACACACACAACAAATAAATTAAAACATTTATTTTTTCTTCTATTATTACTTTTTTTCACCACTAGTTGTTTTTAATCTTTGTTTAACATTTATTTGTGAATAACACAACACTTGTGTTGAGACAAGTGGTAAGTTTATGAAATATTTCAAAAAATAAATCTTGTCAAAAAAGTGTGACCGTATTTTAAAATGTGTGCACCCATTTTGACATGTGTGTAACGAACAGTGTTCACACTATTATACATTTTTGTTATACAACACATTTCTGACATGTATAACACACTTGTGTGATAATCTAAACGGGGCTTTAACAGCATCCACCAGGATGTGGTGTCAACTAGAGCGCTGAATGAATGTTTTACAAAACATTCTCTTGCATGCGCTGATGTCAGATTTGAAAATTTTTAATACTAAATATAACAAAAATTTACCATTTTGCTTATTCGTACTTATTTCAAGATATTAAAATTTAGATCATTACAAAAAAAATAAAGAAAATAAAATAAAAAAAATGTTTGGTTTTGTATAAGATAATGTTTTGTGAATGTTTTGCAGAACATTCATACTAGCCTCTAGTGTCAACCACCATCAGCAGACATAGCAACAACATAGTTCCGCACGTACACCAACCACAAAAAGGCTAACTGCTTAGAGTTCAGAGAGTTCACCAACCGCAAATTCAATGACCTACCAATCCCAACCGAAGTGAGCTTCGCGGAAAGGAAGTTCCGTGAAATCGTCAACGCTGCTCGCTTTATTCCAGTTGGAAGGATCTCGATCGTCAGGCCAAATTTCCCAGCTGGAGCGGCAGAACTCGTAGATGAGCGGGACGAACTTCGTTCGACCAACCCCAGGGTCAGCCAACTCAACCGCGAGATCAGCAAGTTGGTCAATCACTAATAACACTGTGAGACAAATGGTAGGGGTCAGTGATCGGGAAGGGTTCAAACTACCGGGGAAAGTTATATCGGTAAAAAAGAAGTTATACGTGTCCCGGCGTTTCGCTGGGTCACCCCTAGGAATCGAGATATATCGATTTGACCTTTGGTGGTCTTTTTTTTGACATAACTCGAGAACCACTAGTCCGATTTTGTGATTAGGGGGACCCTCTGTTTGGAAATGCCAAACAGATGGTCCCGCCGATTCCCGACGGGACCAATATTTTTTTTTTTTTTTTTTTTTATTTTTATTTGTTTTTTTTTTATTCTATTACACTATGCGACAGTCAAAATCGGGATGGGATGAAACCAACGGGAAATGTTATATCGGTCAAAAACAAGTTGTACGTGTCCCGGCGTTTCGCTGGGTCACCCCTAGGAATCGAGATATATCTTATTTTGGACATAACTCGAGAACCACTATTTCGATTTTGCTCAAACAATTTTGAAAAAATTAAAAATTACAATTCCTTTAATCTGTTCATATAACGTTTTTCTATATACTCAACAGTTTTGCCGGTAAAAATAAATGTATGAAGAAAAAAATATTTTTTGCCTAAAATATTAATAAAAAGTAATAAACAAAAGGTTATTGATTTTTATGGTAGCGGTAACAAACATTTATTTTTAACGGCAAAACTGTTGAGTATATAGAAAAACGTTATATGACCAGATTAAAGGAATTGTAATTTTTAATTTTTTTAAAATTGTTTGAGCAAAATCGAACTAGTGGTTCTCGAGTTATGTCAAAAAAAAGATATATCTCTTGTTTTTGACCGAAATAACATTTCCCGTTGGTTTCATCCCATCCCGATTTTGACTGTCGCATAGTGTAATAGAATAAAAAAAACAAATAAAAATAAAAAAAAAAAAAATAAAAAAAAAAAAAAAAATATTGGTCCCGTCGGGAATCGGCGGGACCATCTGTTTGGCATTTCCAAACAGAGGGTCCCCCTAATCACAATCTTAGGGAGGTGGACCCCGCCACCGAGACATGTCAGAAAGGACCTTCGCATTTATGAGGATACAATCCAGCAATATATAAGAGTTCCCCTGGACGAAGCATCCTACAGGGCAGGTCTTAATGATATTCATCGGGACACGCTAATGACGCCATCAATTCTTACCGAATGAATATCGTTCTTGGACGTCGTCCGCCACCTATTGCAGAAGATGAGGAGAAAACTCTCCCGGGAAGTACGAGAGTCCTCCTCACGCCTTAATTCATATTGGTCTCGGATCGAGACCACCATCCCGAACACATGTCCGCATGCCAAAGAGGTCCGCATGATGTAAACCACCTCTTTGGCTGCACGGCAAACCCGACTCACCTAGACCCCACGTCACTATGGACCCACCCAGTTGAGACGGCCCGGTTCCTGGGTCTGGATCTAGATGAGTCAGTAGAACAGGAAGAAGAAGGTTAATGTTTGCATATATATTATTATCGAAAACAGCGAAAGTATACTGCCCAGAAGTACGTGGGACCCTCTGTTTGGAAATGCCAAACAGATGGTCCCGCCGATTGCCGACGGGACCAATATTTTTTTTTTTGTTTTATTTTTTTTTTTATTCTATTAATGTTTTTTTTTAATTTTTTTTTATTTTATTACTTTTTTTTTCTTTTTTTATTCTATTAAGTTTTTTTTTAATTTTTTTTTTTATTCTATTAATTTTTTTTTAATATTTATAATTAATTTTTTTTTATTCTATTAATTTTTTTTTAATATTTATAATTAATTTGTTTAAATTCAAAATTTTTTTAATTTTAAAATTTTTAAAAATATGTATATATAAAAAAATGGTGAAAAATTGCTTTTTATACACCTGTAAAAATAGTACTGAACACAATATTGAATTGTAGTGCACCTTTTACACTTGTTTAATAAGTTCTTTTATTGAAGAGAATAAGGAATAATATCTCGCAGTAACAAAGTGGTGTTTTTATGCCAGTCAACTTTCATATCAAAGAATAGATCAGCGGTAGAACACTAGACCAGCAATCGTGAGGTCGCAAGTTCGATACGCTGTGGCGGCAATAAAAAAACTTTTGTAAAATAAAAAAAAAAATATAATTTTTTTGTGAAGAATTTCTTTTTAACTTTTAATTGCTGAAAAAGAGCTTCCTTGCACTTGTTCAAAAAATACTGAAAAAATGTTGAAGTGGGAGTACTCCTCTCCTATGACAACTCAATGGTAAAATCATTAGTGTTGATGTTAAAAAAGAAGTACATCTAGATCAGCAATTGTAGTGCTTTTTTCATCTCTTTTTTTGCTAGGAAGTAGCAACAACAACGTGCTAAAAAAAACAGCATTTTTGCTGCAACGAATTGATAATAACTCGTTAACTTGCATGTCAAGTGTCACGTCATAGGAGGTGTTTGGAAAATTAGTTAGCCACTAGCGCAAGTGCGTTAAGAATACAAATTCAATAAGGATTGAAAATTAAAAAATATAAAAAAAGCTTGGAAAATACAAATTTACATTTTGAAAACATCATTTTTGGTAATTATAACTAAACACTTTTTATTATAAAATAAGATATAAATAAAATAATGTAATTACATAAATTCTTCTAATTTAGGATAATCAACTTCTAAATGAAGAAAAAGCTTATTTTCATTTTCCTATACAATGCGTTCGTAACAATAAAAAAGTTCTCATAATCTTAGAAATTTAAAATGAAAGATATATAGGGTTGAGAACAATTTGACTATTTTTATAAATGATTTAATAAATAACCTATTTTTTGATTTAAGAAACACATTTATTATCTAGGAAATCTCAAAATATGCTTCAGAACAAGCCTTTTTTATTGAGAATGTTATAATTTTGCTATAGGAAAATAGTATTTGCTCAAATCATTTTCAGGGTTTATGTTTGAAGATAAAACGTGGCATTGAGTTGCTATTTAATGTTAGTTGGGATTCTTTTTGGCGCCCTATGCTCCAGTGGGAGTTAGAGGAATATATATATATCAGCTAATAAAGTATCAATTTAGAAATGGTAAGGGATTTTTTTGCTGGGACAGTTATAGGCACTTTTGTAACAATAACTTAGTCAAACAAAAATTTAAGAATTTTCCAATTTTCATAACGTCATATTTTTAAACCGAACGGGACTGGGATCCGAAAATTATGCTTCAATGAGCTCTTTCTTGTAGTGTACGATAGTTATGGTGAATTTTATTTAAATTAAAGATGTTGAAACCGAAAATTCAACTTTTTGTATCGAATGTCATGTATGAATCAAAGTTTTTATTTTCTCGAGTACTTTAAATCTGTTACGAATTGATATAAATATCGCGAATTTCAGAATTTTTTATTAAAAATCTTCGCAATTTTGGACATCACTTTTTAAACTATAAACAAGTCTCATTAAGATCTGCGGTTTACATGGTAATTTCCTTGTCAGCAACTAGAAATCTGGTGGAATCCCTCAATAATGCTTTCTTTTACGAAAGTTTAAGCTTAAAAATAAAAACATATCATACCTGCGCACTAACTGACGGTCTTAGCATTTGAATGGCTTTAGTGAAATGATCTTGATTTACACTTAAATCATCCAATTTCAATTCGGGATCTTTTAAAGACTCCTTCAGAGCCAACATAGAAGCTTGACGGACAAGACCGGCTAAATCAGCACCGGTATAACCATCAGTTAAAGATGCTAAATTTTCAAAATCAACATCTTCGGCTAAAGATGGGCGGGCTCCATTCTAAAACGAACAAAAAGAAAACCTCAAATGTAAAATATGCACCCAATTTAAATATGTAACAATTACCTTGGTGCTAGCCTTTAAGATTTCTACACGATCTGGTTGTTCTGGTAAACCAACATAGAGTATAGTATCTAAACGACCAGGACGTAAAATAGCAGGATCAATAATATCAGGGCGATTTGTAGCAGCTAATATATAAACACCCTGACGATCTTCAACACCATCCATTTCGGTCAACAATTGATTAACCACTCGCGTGCCAGATCCGCCTTCATTGCCATCAGAACGTTTGGGACACAGAGAATCAAATTCATCAAAGAATATTACACAGGGGGAAGAATTACGTGCTCTTTGGAAACATGCTCTAACAGCACGTTCACTCTCACCGACGTACTAGGAAAAAAAATACAAGAATTATTTTCAATAAGGCTTTTTAAAAACTTTTTTTAAACTAAACTTACCATGTTCATTAATTCTGGACCCTTAACAGATATAAAATTAATGCCGGCTTCATTCGCTATAGCCTTGGCTAATAAAGTTTTACCGCAACCTGGAGGACCACATAGCAATACACCAGATGGTGCTGATAATCCCAAACGCTCCATTTTTTCGGGAAACTTCACCGGAGCCAAAACGGCCAATTTTAGTTCTTCTCTGATATCTTGCAGAGATCCGATATCGTCCCAAGTTACATCGGGTACGGTTATGAAACCTTCACGTTTTGCTGATGGCTGTACTACCTTTACGGCATCACAGAAATCATCCACAGTTATACAAAATTCAGATACAAAAGTAATATCTTCTGGTGGATTATCCAACCAATTGAGTAATTCAAATAAGGTGGGTTCTTGAAGTTTAACTTCCGACGCATTATCGACACTTTTAACATCTGATTTCTCATTCTTTGTTATTTTATCACCAGCCTCATCAACTTTTGCTGTGTCAGTAGAAGTTGGCTTATCTGTTTGCTCCGTAGATTTTACTTCCTCAATCATATCTACGTCATCTGCTTCGTCTACTTTTGATTCTTGTGTTGTTGGCTTTTCGGTATTCGATTTTACTGCATCATCCGTTGTTGTATCTACCGACATTGATTCTGTGTCATCTTTTGTATTTTCGATAGTTTTTTCTTCTGTAGAGGCGGTCGTAGCATCAGTTTCTACTTTTCTTTCATTCTTCTTTTCTGTTTCTTTGTCCTTTTCTTTCTCTTTATCCTTGTCATTTTCTGTTTCCTTTTCCTTTAACTTCTCTTTTTCTGCTTTTGCTTCACTGTCTTCATTATCATCATCCAAATCAACAATTGTAATATTACGTTGAGCTTTCAACTGAAAAGCACGCATTTGTTCAGAACATCTGTAAGAACAAAACAAGTTAATAACAACAATTAAAAAGCTTTGGTTTTACTGAAATACTTACTTCCTTTTAACAGCTATAGTTGCTGCTCTTGATACTAAAGCCAATAAATCAGCTCCTACATAGCCCGGTGTCAATTCAGCAATTTTATCAAAGTCACATTTCGGTTCTACCGATAAACCTTCACATATTATGGTCAAAATTTCCTTACGATCCTTACGTGTTGGAATGCCTATGGCTATTTCATGATCAAATCGTCCGACTCGCCTTAATGCTGGATCAAGCACATCCGGCCGTGTTGTAGCTCCAATTACCAATACAGATTGTCCGCCTTCAGTTAATTTTAAATTGTCTAAACTGCTAATTAGCTGTGATACTATACGACGTTCCATATCTCTTTGAGCCATAGAACGATTAGATGATATAGCATCGATTTCATCAATAAATAATACGCACGGAGCAGATGCAGCAGCTTGATCGAAAACATCACGTATACGTTCTTCAGATTCGCCAGAAACACCCGCAATTAATTCTGTGGCCGGTATCTCAATAAGGGCGAGATTTAATTGCTGCAATGTAACATAAAGCGATGTACTTTTTAGTAAATTTGTGAATTAAAAAAAATATATATATTATCAACAACTTACCCCAGCTATAGCATGGGCCAATAAAGTTTTACCACATCCCGGTGGTCCATGCAATAAAATACCTCTTGGCGGCATAAGACCCAAAACAAAATAAATATCCGGCGACTTAATATGCATTAAAAGTTCACATAATTCCTTAAGTGTTTTCTCCATACCACCAATATCTTGAAAAGTTTCACGGGATTTACGCAATTGTACTTCTTTTTTGTATTTACGTGATCGTTGGCTTCCTCCACTTCCACCTGCGCCGCCACCACTGTTGCTTTGATTAAAGGGACGATCTAGATCATTGCTATTTTCTCTATGATGAATATCGGTTTGTTGGTGCTGTTGTTGTTGCTGTCGCTGAACTTGATTGTGTCGCTGCAATTGTTGCAGTAAATAGGAGGTGTTGCCATTGTCGTTTTTGTCTAATTTGGTGAATTGATTTGACATGGGATTTTTCGCATAGATTGAAGTATATTTACCAGTTTCATCCAACTTACGTTTTTTCACCGGTTGTCCTCCAGTTGTTGAGCCACTCACATTATCAATACGTTTTTGTCCAGGCTGGGGCTGGTGCTGCTGCTGTTGCAGCGAATGAGGCAACGCCGGCAATGAATTTGAATCTGTTGTGGTTGAAGCCGCCGATAAAGAACCTTTGGAAGATTGTTGCTCCGTATTCGAAGGTACTTTAGTCACTGTAATGGCAGTATTCTTGGCCAGTGGTATATTTGCCAAAGCTGCTTTAACAGTATTAAATATAATATTTAGCTAATTGAGTAGATCATGTGTACAAACATACCTTTTGGGAAAGATTTGCCATTTGATTTGGATTGATTACTTTCATTACCGCTTTCATCGCTACTAATATCAATAGCCTCGCCAGACTGTTGTTTGTTTGAATTGGTCGTTGATGTTGCGTTGGATTTTGATTTGGGAGCACTATATAAGTTATTCATCATGTTACCCATTATATTACTGGGGGTATCCTAAACAAATAAATATTTATTCTTACATTATAATAGGATTTAAAAATTAATTAACATATATTTAATAATACGAGATTCTGTACCGAATATTCGGAACATCTCTAATTTAGTCAACTTCTATCGATTAAAGGGATTTTAATAAATTTAAGCTACTTTTTTTATTATACTGCATTCTACAGTTATAAATTTTAACGATTTTAGCAAAGTTACCGATTTTTTCATTTTTATTTTTCTAAAACAAAAATTTTCTTCATTTAATCCTTATTACTTTTATACAGAATTACAAATTCCATTTCTATTCCGGTTGGGATATTTTTTTTTCCTTTATATATAAAAACTATTAATATGAAATTTGGTAGTGATTGGATAAAGAAGAGTCGAGCCGGAAATTGAGTGAAAATTTGGTTAGTACTTATAAGGCAAAAAAAAAAAGATTTTTTCCAAGTTTTTTAGAAAATTTGTTTTGAGCATATCTCAAAACCAACCAGTTTTAAATTGATTACAATGAAGAAATAAGTGCTCTTTTTGTGTTTCGAAATTATGTGCTTTAAAACAGCTTTCAAAACTGAATATGTGACGCGCAAAATAGAAAGGGACCTAAGGGTAAAAAAAAGGGTTTTGTTAAGGAGAGCCATTTTAAAGATTTAAATACGTGTACCTTTGGTGAACCAAAAAAAAAATTGATTTTTTACCCTTAGGTCCCTTTCTCTATGCGCTGTCACATATACTGTTGGTTTTTCTTTTGTAAATGCATGTACATTAGAGCGACTCACTTTATATGGACAGAAAAAAGCAAAAAAAAAGTGTCCCCCTCAAAATAAACCTTGGTTTGTTTTATGATGATTCCCAAAATATTTGGGGTCTAGGAATGAGATCTCACGAGCTGGACCGTTTTTAAAAAAGGTTTTTTTTGGCAGAATTTTGGTAATTAGCTAAAGACAATAGCCGTTTTTTCTAATCACTTGGATGGGGTTAGATTCTACCTATTTTAAAAAGAATTTTCTGTCCGACACTTCTTTCACCCTAATTTTTAATACCGAATTCGATGATGAAGGATTTTACTTTAACTTTTAATTTTTAATTATATTTTATATAAAACAGCGATAAGCAGTCTGCCTTTTCAGTTTTATCACTTCAATTTATATTTTTACACAATTGAAAAATTCCATTGCAATTAGACTTGCCAATATTCCAGTTTTCATCGGGACAGACCAGTTTTAGAGTGGAATGTCCCGTGTCTCAGCGATACCCTGAACGGGACGCCATTTGTCCCGTTTTGAGAAAAAAAATATCAAATAATAGTGAATCGGCAGCAACGCAGGAAAATAAAAAAAAATCGCACATTTTAACCAGATAGGTTAAAATTACCAGATTTCCAGAGTTAGTTAAACATGCAAATTCCAAAAAACATATACAACTCATAAATGCAATGAACGTTAGTACTAGGCTGACAGAGTTCTTTAAGGGGAGAATACACGAGGGAACATTCGTTAAAAAATTCCCATTTTTTGTGAATGTGTGTTTGTGTGTGTGCGTGTTGACATCGTTCAATTCGTGTTTACAAAATTTTTTGATTTTTTTGTTCCCTACTCAATGTTCCTGCGTGTATTCTCCGCTTTACAAACCCCAATACAATTGATGAGGATAAAGCAGAGGGCAAATTCGAGCGGCTTTGAGTCGGCTAACAGCCGCCGCCGACCAATTCTTTGTTGTCTAAGCCGCCGCCAAAATATGCTGCTTATATCAGCTTAAATTCTTAGCCGACTTTGTCGACCAAGCTGACTGGTTCATTATTTTTCTAGATTATATTTTTTTTCATTAAGCAGTTTATTTAGAAATCTTGACATATTTAATATTTTTTGTTATTATTGATTGAAAAATACAAACGGGAAAGCGGTGGCAAAGCGCTTTAACAGGTGGTACAAGTACTAGTAAAAAGTGCTTTCCCATTCCCAAAATGATAACATCATTAGACAGAGCTTTGAAGAATTAATTCCTTAATTCAATTTTTCAATTCTGAATTAAAAATTCGATGAATTAATTCACTAAGCAATATATATTGAATGGAATTAATTCATATTTGCTTTCGTTCGATTTATTTTGTTACGAATTAATTCAATTGCAATAGTTCTTTTTATTAAATCAAATGAATTAATTCACTGGTGAATTAATTCCTTATTGAATTAATTCACTACTGAATTCGTTCAATTTCATTTTCGTTCAGTGAATTAAAAAAAAATAAAATTACGTTCAGTGAATTAAAAAAAAAAATAATAAGTTCACTGAATTGAAAAAAAAATAAAATAAGTTCACTGAATTCAAAGCCTGTTTTCTGCCGTTCAGTAGAAGAAAACAATAATCTACAAATAAATTTTTTAAATAAGCAATTTTACAGCGTGTGCTAGTAAAAATAAACAAAATAGAAACCGGATGCTGTTTATCAACCTACATGATTCAAAAATAAATCCTTTTACTATTAAAAATAAAAACTTTACAGATATAGATAAATTCTGAAAAAAATATAACTATTAATTTTTCAAACTAGTTATATAAGCCGTATTTTGTCTCATGCCTATCAACGTTAAGTATTTAAAGCAAATCTACGTTAAACCGATTGTAGTACAAAAAAATTGTAAAAACGTTATGTTTATAATTGTTTCGTTATAATCGAACTTACCTCAGTAAAAGTTTTTAGGAAGTAACACGAATAAGTTACGTTAGATGTGAAAATGTATAAACGTTGAGTTTTCAACGTTGATAATTATCCGTGTTGAAAATTAACGTGCATACGAAAAGTCATATGTTATTTTCGTCTTAAGCGCGGTTTTATGCACTTTAAATTTTTTTATGAGTTAACGGATATAGTTAAGTCGAAAACACGGCTAATGTTATATTTTTTTTTTTCCAAATTTATCTATATCTGTAAAGTTTTTATTTTTAATAGTAAAAGGCTTTATTTTTGAATCATGTAGGTTGGTAAACAGCATCCGGTTTCTAATTTGTTAATTTTTACTAGCACACGCTGTAAAATTGCTTATTTAAAAATTTTATTTGTACATTATTGTTTTCTTCTACTGAACGGCAGAAAACAGGCTTTGAATTCAGTGAACTTATTTTATTTTTTTTTTCAATTCAGTGAACTTATTTTATTTTTTTTCAATTCAGTGAACTTATTATTTTTTTTTTAATTCACTGAACGTAATTTTATTTTTTTTTAATTCACTGAACGAAAATGAAATTGAACGAATTCAGTAGTGAATTAATTCAGTAAGGAATTAATTCACTTTTTTTCCGTTCGATTTATAAAATTGAACGCGTTCACCGGTGAATTAATTCATTTGATTTAATAAAAAAAACTATTGCAATTGAATTAATTCTTTGAATTTGTTGTTTGATGAACGCATTCAGTTGAACGAATTCAGTGAATTACTTAAGAAAAGGAATTCATTCAATTGTAGAGAAAATTGAATTCGATTGGTAGTGAATTCATTCAAAAAGGAATTAATTCTTCAAAGCTCTGCCATTAGACAAAAGGACCGGCTGTTCAAAAAGCGCCGGAAAAGCACTGGCGGAACAAAATTTTTGAACGTTGGTAAAACGCTGGCAAAACCAATAAATAGGTGGTCTGGAAATATATTTTCCAAAATAAAATTTAAAAAAAGTTCATATGTATTTTTTTGGTCCTGCCGTGATGTCAACCCAGGCCGTCAAATTGACAGATGATTGCTCTACCCACTGAGCTAGAGACATATAATATTTGATGGCTAACCACACAAATGAGTGATAATAGCTGGACAGGACAGCTACTGGCTGTGCCAAAATGCTGGTACTGGCAAACAATTTTTTGTAACTAGTATGCTAGCGTTGGGAGGGCAAAAAAAAGTTGGTCTTGAAGGAGCTTTCCCACAAACAAAAAATTGATTTTATAAAACAAAAAAAATTTTAAATTAAAAAAAATCAAAAAAACAATTTTTTTGCTTGCAACCGGATTTGAACTCGGAACCTTTTTCTTCTGACTACAAACCTTTTTTTACGAACCGGTAGCATTTTTATAAAATCATTGGTCTACCAGTGAATTGATTTTTGTACCCCAGGTAGCATTGTCTGGGTACCACTAGATAACCACTGGTTGCAAACCTTGGCATATCACCCTAAGCCGATTCTTTGTGGTTTTTTTATAAACCACCGCAATTTTTGTAAAACAAATACTGGCAAAACTCTTTTTGCAAACGTTGGCAAAGCGTCCCAAATGAGCGTTCTGCCAGTCATTTATTTTTAACACCGTGATTACCCAGTGGTATGCCAGTGCTGGATTTTTTGTACCACTGGCGATTTCTGACTGGGTAATCTTCAATTTTACTGTTCAAATAAAATCGAATGTTATTTCGAAACTGCTCAAAATCGATATGTCGATTTAATTCCTAAATTGTCAATCGAATGAGTAAGAATTTGAATGAATTCTTAACGATTGAATTCAATGATTGACAAAATCGAGTAAGGTAAACTGATCGAATGAATTCCAAAGTCTCTGCGAATGGTTAAAATTAATTCAATCGATTTAGGAGGAAATCCAATAGTATTTTTAGGGACTTCATTCAAAATATGAAAGTGGTAGAACCATTTTTTATCAAAATAGCCAAAATCTTACTAATTTAATTAAAATGTAGCAATAAATTAGTTTTTGTCAATTTTTTTTTTAAATGAATTTAAATTATTTTTAATTTAAATAAATATAAATAAAAAACTGTTTCCTGTTCCAATTCGTTATTTTTGAATTAAGAAAGGATGAACAACATTTTATCGGAAGCCATAGCAGCGAAGTCGATTTAGTGCCTAGAAAAATCTGGAATGTTGCGTAATAATAAATTAGTAGCATAGGGAGCAAATAATGCATCCGTTAACTATGGAAAATTTAAATTAGTATTTCAACATCTGGAACGAATACTGAATTTACCGAATTCAATTGCTGCACATTGTCATGTTCATATTTTGCATAAAGCACTAAAAACCTTATCGTTCAATGTAGAAAGTTTTGTTATTGAAGTTTTCAATTAATGTTCTTCAAATACTAAAAATCTGGCTGAACTGGAAGGTTTTTTTAATTTTTATGGAAACTGATTATAGTTGGATATAACCATTTTTCAGAAGATTCACGTATTAAATTTCTTAAATTATTTCCAGCTGTTGATCGTATTCTTCAATGTTGCCCTGTTTTAATATCGTATTTTTTAAGTAAAGTAAAGAAGAAAGAAAAAGTTAACACAAACTGAAAGTTAAAAACTTCAAATTTGTATTGAATTTGACATCTGTAACTCTAAGTTAGCTCAAACTTTAGGTTAATTTGTTTATTCTTAATGGCCCTAAGTGAATTTGTTTGAATTTTTTTATGTTTCTTAGTGGTGTCCCGTTTTGGAAATTTCAAAAGGTGGCAAGTCTAATTGCAATATTTAATATTCACTAATTGGATTTAATTAAATTACTTACTGTAAAGTGAAAAATTGCCATTTCTATTTCAGCTATTTCTCCATGTCAAAGATGGAAAATATGTACTTGGTGAGGTGTAGTTTTTTTCTAAACATATTTCATAAAAAAATTTTATAGAAACCTTTTATTTGTTAGTTTTTAAATTTTTTTGTTTCTCTTTTAATTTTTATTCGTATTTTTTTCTGACATTAAATTAATAGGGTGTTTCATATATTTTTTTTTTTTTTTTATAATAAATACAGCATTTATTTACTTCAAATTACATAACCAAAGCCCTGGGGCCATATATGATTAATAAAAGCTACTACAAAAAAATAATTTAAATAAAGATAATAAAAATAAATAATAATAAAAATAAATAATAATAAAAATAAATAATAATAAAAATAAATAATAAAAAAAATAAGTAAAAAATACAGTAAAACTATCATATAAAAAAAATACTGAAAACATTATCTTGAATAATATAAATAGATATTTAAAAAAAAAAATAATACAATCACCAGATTTTCCTAAGTGCAGCGATAATAAAAAAAAGAAAAGATCGAGAGAGATAAAAATAGTAGCACAAATAAAATGCTATAACTCATTTGTGCTTTTATTGTGGATTTATTAAATCCAGCTTTTTTTGGATTTAATAAATCCACTTTCTAAATCCAGGTGATTAAAAAAAACGCTAAATATACACAATATTGGTATCATATGAAAGACTTTTTTGAGGCGCGTCCAGCGATATATATAACATGTTCAATCATTCCTAGAAATGTCCTGTTTGCAAGGATATTCTACAAAAAAAACAAGTTTTTGACTATTTTGTATAAAGAATCTTGTGATTTAAATGCCAATCTTTCATTTTCATTTCATTTTTCATTTCTTTATTTTTATAAAGTCTATGGATAGCAATGATCCTTACAGACTACTCGCTAAAAATAAAATTAAAATATTAAAACAAATTATTTATATAAAGTTTAAATATATGTTTTGAATAACTAAAATCTAAAACAGTATTATTCTCTAATTTAACGAATAATTCGTTTTATGCATACCTATGAAAAAATAGCCATGGTTTCTTAAAGATCTAGAGGGAACATAAAAATTGATCAGTGATAATAACTCAGGGCATTTTATATTTGAATTCACTATATCAAATAAAAATAAAAAATATTGGAGTGACCTCTATTCTCTAGTGTTTGCAAAATAATTAATTTGCAACGAATATTATAGGGTACGTGTTCAGTAAAATTAATAGAAGAGCAATTTTCGTAAATCTTCTCTGAACTCTCTCCAAACGGTTAATGACAAGCATTAAAAGGGCTCCAAATAACAGACGCATATTCTAACTTCGACCTAACAAAGGAACAATATAATAATTTTCGAGTGTAAGGGTCCTTAAAATCCTGACAATTTCTCCTCACAAAAGACAATAGAGCATACGAATTAGGGATAATATAATCTAATGGTATTTTCTTTTCTGACAAAAATGTTGCCTTTTTTCACTTTGCTTTTGAATTGCCTTTTTTGTGGTCTTTTCTAAATTAAGGGTAAGATTCTGAGAGGGCATCGTGTTCTTTTCTAAAAATGTTGTCTAATAAAGTGCAAAAGTGCCCCCAAAAAATTTACGGGGTAGAGCGTTGCCGTTTTTTCTTTTCATCAAAGTTATGTGCATATACTGCAATGTTGTTTGCCAGCAAACTCGCAACTTGGTGGCGTAGGGGTACTATCTTGGCTTCTGATGCAGAAGGTCGCAGGTTCAAACCCCGGTTGGACCACAACATTTTTTTTTTTCATTTTATTTTTTTTTTTTTATAAAATTTTATTTTTTTTTTTTTATAAAATTTTATTTTTTTTTATAAAATTTTATTTTTTTTTTTATAAAATTTTATTTTTTTAATAAATGTTGGGTTTTCAATTTTTATTCAAAAAAATAAAAATTGTTTTTCCGACCTTTTTATTAATTAATTAGAAATTTATTAATTCAGTTCGAGGCCAATTTCCTTATTATGAATTAACATAATAAGTACTTTCTTTCAAAAACTGCTATTTTTCTTCATCAGGATATTCTCCTAACAAATACTTCACAGAGTTTTTGCTTTCAAAAACCTCTAACACTTTCAGGAATGAAAAGACGATCGTTTCGGGGATTTTCCAAGTCCCCTTCTTCAGTTTTCTTTAGAAAGTGGTGGCAATAGTGCAATGCAAATTGAAACATCAAAATTTCATATTAAACGTAGTCTACTACATCAACGAAATGAGAATGGAGTAAACAATAAAATATGTTTTCGAAGTCTCTGCAAAGACATAACCAACAATAGAAATATTCTGAAAGTTTTTGTTTTTGTATTTCGTACCATCGGTACAAATAAAATACAAATTTTATTTTTACCACTTCTTTGTCAATTACAAGGAAGGGGCAAAAAACATTTCTCCGTACTGCGAGTGTTGTCAAAATGTTGCATTGCACTATTGCCACCACTTTCTAAAGAAAACTGAAGAAGGGGGCTTGTTTTTGTATTTCTTGGAAAACTTGGAAAATCCCCGAAACGATCGTCTTTTCATTCCTGAAAGTGTTACGAGGTTTTTGAAAGCAAAAACTCTGTGAAGTATTTGTTAGGAGAATATCCTGATGAAGAAAAATAGCAGTTTTTGAAAGAAAGTACTTATTATGTTAATTCATAAGGAAATTGGCCTCGAACTGAATTAATAAATTTCTAATTAATTTTTTAATAATTTTTTTTTTTTTTATAAAATTTTTTTTTTATAAAATCTTATTTAGTTTTTTAATAATTTGCTCTGTTATTTACTATTTACTAGTTTTCACGCTACCAATAAATAAAAAAAATTATACAATTTTTAATATGGTTGAGTAGTATATAAAAATTACTTCACCTTGAACCTGGCCATCCCGAGCCGAAGGCAAGCATCCCAACCACTAGGCTATCATATAGTAGTAGTTAGCGTAAACAATATTGCATATACATACACATGTGTTTTGAAAAATGCAAATAAGTGATTTTATTGTTTTATTCTGATTGGAAAAAGGTAGCATTTTATTGGGGTGAAGGCAACATTTATAAAATTTTACACTTCATCAAGGCAACATTTTTTTCCAGAAAAGAAAACACCATAAGTGATTAACAAAAGATAACTTTTGATCAAAAACTACACCTAAGTCTAAAACCTCACATACCTTACTTAGAATTTTGGTATAAATTGAGTAATTAAAACGGACTGTTAAAACTTTCCTGTGAAAACATAGATAAAAACATTTGTCAACATTAAATTGAAGTTGGTTACGATCGGACCACGAAACTAATTCATCAAAACTGGTTTGGAGTTCCAATGCATCCACAGAATTGCGAACACGATTAAAAATTTTTAAATCGTCTGCGTAAAGTAAAAATTTAGAGTTATCAAAACAAAAAGCGATATCATTCATATATAATATAACAACTAGAGGTCCTAAAACACTGCCCTGGGGTACACCAGAGGTAGGAAGAGATAAGAAATCATCAATGTTGACAGAACAAATACGATTACTCAAATATGAGCCAATCCAACACACTTGAATTGAAAACAATTTTATCCAACTTGACAAGTAGAATGTTGTGAGGAATTCTATCAAATGCCTTGGAATAATCAGAATCAGTATGGAATCAATCTGATGTCCTAACTCAAAATTTTAAATGCAATATTGAGAAAAAATTTCTAAATTAGTAGTGGCTGATCTACCACGTACAAAACCATGTTGTTCCTGAATAATTATAGGCTCAACGAAAAAAGATATTTTAGAAATTACTGAATGTTCAAACAACTTTGAAACCGTCGATAAATTAGATATCGGTCTATAATTTCTAATAATACACCTATTACCAGATTTAAATACTGGAGTTATTATTGAAAACTTCCATCTGTCCAAAAATCTAAGTATCGAAAGCATTATGTTCCTCAGCAAAAAGTAATCAGCGAAAAGATTAGACGATTCCATGGAACCATTAGAAATCCTTTCATCAAAAAACACAGACGAAGGGACTATTGATTTGCCATTTTTAGATCGTATAAATGACCAAAAAGATTTGGGATTTACATTAATCGAATTCTCAAATCCTAAGATATATTGGCTCGTATGAATAAAAAATAGATATTACTAATAGTGGGAAATACAGGTTTTTTTCAGCAATTACTTCACAAATCTAGTCTGCTTGGAAGTATACTAGAAATTTAATTTTTTAATTTTCGTTTACATTTCATGCTATTCTACCAGCCAATTGGTAAATTTGGAGTTAAACGCCATTCCTAAGCCCAAAGTAATTACTTCGAAGTAATTGCTAAGTTTTATTCATATGACCCATTGTTTATACAGAAATCTATCCAAAAAATTAAATTCCCTTAAATAATGATTATATAACCTCAAATGTTCAGGATCATTACTCAATATGTGCTTGTTAAAAAACTTATTTCTTAAATTTTTTAATTTCTTCAATCCTGGTGTATACCAGGGTAGCTTATGAACTTTTTGCCTAAATTTTGGCACATATGCAGTACAAATTTCGAACACATTTATAAGAAATAATTCATAGCAATCCACGAGAGATTTACCACTAAATAGGTCAAACCAATCAATAGAACTAAAATAATTATTTATCAAAGCATAATTACATAATTTAGGGCTGGTATCTTATCTACAATGCTTAGTTTACTTTAATCATTGATTTACAAATCATTGATTAGCCCTTAAACTTACTTAAAATAATATCGGTAACTTATAAAAATTTAATCAATGATTTGTTAATTTTATATATTTTCATTTGACAATACGAATAAGAAATAAAAGAAAATAAAAAAAGTTTGGAAACTCCTGAAATAAGAGTTTTTATTGAATTTTTCGCATGATATGGGGTCATAAAATTATAAAATAGATGACCAAATTGTTGTCTTAAAAATCATCAATCGCTAAATGCCTCAAATAGGAAGTGTCTTTTTGCATGCTACATGCATATCTTCATTTTTTTCATTGGGTAGGTGTGTATAATTATAAATTTGTTTTTAGTACAAGATGAGTTTTGATGTTTTGGATACATTCAATACAAATTTTAAAGTCAGAATTAATTAGAAAACTAGGTTCAAAGGCAAAGTAAAATAACTATGCCTCTATATTATTTGTTATTCGTTTAGGTAAATATATCTGGATCAAATTTAATATACACATACAGTGACATCTCCCAAAGCAGTAAATTTTTACAAACCGCGAAACTTATACGCTTGATTTTCTTGATTCTATTTTTAAGATATCTTCCAACAATTTTGTGTACAAATCAAAAACCTTCTGAAGAGTAATGTCTGTGAAATTTTGTGTTAATTGAACAAATTAGAATTTTCGAATTTTGTGGAAAATAAAAGATATGAATCCAAAAATATTCCTCGGAGGAAAAAATATATGGCGTACTTAAAAAATGTACTGTAGGAAATATTTAAGTATGCTTATAACTGGTCTAAACAACTACCATAGAATCTTAGCAGTATGCATAAATCTTAACCTCTGTTAACTGACTCTGTCCGACATTTCAACAATTTTTAATAGAATGTGGTAGATTAAGTTTTATGGTTAAATTTTAATAAATAGTAAAAATTGGTTCAATAAATAAGCAAAATAAGAAAAAATTTTATAAAAAAACTATACTCATTAACTACAATTTAAGATCTTGCAGGAGCACGTGAAGGATATCTTATATCTTTATATATCTCATATTTTTCCAGAAAATTCGAAAATTTAAATTATTTGTAATTTAAAACGGCAGAATTAAAAAAATTATTGTGAGACACCTTAAACACATTTTTTGGTAAAATGTTCCTTCCACGAATAATGGTTTATTTGTGCTAAATAAAGATCAAAATTATGACCGATTCTAACAAACTATTAGTACAGAATCCAATATTATGTGATATTATTAAAATTTCCCCCAAATATTTTCTTAATTCCAATTGGTATTTTTAGAGAAGATATATGTGCAAGTTACTAAAGATGTTCATTATTTAGAAGGCACATAAAGATGTTGTACGGTGTTTATTTACAAATTAATTGATCTACGTAAAACTTTTTAAAAAGTTACCAACATTAGAAAAAAATGTTAATACTAACATGATTTGTAGGGTGGAAAATCTATGTTTAAGGTCTTAATCACAGAAATTTCTGTAATTAAATTTAAGCAATGTTTAGAGTAAAATCATTTGATTGATAAATTTGATGAGTTACTGTAATTAAGTGCTAAACAATGATTTTCTTCTTAATCATTGTTTAATATCACATAAGATACCATACCAGGCCTTAAAATTATAAGATACCTTATTATTTAACTTAACATTTTCATAAGCATAAAACTCTATCATAATACTCAAAGGAATATGATGCATATCAGAATTGCACAGAGAATTTGGACTATTAGTAAGATTATAACTCAATTCATCGGATATGAAAACTAAATCCAATATCCCATTTAAACTATTCGGTATGTTATTGATCTGTCTCAAATTTAGGCTTAAGAATGAATCAATTAAATGAATTTCATTCAAATCATTAACATTGCCAGGTAAAAGTTCGATTTCATTGCCTGGAATATAAGGCCATGTTAAATTAGATAAATTAAAATCACTAATAACAAATAACTCAGTTTCATTGGAAAGTGATTCATACAAATGCATATTTTCAACGTTCAAATTGTAAAGTTCATTATTACTGTAAGGAGGTATATATGACGCAATTATTTTAATATTATTGTGAACACCGCCGGATACTTTTACGCCTAAAGGGCGGATTATGGGACCGTAAACGTATATGTGATGTAACTGTACCGTGCCGTAGCTAAAAAGTACACTTATAGATTATCGTAAACGACATTACTATTTAGCATCTATTTCATGTGGTTTTATATTTTATTCTAAATTTTTTCATTTATTTGTTAATTTTTATTCCTTATTTGTTGTTTGAATCATTTTTCTTTATTCATTTCATATTTTTTCCGACTAAAATCAGTCAGCTGTTTCGATGCCGGATAGAAAATTCTGATTTCAACAGAATGATCCGGCAAGTTCGTTTACATTTACGTGTTAGTAACCATTCGTATACATTTCTTCTTGTGGTATCGAAACAGCTGATTCGTTACAGATACGTTTACGGTTGGGTAACTCAGCCTTAACTGATCTACAAGAGGATTATTATTATTAAGCATTAACAAATTAGATTTTAAAGAACGTTTTACAGCAATCAGAACTCCTCCTCCTCTAGAACGCCCCGTTGCTTCAGGATCCCTATCTTTTCTATAAACTTGAAAAAGATTTAAATTAAAAAATTCACCGTCATAAAACTTAGAATTTAACCATGTTTCGACTATAACCATGTTTCGACTATAACATAATCATAATCCATTTGAGAAGTAAAAGCAATCATTTATTTTTCTTATAGTTTTCACTATTAGTACGTCTAGTCATTATTATTAAGAGAAGCTGCAGAAGAGGTGGATGGACAAACATTAAAACCAGCTTTACCATTAACACTAGCAATAGGCGACGGCAATACATTCGTAACAAAAGCAAGAGATTTTCTGTTCATTTGTATGTTATTGCTTTCACTACTATCAACACGAATTATTTCATTTAAAGAACGATCATCAGTGCCAGTAGGTATTGCAAAATTATTATATCGAGCCTCACTGAGCACACTTTTATTAATAAGAGAAGCAGTAGAAGAAGTAGATGGACAAATATTAAAACTTGCTGTATCATGAATACTAGCATTATTAGGCAACGATATTATATTCGTAACAATCGCAAGAGACTTTTAGTTATTAGCATGTAATTTAAAGGCAGATTGAGAAGTAACATTTGCACATCCATATTTAACGTTCCTTAAAGAGATCGATTACCACCAATTTTAACTCTTTAACTTCAAAAGACAAAGCAGAAACCGTTGAAATTAACTCATTAGAAGAAATTAAACACACTCTTATAAATATTTATAGAAATTTACTAGCATAATGGTAGGTAACTGTATGCCTGCCTTTTTGCCTCTTAAAGTACTAAAAGTGTGTAAATTTAAATTTTTAAGAATTTTGTGTTCAATACACTAAATGTGTGTAAATTTAAAATACATGTGCATAATAATATACAAATAAATGGAAATAGCTACATTAAAATGCTTAGAAATTCTTTTATCTTCGATTTTGTTAAAACTACGCTTTTAAAGAAAACCACCATAAAATTATTTTAATATTATTATTATTATTATTTCAACATAATAGATTTGAATACACATCATTACTTGTAAAATTTATGACCAAAACCAGCATCTTCTTAATAAGGCTGCACATTAGAGCGTACCACCTTACAGGCAAAAAAATAAAGTTCGTCGTACACGGATCTTACAGTATGATACATCGAACTTTTTCTCTCGAGGGGACCAGTGTTTTTCTCTCGAGGGCCATTGACCTCAAGTATCCCGATCTTGTAGTTAGCCACCAGATCTCAGTTCCTACAACCCTAATGTACACCCCTAATGTCAGAAAATTAAAGCTCGCAAAAAATCATTAAACTTTTGCTAATGAAGTTTTTCGATAAACCCAGTAGAATTTTTTTTTTATATATTGGTTGCCGAACGTATGGGTCGCCTTTTTAAATTTTTTTTCATTGGATTTTTCCTTTATAGCAAAACACTGGTCTCCTCGAAGCAAAAAAATCGATATATCACACTTTAAAATCCGATTTTAAATGCCGAAGCTATAACGAAAAATTGAAAAAGGCGACCCCTACGTTCGGCCAAAAAAAAAAAATTTTTTTTTGAAATTGCCTTGCAAAAATACTTCATATTGGAGGGTGTACGGCGAACTTTTTTTTGAGGTACGGTCTACTGCACATGAAAATTGTCTTCTTTAATTTGTCTTGAGGATAATGATATGGTTGAGAGCTTTTATTCGCATGTAATTCATTATTTCCACAGCATTTGGCAACTTCACTTCGTAAACAAAGGCAAAGACACGATTAGAACCTCGTTACATTCTTTTCAAAGAACAAATTACCGCACAATTCATATTTTGAGCCATAAATCCTATCGCGAAATTAACTCCGGATATAAAAAAAATTTGGTTAAATATCACCTTTAAATCTTTTTATATTCTATTTGTATCTGTATTTATTTTCATAATAAAAACAATTTTTTGACAACTTTTGGTCAAACACAAATAGTTTTATAATTAGGCACAAATGTGTAAATTTAAATCATGATAGATATTTACTATAATTATTAAGCATTTTACAATAAAATGTGTTCAGTTTTATGTATGAAATACGCAAAATAGTTTTTCAAACATATTGTGCTCAAAAAAAAGCATTCTATGCTGTTTTAAATAAAAAGTTACACACAGTAGTAGTATATTTAATGCTACTTTTTAGAGTGCATTTATTACAATTGAATACAATGTTTTTATTAGAATTCAATCTTTCAATTTTATACAAATATTATGAAAGTGGCGTTTACAAACAGCACAAGTAATTAATTCTTGCTGTGAAATATTATGAAAACAGAACGAACAAATCAAATCTTGATCCGACATTATAAACGCGTCTTACTCAATCAAGTAGGAGATGCAGACTGAATCTTACATATTAAGTGAACACGTGTTTAAGGTTTTTTTTTTGAAATTCGCGATTGTTTTCGCTTTATCAGAAATTCATTATGGTGGAGAAAATATGTTTAAAAGAGGGCAATATGGATATAAAGACTTTACTTTTGATAAGTTAATAATCGCTAAGTGATATAGTTTAGAATTTTGCAAATTTAATACATTTTTCACGGTGCTCTGGACCAAATTTTGATAAAAATTTAGAGCTGCCCCAATTCAATAAAAAAATTTATGAAATTTTTTGTAGGTTTGTTAAAAATAAAATATTTTATCGAAATACGCGTGTCTGTAATTTTTTTAAGAAAAGTCTAAATATAGGCAGACCCTAAATAAAATTTTATAATACGTTTTTTCGCGAAAAAAAAAAAAGAAATTCCGCCCAAAAAAAAACGCGTGATGGATTTTTTTCTGTTAAGTTGCATTTTTATCTTACATCAACTACATACTGAATTCAAATGTAAATTTCAGAACTCAAAAAATTTAACAAAATTTGGTCCAGAGCATCTTGCAAAATGTACGAAATTTGAAAAATTGCAACTATATCCACTTAGCGATGATTTACTTGTCAAAAGAAAAGTTTTGGTATCCATATTGCCCTATTTAGAACATTTGTTTCCACCACATTGAATTTCTGATATATAATCTTGCCTCAATCGCATGCGAACTCCGGCAGTTTGAGTCATTCAAATTCCAATACATTTTGTTTAACAATTTTAGTGTTCCAATGCAACTCCTTCCAAGATTCCATTTCGTTCACCATTCCATTGCATTTCGTTCCCATTATCTGTTATTCCAATTCCACTCGTTCCCCGTTTCATTCCATTTCGTTCATACTGTCTTGTGTATCGATATTGATATCAGTCGCTTCTATTTCCATTTCATTTCTTTGCACTTGCTCCGTTCCATTCCTCTTTTAACTGCAGTGTTTCAATTCCACTCGTTCCCCATTCTATGCCATCACGCTCCTCATTCCATTTCGTTCTATTGTCCATTCCATTTCGTTCCCTCTTCCAATCCATTTCCATTGTCTATAATTTCAATTCCACTCGTTCAACGTTTATATCCATTTCGTTCCACTTGTGTAGTGTTTTAATTCCACTCGTTTCCTATTTAGTTTCTTAATTTTAGTGTTCCATATACACTTGTTCTTTAAGTTTTAGTTTTCTAGCTAAAGATGCAGACGTTAAGGGGGGGAGGGGGCAATTTTCCCCTTTTGAGCCACCATTTTTACCAGGTTCCTGTCCAAAGTCCTAAAAATGCCTTGTCGATAAGTTAGCCCATACTCCAAGGAAAACATATTATAGATTACAGGTTTCTAGCCGAAGAGTTCGGTTACGCCATCAAGGGGGAGAAATATTCCGTTTTTACCCCTCCCGGTAGGAATTTCCAAAAATTCCGTCTTAGAGGACGTCTGCGTTGGAGGAGGAACCTACTACATACATAATTTTAGGTCTCTATATGCAGCAGTTTGAGCAGGCCGTCAAGGGGGAAGTTTTTCCCTTTTTACCCCTCCCGGTATGAGGGGTAAAAATTAATCCCCATTTTTGCAATGTCCCTGTCCAAAATTCCAAAAAGCACCTTCCCGATAAGTGAGCCCATACTCCAAGGAACATATGTTTTACATTTCAGGTTACTAGTCAACTTTTACTATTTGTGCCCCTCTCGGTAGGAATTTCCGAAAATCCATCGACAGGGAATTTCAGCTTCCTAGTTCCAGCAGTTTGAGCAGACTGTCAAGGGGGACACTTTCTTTTTTGTCCCTCCCGGTTGGAATTAGAGGAACCTAAGCACCGAATTTCAGCTTCCTAGTTCCAGCAGTTTGGACAGGACGTTAGGGGCCACTTTCCCTTTTTGAGCCCCCATTTTATAACGACCCTGTCCAAAATTAAAAAAAGGATCTTTCTAATAAGTCAGCCCTTACTCCAGGGACCCAAATTTAAAATTTCAGGTTTCTAGCCGAAGGTGTTTTTACAGGCCACCAAGGGGATGCTTTTCTTCTTTTTGTCCCTCCCTTTAGGAATTTACAAAAATTCCATCTTCAAGGCTATCTGCGATGGATGAGGAACATTCATACCAAATTTGAACTTCATTGCGTCAGCGGTTTGGGTAGGCCGTTATTGGTGACATTTTTCCCTTAAAACCACCATTTTTACTGTATTCCTGTTCCAAAATAGAAAAATTACGTTGCCGGTGAGTTAGTCCTGCTCCAAGGAATACATATTTAAAATTTTAGGTTGGCCAAAAGGGATTGGGCAGGCCGTCAAGGAGGAGACGTTTCCCCTTATTTCCCCTCCCGATAGGAATTTCAAAAATTCCGTCTAAGCGGATGCCTACACAGAAGGAGGAACTCATATACCGAATTTTCTTTTGGGATATCCTGTAGGGAATTCCAAAAATATAAACTTAGTCGATGTCTACTACAGTGGAGGAACCTTTATACCAAATTTCAACTTCTTACCTCCAGGGGTTTGGGCAGGCACTTTTCCAATTTGTGAGACTGTTTATGGGGAGACTTTTCCCTTTTTGCCCGTTCCGGTAGGAATTTCCAAAAATTCCGTCTTAGCGCATATCTATGCCGAGTATCAAGAAACCTTGTTTTAGTGGAGATATCCGTGGGGGGAGGCAAAAAAGTACTTTTTTTGAAATTATATTTTTTTTAAATGGTACTTTTTGGAAAAAGCGAAATTTTTTGGAAAAAGATACTTTGTTTTTACAAAGTACTTTATTTGTACTTTTTTTGAAAAAGGTATTTTTTTGGAAAAATGTATGCTTTTGGAAAGTCACTTTTTTTTGGAAAAGGTAATTTTTTTTGGGAAAGGTACATTTTTTTAAAAAAAAAGGTACTTTTTTTGGAAAAAAGTACTTCTTTTGGAAAAAGGTACTTTTTTTGGAAAAAGGTACTTTTTTGGAAAAAGGTACATTTTTGGCAAAAGTACTTTTTTGAAAAAGGTACTTTTTTTCTGAAAAAGGTAATTTTTTTTGGAAAACGGTACCTTTTTTGGAAAACGGTACTTTTTTTTAGAAAAAAGTACTTTTTTGGAAAAAGGTAGTTTTTTTGGAAAAAGGTACTTTTTTGGAAAAAGGTACTTTTTTGGAAAAAGGTACTTTTTTTGGAAAAAGGTACTTTTTTGGAAAAAGGTACTTTTTTGGAAAAAGGTATTTTTTTGTCCCCTTTTTTCCCCTCCCGATAAGAATTTCCAAAAATACCGTCTCAACGGACGTCTACACCGGTCGAGGAACCTACATACCAAATTTCAACTTATAGCTCCAGCATTTTGAGCAGGACGTCAAGGGGGAGACTTTTTCCCCTTTTTGCCCCTCCCTGTAAAAATTTCAAAAAATCCCGTCTTGGTGGATGTCTACGATAGTGGAGGAACCTTTATACCAAATTTCAACTTCCTACCTCCAGCGGTTTGGGCAGGCGGTCAAGGGGGGCCTTTTTTCCCTTTTTAACCCCCATTTTTACTACGTCCCTGTCCAAAATTCCAGAAAGTACTTTCCAGAAAAGTTAGCCCATACTCCAAGGAACACATATCTTAAATTTCAGCTTTCTAGCCAAAGGGGTTTTGGCAGACCGCCAAGGGGGAGACTTTTCCCTTTTTTGCCCGTTCCGGTAGGAATTTCCAAAAATCCCGTCTTAGCGGACGTCTACACCGGAGGAGGAACCTACATACCAAATTTCAACTTCCTAGCTTCAGCGGTTTGGGCTGGGAGATGTTGAGTTTTTAAAAACAAACAAACATTAGTGGACTACAAACACGAATTTGAAAGCTCACTAAAACAAAATGAACGCGAAATAAAAGCATTATTAGAAGCAATTGAAAAACGTTATGATGAAAGATTTAAAAAATGGACAATATACAAAAACAATGTGAAAAAAATGTACAAGAAGTAAAGAACCTTTATGGAAATTTGAATGAAGTTGAAAATAAAAACAAAGATATGTGTAACATAATTGAGAAAAACAATATAAAGATGTGCAATGAAATAAAGAAAGTGGTTAATGATAAAAACGTCAAAACAAAAATGTCTTATTCACAGGCACTCACAAGTAATATAGTGATGCCAGATGTTTCGAAAAATGTCCCCTTTATAATAAAAACCAAAGGAAAAACAAAGTGTTGAAAAAACAAAGGCAGAATTAAATGAAAAAGTGGACCCAGTTAATTTGAAAATAAAAAATGTTGAAAATAGAAAAAATGGTACATTAGTTATTCAAAGCAAATATAATGAAGAAAGAGAGAAAATTAAGAAAGCAATACAAAATGAGATAAGTGAAAACTATGAAATAAAGGTCCCAAAAGATATCGATATGCAAATTATTATAACCGACATGAATTTTAAAATGCATGAGAAAGAATTAATAGAAAAGTTGAAAAAACAAAATGAAATAATGCAAAACAGTGAAATAGAAATAATAAAAATTTTTGAAACAAAAAGATATAATAGAACAATATTTAATGCAAAACTAAAAATTGATAATGAGACATATCCGAAAGTTATATCTAGTCAAAAACTTAATGTTGGATGGGAAAGATGTAGAGTTTTCGATGGTACAAATATAATACAATGTTTTAAATGCCAAGGATACAACCATAAATCGTCAGATTGTAAAAATCAAGATGTATGTTATAAATGTAATGGAAATCACAAGAGCAAAGAGTGTAATAAGGAAAAAATAGAAAAATGTTTTAACTGCATGAAAGAAAATAGAAGACTGAATTTAGGACTTGATGAAAATCACGTCACAAATAACCGACAATGTCCAGTATATCAAAATAAATTAAATATGAAGAAGAGGAGGATAGGTTTAACAGCTTAACAATCAAAGCGAATATATGGAATATATACCAACATTCAGGGACTGATTAATAACTTTCCCCAATTGGAAATAATCGCTGAAACCACTAATCCAGATTTCATAATTCTTTCTGAAACCCACATGACCCAAGAAATAGATGAAAGCGAGATTAAGTTGAAACAATATGAACATTATACTACTTTGTCAAATTCAGCTAAAACTGGAGGAGTAATTATGTATTTTAAAAAATCGTGGATCATCAAGAAAATTAAAGATAATATTAAAGACTCAAAATATTGGATTAGTTCTTATATGGCAAAATATGAAAAAACATCATTTATAATAGTAATTTTATACAGATCACCGAGTAGTGGAAAGGCGGAATTCTGTGAAGAATTTGAAAACTTATTGAGGAAATATGCGAGAAAAATATCGATATTATAATAGTGGGATATTTCAACATAGACTGGAAAAAAGACTTTTACAAAAACAAAATAGAAAATGTACTTAATGATAATGGTCTAAAGCAAATAATGAATGGATATACCAGAACAACACAAAATTCAACAACGCTGATAGACTACGTTATAACAAATAACAAAAAGATCTTGGCAAAAAGTAATAAAAATAATAAAATAGCAGATCATGAGTCTATCGACATTTTTATAGAAGATAACATAAATGAAGAAAATCAAAACGTGCAAACAGAAATCTTTAAATACAACAAAAATAAATTCAAAAATGAACTATGTGCAATACTAAAATGTGAGGCAATAACTGATTTAAATGAATATGTCCGCAATTATGATAACTGCATAGAAAGTACAATTCAAAAATGAAAAGTAAAAAAATATTTAAATATCAAACGGCAATTATTGAAAATACTACTATAGCTTGGCATAATTATAAACTAATTAGAAATAATTATAAAGTTAAAATCGAAAACGAAAAAAATAAATATATAAATAATAAAATTAATAATACAAATAACCAAAAAGAAATGTGGAGTAAAATTAAAGAACTAGTTTTAAGAAAACCCAGAAATGTGATAAAGACTGTGATATTTAACCAAATAGAGTTTAAGGATAATTTCCAAATAGCTGAAAATTTTAATAAATATTTCGAAAACAGTATTAAAGATATAAGACTTTCCATTGATGATGTGCAATATGAAAATAAAATACCTGTGATAAATTCAAGATTCAAATTCCGTGCAATATCTTTAGAAGAATTAAAAATTATATGTAAAAATATTAAGAAAAAACCTGACTACAAAAGAATATCAAATAATATTATTTTAGATAACTGGGACATAACAGGCAATATTATGCTTAAAATTATAAATAAATCGATAGAAACTGGAGTTTTCCCAAGCAATTGGCAAGAATCAGTGATTACTCCTATTGAAAAAGTGAAGAATACAATCAAATGTGAAGAATTCCGTCCAATAAACACCTTAAAGACATGTGAAAAAAATTATTGAGAAAATCGTTAAAAATCAATTAGAAAACTATATGGAACAACACAAGCTGTTATCTAAATATCAGTCGGGCTTTAGAAAAAAACATTCATGTGAAACAGCAGTTAATTACGTTATAAATAGATGGAAATTTATGAAGAAGAATAATAAAATAGTGTCCATATTTTTAGATTTTAAAAGAGCGTTTGAAACAATCGATAGAGATATCATGATAAAAAAACTAAATAAGTACGGAATACAAGATACCGAATTAAAATGGTTCCAATCTTACTTGAGTAAACGCAGTCAAATTACAAAAGATAACAACGTTGAATCACATGCAATAGAGAATAATTTTGGAGTACCACAAGGATCAATTTTAGGAGCACTTCTATTTATTATATATATAAATGATATGGAAAAAGTACTAAACAAATGTGAAATTGTTCTATACGCAGATGATACTCTGATCTTTACAGAAGCATCAACGTAAGAAGCATGCTATGAAAATTTAAAAATGGATATTAATAATATTAACAAGTGGTTAAAAATTAACAAATTAAAATTAAATGAAAATAAAACTAAACTAATGGAAATAAATATGAACACTAACCTAACAATTAAAATAAATAACATAATAATAGAAAAAGTTAGTAATATAAAATATCTGGGTTTTCAAATAGATAAGGACTTAAAGTTCAAGGAACATATTGAATATATATGCAAGAAAATCGGAAAGAAAGTCGGATTTTTTAAAAGATTAAGAAATAATGTTTCAATTATAACAGCAATAAATATATATAATACGATTATTAAACCACATTTTGAATATGGGTCAACTGTGATATATGTACACATGCTGTTCAGAACAGCAAATATCAAGACTGCAGAAACTACAAAATAAGGCCATGCGGGCAATACTGAAATGCAATCGATTTACTTCAATAAAATTTATGTTGGATACACTGAAGTGGCTAAATTTACATCAAAGATTAGAGCTAAATACAATTAATTTCATCCGAAAAATGAAAATGGGAGATGCACCCGATTATCTGGTCGAACAACTGCGGTATGTTGGGGAGATTCAACCTTACAGCTTGAGGAATGCACTAGATTTTAGAATTCAACGAGCAGATACCAATGCTATGCAAAGATCATTATTTCATAAAGGACAAAGTCTTTAAAATATGATGCCAAATGATGTTAAGAACGAATTAAACGCTAATAATTTTAGAAGAAAAATTGTAAAGTATATTAGAAATGTTAACATAAACCAGAGCTTACATAATTAATTATTTAAAATGAATATTAAATGTTACTTAAAAAGTATTGAAAATACTACTAATAAATAAATAATAAATAAATAAAATGATAAAGGAGAAAATCGGAAATATAGCCCATATGGGCGATAGGTCCAAATATGGACCAATCCTATCTATATTCAATACCCAGCAAAAAAAGAGAGGAAAAAGAAGTAGTAAAAACAGCACATATAGCGATTCAGATGTAGTTCAAATTGAGGTGAAACATGCATGATTTTAACATGGGATTGTCATAGGACGGTAGTAATCCAGATTACTAAAACTTCACTCAATCAATGAAATTAATGAAAAAAGTTGATACAAATTGTACTATCATCACGGTAATTTTATTCGAAAATGCATAGTCGTGATATATTTCCATTATTGCTTATAAGTAATGTTGTTTTTTTAATTATTCAGTCCGTCCGTCTGTCTCTCCATGTATTCTTGTGCGCACGCTACAGGTCGCAAATATTAAGAAAAATTTGGTAGACCGATTTATATCGGTCCAAGGACGAAGTCTATTGATTTTGGTTTAAATCGGTCTATGTTTGGAGTTGTGCCCATATAAATTTCCCTCAAAACTGCAGCACAAAATTGAATGGCACATCCACGGTTTAAAGAATTATGGGATCAAATATGTCTTGAATGGTACACTTATAAAAAAAGTTGGTACAAGGGTCTGTTAAACGCGTCCTGAATAAATTGAACTAATTTTTCTGTTATTTGCTCTAAAAAAGTCCGTACAAATAGGTACATGTACATGTATTTGCGCCAGCACATATTTGACCTATTTGTACGGACTTTTTTTTATGAGTGTACATATCTTCATTACTATTATTATCTGAAAGTGCTAAACGGATAGGACAAATTTCGTATTCTCTACAACATATCTTTCTCCAAAATTTGATAAAAGGTTAAATTCAAATTGAAGGCACATCCACAGTTTTAAGAATTATGGAGTCCAATCTATCTGGAACGGTAGATCTTATCATAGCTGTCACTATGTGAAAGTGCTAAACAGATCGGATTTTGTTTTTAGGCTTTAAATCAATTTTCGCTGTACAATACGCTAAAAATCCAACTTTAAATTGACTAGCACATCCACAGATAAAAGAATTAGGGGCTGAAATCTGGCTTATATGATATATATAGCAATTAATATTGTGTGTAAGTGCTAAAACGATCGGATTATCCGTTTGGTTTCTACATCACTTTTAGCTCCAAAAATCATGAAAAGCTACAAAATTTAACCTAAAATGGGTCTGGACACCAAACTAATAGTACGATCCATTTAGCACTTATTTTAAACTTCAGGGCCGATGCGGCACGTGTTCCCGTTATACGATCACCTTAATTTTTTGCATGCTCTATTTCTATACCCAAAGGAACATTTCTAGGGAGGGAGACGTCCTTAAATCGCGAGTTGAAAAATAAGGTCCACCCTAATATACAAAACCTAATGGCAAAACTATGACACGCGTGTCAGTAGTGGCACGCGAGTGGATTTTAGGTGGCATGCGACGTTTTGTTGGATATTTTCAAAAAATTTAAACTATTAGAAGACCGGCAAAATATTCAGTTAAATGTTAAATTCGTTACAAAAATGTGTGATTTAACTCCATAATGGTGAAATTTTTCATAGAGCTTGTAAATCGTCTGTATTGCCACCATATTTTGTTTAAAGAAATATAGTTAATAAAGAACTCGCAAATTCGATTATCAGAAAATTCTGTGAAAATTTCTAAAATTTAAATAATAAATTTAAATGTTTCGACGAGAAAATGCCTCATAATCGGAGAAATAACAAGTACCAGAAAATTGCACAAAAATAGAAAACAACTTTTAATAAAATTGGATCTAAAAAATTTAGTTTTTAAAGAGAAAGTCGGTGCTACGAAATAACCCTCAATGAAATAAAGGCTGAAAATAAGTTTCATAATGAAATAACCCCCTTTGTTGGAATTTGAAATTGGGTTTTGATCGTGTTTCGCAGAGACATTTCATCTGAAATAGAAATTTCTCAGTTCAAATCCATAATAGTATTGGCTTTTCATTCATTGGCTCATATGAATAAAAAATAGATATGACTAATAGGGGGAAATACAGGGTTTTTTAAGCAATTACTTCACAAATCTAGTCTGCTTGCGAGTAGACTAGAAATTTAATTTTTTAATTTTCGTTTACATTTCATGCTATTCTACCAGCCAATTGGTAAATTTGGAGTTAAAAGCCATTCCTAAGCCCAAAGTAATTACTTCGAAGTAATTGCTAAGTTTTATTCATATGACCCATTATTATGATGGTAAGAACCGCGTGATTTATTTTAACAAAATCAAATTTTTGCCCGAAGCAGATTTTCAACTAGTTTCTTACGTACTCAAATAATAATGGCGCACAATAATTTAACTTATTTTTAACAAAATGAAATAACCACCAAAAATGGAATAACCCCCCAAGAAAATGAAAAGACAATAATGTGCAAACTGTTTTAATTTTCATTGGGGATTTTTTCGTAATGAAATAATCTCAATATTTAAAGATTAAATAAACCCCCAAAAATTAAATTACCGTCAAACATTTTTACGTCATTTCTTTGATGTTATTTAATTTAATTTTTCCCTTTGGGGTTATCCGTTGGGGGTTATAGCGCTGATAAATATGTACATCGGCGATATTTTTAAGAGAAATTTAAGAAATTTTTAAAAAAGGACTTTTAAAAAACAACTAAAATTAAGGTGGCACGCGAGAAATTTTTACAAAAAAAAAAATGTGTCCGTTTCTGGCACGCTGAAAAAAAAGTCTTGCCACCCCTGCACTAGGGCAACAAATGATACTTAGGGACACCAAAACGAAGCAAACCGAATTTTATACCTTGAATAGTTTTTAAGTTACTATCGATTTTGTAATCATACTTTAGTCAAATTTTACTGTTTTTTCCAATATTCGTGAGATCATATTTCGGAAACCGAAAAGGTCCGGGCCCAAAAATTTATGCATCGTTGAGCTGTTGTAGTGTACCACAGTTAAAATCGGAGATGGTAAATCCGAATGGTGTGTTGAGTTGATATGTTTTCACCCATTACTTAAAAAATTAAAATTTTTACTTTATCTTAACTGGTCAATCAAGCTCCGTTGAACTTGAAAACTAATACACATCCGAAATTTAGAATTCTGGGTTTAACTAACGCTTAACTAACACAGCTAATCCACATCCCAAAAATTCGGCCTAAAAAAACCACGCTGAGTTAAGTGGTACTATTCTGTTTTTATCGCTCACGGCCCTTTAACAATACTTTTCATCCGTCTATTTATCTATTTTGAACCTATATCCAATTATAAATTATTATAAATATACCACATAAAAGAAATACCCTAAATCTGGTCAAAGGCCTACTACGCAAATATTTTTTTAAGAAAAACTGCAAAATATATATGGTCATGGAATTATGTGTTGCTTAAATGGTACCGTAGTAAACTTTGAAATGATATACATATTTTGTACATTAATTATTTAACGATTAAAGAAAACAGTTTTCAAGTTTAGAACCCTTAGAAAGAATAGTACCATTAAATTCGGCGTCAATGTGCAATTTTTAGACGTTTGGGAGAGGTGGACGTAAACTAAATGTCTACGTCCGTCCGTCTACGCAGGAAAGCTTTACTCAGCGAAGCCAGATTCGAACATACCAGAATAGAAAACCCCTACGCTCGGAAAGGCTTTTTAAATTAAATTCTTATTGAGACAGTCCAAATTAAACCTCTAATGCTCTTTCTTTTGATTACTATATTTAAACTATACATTTGCCGTTGCAAATCTACTATGGAACAAATATTAAAATTTTAATTTATCGCTTTATTTAGGCGATATAGCACAACAAAGGTTGAAGACGTATCTAGAAACCCAGTAGTCAAATAATTTCGATTTTTGCTGTAAATCAGTAAAATAAAATTACCCACCGAAAATTATTGATCAATTGTTATTTCCAAGATTTTCGCTTTTTGAAAATTACGAAATTTAGCGAATTTGGTACTAAACATCAATAAATTTTGACGGAATTAGTTCTGCTTACTAGTACCTCTGAGTATTTAATCTGTGTTTAATTCTAGCTTTATTATCTTTAATGTACGTCAGATCGTAAATGTATTTTTGGCGATATTTGACCCATATTATCCTAGCGTCTTCATATGACGAAATGAAAAGGCCTCTTTTCAAATGTGCATAATACTGTTTCTTTTAACGTGGAAGGACTTCTGTGTTTATTTTATCCATTTTGGTTATTGTTTCTGGACACAGTGAATGAACGAAAATCACAAAAATTCCAAAACAGCAAAAATTATGATTTCTTTCAATAAAGAAGGAAAAAATTTGAATTTATTACATTAATATATTTTTATTGTTTGGTTTTTCTAAAAGCCAACTAAATTTGCTCCATATTGGTAAAACTACAATGTCCTCGTCGCAATTTGGAAAAATTATATAATTTAATGAATTTGGGTGTACTCATAGGAGAATATGTGTACAACTAGGAGAATATGTGTACAAAATGTCCAAAAAAAAATTTTTATATAGTCATTTTTGGCTGAGCTTCGTACCTTACCTCAGTATGGAATCTACCAAGAACGAAACGAAAATAGCCTTAAACTTCCCGTAGTAGATACTTTACGTTATGGTGGAATAGAACACTTCCTAAAAAGGAGCCACAACGATAAGCAAAGACAATGTCGAGGCCTCGATATCAAATCGACAGGTCGGGCAGTGTTCCAAATGCGATGCTGGATCTTCTTTTTTTATATGCCACTTATGAGAGTTATAATTTTTATTTTCTCTCGCTATTCAATGAAATAATGTTAGTTTATTTAAAAAATTGAAGTATATTTGAATTTATTTTGGAAAATAATGCTAATTTTCTATACCTTTAAGGGAAAAATGTAGTTTTTAATAAATATACCTGTTATTCTTAAATGTTTTTGGATTTTTTTTAAAAATTGTACACATTCTCCTAGCGTCGTCATTTGACGACAGGCAATAACTACGGATATATATATAACACAAAATAATTTCAACTTCAGTTTCGTGTTCCTAGGGCCCTTATCAAATCATGCAAGTTTCAAACAAGTGGTACAATTATTTCTTAATTCAGGAGAATATGAGTTAAAATAATTTTTTCAAAATTACTAGATTTTCACTTTATATGCTTCTCGCTTGAAAACCGTTCTTTATACAAAAAAAGGTTGAAGGCAAAAAAGTAGGTAGTTAACTTTTCTATGGATATAATACAACTTGTTTAATAAAATATTATTTAGCCAAAAACTATTTACAATCTGAAGATCGCTTTTTGGCGGCCTTGGGCATTAGAGGGTTAAAGGGCCGTGACCGCCAAAAATAATTTAACTCAGCATGACCAATTCAATTATAGAAACATTTCGGTAAACTTATTTCGAAATAACAAGTTATTTTAAGTTTACTTCCAGTATAATGTTACTTACATCCATAACTTCCAAATCAGAGGCATCCGAATCATCACCACTTGAGAGCTGGTCATTTAAGCCATAACTTTGAGAAACCACGTGATAAGCTACAGAAATTAGGAAACCGCAATAAGTGACAAAACAAGAAAATATTTAAAATAAAATGTGATTGCACTGTACCTTGTTCTACCAATGCTCGAAAGGGTGCAATTTTACGTCTTGTGTATTCCGGATAACGATCTTGTAAATGTTTAGTCATAACACCTACATCCAAATAGGTTTTATCTACATTTTCTTCCAAGTACTTCGGGCAAAAACAATGAAATTGAAGATGCAAAGGAATCCACGAAATTGACACAAAAGGAAGTTACATGTAAAAAAAAACAAAAAAATATATATACATGCGATTATATTAATCTTAACCTCGTTTTGTTTTTTGCGATACAGTGTAAGCTTCATTATACACCGGTGAGCGACTTGTATTTTCTTTTAATAGCCAAGTTCACATTTCAATGCACTTATAGGGTTATAATACATTTTTGATAACCTTACCTGCTTGACCCTATTAATTATTAGTGGATCATATAGTACTGGTTTAGCTTTTTTCATTTTCACTGTAATTCTACTTAAATGCCAAATTTGTAGCTTATATTTTTCCCACAAAAAATATGTTTAATTATTATATGCTGCAAACAAACGCGTCTACTTTCCTGAAATTTATTCACTATTGCCAATTTAGCTATTTTCTCGCCAAATCTAGCGATATTTCAACTCGTTTAAGCGGGGTTTACATTATACCATAAGTCATAGGATCTGTCGAAAAAATCAGTCAGATAGCCAAAATCCTATAATGTAATCATATTTTGTCTGATACTTACAGAAAATCCGATTTAAGTTTTGACAGTCAGATTGATTTTGAAATATTTCATAAAATTATGAGATCTGATGGTAACAGCCGTTTTCATCTGTTTGCATTTGATTGTGTAAACAAATATACAAAATTTTTTTGACAATCGCGTCGTTTCGTAGGATTTTTTGTTTGATTTGTCAGAAGTAAAATCAGATACAAAATCAGATAATGTAAACCCCGTTTTAGCGGAATAAAATAGTATATAGCTATTAGCGGGAAAACTAACGATTTTTTTTTAAAAACAGACTTGGTGTTTTCTTAGCTTTCAAGCGGAGAATACACGAAGAAACAGAGTGGAACAAAAAATATCAAACAATTTTTTAAACACGAATTGCACGATGTCAACACGCACACACACATATTCACAAAAAAATGGGCATTTTTTAACGAATGTTCCCTCGTGTATTCTCCGCTTTAGACATCAATTTCCTTGACAGAATTTTTGAATCATTATTATTTAGCGATTTAAATGGAATACTAAAATTTTTATGGAATACTTAAAAGTTGGAAAAATTTAGCGATGTATCGACACATATGTTAGAAAGTTTTAAAAACTTCGAAAAATATAGCTATTTTTGGGAAATTTTTCAACAGAACCCGAAAAGTTTGTGAAATTAGGAATTTATCGCTAAATTTTTTTGTAAAGTTATAGCAGGTTTACAATACGTCATTTTCATACAAAATTTGTTCAATAAACCTCCTATAATTTTACAAAGCGTTTATGAATTTAGGGGTTATAATTTAGCTATTAAGCTGCCTACACACTAGGGAACATACTTAAAAAAAGAGAGCATTTTTTGTGAATGTGTGAGTGCGTTTGTGTGTGTGTGAGTGTTGAGAGCGTGCATTTCGTGTTTACAAAATTTTTTGATATTTTTTGTTCCCTCAACCATGTTCCCTAGTGTGTAGGCAGCTTTACATAGGGGTTACACGATCAAATTTTGGCTTTCAAGTTTCAATACACTCACATTTTTTTACTAACACACTCACATTTTAAAAATTGAACAGCAACTTGATATCAATTTTTGCTTTCAAGTTTTGAGAAAACTTGATGGTCAAGTTTTAAACAGCTGATCAATTTCTTGTAAATTTGTTTTTCTTTTTACAAATATTGTGCCGCAAAAAAACACGATTGATAAAATACGGAATCTGAATATTTCGGTATATCGACGAAATGATTTTAAAATAAAAATAAATAAAAAATCAATTTCTGCTGACATGAAAATGTCTGCGAAATATGTGAAGAAAAAAAATAAAGTCTTTTCGAACAGCCTGCAGTGCGGAAACAGCCCACAGAGGCGAGCATTTTTAGTTCTTTCCTTGACAACGGCATCTTGAAAGCAAAATTGACTATCAAGTTGCATGCAGCCTACGTCACAGCTTAAAGTTCAACTGAATATGACAAGCAGTATGTGTTATCAACTTGAAAGTAAAATCTTGATCATGTAACCTCACTGTTAGCTATTTTCTAGTGATTTTTTAGTTTGATTTAGTGATTTTTTAGTTTGATTTAGCGATATTTTTAGGAAAAAAGTTGGCAGCAGTGAATTTATTTCCAGAATACAGGGTTGTAATTTTTGGGCATACTAAACAGTGTTGCCGGTCTTTTACGAACTTATCCCTAATTATAAACTTGTTATCCCCAAATGCGACAAATTGTTATTTTCTAATCCACAAAAAACTCCAACCCACGCAAAAAATTAGCGTATGTTATATTATACAAATATGCTTGGTAAAAACTATTTCCTACAAAAAAAATTGTTTTCATTAGCTTAGTTTAAACAAACCCTTAAATTTTTATATAAATTACCTAAAAATATACTTTTGTATTGGTACATTATAAATTCTTTTCTACATTATGTTAAATCACGTTCTTTTATCTATTTAAAAAATTGCAAGGTTGGTTACCGTTATCGCTAAAATACAGTTTCAAATTGATTACCGTTACCAATACCTCTAAAAAATTTTCCAAATACCGTTATCGTTACCGATACCGTTATTTTTATGGGTAGTTACCGGTATTTTACCGGTATTTATTAATTTATATAAAAAAACCAATTTTTAATTTTTTAGTTTATAATCTTGAATAATTTTCAGGAAAAAAAATTATGGATAATAATTTTAATTATTAAATCTACTAGTACCGGTGTTCTGTAAATATGTGAGAAGTTTCTCACATAAAAATTGCAACTCTGCCATATTTAAAACAGAGTGAGTATCATAATGTCAAATATAGCCAGAGGTATGCAAAAAAAATTTACTTATTTTCAGTTTGAAATTTTGTGACTCACCCTGTTTTAAATATCGTAGACAATTCGTAGGGTTGCAATTTTTATGTGAGTAACTTCTCACATAGTTACAGAACACTGGTACAGCATTGAATTTATAGATTGTAATGTGTATTTTAAGACTTAAAAACAAGAATATTCTATGTTTTTACTTATTTTTATATGTTTTGTTATAATTCTACGCTAGTTGAAATTAAAGACCACGAGAATTTACAAAAGAGTAGATTATATTTATTAGGCACGTCAATACGTCTCAAGAAATTTTCAACAACTTGAAGTTTCCAAAAACAAACTAGAAGTTTAGCTACAAAACAAAGTGTTCCAAAAACTACAAAGTGTTTTACAGTAGCAAACAAATATATAAAACAACATGTTTTAACGTAACTTTTAATACCGGTACGTACCGGTATTGCTGTTTCGATAACGGTATACCGTTATGGTATACGGTTGCCGAAACAGTCTTAAATAAATGTTTAAATGTTTAGGTCTTGTCTTGGATAACCAATTGAATTTTTCTGCACATATAAATTACTTGTCCTCTCGCATATCCTTTCTTTTAAAAAGGTTGTATTCATTGAATATTTATCTGCCTTGTTCAATAACACGGCGTGTAGCCACGGCTATCTTAATGCCGCATATATTGTACGGCATGGAGGTTTTTTCGGGTACTAGAAATTTCGCGCTGAGGAAATATAAGCTTGTTTTTAACAGGATTATTCGTTACGTTTTTAATTTGAAAAGAAGAGATCATGTATCTCAACATACATTTAGTTTTATAGGATCGTCTTTTGAAAATTTCATAAGCATAAGGTTATTATTATTTTATTATAAATCTATCGTTAATTCATTTTACTCGTTCAATATGAAATCCCCAAATTATTCCACCCATTAGACATCTAAGTATTTTTGAAAAATCATTTCAAACTCGTGTGTCGAGTTTATGGAATGATTTGCCTAGGGAACTGAGAAAGTTTACTTATTCGCTGATTGTGTTTAAATCTAAATTAGTAGAATTTGCACAATTGCATGTATTGGAATCTTAAGTGGAAATTATATGTTCCATCTCTTTAGTTTGGCCATACACTTGCAATATTGTTGTACAGCTTCTCATTTTAGTTCTTTATTCTAATACCATGTGTGTTAGTAGTTTGGGGACTTAAATGGAGAGGTTGCGCAATGTATGGATAGCTTTAGTATGTACGCATTTTTAATGAAACTTTAAAAGCTTATCTTGTGAGATTTCAACTGTTTCTAGAATTTATTCTTGCAGCATTCATTTATTATTTTTTTTTTTTTTAGATCTAATTAATTTTTAAATATATTATTGTATTATTTGATCTCATGTAAATGTTAATTTTTGGAATTTTGAGTTTATATATTATTATTGTATTATGCATTAGCCTTAACATATATTTATATAGAAGTCTGTTATATATTTTTTAGTAGCTTTAATTAGCCATATTAGGCCCTAAGGGCTCGGTTATGTAAATGAAGATTTAATAATAAAAAAAATACCGTTACCTTTACCGTTACCGAAACAAACGAAATTCGATACCGTTACCCTTACCGTTATTCGTTTCGGTAACTAAACTTGAGAAATTGTCAATATTTAGTTATATTATGGGAAAATGATAAAAAAAAATTATGTATGGGACCCAAAATAAACTTAGGAAGTTTTACAATTCATTTATTTGTTGCCAGATGTTTGTGAAATGTGTATAATTCCTAGTGTTTCCAATTCGGTTAATCGATTAACCGATTCCTCGATTAATCGCCTCTATTTCGGTTAATGTAGAAACAAATAATTTAAAACGCAAATAATTATTCGACCCGAATAATCGGTTAAAATAGCTCGATTAACCGGTAAAAGTTTTAATATGTAATTTTTTGCTTTATTTTTTCCCGAAACTTCATAATTTTCTTAACTTTAGCTAAAAAATTGTAAGAAACGCTTAAAAAAACAAATACTAAATAAAATACAATCAAATTGTTTTAAAATCGATTGAAAGAGAAACCTTTAGATACCATTTTTTGAGCAACTCCAAGCAAGTCGACATTGAACCAGCGAGACACGTTATGGGTTTTAAGACACTCTTAAAACGGATTTGTTTTACATTATCGAAATTAATTTTTAATAAAATTTTTTTGAATTTTTTAAACAAAATAACAAAGTTTCTATTTATAAAAAAAATGATTTAACACTATGTGTCTCGCTGGAGCAGGCTTTAGGAAATACAATAGACAATTTTTCATCTCTGTTTTAATTCTTTTAAAGTGTAAAATTAATTTTCAAAAGTGAGAACAGTTTTTCAGCCTCTAGTCGATGATTTTATTTATATTTATGTTAACAAAAACAGTGCGTAGTAATTTTTAAAATTTTATTATTGCAAACATAGAATTTCTAAAGACTGAAAAACTGCCCTCACTTTCGAAAATCTGTGATAAAGTTCGAATAAACAAATCTGTTTGAGATTTAACATCTGTTACTGCACACTGAGGGAATTGTCAACATGGTTTTTTCGAATTTTTATATTGATTCAATGAAATTTCGCTGCAATTCGTCCATTGAAACACGGAGGAGATTGGAAGATAAACAAAAATCTAAAAACAGAATGTTTGTATGTGTTTGTATTGATCACTTCTGAGTAAAAACAATAACAGAAAGCCTAATAGGAAAGAAAACAACGAAGTAGTTACATGGCATTCAAGGCCTTACTTGTGTGACGGGTTGTTGAAAAAAATTATCATTATAATTATCAATCTGACTATAAAAACATAAATAATTAATACAATTTAATGCAAAATCACTGACGACGCCTATCCATACAAAAAAAATGCACCAAGTAGATCTAATCCGATCTGAAAATTATAATGTGTTTATAATTTTTAGAGGTAAAAAGGTTTAAGGCTCCATTAGTCTGGTAGTATCGTAAAGTATCGTCAGCTGTTTACTTTTAGTTAATGATAGTATACACAACTACTTACCCAAGAAACATTTTTACGGACTCTTCGACACGTACGGAATCATGATTTAGTTTTTTACGGAGCGTTTACGGGCCGTAATGGTACGTAAACGGAGCATTAACGGACCGTATAACCGTTTTTTCGAAAACTATACGTTTGACTCCTGGTACGTAAACGGAGCATTAACGGAACGTATAACCGTTTTTTCGAAAACTATACGTTTGACTCCGTTTTGCTGTATCCGTTTCCATGCCGTTGAATACTGACTTCACCGTTTTTCATCAGTTTTGATTCCGTAACAAACGGTGTTGTTTATTATTTTTTACAAAATACAAATACTTAATAAAAAATAATTTAATAAAATACAGCACTAACATCGCGCGACCCTCCCGTTAATTGTAAATGTATATGCATAAAGTGCGGAAACAGTAACCTGAAGTACTTTTATGCGGTTTATCGAAAAGTACTTTTTACAACAAGAAAGCGTGCATCAACACAACCAGCATACATCAACAACGCACTTCATGTGTCATTTATTAGATGGTAAATATTTAAGTAATTCGAAAGGTGTTTTCACGATGTGTACAAATGAATGCCATGGTGTGGCCATGGTGCAAAAAGAAATGCTTGCTGGCTGCCGCTAATAGTTTTGGCGAGAGACAGTACGGAAATTTGCATCATGTGCCATTGTGATTACCACCACTTTAACCTAAACTAATTAGTTTTTTGTTTTTATCAGGTATTAAATTTTATAAAAGGTCAAAACTGCATGCAACGCGATGATGGATGGAGATATAATCTGCGCGGGGGAGAAATGGGATACATATATATATATTCTGTTATTTTCTTTATTGTAATAAATCTATAAAAAAATATAATATGTACTACTCAAAATTAATGGAAAATAGGCTAAATTTAGGTAGATATATAATGCCGTTTTTCTTAAAACATAACGTTACGGATATGGATCCATTTTTCCACGACATAATGGTCCGGAAACGGTCCGGCATTGACGGACTGTTAACGGACTAGTCCATTTTTAACATGACATAGCGGTCCGTAAACGGTCCGTCATTGACGGACTTTAAACTGACTTGTCAGTTTTTAACACGACATTGCGGTCCGTAAACGGTCCGTCATTGACGGATTTTCAACGGATTCGAATCAGTTTCGATGTTCCTTAAGTTCCTTAAGGATCCGTATACGGACCAGAAAACGGTACGTAAACGGAGTTGGATTCCGTTTATAACGGACCGAAAACTGTGCGTAAACGGAACGAATTGTTTGTTGGGATATTGAGCAATTTTTGGATTTTTGTTAAGTTCTTGTTTTTTTATGGAAATTAAAATTAACATTAATAATTTAAATTTTTTTAATTGTTTATAGGAAATTTTTGGGTTAAAACAAGATATAAAAACTTTATCCATGGGACAAATTTTTAAAGTCTGAATGCATGCTGACAATGGAAGAAGACAAAGTATGGAATACATTTATTAAGGGTATGGCAATTGTGATTTAATTTTTGTTTTTTTAAATAAATAGTATAATTATTACAAAAAATTCCATTTGGTTTTATTTATTGACAACCATAAAAATATTTGTTATTTTAATTTAACCGATATTTGCTACTAATTTAAAATTTTATTTCATTTTAACTGAAGGCTCGTTAAATTAAATTCTGAAAATCAAATTGGTTAACTTCAACTTAATCGATCAACTGAAGCTCAGTAAGGGGAATTTCACCTGAAGCTCAGTTGAAAATTTAGTAGCCTGTAACTGAGAAATTTTTTCGGTGTAGCAATCAGTGATGATATTATCGCTTATATTTCTGCTTAGATTTACATTGTAGTGTCATAAGCTGCTAATCGGTGCGCTCTCGCTTAAAATGTAAGCAACGATGTCAGTAAGTGCCGTTTCATTGCACTTACGTTATAAGTGGAGTTCTAAGCGAGCTTGATGGCACGTCAATAAATTCAGGCAAATGAGAATGTAATGCACGTCGATTACAGTCCGATTTGCACTTGTAAGCCAAGGTTATGAGGTGGTGCCACTTATCCTTATGATTTTGTAATTGAGAGTCAACTCCGTTTACGCACTGTTTTCTGGATCCGTATACGGACCAGAAAACGGTCTATAAGGAACATCGAATCTGATTCGAATCCGTTGAAAATCCGTCAATGACGGACCGTTTACGGACCGTTATGCCGTGTAAAAAACGGACATGGGTCCGTTGAAAGTCCGTCAATGACGGACCGTTTCCGGACCGTTATGTCGTGTGAAAAACGGAGTGACTCCGTTTCCTGTCCGTATCCGTACGAATTTTTAAAACTAAAACGGACTTGTATATCTACCTTAATTTAGCATATTTTTATTACTGTTATATACAAAATATGTTTTTTATAGGTTTATTACAATTACAATACAGAAATAATAATCTAATGTAACTACGCAGATTGCATCCACATCCACCATCACCATATTACAATTTTGGCGTTTTATAAAATTCAATACCTGATAACAAAAAACTAATTAATTACATTAGGTTAAACTGATGGTATTCACGATAGGGGTTTACACATGGTACAAATTTGCATACTCATTTTTGCCAAAAATATTGTTGCAGTCAGTATTTCTTTTTGCACCGTGGCATTTACTTGCCCGCATCGTGAAAACACCTTTTAATTTTCAGATATATTTACCATCTAATAAATGACTTGAATTCGTTTGTGCATTACTGCTGTATGCTGGTGGTAATGAATTGATGTAAACTTTTATGTTGTGACAAGTACTTTTCGATCAACCGCGTAAAAGTACTTCAATAGTTTCGCACTTTAGTGTGCATCCACCCATTTTTAAAACTGATGGAAGGATCGCGCGATATTAGTGATCCCTTTTATATATTTTTTGCCATTTAATATTTTTATAATAATAACAAAAGAAATAAACAATACAGTTTATTACGGAATCAAAACTGATGAAAATCTGAAGTCCTTATTTACCGGTACTAAAATGGATACACCAAAACGGAGTTAAAACGTATTGTGTTCGAAAATCCATTTATACGGCCCGTTAATGTTCCGTATACCTACAAGCGTTGACGGATACGTACATTACGGACAGTTAACGTGCCGTAAAAGCCGGATTCATGAATCCGTACGTGCCGGAGAGTCCATAAAAATGTTTCTTGTGTAGATTTATACTTTACGATACCTCATTTCGCCGCACTGTACTTCAAAACTAATGTGAGCTTTATTCTGCTTATTAACCTCAAATCTATTTATTAATTAAAATTGCATATTAATTACAATATTAATTGCAGCTTTCTATAGGACGTTAAAACAACACTGTACTAAAATTTTCATTGAATTGATGCACACTCAGGGAATTATGTAGGTAAAATCAACTGCAAATGACAGTTAAAATAACTGCATTTGCACTTAAAAAGGTGTAGACTACATTTGCAGTTAAATTAACTGCAATATGAAGCTATTTTTAACTGTTAAAAATCAACTGACAAATGTAGTAAAAACAACACTAAATGCAATTGAAACAACATACATGCAAATTATTGTAAAACTGTACAAACAACTGCAAATGTAGTTAAAAAACATAAAGAAAAATTATTTTAAAAATTATTAATTTAATAAAAAACAAATTTATGTAAACACTCCTAACTTAATTTTATTCTATTTAAAATTGAGAAATCAAAATTTACACTGTCACTTTTATTTTTCACTAGTAAGATATTGTTGTAGATGTCTGTCTGTGAGGGATGAAATATGGCGTTGTTTGGCTTCCTTTTTTTCTCCAGGTAGAAAGAGATGAGAATATAAAAGAACTGAAAGGAAATAAATACAATAAATTTTAATAATCCCGTAAATAAATTTATATTATAAAACTTACCTTATTATTTTAATAACTTAATAAAAAATATATAAACTTTTCCGTATTACGCGTCCTCACTCTTTGGCGTTGTTTTATGACTAAGACAAGAGAAAACATGTTCTACTCATATTCTTTCACTAGAAATTTCTAAACAAGCGCGTCATACACATGCTCCTGATGTGTGTGTGCACACACACTTGAAAATATAAGTATTTGTAAAAAAAATTCAAAATAACTGCATAAAATAAATGTTACTACAATGTGGTAGTTTTTGTAATTAATTTGAAAAAATAACTGTCAAAAACATTGAAATATTTTGCTCTAAGTAAATTAACTACAATTGTAGTTAAAATAACTACAACCGCATTACTACACAAATAACTGTCATGTAGTAACTGCAGAACTTTTCTGAGTGCAGTTTTATGAAAAATTTCGTATTATTTATTGAAAATTACATATACCCAATGAAAAAGCTTTTTCGTAAAATTTGTTTTGCATTAACTTTGTGAAGAAAATTTCATTAGTTTAGTGAAAACTTTCATTAAAACTCGTCCAATTAAATTTTCTCTGCGTAAATTAGCTCAAAATTTGTTATTGTTAGTGGCCCTTTAAAACCGAAAAGACTTAGGGGGTTATTTTGTAAAACGGAACGCCTTGCGTTGCGTTTTACAAAATAACCTACTTAGAATTTAACAATTATTTATGATATTCTCAGACTACTAATATTCAACAAAAATTTTTGCAGAGTAAATTGGTATATTCAAATAGAGTTTAACATTTTTTGTATTGATGGCTCAATGTCAAAGGCTCTTCTAGTTTTTATTGTTCAAAAAGCAAAAAAAATACCTGACCAAGATCCGTAAAATCACCTACACTCAGGGAATTATGTAGGTAAAATTAACTGCAAATGACAGTTAAAATAACTGCATTTGCACTTAAAAAGGTGTAGACTACATTTGCAGTTAAATTAACTGCAATATGAAGTTATTTTTAACTGTTAAAAATCAACTGACAAATGTAGTAAAAACAACTATAAATGCAATTGAAACAACGTACATGCAAATTATTGTAAAACTGTACAAACAACTGCAAATGTAGTTAAAAAACATAAATAAAAATTATTTTAAAAATTATTTATTTATTAAAAAACAAATTTATGTAAACACTCCTAACTTAATTTTATTCTATTTAAAATTGAGAAATCAAAATTTACACTGTCACTTTTATTTTTCACTAGTAAGATATTGTTGTAGATGTCCGTCTGTGAGGGATGAAATATGGCGTTGTTTGGCTTCCTTTTTTTCTCCAGGTATAAGGAGATGAGAATATAAAAGAACTGAAAGAAAATAAATACAATAATTTTTAATAATCCCGTAAATAAATTTATATTATAAAACTTACCTTATTATTTTAATAACTTAATAAAAAATATATAAACTTTTCCGTATTACGCGTCCTCATTCTTTGGCGTTGTTTTATGACTAAGACAAGAGAAATCATGTTCTACTCATATTCTTTCACTAGAAATTTCGAAACAAGCGCGTCATACACATGTTCCTGATTGCTTCGTGTGTGTGCACACACACTTGAAAATATAAGTATTTGTAAAAAAAATTCAAAATAACTGCATAAAATAAATGTTACTACAATGTGGTAGTTTTTGTAGTTAGTTTGAAAAAATAACTGTCAAAAACATTGAAATATTTTGCTCTAAGTAAATTAACTACAATTGTAGTTAAAATAACTACAACCGCATTACTACACAAATAACTGTCATGTAGTAACTGCAGAACTTTTCTGAGTGTATATTGTTCGGCACGAATGCGTTCAAATTGAGGTGAAAAAGGCATTTTATTAACATTTGCTTGTCATAGGAGAGAAGGTGTTTATGCTACTTTAAGTCTGCTTTGCACGTCATAAAAATAAGTGCTTGGATGTTCTTTTTTATACAGGAAAGCAATTCATTTTTTTACTATCTAAGGAGAGATGAAAAGTAACTTCTTGTGAATGCATTCAAATTAGGGTTGCCAGAAATGAAATCGACAAAAAAAGTACATCGAGGAAAAAAGGCAGTACAATTACTAAAAAAGAAGTACATTTTCTTTTCATTAAAAATATCTTAAAATTAAGTATTTATATACTTTGTAATTGATAACAAAATATGCCATCACCCTTTTCGCTACCAATTTTTTAGTTGTGAATATATTTATATTTTAACTTCAGAATCTTTTTAAGTGCCTTCAAATTAAAAAAAACACCATTTGATTTTTCTTAGCGTCCTTTTTACCCCTAAAACATTCGAATAGCCAAAACCTATTTATTTGGATTTGTTATAAATATCACAAAATCCCCTTTTCTTCAATACAGTAATGGCAGATTAAAAATATTTAATTTCGTTGACAAGAGTCTAATAAACATAAAATCGCAGCTTTACAGATTTTTCGATTTCGTGGAATTGCAACTTAAAATCTTTAAAAAATTTGATGGTTTTGAAATTTATGTAGTAAAGCTTCCATTTGGGTATTATAACGTTTTTAATCTTGTGTCGAAATACATTGGATATATCCTAAAATATTTGAAAAATAAATCGAAATTTCAATCAAAATTTTATTTAATGTTTTCAGTTAATATTTTAACAAATAAAATCAAGTTTTCATATAAATTAAAAACAAAACATTAATGCTAAGACTAACATTTTTATTTGCCTTTTAAATATTTTACACTCAGGGAATTATGTGGGTAAAATCAACTGCAAATTACAGTTAAAATAACTGCATTTGCACTTAAAAAGGTGTAGACTACATTTGCAGTTAAATTAACTGCAATATGAAGTAATTTTTAACTGTTAAAAATCAACTGACAAATGTAGTAAAAACAACTACAAATGCAATTGAAACAACATACATGCAAATTATTGTAAAACTGTACAAACAACTTGCAAATGTAGTTAAAAAAACATAAATAAAATTTTTTTACAATGAGTGTTATTTCCATTCGGTTTAAGATCAAATATTACAAATTCTAAATAGAATTTATAATTTTTATTTTACAACCCATAGAGAAAAAACTTATGAAAAAAACTTTCCTAGAACCAATGGTTGACAATTAATGCACTTTCAAGTGACACCAAATTCACTATCATCAGATTGTCTTTATGGGGTTCTCTCTAGGTTATTATGTAGATTTTAGTTTTTTGTATATATATGTTCAATTTCAAAGAAATGCATTTTGAGAAGTAAATTCAAACATTTTTACTTATCCATTTTACATTGTTATAACTAACGAAAACCACATGTCTTTAACAAAGCTATTATTTTTCTCTATGTTGTAGTTGTGCTTATTTATTGAAATTATTTCAATGGGCAAAGCAATGATTCGTGCTTTTCAACATTCAAGCTTTTTAATTCTATTTATAGAAACTAGAACTAAAGCAAAGAAACTTTTACACGGTTGTTTGTTTTGTGTATAACATCCTAACCCAACATGCCGTATAAATGACTAACATGTTGCAATTAAGGGATATTACTTAACAATTTGGACTGTACCTTGTAACAGAATTCCGCTTTTCTTTTACCCTCGTTAACTTACCATTACTGCCTTCAAACCCTTATTAAATTAAGCCAACATTTTAATGAATTTCTCTTCAAACATTATAAACCATTTTTTTATTTATCATAATACTAAAACTAAGCTATACAATACGAAAATACTCTTAACTTTCTAATAAATATCTAATTTGAAATAAGTTTCGAAATTTGATAAAATAACGGATTAAACTACCAAACCAAACCCTGTCTAAATACAATCGTTACTAAAAAAAACTGAACTCATACAAAACTTTGTCTTCAACACTTCTATTTATATTTTCTCAAATTTTTGTATTTTTTTTATTTATATTTTTAACCTTTTTTCAATATTTTCTTTTTTTCCTATATACTTCCTTTTTTTGTTTTTGAATTTAATATTCTAATTTATTTTTTCAAATTTTATCTTTTTTTTTCCAACAGGGCTCAAATCTGCTATCTTTCATTTACCAAATTGGGTACCGCACTTTACCAAATCCTATCCTGAAGGAGCTCCCTAAGGACAACACTGCACCTGTTAAATTCGCAGATTTCAACATTCAAACCCGGCCTGATGTGAACCCTATATGTACCCTTTTTTTAATTTAATATTTTCAATTTAAAATTATCTATAATTTCTTTTAAAATTTTCTTAATAAAAATAACATATATTTTATAAAAACTTTTTCCTGCTCACACTTTCCCTTCCCTGGGACTAAAACAATCAGAATAAATGTGTGTAACAGTGAGGTTACATGATCAAGATTTTGCTTTCAAGTTGATAACACATACTGCTTGTCAAATTCAGTTGAACTTGAAGGTGTGACGTAGGCTGCATGCAACTTGATAGTCAATTTTGCTTTCAAGATGCCGTCGTCAAGGAAAGAACTAAAATTGCTCGCCTCTGTGGGCTGTTTCCGCACTGTAGGCTGTTCGAAAAGACTATTTTTTTCTTCACATCTTCCAGAGACATTTTCATGTCAGCAGAAATTGGTTTTTTATTTATTTTTATTTTTAAATCATTTTGTCGATATACCGAAATATTCACATTCCGTATTTTATCAATCGTGTTTTATTGCGGCACAATATTTGTAAAAAGAACAACAAATTTACAAGAAATTTGATCAGCTGTTTAAAACTTGACCGTCAAGTTTTCTCAAAACTTGAAAGCAAAAATTGATATCAAGTTGCTGTTCAATTTTTAAAATGTGAGTGTGTTAGTAAAAAAGTGTGAGTGTATTAAAACTTGAAAGGAAAAAATTGATCGTGTAACCCCTATGTAAGCAAAGTATACTTTACCCGGTGTCTTCAAATGCAATAAATTATTATATTATATATGATATGAAATGTCAAAACCATGGCAGCGAAACGTCAAAATGATATCAATTGCAGAGTGGTGAGAACACTTCACCATTTCATGGATAAGAAATATCATAGATTTTTCTTCAAAAAACACCAAATTTTATGAAACATTAATGTTTACCGACAAATAATAAAAAACTAAACACTTTTCCATTCCTTTTTACCGAATTTTTTGTTGTTTTTCTATTACAAAATTAAAATGAAAACTAAAAGTGACATTTGATCTCTGGCATCATTGCAAGATCCGATGGCATGTGAGCGATATCATGATATTGCAATAAAATTGAAATTGAGTGTCTTCACTTGAGATGAGAGCATTTTGACAATTGCTTGCTATCATTTTATTGCATGTCAAGACACTAGGTTACCCGGTGTCTTGAAATGCAATAAATTATATGATATGAAATGTCAAAACCATTTCAGCGAAACGTCAAAATGATATCAATTACAAAGTGGTGGAGAACAGTTGACCATTTCATGAATAAGAAATATTATAGGTTTTTCTTCGAAAAACACCAAATTTTATGAAACATTAATGTTTACCGACAAATAGTAAAAAACTAAACACTTCTCCATTCTTTTTCAACAAATTTTTTGTTATTTTTCTATTACAAAATTAAAATGAAAACTAAAAGTGACATTTGATCTCTGGCATCATTGCAAGAGCCGATGGCATGTCAGCGATATCATGATATTGCAATAATATTGAAATTGAGTGTATTCACTTGAGATGAGAGCATTTTGACAATTGCTTGCTATCATTTTATTGCATGTCAAGACACTAGGTTATACATGCCAGAAATGTGTTGATAACCTAGTGTCTTCAAATGCAATGAAATGTGCAAAGAAATTTGAAAATAACACACAAAACAACAACAACGAAAATAATTTTGTTGTTGATTTGTGTGTTATTTTCAAATTTCTTTGCACATTTCATTGCATTTGAAGACACTAGGTAACATAATATGTTAAACTGTGCAAAATGTATAATAGTGTGAACACAATTCGATCACATGTTAAAATGGGTTCACACATTTTAAAAAGAGATCACACTTTTTTGACAAGCTTTATTTTTTGAAATATTTCATAAAGTTACTACTTGTCTCAACACAAGTGTTGTGTTATTCACAAATAAATATATACAAAGATTAAAAACAACTAAAGCCCGGTATTTTGTTCATACTTTTGCGAAAAAAAGTGTCAAACTCCATATAAAAAAATGATTTTTCACTTGTGTGGAATTGTTGCGAAATTGCGGTGGAATTTTTTTCGCATCAATTTAATAGACAGGATCATTTGAAAATGTAGCGAAAAAGTGACATTTGGATTAATTATGATTGCAACTTTTTACAGACCATAACAAATCAGTAGTGTCCGACCGAACAGTTCGGCCAGAAAATGTATTTGGTCGGAATTTGGTATGTTAAAGCATTATGGACAAATTTTGCTTATGGAAAAATGTTTGTTGGGCCGATTAGAATGTATTTTAAGTGTCAAATTTAAGGAAAAGTCCAAAGTTAAGGAATAAATTCACTGTTCGGCCGCCGAAAGTTCGGCCAAATTGAAAAAAGTTCGGCGGCCGAACAGTTAGTTTTATGGCTAAAGTACTGAGTTTGCCTTAAATTTGACACTCAAAATCGAATTAAATCGACTGAACAAATATTTTAGCAGTATGAAAATTTCTCCACAGTGCTTTCAAATAACAGAAAATCGCCCAAATGTCACTTTTTGGCCGAACTGTTCGGTCGGATACTACAAATCAGTTTCACGTGAAAATTGTGTAGAATTTGTTTTCACGCAAATTTAATGTACAAGACTATTATTTTTCTTGGGAAAAAGTGACACTTTGTGTTTATTTTGATTGTGTCTTTGTTATAAAATTAAAAAAATTTTAATTTGTTTAAACTAAATTGCAATTTGAGGCATCTAAAGTTCGAGTGAAATTTTTCCACGTGAAAAACAACTTACGTTGCTTTTTGAACAAAATACTGGGCTTAATGGTGAAAAAATTAATGATTGGAAGAAAAAATAACAGTTTTCATTTATTTGTTGTGTGTCTCGGCAACAGTCTGAACACTGAGTAGATTTTCGTTATACTTTTTTGACAACCAGACAATTTCAGCATACTTTTAGCGGCCCATATATTAAGGAACATTCGTAAAAAAATGCCCATTTTTTTGTGAATATGTGTCTGTTTGTGTGTGTGTGCGTGTTCACATCGTGCAATTCGTGTTTCCAAAATTTTTTGATATTTTTGTTCCCTACTCAATGTTCCTTAATGTATGGGCCGCTTTTTGTCCAATTTTTGTGAAGAAAAGTATAAACACTTGTGTGATAATGTGAACGGGGCTTCCATGGGGGTTACACGATCAATTTTTGCCTTTCAAGTTTCAATTTATTTATTAACACACTTTTCCAAATACAAATTTGGAAAAGTGTGAGTGTGTTAAAAAAAAGTGTGAGTGTTTTGAAACTTGAAAGGCAAAAATTGAACGTGTAACCCCAGTATTAAGTAAAAATTACGGCAGTGCTACACGTTCAATATATATTGACCGCGATCCAGTTTCGTGATATTTATCGAACGTGTAGCATGCAGTATTGATGGATCGCGATCCATATCGCAGATCACGGATTACGCGATAAATATTGAACGTGTGGCATATTTCGTGATATCAATTCGCGATACCATAGAAAAAAGTGAAAAAATAAAGCAAATAAAACAAATAAAATACGCAGTGCAAACAAAAAAGATAAAACATTTATAACACATTTCTTCAATGAAAAAGCAAGCAAAATAGCTAAACAGGCTTTCTTTTTTTGTTTTCTCGCGACATTTTTTAATAAACGACCAGCACAGCACAAAAATAATGTAAATATTGAACATGTAGCATACACACGTGATCCATCAATCCTTTAAGCGGAGAATACACGAGAAAACATTCGTGAAAAACTTCCCATTTTTTTGTGAATGTGTGTGTGTGCGTGTTGACATCGTGCAATTCGTGTTTACAAAATTTTTTGAAATTTTTTGTTCCCTACTCAATGTTCCTTCTTGTATTCTCCGCTTTAAAATGAATCGCGATCAAAATATCACAATATATATTGAACGTGTAGCACTGTCCTAAAAAAATTTTAACATAGGGGTTACACGATCAATTTTTGGCTTTCAAGTTTCAATACACTCACATTTTTTTACTAACCCACTCACATTTTTTTTTCGAACTTTAATTACATAGTTATATGGCCCCGTTATAAAAACGGATATTGCCAGGGTATTGCACAATGCGTTTTAATACACAATAGATAAAAAAAATGTGGCGAACTTTCGAGAAAGTTCCGAACACGTGATTTACAAATCAGACGCACAGGAACCACAGCAACACATATACAACCATTGCCTTCACAATGGAGGCTAATCGTGATGAAGTTCCAATACGCCAGAAAAGGTTTGCATATGGTTAGACTCAACAGTCTAATGGCATGCTGAGACACGCTTTAGAGTATCGCAAAACAACAACAATTAACCGATATTTCTTATTAAAATTTAATACAGGTCACGAGATATCAATTTTTGCTTTCAAGTTTTGAGAAAACTTGACGGTTAAGTTTTAAACAGCTGATCAATTTCTTGTAAATTTGTTTTTCTTTTTACAAATATTGTGCCGCAATAAAACACGTTTGATATAATACGGAATGTGAATATTTCGGTATATCGACGAAATGATTTAAAAATAAAAATAAATAAAAAATCAATTTCTGCTGACATGAAAATGTCTTTGGAATATGTGAAGAAAAAAATAACGTCTTTTCGAACAGCCCTCAGAGGAGATCATTTTTAGTTCTTTCCTTGACGACGGCATCTTGAAAGCAAAATTGACTATCAAGTTGCATGCAGCCTACGTCACAGCTTCAGAGATTAATCAGAACTGGGTCGACAACGACAACCACATGTGCTTTTTCATATATTTTGTATGGGAAGCAAAATGTCGCCATGTCGCCTGGCGATTTGTCGTCGTAATAGAATCTATTCTATTTTCGTGACGACACACTAATACACACTCAAAATATTTGTCAAATAGTTGCCATTTTTTTAACTACTTAAGGGAACAGAGTTGCAGAAATTCGTATTAGAGTTGCAAAAAATTCGTACTTTGTTTACAAAAAAAATATTTTTTTGACGGAAGAAATATAATTAAAAATAAAAATGCATAATTTACCGCAAAAAAACAAAATTAAATACAAAAAATGTAAAACAATAAGCATTAATGGAAAACCAATTGAATTGGTGATGAATTGTGGCGAAAAAAATACAACCATATTCTTGTTTTGCTTTAATTTTTTTCTAAACGTCAAAAAATGTCGACAATCGATTGTCGCTGAATTTAAATTATTCGCGACGACTTTTGCTGTCGTCGGTCGACAATCGACACAGTTGTGATTAATCTCTCAAGTTCAACTGAATTTGACAAGCAGTATGTGTTATCAAGTTGAAAGCAAAATCTTGATCGTGTAACCTCACTGTAAATTGAAAAACTTACTGGAAAGTCCACCACACGTTTTTTTTTATATTTCATGTTATTTTTATTAAAGCGCATTGTCGTTATTAACCTGGCAGTATTTGTTATTAACAGTATCATATAACTGTGCAGTTAACTGTACTTAAAACTCGAAAAAAAAAATAGTAAAAACTTAAGTTTTTATTTAAATTTAACTAAAATTTTTGTTAATTCACACATTTAAAAATACTCATGGGTGGATGTAGATGCAGTTTTCGTGATTGTAAAGTTAGCACTTACAAACAGCCGCGTATGCACTTTTTTCACTTCCCATTAAAAGATTTCCAACGCTATAGTAAATGGAGGCAATATGCTAAAACAGAGGAAATGTTAAAATATAGTCCTGTAAAGAAAAAAAATATGGTTGTATGCGCTAGACATTTTCGACCAGAATGTTTTATGAATTACAAACTGGATCGTTTAACGCGGAATGCTATACCCACACTTACCCGCCTTTCAAAGACACAGGCTCTGGATTATGAATTGGATATGGAACTTGGTGTGTTGGTAAAATTGGAGAAGCCAACGTTAAACCATTTAGTAGCTCCTCAAAACTACGATTGTTTTTTGGATTTGGAATCGGATGAAGATTTTTTAAAAAAGTTGGAAGGAGGTGTGGAATTGGAATGTAAATTAAAAAATGTACAAGAACAAGAAAATGAGTTGACAAATCGGGAAAACAGTGAATTCAATGTACAGATACCTTCAAATTCATCATCTAACACAGTACACATTTTGGAAACAATACAAGTCTCGGCCCCGCACTCGAAACGTCCCCGTGATGCCACATCAAGTGAGCAAACCATCGTCAATAACAAACAAACATACAATATGACATACTGTCCTACCTACAAACAAATATTATTAGCTGATGGTGTAGATAACAGTCCATCAACATCACAATACATTAAAAATTCTATTAAGGACCAACAGAATCAATTAATAGAGAAAGAAAATTTTATATTTGAACCAGTTCCATTTAATAATGATAGTGATGACAATGATGATAAACTTTTTGAGAAACAAGCTGATGCTGGGGCACAAGATAATTTTGATGCGAATGATCCCAGCGCTACAAAACTTTTAGATGCGCAAAATGAAATTAGCTCATTAATTAAACGTTTAAGCGATGCAAAGGTATTTGAAGTTAAGGTAAGCGATTTATATTTCACATTCTATGGTTTCAATACTAAACCTAGCACAGAGGTGATCAAAGTTTTAGCAAAAGTGCAGTTTAGGAACATAACTCCGATGACTTCAAAATATATAGGTAGACAGTTTTATTATGTGCTGGAAAATAACATTTGTTTTTGTCGGACACACCTCCTTTCGACTGGGTGGGGCTTTAAAGTTGAAAATGAAAATTGTAATAAGTCCGGAAATACTCATACGATCGAAAAGCGAGACCAAAGGAAAGGTCTCGGAAATATCTTTTAATAGAAGTCTACTGTGACCGCATATATTAACCCATTGTAGACCAGTTGACAATTTTACATTTTTTAAAAGACTTGTGAAAACCCGATTTATTTAAAACTAATAGTGATAAGTTTTCTATATATAAATGTGTTAATAGATGGTAGTCGATTTGAAGTTAAACATGGAATGGAAAAATATTTTCATTTGAACGACAATTATTTTGTTTTGAACAAAAACCAAAACAAACAAAGTTAAACATTAACGGTGGGTCTTAAAGCTGGTTTTACACGACATGTATTTGTCA